>CM022303.1:214984254-216184254 GCA_011799875.1 Thinopyrum elongatum
TCGGTGATGGTCGAGCTGGGCGAGTCCATCGTGCGTGACAAATGTATATCATAAGAAGAACTCGCCCAGATCGACCGCCATCGTCAAAAGTCGATTTTCTTCCTCCAACAACTCTCATATTTCTAACGTATATATGGTGGAACTCTCTCTGGTGGTGGTATATATGGTGGACACTATCTCACAGATATTTCGACTTTCGGTGATGATCAAGCTGGGCGAGTCCATCGTGCGTGACAAATGTATATCACAAGAAGAACTCGCCCAGATTGACCGCCATCGTCAAAAGTCGATTTTCTTCCTCTAAAAACAACTCTCATCCACTGTCGGTGATGGTCGCTCTTCCTCTGTTCCTCCTACTATGAAAAGATCACAGAGGAGGAATAGAGGAAGCGCGACCCCCTATGACAACAATCGGCATCTGTCAAATATCATCGGGGTGACCTCCATAGCATCCATACAAACAACAAGAACTAATTGATGCATCAACAATTATCTATACAAAAAAAATTAAGAATTATCTACATTCATCCATACTTCTTTGCATCCATCTATGCATTCATGCATACATACATATATTGATACATAACAAAAACTACAAAAAAAAATTACTACAAAAAAAGTCCATGCATCAATTCATGCATCAATCCATGCATTAATACATACATATATACATTCATACATCCATGCATCCATATAAAAAATCCATGCATCCATACATACACTCATGCATACATACAAGATGTCGGGGAGGGGAGACGAAGCTCACCGAGAGGGGGAGGTGGTGCGCGGGGTTGGGGGGGGGGGGGGGCACCAGCGGGGTTGGGCGGTGTCGGCGGGCGGGGGGCGCCTGCGGGGGTCCGGGGGCGCCGGTGGGGTGAGGAGCCAGCCAAGGGGGAGGGCGTCGGCCAGGCGGGGTGGGGCGTGGGGCGCCGGTGGGGTGTGGGGGGCGCCGTGGAAAGAGAGAAGTAGATAGAAGAGACCGCGCCGGGGGGGGGGGGTTAAGTGTTCGTCGACCTTTACCGAGAGTCTGTCGGTGCGGCTCTCGGTAAAGGTATGAGACCTAGATCTAGGGTTTCACCTTTTCTAAGAGTCACCCTCGGTAAAGGATATAACCTAATATCTAGTTTACATTATGCCGAGAGCTGCATTCGAAAATGCCACACGTACCGAGAGCAGCTCTCGGAAATGCCCCTCCTCCCTCGTCTATACAGGGCCTAGGCATGCCATAAGGACATCACAAATGATTTCCCATGCCGCTACCGGGCATGATTTCATGTGCCGCCTTGTTGATCTGCAATTCCCGACGATGAAACCCTAGCAGAGCAATAAAATTCTCGAATATTGCACGCGTCCCCGAAAAATGCAAGGCCGTGGCACATGCCATGCGGTTGCCCCCTCTTAGAGCACGAGAAGTTTCGAGGCCAACGGAGAAACAGGACCAGCACTTCCTACACAAACCGGACACGTTCCCTCTCGATACCCACATACTAGCTCGGAGACAGTGCGGTTTACAAGCGGCCTCAGGGGTCACCTCTCTCGAAACGCGTCCAAACTTTTACCACACCCTACAGAGGCCCTGTGATGACACCGTGCCCCGAGCAATCCTACCATCGTACAATTTTCCGAGGATTTCCACGGTTGCATCAGGAATGACACCGAGGTACTTTCAGTAACCCGGTGGAAGGACATGCCCCTCCCTCGTGTCTGCAAGGCCTGGGCATGCCAGAAGGACATCACAAATGATTTCCCATGCCGCTACCGGGCATGATTTCATGTGCCGCCTTGCTGATCTGCAATTCCCGGTGATGAAACCCTAGCAGAGCAATAAGTTTCTCGAATATTGCATGCATCCTCGAAAAATGAGAGGCCGTGGCATGTGCCATGTGGTTGCCCCCTCTTAGAGCACGAGAAGTTTTGAGGCCAATGGAGAAACAGGACCAGCACTTCCTACACAATCCGGACACGTTCCCTCTTGATACCCAAATACTAGCTCGGAGACAGTGCGGTTTACAAGCGGCCTCAGGGGTCACCTCTGTTGAAACGCGTCCAAACTTTTACCTCACCCTACAGAGGCCCTGTGATGACACCGTGCCAGATCCCGAGGAATCCTACCATCGTACAATTTTCCGAGGATTTCAACGGTTGCATCAGGAATGACACCGAGGTACTTTCGGTAACCCGGTGGAAGGACATGCCCCTCCCTCGTGTCTGCAAGGCCTAGGCATGCCACAAGGACATCACAAATGATTTCCCATGCCGCTACAGGGCATGATTTCATGTGCCGCCTTGCTGATCTGCAATTCCCGGCGATGAAACCCTAGCAGAGCAATAAATTTCTCGAATATTGCACGCGTCCTCGAAAAATGCGAGGCCGTGGCACATGCCATGCGGTTGCCCCCTCTTAGAGCACGAGAAGTTTCGAGGCCAACAGAGAAATAGGACCAGCACTTCCTACACAAACCGGACACGTTCCCTCTCGATACCCAGATACTAGCTCGGAGACAGTGCGGTTTACAAGCGGCCTCAGGGGTCACCTCTCTCAAAACGCATCCAAACTTTTACCACACCCTACAGAGGCCCTGTGATGACACCGTGCCAGATCCCGAGCAATCCTACCATCGTACGATTTTCCGAGGATTTCAACGGTTGCATCAGGAATGACACCGAGGTACTTTCGGTAACCCGGTGGCAGGGCATGCCCCTCCCTCGTGTCTGCAAGGCCTAGGCATGCCACAAGGACATCACAAATGATTTCCCATGCCGCTACCGGGCATGATTTCATGTGCCGCCTTGCTGATCTGTAATTCCCGGCGATGAAACCCTAGCAGAGCAATAAATATCTCAAATATTGCATGCGTCCCCGAAAAATGTGAGGCCGTGGCATGTGCCATGCGGTTGCCCCCTCTTAGAGCACGATAAGTTTCAAGGCCAACGGAGAAACAGGACCAGTACTTCCTGCACAAACCGGACACGTTCCCTCTCGATACCCAAATACTAGCTCGGAGACAGTGCGGTTTACAAGCTCAGGGCCCTGTGATGACACCATTAATTAAAAAAACACCGGCATCCACCATTAAGAAGATGGCATATCACTTTGAATGTTCTGTACTCGAGATAGGTGAACATTCAAAGTGATAGTCCATCTCCTTAACAAGAGCTTAATGAATACCGAAGCTTACTGCATCTGGACTATCCCACTATTTAAACTGGTTTTGTTGCTTGTCTCTAGGCGAGGTGGGACTAAACTTTGATGGGAGCCTTATAATTACCGAGAGCCACTCTCGGAAACTTCTCTCTTACCGAGAACCCCTCTCGGTAACAGTGTGGATCATAAATTTGAAAAAACGCCGGCATCCACTTTTAGAATACGACATCCACTATGAATTTTTGCTAGTTGACTGTATGGAATCTTACTAATGAAGACCGAGGTGGGACTAAATGTTTGCCGAGAGCCACTCTCGGCAAAGAGTTACAGCCGTCACCATGCCTTTAGTCGCCGCCGAATGCTTCACGTGGCAATACTTTGGCGAGTGTGACCAGATGGCCCTTGGCAAATAGTGCCTTTGTCGAGTGTATCTTGTTTGCCAAGCAATACTGTCGGCAGCACCATGTGTTTGCCGATTTACTTCCTTTGCCGAGTGCGGCTCTCGGCGTTCTTTACTTTGCCGAGTGCCCGCGTTTTGGCTCTCGGCAAAGACGCCGACACCCGGTGTATATGAGAATTCCAGTAGTGTAATACATCAGCCAGTGAGTATCCTCGTATACACTTTGAAAACAATTTCAACATGATCGGACTTAATGGACACTTGCAGACAAGAAGAAGTTGTTGTGTACTCCAAGCGGTCCAGCGGGAAGATTGGCTTGGTCATTGTCCCTCTTCTCCTTCTCGAGCCCCTCATCGGCCTTCAAAGCTGCTTCAAATGGATCGAAGGAGCACGGCCGCGGTTTGAACGAGTGGTCGTGTCCCTGAAGTGATGGAGCGTCAAGATCCGACGCGGCATCGTGCCTCTTCTCCTTGTCAGCATCATGGAAGGCAGGGTTGTGCATGGCCTGCTCCTCTGTTCTCCACACTGGGTAAGGGCAGTCGGACTGCAGCATGTCCTCCAGCATGCCTTGGTCCAAGGTTCCAGGTACAGAGGTTCCTGTTGGCCCATCTCCACGCCAGTGTTGGCTCCAGTGACCGGCTCAACTTCAATTGGGTCGTCATCCATCATTCTCATTAGTTCTTCAAGATCAAAACCATCTGCCTCTCCATTAGGCAAATTAGAAATAGGCTCCAATGGCTCAAAGACATCCTCTTCAGATGTGCTCCTTGCAATGCTTGAGCCAGCCTCAGGAACAATCATCCGCTGTTGGCTGTAAAGCTTGACAGATTCCAGCACATCTGACTAGGAGGAAATCGCAGGAGCAACGTCCGAGTTGTAGGATGTTGTAGTGGACTCGCATGATGCTGAAGCACCTTCGATTGCCGCTGGTACAGCCACAACAGGTACTTGTGCATCCTGAACAAGGAAGTTCGTACGAGCCAGCGGGCCATACATTGCTCCGGCTGCCTCATCATACATCAAGAACGATGGTGTGGCAGGAGCCGGGATGGGGACGGCAACTCGCATCCTCTTGTTGGGGTTCGGGGGATGAGGATCGGCGGCGGCAGCCGGCGCTGGCCTCTTCTGTCCGTGCTCTGGTCACGGCACTGGTGCTTCTGTGCGTGCGTGCTTGCAGTCACAGGCTCTCGTTGCGGTTCTTGAAGCTTGTACGCGGTTGATTCCTGGCGGGCCGCGTCGGAAGGATGCTGAGCCAAGTGGATCTTGCAGAACACCTTCACCCCATCAGAGGCGATGGTCTCTGGCAGCAAGCATCGGTACTCCTCCATGACCCAGCCGGTCGACTTGCCCTTCTTCCTGAACGACAGGTTCTTCCTCTCACCGACCTCGACTCCCGTGTGTTTGACGGCCATGGTGGTGTTGACGGTCCAGGTGCCGCCGCCGGCCGTGCGCACGCTCTGGGTTTTGCTTTCGTTCTTACTCTTGCGCGTGGTGAAGAAGAAGCGGTCACCGCTGCTCGCGGTCTACGGCACGGGCGCAATCTTGGCAGCGAGATCCTTGGGCTCGCAGCTGTAGATGTCGACGTGGTGGATGAATTTCTCGACGCTGTGCAGCTGGCCAGAGATGAGGCATGGCAGGTAGTAAGTTACGGCCTCCACTTCTGTAGGGTTCAAGCGGTAGTGCTGGAAGATGTCGAGCCCTTCCATCCTGCCCGACGGCTGCCCTATCTGCTGCTTCTAGCTAGGAAGGGGTTGATGCCGATGGAGGGCGGGCGATTGGGATCTGGGAGAAGAGGTGGCCGGCGGGATAGGAAGGTGTGCTGATATTTATAGACGATGGACTTGCAGGCGACGGAGGACGCGTCAAATTTCCAAATAGAAACATGGACGGTTTCCCATTTCTGAATCCGATTCGGTACCCAATTCCCTGTCAATTTTCTGAAACTTGGCGCTTCCGTTTTGGCGCCAACACAGAAAATACAGGTTTTGGCGGCACACTAAAACCTCTGCTAATCCACACAGGAAACACGCAAAAATCTCACCACCACATTAGATCGCCCAGGTCAATCAGGAATAAGATCCTTGGCAGAAGCGCATCAGACAAATTCAACCTTAGGTGGACGAAGGAAATTTGCAATCTGGAGGCCAAGGTGCGTCAAATGGACATCAGGCAGAAGCAACAAGCAAGTATCAGGTGACCTAGGGGCCGAAGGAAAAGGGCATTTTGTTTCCTATGGCTTCTCCAAACATTTGTCCTGGGAACCATGAGGGTTGTGATGAATCTCAAGGACCAAAAGTATTACTCTTCATGATCTCCTTTCATTGTTCTTTGCTTGTCAAATCGATTGCTTTGTATACGATGCTATGATTGATAGAGCGTATGAATCAGTTAAGTTCTACTAGCCTTATGCTTGGTACAAGAAGTAACTAGACATGTCAAAATAGAGCTCTTTATATCAGCCACTGACCTGCTCTTTTCCATTGTGTTGGCCTCAGCCTGCAATTTAAAGTAGATAAGTGTTTCATTCAGAAATTGTACAAAAAGAATCCTTTGTACTGGAACAAATTATAGCTCGCCCTGGAGGTGCTTACTAGTGTTTCTAAGCTGCTCAGAGCTGCAAGGATCATCTTGCAATTGCAAGTCATGGCTGAAGAAAGGAAAGCCACTTTTGTGGTGCCTTTTGTGCGTGGCTAGGCCTGTAACAGTAATGAACATTGAGTACTGTTCAGTATGTACATATTCATTACACAGTACAACTTACGGAATACCTGGTGACTATGATAAATATCAGAATACTCTTATATGTTCATGTAAATCTTTAGCCCATATATATACTGTCAAGATTTCACTTATTTGCGGTGTTAGCATGTATTGATAACTTAAATGACTGAATGGAATGCTATAGACAAGTCACTCACATTGTACTCCATCTATAGACAAGTTGCAAAACACTGATAGTCCAGAAGTTCTATGAGATCTACAGCAAGATTGTGATCTCTAGTACCTATACTGCTAAACAAGCAATATGAACCAAGCTGCAGCAAGGCTTATTTTGCATCAGGCACAATTGTAGTATTACCAACAACATAGATTTTTTTGTCTAACTAGAAAAAAACACAACAATAGCCGATCTTTGCAGCTACGTCCATGTCGACATCGTTGATCACCAACCATTCCCGCTGTGGCGATGGCTCTGAAACGCTGCTGTTTGCCTCTCACCATCAAGTACATGACTGTTGTGTCACATAGTAGCACCATCAAAACATTACTCACAAGCAGTTGTGCCAATCTCACTGCAAGCCATTAAATCAAGTCTCTATTCCAGAAGAATGCCGTGTTTGAGCTTAGGCCGATATCTTCTGGCCTCACCATGTCTGCAAAAATCACCACCATTAGCTAATTAAAATTCAGTTGATTCAACCAATATATGACATCAATTTTGTACGAGCAATTCCCATTTCCGGCAGGGTGAGCTATGGTACCGAGCATGGCATGGGCCAGGGCCGTGAATACGGCACGACACACCTAGAAGAGCCGCTGGATGGCCTCTGCCATGCTGCCACCATCGCGGTCTTCAAGAATGGCACGGCGACCACTGCCTCCTCTTGGCCGGCGGCACGGCCTCCCCAGCCCCCACATCCACTATCCCCGCCCCCATCACAGGCAACTCCAGGACCCGGCATTGTCGGCATCCGGGATCGGGACTTTGAACGTATCTATAATTATTTAATTATTTAGTGTTCTATGCTGTTATATTATCAATCTTGAATGTTTTACATTCATTTACTAACAACTTTATATCATTTTTTTGTACTAACCTATTGACATAGTGCCCAGTGTCAGTTGCTTTATTTTGCTTGTTTTTTACTTCGCAGAATATCCATATCAAGCAAAGTCCAAATGCCACGATTTTTTTTGGATATTTTTTGTTCCCAGAAGAGACTTAGGAAGCCCAGGAGGTGTACCAGAGGAGGCCCGTGGGGCCCACAAGATACCAGGGCGCCCAGAGGCCCCAGGCGTGCCCTGGCGCCTTGTGGGGCCCACAGTGACCTTTTCCACCGCCTCTCGGCTCTATAAATACTCAGATATTCCAGAAACCCTAGGGAGTCGACGAAACACAATTCTAGCCGCCGCAAGGTCCAGAACCACAAGATCCAATCTAGAGCCCTTTTCCGGCACCTTGCCGGAGGGGAAAACGATCACGGAGGGGTTCATCATCCTCATTGGTGCTCCTTCGATGATGCGTGAGTACTTTACCACATACCTATGGGTCCGTAGGCAGTAGCTAGATGGCCTCTTCTCTCTTTTTCTTCTTCAATACAATGTTCTCCTCGATGTTCTTGGAGATCTATTCGATGTAATGACTTTTTGCGGTGTGTTTGTTGGGATCCGATGAATTGCGAGTTTATGATCAGTTTTATCTATGAATATTATTTGAGTCTTCTCTAAACTCTTTTATGCATGATCTTTATAGCCTCGTATTTCTTCTCTGAAACTTTGGTTTGGTTTGGCCAACTAGATTGAGTTTTCTTGCAATGGAAAGAGGTGCTTTGTGATGGGTTCAATCTTGCGGTGCTTATTCTCAATGATAGAAGGAGACATGACACGCATGTATTGTTGCCATTAAGAATAAAACATGGGGTCTATTCATACAATAATAGATCTTGTCTACATCATGTCATCGTTCTTATTGCATTACTCCATTTTTTCATGGACTTAATACACTAGATACTTGCTGGATAGCGGTCGACGTGTGGAGTAATAGTAGTATATGCAGGTAGGAGTCAGTCTACTAATCTTGGACGTGATGCCTATATACATGATCACTGCCTTGGATATCATCATAATTATTTGCTCTTCCATCAATTGCCCGACAGTAATTTGTTTACCCACCGTATGCTATTTTCTCGAGAGAAGCCACTAGTGAAATCTACGGCCCTCGGGTCTATTTCCTATCATATTATTTTCAGATCTATTATTCCAAAAACCCAAAAGTACCTTGCTGCACTTTTTCTTTATCTATTTTATTTTAGGTTTTTGTCAGATCTATTTATCAAATCTCATACAATTTTATCTATCTCAATACCGAGGAGGGATTGACAACCGCTCTTACGCATTGGGTTGCAAGTATTTGTTATTTGTGTGCAGGTGTTGTTTACATAGTGTTGCTTGGTTCTCCTACTGGATTGATAAACTTGGTTTTATAACTGAGGGAAATACTTACCGTTGTTGTGCTGCATCATCCTCTCCTATTCGGGGAAATACCAACGCATATACAAGCAATCAGGAAGAATTTCTCGCGCCATTGCCGGGGAGACATCATCAACATCTATCAGGTACACAATCGCAAATCTCATCTCCTTGCAATTACTTTATTTTCCATTTGCCTCTCGTTTTCATCTCCCCCTCTTCTAAAACATTTTTACAAAAACACAAAAACATTTGCGTTTTTATTTTGCCTTCTTTTCGTTTGCTTTTTCTCGTGCGATCTTTTGTTTGCTCGAACTTATCATCATGAGTAACTTTGGTATGGCAGAAACAGATGATGGCAAAACTCCTAAAATTGAACGTTCTGGTAATCTGGATGCTAAAACTTTTGTTTTGGGTCAAGGGAATATTATAGGAAAAGGTGCCATACAAGAATTCTTTAATTACGTTGGAACTTTGACTTGTGATGATGCTCTTATACTTCAAAGAACTAAAACTTATGTGGAAGCCATTTCAGCACTAGTTCTGAAACTTGAGAATAGATTTATTCATACTCATCCCACCTTGCAAAGATTGTTTTATGAGCTACCTATTATAAAGGATCCTAGAGCTAAAAAGATAGCCACCCTTGTCCTTATGAATGAATTTGATCACATAGTGCGGGAAGCTTGGGAGATCTTTGATTTTTATGGTATGAGCCAAAAAAACCCGGTAATAGATGAGATCCTTTACAATAGTGATTATGTTTTAAGACATTTGCTTGGCAATGATCGCATGTTCGATGGGAACCTTAAAAAGGAAGTTCCCGTTTTGGATATGATCCAACAAGTTTTCAATGATGTTAATCAACAATATTCTTGGATTGTAGCCGGTAATCAAAGGGGATTTGCTAATGAACAACTTGATAATGCTAAAATTTCTATGGATAATGTGTTTCAAGTTGTATTTGAAAACCATCCTGACAAAAACACGTCTATGGAAAATAAAACCAAAGATGACAATACTTGAATCTATGCATTATGCCTAGCTAAGGGCGTAAAACGATAGCGCTTGTTGGGAGGCAACCCAATAGTTACCTTTGAATTTTTTTATTTTCTTTCTGTCCTTCAATAAATATGCAATTATACTTCTGTTATTATTGTGTCTTTTATGTTTTAGTTAGTGTTTGTGCCAAGTAAAGCCTTTAGGATCATGTTGGGTGATAGTTGATTTGATCCTGTTGAAAAACAGAAACTTTTGCGTACAGTAGATGAACTTTTAAAAATCACAGAAGCGACGAAAAATTCTGAATTTTTTCACACAAGATTGATATAAAAATTGCCTACATTTTCCTAATTTTTCAGAATTTTTGGAGTTACAGAAGTATGGACAAAGTCTAGATTACTACAGACTGTTCTGTATTTGACAGATTCTGTTTTCGTTGCATTGTGTGCTTATTTTGATGAATCTATGGATTGTATTGGAGGGTCTAAGCCATGGTAAAGTTAGAATACAGTAGGTATAATGCAATAATAAAATATGAATGGGTTTTCAACAGTACTTAGAGTGGTGATTTGCTTTATTATACTAACGTATCTCACAAAGGTTTTGTTAAGTTTTGTGTGATTGAAGTTTTCAAGTTTTGGGTGAGATCACGATGGATGAAGGAATAAGGAGTGAAAAGAGCCTAAGCTTGGGGATGCCCATGGCACCCCAAGGTAATATTCAAGGAGAACCAAGCAACTAAGCTTGGGGATGCCCCGGAAGGCATCCCCTCTTTCTTCTAACGACCATCTGTAATTTTACTTGGAGCTATATTTTTATTCGTCACATATCATGAGTTTTGCTTGGAGCGTCTTATATTATATGAGACTTTGCTTGTTTTGCTTTTTAGTTGGTCACAATCATCCTTGCTGTACACACCTATTTGAGAGAGCCATAATGAAGCTATGATTTGTTAGAATTGCTCTATGTTCTTGACTTAAATTTTTTTGAGCTATGGAATTGCTCAAGTGCTTCACTTATATCTTTTTTGAGCATGATGGTGCTTTAATTTTGAAGAAATATGCTCTCATGCTTCACTTAGATTATTTTGAGAGTTAGTAGAATTTTAAAGAAATGTTCTTTCATGCTTCACTTATAGTATTTTGAGAGATGAAAATTTATTTATGCTCATGTTCTTCACTTATATTTGTTTGAAAACTTGTTATAAGCAATGGTTATATATGAAACTAGTCCCAAAGTGATAGATATCCAAGAGGGATATAATAAAAACTTTCATGAAGATCATTGGATATTATAAACTTGATTCCTTGTAATAGTTTTGAGATATGAAGATAGTAATATATGAGTCATGTTGGTGAGTAATTATGCTTTAGTAAGAATATTGGTGTTAAGGTTTGTGATTCCCTATGCAAGCATGAAAGTCAATAGTTATGCAATGAAGTTACATCCTACTTGTGGTGCATTATTCGATGTTAGTTATGTTTAATGCTCGTCTATGATCGTTTTCGTTTTTTTGGTTGGTTGCTTCTCAATCTATTTGCTAGTCTTTCCTTGTACTAAGTGGGAATACTACTTGTGCATCCAAACTCCTTAAACCAAGTTGTGCCAATGAGTCAACCATAGCTACCTATATGCGGTATTTCCATGCCGTTCCAAGTAAATTTGTATGGCTAACTCTAATTTTCAAAATGAATTTCCTTTTTGTGTGCCTGTACCGCTCATGAAGCGGCAGGGGATGGCCGATATTTTCCATGCTAGATGCGTTATTCTCAACATGAGTGTTTATTCACTTGTCATTGCACAAGAGTGTGGCAAGGTAATAGGGATGCCCAGTCCCGAAATAAAAAAAAATATTTATGTTGTCAAATAATAAATTCCTTGGAAAGTGTTGGTATGGAAGGCACCCGTGGATACGGCTAGCCATGGATTGTGAAAGAATGGTGGAAAAAGGAATACACTTTATTTTATGTTTGGGAACCGCCTATGATGTATCTAGGATGCAAAGTGTTTGGAATTCTCGGTCATTTTCGTTGATGGGAAAAGCATGACTCTCAAAATATTTTATCTCTCAATTTAAGCTTTGAGCTTTGGCACCTCTACAAATCTCGGCTTCCTTCTATGAAGGGCCTATCTATTTATTTTATGCAATTTTTATTTTTCACTTTTTAGTCTCCATCTTCTCTTATAAAGCACCAACTAGGGAGCACTATGATCATACTTGTGCATTGGATGTAGCTAATATTTGAGTGTGTTTCATGAATGGATCAATGATTGAGCATGATGGGCTAGGGATAGCTTTCTTTAGTGTTGATATTTTGAAAGACATGGTTGCTTGTTGATATGCTTGAGTATTGATGTCTTCATGTCAATTATAGACTATTGCTTTGAATCATCTAAAAGTCCAAATGTCCATGTTACAAAAGAAAAGAATATGTGATGAACATGTTAGGCAACATTCCACTTCAAAAATTCTGTTTTTATCATTTACCTACTTGAGGACGAGCTTGGGGATGCTGATACGTCTCCAACGTATCTATAATTTTTGATTGTTCCATGTTGTTATATTATCAATCATGGATATTTTACATTCATTTACTAGCAACTTTATATCATTTTTTGGGACTAACGTATTGACATAGTGCCGAGTGCCAGTTGCTGTATTTTTGCTTGTTTTTACTCCGCAGAATATCCATATCAAACGAAGTCCAAATGCCACGACACTTTTTGGAGCTTTTTTTCTGCCCAGAAGAGACCCAGGGAGCCCACAAGGTGTACCAGAGGAGGCCCATGGGGCCCACAAGACACCAGGGTGCGCCAGAGGCCCCAGGTGCGCCCTGGTGCCTTGTGAGGCCCATGGTGACCATTTCCACTGCTTCTCAGCTCTATAAATACTCAGATATTCCATAAACCCTGGGGAGTCGACGAAACACAATTCCAGCCGCCACAAGTTCCAGAACCACGAGATCCAATCTAGAGCCCTTTTCTGGCACCTTGCCGGAGGGGGAAACGATCACAGAGGGGTTCATCATCCTCAGTGGTGCTCCTCCGATGATGCATGAGTAGTTTACCACAGACCTACAGGTCCGTAGGCAGTAGCTAGATGGCTTCTTCTCTCTTTTTTATCTTCAATAAAATGTTCTCCTCGATGTTCTTGGAGATCTATTTGATGTAATGACTTTTGCGGTGTGTTTGTTGGGATCCGATGAATTGCGAGTTTATGATTAGTTCTATCTATGAATATTATTTGAGTCTTCTCTGAACTCTTTTATGCATGATCTTTATAGCCTCATATTTCTTCTCTAAAACTTTGGTTTGGTTTGGCCAACTAGATTGATTTTTCTTGCAATGGGAAGATGTGCTTTGTGATGGGTTCGATCTTGCCGTGCTTATTCTCAGTGACAGAAGGAGACATGACATGCATGTATCATTGCCATTAACGATAAAAATATGGGGTCTATTCCTACATGAATAGATCTTGTCTACATCATGTCATCGTTCTTATTGCATTACTCCATTTTTTCATGGACTTAATACACTAGATGCATGCTGGATAGCGGTCGATGTGTGGGGTAATAGTAGTAGATGCAGGAAAGAGTCGGTCTACTAATCTTGGACATGATGCCTATATACATGATCACTGCCTTGGATATCATCATAATTATTTGCTCTTCTATCAATTGCCCAACAGTAATTTGTTTACCCACCGTATGCTATTTTCTCGAGAGAAGCCACTAGTGAAATCTACGCCCCCGGGTCTATTTCCTATTATATTATTTTCAGATCTATTATTCCAAGAACCCAAAAGTACCTTGCTGCACTTTTTCTTTATTTATTTTATTTTTTGTTTTTGTCAGATCTATTTATCAAATCTCATACAATTTTATCTATCTCAATACCGAGGAGGGATTGATAACCCCTCTTACGCGTTGGGTTGCAAGTATTTGTTATTTGCGTGCAGTTGCTATTTACATAGTTTTGCTTGGTTCTCATACTGGATTGATAACCTTGGTTTCATAACTGAGGGAAATACTTACCGTTGCTGTGTTGCATCATGCTCTCCTCTTCGGAGAAATACCAACGCAGATACAAGCAATCAAGTGGCACCACCGTGACAGGTCGGCAGTGCGACGGACAGGGCTGGACGGCAGTGCGACGGGGCAGCTTGTCCCTCACTTTGACCTCCTGCTTGAGGACGTGGCCCGAGTCTGGTCTGATTCAATCCCGAGGTCGTGCTACGGCAGCCTGGTTTGGCTGCGGGGAGAGGTGGCTGGCGAGGAGAAAGGAGAAGGGTGCAAACCGAGATCGAGGCGACTTGGCTGTAGCTGGTACACACCGTGATTCAGAATGGAACGTATGGACAGAGACTGAAATACAAGAGACCGTGATTTATTTTTTTAGAAAAGAGATGTCAGGGAAGGAAAAGTTTTGCAGCCGTTTGGATGAACAAACTTCAAACTTTTCCTTGGATGAAAAAGTATATATTATTTTCACTTGGGAGCTCTCAGGAGCCAGGTGACTGGAACCCTAGCCGCCGTTAGAAGAGGCCAATCTTTCGACGGCTCCTCTCCGTTGACGGCCTCATTGGTAGTGAGGGGGTCGCTAGATCCTGTGCGTGCGGACCAGATAGCTTTAAGTTTTAGGGCCCTAGTTGTCGAGGCAACGAATCTGACAGTGAGTACTAGGGGTATGAAAAGGGGTGGAACCTAACTATGGCACAGGTGTGACACTCGGATTTTACGAGTCCAGCCCTCTCACAGACAGGTAAAAGCCCTACTCTCGAGCCCTAGGGCTATGTTTTCTCTGGGGTGTCTGATTATAGGAGTGTTGTGAACCCTTGTCTCAGTGTAAGGGGCGGCTGTAGAATCGAAAGTATGCCTAGAGGGGGGGGTGATTAGACTACTTGACCAAATAAAAATCTATCCTTTTCCCAATTTTAGTTGTGGGCAGATTTTAGCAATTAGCACAAGTCAAGCAATCAACCAACACATGCAATTCTAAGAGTATAGCAGCGGAAAGTAAAACATTGCATATGAAGGTAAAGGGAAGGGTTTGGAGAGTGCAAATGCAATGGAGACACGAAGATTTTTGGCATGGTTCCGATGGGTGGTGCTATCGTACGTCCACGTTGATGGAGACTTCAACCCCTGAAGGGTAACGACTGTGCGCGTGTGCGGAGGGCTCCACCCACGAAGGGTCCATGAAGAAGCAACCTTGTCTAACCCACCATGGCCATCGCCCACGAAGGACTTGCCTCACTCGGGTAGATATTCACGAAGTAGGGGATCTCCTTGCCCTTACAAACTTCTTGGTTCAACTCCACATCATGACGGAGGCTCCCAAGCGACACCTAACCAATCTAGGAGACACCACTCTCCAAAAGGTAATAGACGGTGTGTTGATGATGAACTCCTTGTTCTTGTGCTTCAAATGATAGCCTCCACAACACTCAACTCTCTCTCTCAGATTTGGCTATGGTGGAAGAGGGATTTGAGTGGAAAGCAACTTGGGGAAGGCTAGAAATCAAGATTCAAATGGTTGGAAAGGAATCTCTTGATCTCAACACATGAGTAGGTGGTTCTCTCTCAGAAAATGTATGGTGGAAGTGTAGGCACGTTCTGATGGCTCTCTCCACGAATGAAGAGGGGGTGGAGGGGTATATATAGCCTCCACACAAAATCCAACTGTTACACATATTTGACTCATCTCGGTGGCACCGATTAGTTAAACTCGGTGGCACCTATCTGTGAAAAAAGGTGAACGTTAGGAATCTCGGTGGGACCGACTGGAACAACTCGGTGGGACCGATGTGCTAGGGCTTAGGGCAAACCGCGTCTCGGTGGCACCAATTGCATCAACTCAGTGAGACCAAAGTGAAGCAATAAGGCAACAGAGAGTTGGTCAAGCCATCTCAGTGAGACCGATTGCAATTTCGGTGAGACATAAATAATTGCAACTGATAACAGAGAGTTGGCAAGGCCATCTCGGTGAGACCGAGATCCGTATCGGTGTGACCGAACTGTTAGGGTTTCTGGCAGTGACTATGTCAAATAAACTCGGTGGCTCCAGATAGAAAGAATCGGTGGGGCCGAGTTGGAGTTTAGGGTTTGGACATATTTGGATGGAGAAAGTGGCTGAGGGTTTTGGAGCAGTATCACTAAGCACTTGAGCAAGTAAACCATTAAGCAACACCTCATCCCCTTTTAATAGTATTGGCTTTCCTATGGACTCAATGTGATCTTGGATCACTAAAATACAAATGAAGAGTCTTGAGCTTTTTCCAATCTTTGTCCTTAGCATTTTGAGGGGTCCACATCTCTTGTCCATGCCATGCCAATCATTGAACATCTTGAAATATTTACCTTGAATGGATATTAGTTCAATGAGCTATATGTTGTTATGAATTACCAAAAACACCCGGGGATTAGTTGCACTTTCAGCGGCTTATATAGAGTGCGCCGCCCCCATAGTTGGAAGTTGAAAGAGGAATTAACTACATGCATTACTAGTAACTGCCGTCTTAATTATGCTTGATGCTTGGTGTTATGCTTCCCGAATGTTACAGGCTCGGCGTGGCCTCCTCGCCTTCCATGTCCGAGTGTTGACGGTTGTGGCCGACTGGCGTAGAAGCGTCTGGGTGGATTGTGATCTTCCGAGTGGATATACAGAGGTGGGCATCTGAATGCGCCTATGGTTCAGGAACCTTACAACAAAGATGTGGGGCCCTAGGTGGGTCCTAGATGTCGGGTCCATCGCCCTACGCTTAGTAGGCGACCCCATCATTAGCCCCTAAATCGGTTGAGGTTTCATAGGACGAGTAAGCCGAGCATCTGACTAGGACTAAGTGCTGTGGGAGCACTCAGAATCCGTCGCCAATTTGCTAGTTTATCGTGACCTGAGCAAAACCACTACGGAAGCATTCAGAATCCGTCGCCAATTTGCTAGTTTATCGTGACCTGAGCGAAACCACTACGGATTTTGGACTAGAGTTGCCCGACTAGTCGGTTCATGATGAGAGATGGGCAAAGCTTGGTGGCACTTGTATGTATCTCAGAAGAGATAGACTGGTGGTCCGAGTGTGGACGTGCCATGAAACTCGAGTGATGATGCTGGCGCGTGGGCTGACTCTCCAGAGAGACGCCATTCATTATCCAGGGGGAACGCCTGCACGGGCCATCTCCGAGTCCAAGTTTATAAGACTCATGCCTTGGAGCCTAGAAGAAGGGCCAATTTTATCTGTAGAGGAGTGTAGGGCTCATCCCATTGCAGTCCTGAAGCTTACTTTAGTCCGTTTTAATTATGTGTCCAAGTGGACAGTGACCCGTTGAGGGCGCTCGGCTGACAGAAGAGTGATTCTTAGGAAAGAAATTAGGGGTGATCAATTAGATTGATCCACGGCAGAAATTCCATGATTTGAAAAATTGCGTGCGCGCGTTAGCGGTTACGTCATGGTTAGTGGGGAAAGCGGAGCACAATGCCTTGATTTCCGCCTCAAATTTCCGCCAATTGTCCATCTTCCCCTGCACAGTGAACATCGTGGGCGCCGTCGGATCTAGAGGTCAGCGGCTAACGAGCTACAAGGCAGATTTACCTGAGGTATAAAGCAAGGACGGGCTAGGGTAATTCGAGCAGATCCCCTTTTCACTCCTGCCCACTCCGCTGAACACGCCATTTGCACCACCACTCTGTACGTTGGAGCACTCCGAGAGGATGTGGAAGGACATGACGACGAGGCTGGAGCAGGCAAAGAAGTCGCAGAAAGTCTCGTCGTCAAGAGTCAGGGCTCCGCCAGGCCAAATCCAGTGGGATTTACTTCCGTCGTGGGTCTCCAAGAAGCGAGTGTTGGAGCTTGTCGCTGTGGGCTAATCCCGGAGGCGGGATGGTGGCTGGCGGAGGTGGGCGAGATGGATCCCGCGCCGCATTCGGACAAGCGCGTCCTCCTCATCACCCATATCGAGTGAGGTTTCTCCATGCCACCCCACCCTTTCCTCCGTGGTTTCTTGAATTACTTCGGGGCGCAGCTGCATCATCTTCTGCCCAATGTTGTAGTGTATTTGTCTGCCTTTGTTTCTCTTTGTGAGAATTTCATCGGCTGTCGTCCCCATTGGGGTGTGTTCAAGTACATTTTTACTTGTCGATCGATGGACATGAAGAAGGCCATGCCGGGCGAGGCCAAAACAAATGTGACCCAACAGTGCGGAGGGCTAGGAATCCAGCTTAGGGGTAAAAGCGCGTTCCCCTCTCCGAACTTCCTAGACTCTATAAAGGGTTGGCAGAGCACTTGGTTTTATTGCAAGGGTATTCCAAGTGTCGGCTCTTAGTCGAGCCTTCCGCCGTACTCGAGAGAGAGGGTAGATGCCCCGTCGTCCCTTACGATGGTGAAGGAGGAAAAAGTGGAAGGAGGAATCTTGGTCGATGCCTTGGTGGGTGTCGTAAGGGCGGGGGTCAATTGCATGGATCTGTTGGAGACCTTCCTCAGTCAGCGAATCAAGCCGCTACAGGAGAGGGGGCACCCAATGTGGCTGTATGAGGGTTTGAGTGATCCAACCCGAGTGCACCCAGAGGACTTGACTGAGAAGGTAGTGGAGGACAAGATCAAGGCCATCGCCTCTAGGTGTGAGAATCTGCAAGGAGCAAGGAGAGTGGCTCCCTATGATTGGGACCATCTGCCTGCTGAGGTAAACCAACGCCTTGCTGACCGACTGGCTTTGATGATGATTTTTCACATGTCTAGTTTTGACTTTGCAATTTCTTTTTCAGCAGAGCTTTCAGAACATGATCTCCGAGGTGCCGAACATTGACCGCGCCCAGGGGGACGTGGCGAGTGACACCGAGCAGCATTACAATGAGCGGAGTGATGAAGAAAAGATGATGAGGAGGACACCGAAGAAGGTGAAGAGGTGGAATCTTATCCGTTGGAGACCGTTCCCAGGGAGTTCCGATCCGAAAGGACGCAAAATCCGAGTGCCCGAGCGACTGGTGCACAAGCGTTGAGTGGTCCTGATCCGTCTGCTCCAGTTTTGAACGTGCGAAGCTCGAAGCACGGCAGAGCCGAGACCGCAACATCGACTGAGAGGTTGCCCAAGCAACCCAAACATGCTTCCAGCAAACTTCGAAAGGCCGTGGCGTTACCGAATATTAAGGTGGCCATGCCAGTGGCATCGACGTAAGTAACGAGACCGAGTCCCTTTGTAGTGTAGATCTCGATGGTTTTATGACCGAGTGGTCTCGCAAATGCAGCGCTGACACGCCGACGACCTCGCCCGATACGAATGCTGCGGGGAAGGGCCAGGTTGGAGTGGACGCAGCAACTTCCAATGGTGCCGACTGATTTATGTTGCTCACTGATTTGTTTTGATTCATATCTGAGGGATTTGATGACTGCATTTACCACCCATATGTGACTGCAGCGCTGATAGATGTGATCTAGCTTGAAGACGACGACAAGGTCGATCTGCCGAATCCGGAGGTTGTCGAGAAGGCGCTGATCGCCACTGAGAGTATTATACAAAAAGTCCCCCAAAGCCGGGTGAGTCGAGTGTCGCTGGCCAAGGCTGGCGCAACGCACATGGGTCCGAGTGCTTTGGCTCGAGCTGGTGCTGAGCTCGTGACTACTGCCCCAACTCCTGAACTAGCGCCAGCTCCCTCGCCTGCCTCAATCACCCTGTTCACTCTGCAGAGGGCCCCGGAGGACCAAGTGGGGCCAGCAAGGAAGCCATGTTCCAGGTCGAGCTGATGAACAATCGTTTGAAGAAGGTGTATGACGCCAGCGAGGCTCTGAAGACCAATGTTCGAGTAAGTACGATTATAAGTACATTTTCCAGTTAGAATCTTCAGATTTTTAGTTTTCTACTGCCTTCTGAATGGATAATTGCATTTCTGCCAGTGGGTTTACACGGATTACACCCACTGGGTGTTTTTCTTCTGGTGGGGGCATGCTGAGTGCACCCATTGGATGTAGTTCTCGAGACCGTCGTCGACTGTTCGCAGTCGGTAGGGGCCTTAGAACTTAGGTTTTCCTTGAGCATGGCTTTCACTCGGGTTTCCCAGAGTTCATTCGAGTCAAATTATTCCAGTGGGGGCACGCTGAGTGCACCCATGGGTGTAGTCCCCGAGACTGCCTTTGACTGTTAGCAGTTGGCGGGAGTCTATAGAACTTAGCACTTTTGCTTTAGGCATGATTGCCAATCATTTTTTTTGTGGACCATCCAAGTGGAAGTCCTCCAGTGGGGGCACGCTGAGTGCACCCACTAGGTGTATGCTACTTGTGAGCTGCGTTGGGATTTTCCCTGAAGAGGAAGGGTGGAGCAGTACAGTAGAGATAAGTATTTCCCTCAGTGAGAACCAAGGTTTATCGAACCAATAGGAGAATCACACCAAGCCTCGTGAACAACACATGCACACACAAAAGCAAATACTTGCACCCAATGCGGGCAAGAGGGTTGTCAATCCCCTTGAATTCGTTACTTGCAAGGATCAAATCTTGTAGTGGTAGATAGATAAATTGCAAAATAAAATAAAAGTAAATAAATTGAAGCAATGTATTTTTGGTTTTTATAATATGATTAAAGTAGACCCGGGGGCCATAGTTCTCACCAGAGGCTTCTCTCTCAAAACAATAGCATATAGTGGGTAGACAAATTACTGTTGGGCAATTGATAGAAAAGCGCATAGTTATGACATTATTCATGGCAATGGTCACACATATAGGCATCACGTCCGTGACAAGTAGACCGACTCCTGCCTGCATCTACTACCATTACTCCACCAATCGACCACTATCTAGCATGCATCTATGGTAATAAGTTCATGACAAACATAGTAACGCCTTAAGCAAGATGACATGATGTAGACAAAGTAAACTCAATCAATATGAATAAACCCCCATTGTTTTATCCTTAGTAGCAACAATACAATACGTGCCTCAGTACATCATCTATCACGAGGTTAGGACACCGCAAGATAGAACCCACTACAAAGCACCTCTCCCACTGAAGATAAATCAATCTAGTTGGCCAAACCAAACAGATAGATCAGACAGAAATACAAATGTATCATAATCATGCTTAATAAAGTTCAGAAAAGACTCAATTACTTTCAATGAATTATCAGATCATAAACCCACAATTCATCGGATCCCAACAAACACACAACAAAAGAAGATTACATCGGATAGAACTCCAAGAAGATCGAGGAGAAGATGGTATTCAAGATCAAAGAGGGAGAAGAAGCCATCTAGCTACTAGCTATGGACCCGTAGATCTATGGTAAACTACTCACGCATCATCGGAAGGCAGCAAGGATGGTGTAGAAGCCCTCCGTGATCGGTTCCCCTCCGACAGAGTATCAGTAAAGGCCTCCAGATGAGATCACGGAAGAACAGAAGCTTGTGACGGTGGAAAAACTGTTTCGGGTGGCTCTCTGGGGGTTTCCCGATATTTGAGAATTTATAGAAGTGGAATTATGTCAGACGGGGTCATGTGGGGCCCACAAGGTAACAAGGCGCGCCCCGTTGCCTTGTTGTCTCCTTGCTTGTCGTCTGGTCTCGTCCCGAAGCTTCTAGGGTCTCTTTCGTCCAGAAAAAACCGTCAAAAAGTTTCATAGCATTTCGACTCCGTTTGGTACTAATTTTCTGCAAAACCAAAAACATGGAAAAAACAGCAACTGGCACTAGGCATTGGGTTAATAGGTTAGTTCCCAAAATGATATAAAATAACATAAAAATGCATATAAAGTATCCAAGATTGATAATATAATAGCATGAAACAAAAAAAAATTATAGATATGTTGGAGACGTATCAGCATCCCCAAGCTTAATTCCTTCTCGTCATCGAGTAGGTAAATGATAAAAACAAAAAAATTTATGTTGAATGCTACCTAGCATGTATCATGTAATGTCTTTACATTATAAATGATGAGAAACAATGAAGTAACAATATCAACATAATAATATCCATGATTATAGGAAACATAATCATTACTTTTTCAAATTATACGATCCTTAACAAATGTTATACCCACTCATTTTATCATGTTATTAGCATGGCATGGCTCTGCCTTCACCGCATTAATATAAATCATGAGCACCCCGATGTCAAACTTGGCAATTGGATCATACTTCTAACGCGCTTCAGCATTTTCAACCCCACGCAATACATGAGCATGAGTAATGGATATAACACTATAGGTGCAACAGAATGCGGTGATAGAGATCAATAAAGGAAGTCAAAAAGGAAGAAAGATTCGCATCAACTAGGCGGATCAACGGGCTATGGAGATACCCATCAATCGATATCAATGTGAGGAGTAGGGATTGCCATGCAACGATGCACTAAGAGCTATAAGTGTATGAAAGCTCAATGGAAACTAAGTGGGTGTGCATCCAACTTGCTTGCTCATGAAGACATTGGGCACTTGAGTCCTGCTTCGGTACAACCCCCCCTAAAATGTATAATGGGTAGTATGGTCGTTCCACACGGCGTATAGCATACTCGCCCGCCATCGTACGCCTGCCCGTGTATGCCCTACGTCGTCGCCGTATGCCTGCCCACGTTGTTGTACACCCGCATCGGTACGTGTGAAAAAAATAGCTCGGCGCATTGCTCTGCCGCCGCCCCCCCCCCCCCCTCGAAACCCTACACTCCAAAATAAAAACACTTCCATGATGATACGTGTTTGTCACAGTAGGTCACGTTTTCTGTCATGCATGTACATCCATGACAATTTTATGACAGAATCAAGATAGTCATACATGTGCTGTCGTAGAAGTGTTCCATGACAATACTCAAATTATCATCACAGAAGTGTCCACTTCCATGA
Organism: Thinopyrum elongatum; assembly: GCA_011799875.1. Lineage (NCBI taxonomy): Eukaryota > Viridiplantae > Streptophyta > Magnoliopsida > Poales > Poaceae > Thinopyrum > Thinopyrum elongatum. The sequence goes on from CM022303.1 coordinate 215,006,808, forward strand.
CGATAAATGACACGTCATGGAAGTGCTTTCGTCAAGGGTAACCGACACATGGCATCCACCGTAACGGGTCGCCGTTAAGCTATCGGCTCCAGTTTTGGATCCGATAACCCGTTAACAGCAAGGACGAATGGCGATTTTCCATGTGTAAAATTCTCATTGGACGGAGGAAACATGTGTCGGCTCTGCGATGGGCCAGATGTCGTCCATCCAATGCAGGAGACGTGCCTTTGATACTTCGACACGTGCCACGGCCCAACAGAGGCCTAGATAGGTTAAAAAGGCCATCCCAGTCAAAGGCCCGCATGATTTACTCAAGTACTAGTGGGCAAGCCCACTAACGGCCTCCTTAAACATGGCCCATTTGTGGCCTACCGCCAGATCTGGCCTGTTAATTGTTTGCACAGTCTTTGGGCCCAATTACGGCCCACTGAGTTTTCGGCCTGCTAGAGGCCCGTTGTAGACATGGGCCCATTTCAGCCTGGTGTGTCTTCTGGCCTGGTAATGGCCTATGCTGCCCATGGGCCATATATGGTCTGACACAACATCCGGCCCACTAACGGCCCGTGATCACGGTGGCAACAGTTTAGCCCAACCTGACTTTGGGCCTGTTAAAGGCCTGTCGTATAATTCGGCCCGTTGATGCCTCTACTAAGCTTTCGGCCTCTTAGAGGCCCATGATATCAGTGGGCCAACCAAGGCCCGAGATATGTTTCGGCCTGGTAACGGCTCATCATATAACTGGGCCAACAATGGCCCGGTGTACATTTCAACCTGCTAAAGGCCCATGGCCGACTATTGAAAATTCAGGCCCTACATGCATTTCGGCCTGCTGAAGGCCCATGGTATCTTCTGGGCCGTAACAGGACAGCAGAATATTCAACCTGTTAATGGCCCGAAGCTACATGGGCCCAACTAAACGTTGGCTCCACTAAAGGCCCAACTAAACATTGGGCCCAATGAAGAACATGTAAATTATGGGCCTGGCGCACAGTGTCCATGAAGGGCCCAAATGGCCGGTCAGCGTAGGCCCAAGAAAGTTGCGGGCCGTCCCAATTTTGGCCCGCTGAAATCTAGGCCCATTAGAGGTGAATGTTTCGGCCCGGTCGCTACATCAGATTTTTGCCTTTTTCAGAAAGCGAATGATGGCATATACGGTAAATAGGAATTAAGAACAAACCTACTATATACAATAAAGTAATTATGGCATAGTAACTTAGAATAATCATACACTCTACAATAAAGGATTTATGGTATATTACATCCACTGGGCATCAAAGTTAGCCACCAGTGATCATAAAGCACAATGAAGAAGCAGATTACAAAAACTGGGCGCCATTGCAGCGTAACAAAACAATACTGAACCACGACCACTTCCAAGACAGTTCAAGAAAGGTTAGCCTTGCGCAGGAGCTGCTGCGCAAGCAGCTGAGCAAGGCTGTGAGACCGGCCTAGCATGCTGGTCATAGTTTCCAGCTGTAGCTTTTTAGCAATGAGGTTCTCATTGGAGTTCTCCGTGATGTTCCTTAGAGATTGGACTTCAAGTCGAAGTTGAGTTGCAGAATGCCTTTCTGCTTGAAGTTGAGACTGAAGAAGTCGAACTGATTTAGGCAGCGAATTCTATGAGCTTGGGTGACTGCTAGTCTTGAGTAACTTGAACACTGCATCAAGACATGACTTTGGGGTTGTCTCGCCATCTTCAAGATGTTTTGCCTTCTTTGCTGCAATATATGTTGGGTTTGTCTCACATCCTTCATCAGACTTGTGCATGCCATCAGCCATATCACCCTGAAACAAGCAGAGAGATGACAGGTTTTGCACGTATATAAACAAAGATGGTAACTATGTTGTGAATTCCATCTAATTTCAAATTAGAAAATAAAGAGACAGTTCAAAATGTCAATAGCATAATTTAGCATTGTTCATAATGCGGGGAGCTTCACCACACTACTGGATTACCATATCAACAAAACAAGCATAAATGCAGGGCAAAAGACAATCATTGTATCTATTTTGGTTAATGTGCATGGCAAGTTATTCATATCATGAGCCACATCAGTAAGATAAAGCAGGAAATGACAAGGTGTAAATGTGGGCTGCTTCACCACACACTGGATTATAGATCAACAAAAACAAGCATACATGCAGGGCTAAAGAAAATCATTGGATCTGTATTGAGTAATGTGCATGGTATGAATAAGGAATTTGGTTTTACAACTAAAACTTGGAACTTACAGTTGTTGCGAACATGCATTTTGATAGAAACAACAAACTAAACATCAGTTGAAGATAGGGAGTATGAGAAAATTAAATAGCAGTTGAGGATAAAGGTTTTAGAAGGACTAACTTACATTAACAGTTAACACTGGCTCTATAATGCCCTTCTCCATGTCAAGGGAAGGATAACTCAAGAATTTGAGCACATAATCTTCTTCATAAGCATTGCCTATACTCTACATTTTGTAGAGAGTAATTATAGATATGATAATACTGGAAGGGATAGAGGATAATGAAGATAAGATCATTGTTCAAGAATTCACCCGATTAATCAGTTAACAGACCAGTTAATCGCTACTCATAGCATGACCAAATCAAATAACACCTATTCATTGCGTTAACTTGTCAGGCCGATTAATTGGCCAGTTAGACCGATTAATTAGTTGTCATGCCGATTAATCCCTACTTGCCCATTAACGGATGGGCAAACAAAGCCCAAATTTTAGGCTCGTAAGCCCTTCCAGCCCCATCCCGCTCCGTAATAGCTAGGATTAATAAGTTTACCTCCTCTCTGTACTTTTCATATGTGTATGGCAGCATGTTTTGGTATACTACATAGCTGGGAGCATGAGAATATGGTATAATACATAAAAAAATCTAGATATATGTTGGCAAGTTTCTATTCAATCTACCGATTAAAGGTCGACCGATTAATCCAGTTAATAGGTTGATTCATTGATTAATCACTACTCCTAAACCGAACGAGCAGCTACCAGTTAACGATTTCTTGAACATTGGATAAGATACAGATAGATGCTACATAGTCAACTACCTATCCATGTAAGTACAAGCGTTACAGGACAAAATGTACTGACAAGAGCAATGGGCTACACTTCTGCACTGGCATTGTGTGTGTATTCAACTTTTGGGTAAGATTAAATGTAGATCTGATATTTTTTAGTAAATGGTGGGCGAGGGAGATAAGATGCAGAGTAATGCTACACAATGAACCAATCCCTCCTTCCCATAATATAAGAGTGTTTTGTACACTGGTGTAAAAACGTTCTTATATTATGGGACGGAGGGAGTAGCTATTAATATAAGTACAGTGATACAAGACGTTCGATCCTTACAAGAGGACTGCAGAGCTATACCTCTTCAAAAGCATTGGGTTGATTCTAAATTTATGTAAGAGTCGACATGGATCTTATAATGTCTACCAAATGGAGGATAAGTAGGCTAACATGTGCAGTGATGCTGCATAATCAACCAGCAATGAAAGTATGTATGGTGATACAGGGTAAGAGGTACTCACAAGAGCAATGCAGTGTGCAGTATAGTTGCGAGATTTTGTGGTCCCTTGAGAATGAATATTCTTCTGCAAACAGTTTTCATACAAGTGAGACAGTAAGGCACATGCAAAAATGTAGTTCAAATTGTGATTTGATATCATAGACAGTACCTTATGCTGCAAACGAGACCAATGTGTAACAAGATCATTCCAGTCACTGTCTACTAAATGTAGCACCGGAGACTTCACAGAAATTTCGTTTAGAGGCTTGCCATCGAAGTGCGCTTGCCTCAGGTAGCAACGATACTTCATCAACGCGTGCTTGAAAAGTGCAACCAAGCCTTGCTCGTCTTGATTATCCAGTTTGGTCCTCGCCTATTCAAAAGAATGAAATCTTTTGTCTTCTGTCAGCAGAAACATATGCACTAATTACCATGAATAACATTAGTACATTACTTGCACGTAAGTTGCGGAAGAAGATTGGAAATTGTTCTTTGTCTGTGGTATAATCTTTCCATGAAGGAAAGATGCGCACAAAGGTCCTAACAACAATATAAGCTTCGTCTTCTAAACTGGGAAGAAGTGGAACAGGGGTCCTATTTGCTGCAATTGGGGTTCTCTCTTGTTCGAAAAGGGATTTGGCAACTAGATTTGGTGTACTCTTTGCTGGAATGGGGGTTTTGCATCGTAGAGCTGGTTCTATGTCAACTGGCATCATCATACTGTTTGCTGTAGTTGGGGTCTGCTGAGTTGGGGCATCAGAGATGGCCAGTGTTGTAGGGCTAGAGTCTGCTAGAGTTGGGGCCGTGTTTTGTGGGTCTGGTGATATGCCACTACACCTAATGGGCTATTTGATTTATCAGGTGTCACTACCTTTTCCAAATACTTTGTTACTGCTCCTTTGCGGTCAGCAATCGCCCTCTTCCTTTTGAATGTCTGATACACTAGAACAACATTTGAATGGAGAAATATGGTATGATGACAGATGGAATATGTACTGAAAATGGATAGGCAGGGTGTATTCACATAGACGATGTGTAAACTAAGCAAATGGCAGTGCAACAAAGTAGAAGCAATGCAAAGCATCATTTGCAAGATATGTGTGACCAATATAACCTTGCAAAGTTAGAGCAAGCACCTTGATGGGTGAATAAGATAGGGCATCTGCCTCTGACTCCACTAGGGAGCTACATTGACTTAGGTCTCCCTCTAGCTCAGAATCATTGTTAGGATCATATTCTAAACACAAATCTATAGGTGGAGAGCATGTGCATTGCATTGCATCCAGACTGGATCTCAGGCCCTTAATGCCAAGTTTGACAGCCATGCCATCGTTCTGCTTTATTCTTTTCATGCGCGCAAGCTCGTAATCATTATGATGTTGTTCAGTATCCGACATTCATGAAATCATAAAAGGTAGTCAAATTATCTATGGAATGCATTGCGGATTCTACTCGAATAATGTCTCCCTACAAACACCTGCGTATACAAAGTTCATCCCCAACCGTGCTGACCAGACCACACATAGAAATACAAACCTCTTATGTCTCTATAAGGGGCGGACGCACATTTCAAAACTGAAGTAGGAACATTAGAGTCATATCAAATTTGTATTTTAACAAATAAACTTCAGAATTATGAGTGGCATAATGTTTAGCTTCAAGGGTGGAGTGTTGTTAGTGCGACACAAAGCAAGTAGGCAGATTGTATTCCATGTAAAAGGTAGATATAACACTTTTCTTTCTATACAATGTAGTGTTCGTTGCCCACACATGGTGGAAGAGATCACACAGTGAAATACTATTCACTCATATCTGCGGTTCCAGTATACTGAAATAGGTTGGTCCACCCTAAAAGAATATTGACAACAAATATGACAAGGCATGCATAGAGGTAGTGAATCAATAATTACTTGTGAGCTTACTACAACAAGTGTGCAAAATCGTAACTGTAGTAAGAGACCGTCCAAAATCTGAATCAAGAAGTTGGTCTAGCACTTATTGTTTGCAACTAATCGAAGTGAATAATTGGATATCATATCGAATGAGTAAGAAAGACAAGTAAATTTGTCAACAAACCTGGCCTGTAGTAGTAATCTGGGTCAATGTCACTATGACCAACAATCCAACATGACTAGTGTTTGTTCCTAGGGCAGGAATTTTGAAACCCTGTGAACTTTACAGGTACTAAAGATTACTGAAGTATCTGAACCATTAAGTGTAGGTAGCACTTAGTACACAACAAACCCTAATGACAGTCCTGCCTAATGAGTAATGAATCATTTGGAAAATGGGTGGTGGGGAGTGGCTGCTGACTGTTGAGGACGTATCTCAGGATAAATCGGGTTGGCTGAGTGGGTGCTGCATGCTTGAGCCCTGAACGGACTGGGAAGGTAGGCACGACAGCGTGTCTGGGCAGCGGTGACAATGTTAGGCGAGCGGCTCCTGACATCCTGTTAGTCCGGCGTCTCCTCCTAAAGTCATGCCGTCCGGGGACGGCAAGTCACCAGCGAGGCAGGCGGCTGGGGGTGAGTAGAGATCGGAAGCACAGGAGAACAGATGGGAATCGAGGTCTGGGCCGACCCAAAATCCCAGGGTGGGCCGCGGCCCACTGTGGCCACCCTGTAGATCCGCCCTAGCGGCGTACATGCATTTTGAAACCAAATTAGGAACATTTAGTTGACCAATTAAATGACTCTGTTTTAATAATATCAGCATCATATCATATTCGTATTTGAACAACTAAGCTTGTTTAGCTTGATGGGTGGAGCAGTGGTATTATGAGACGAAGCACGTAGGTTGATCGTATAGTGATCATAAAAGGGGGGAAACCCTAAGCATGATCAATTAAACTCTATTAGGACTTTGCCATGGCAGATTTGAAGCTGCAAACCACAGAAATGCTACTTAGCAACCATTGTTTGCTTCGAACTATGAACTAAGATTCTAAGAGCTGAAAAGAAAGTATAGTAACCAAGTTACGATCTATTTTCTGGTTGAGATAAAAAAGTTGAGCAGATATGAAGTAGTACCACCTATCTTGCGGTGCCATGTAGGCATCGGGGGTGCGATGGCTGTTGGTGGCATGGAAGCAGATTTGCGATGGTGGACGGAGGCTTCGGGGGATAAGTCCTGTTGCGGTGGACGAGAAGGTCGTCGGAGCGGCCCGGGCAAGGAGGAAGACAGTGCCGATGAAGCAAGAGGACACGATGCAAGGCTCCTGGTCCGTCGCCATGGATGAGAAACGTCCATCTCTAGTAGTGGACAACGCGGTCTTGGTAGGCGCTCCAGCATGGTGGAGGACGGCGGCGATGGATGGAGTGGTGGGCGGAGGAGGCTGGTGTGGGGATGGTGTTCTAGCACCGACGGTGTGTGAATGGGAAAATAGAGAGAGAGGTACGGGGAACCATGTCTTTGGGACGCGCCTATCTGAAATATGGTAAATTACGAACTTAGCCCTGTTTAAAATTTGGACGTCTCATCGGTTGGGGATAGGACGGTAATCTCGCATCTCCCCAATATTTACCGAGAGCAATTTCAGGCGAGGAGAGGGTGTCGTGTGTGTATAAGTAGTACTACAATATTATTTATCACATAGGCTATCGTGAAAGAATTGCAACTCTGATTGCTGGTTAGGAACTGTCATTCGATTTCATTCTAATAGTTGCTGTGCTTTATTTAATTTTCTGTAGTCGCCTTACGACAGCGTCTAAAACCAGCGTCATACTGATCACATGCAATATTTACCGGATGAAATGCTTTGAGTTAGAACACATGGGCCCCCAAACATGCAGGCCCACCGGCCTGTGGCCCAAAGTCTTGACCCGTCAGCCTATCTGTGTATTTTATTCTCATCTGGACCCCATATTATGTTATATATATTCCCCTTGATTTTTCTTATGTATAAAGTTGTGATATAAAGGATTTTTATATTTCTTTACAGAGGGAGTATCTCTCTATCAAAAATATATTTATGTGTAACTAGTTACTCCTGCCTTTCTACTTCCTTTCGCTGGTATGCGGGGAATCCGGCAACGGGGTCTACGTGCCATGCACCAAATTAGAGTGCACAACTGCATGGTAGACTCACCCCGGTCGTAGCGCCGCAGTAATGCCCAATGAGCCGTCAAATAAAAAAAACCACCTTTCCAGGAGTAGCAGTCAGCTGGATGGACGAATCAGCAATATTTAACTCGGCCTGAATCCCCTTCTCCCTCGTCTGCTTGTTCAGAGAAAACCTCCTCTCGATGATTGCTTAGGGTTTTTGCATGGAGAACCAGGGACTAATTCTTCATCCATCCCTGATAAATCCTAGTCCTTTGGTCGCCGGTAATCCTAGGATGGCAACCGCCGCCGTTGCTGCATTTTTCTTCCTACTGAATCTAGTGTGTTTCATTTGCAGTGCCCAAAGTGCAAGGGTTTCTGCGCCCTTGGTAAGACGCCAGAATTGTTCCTTCTCATCCTAACACAGGATTTTAAACGCGCACAGTATGTTCCTAGAATCCTCTTTTCTATATAGGAGGGTTGGGGTTTTTGAACATGCTATCGACTAACTTGGAAATTTGGATTGCTATATTTGGATAAAAGGTACTAGTACCATGGTCAACACTGACGTGAAAGAGGAAATTATTTCTAGATTTGGATTGCGAATAAATTGTGTTCTCATATTATTTTCCTGCACTGCATCCCTTGCTCTCCCAGAACACATGTACTCAAGAAGGTCGGCCTTGCCATAACTGAATACACCAGTTTAATGGTCACATTGGAGACACGCCATGGATATAAGTTCACAGTTCGATTCATGAACCAAGAAGATCGCTCCTTTTATTATGGCCGAACTTGGATAAACTTTCTCAAGTGTTACAGACTGAAAGTTGGCACACGAATGTTGATGGAAATAGCAGAACCTGGTCTCATCTTCCCTGTGACCTTCCACCCTGATGTCGTTCCAGTAGTTCATCCATGTTAGTTTTGTATCTGGTTCTTGCATGTTGCCTCGATTACTTCTTAATCCACCTATTCTGCCTAAATAATCACAATTTGACTTTAGAAGTAGCAACAATTTGTGATTCCCTTCTCTCACGAAGATGCTATTTCTAACTAATATTTCTTTTAATTGGTGGCACGTGTAGGTTATTACAAAGTGCAGGACACTACTCGTTTGTTATTTGATAAGAACTCGACTGTTACTGATGGCACTAAAGTTGACTGGGACGACATCCACCAGTTCCTAGACTTTATTGATCGTCTTGAGGTCCTTGTGGGCGTTTCAATGGTGGAAGGCCATGTGGGATATGTGTGCCACTGGTGCACATGTTGAATAGGTCCAACTGTGTCAAGAAACTGATGGTATGAGTTGTTTTCTGTTATATATGTTGTTCATAAGCTCTTGCTTATACACAATTTTACAGCTGTGATCTTCTTGAAACAGAAACTGCCCAGTTTTATTGTTCCTATACAGATGCCTGACCATGGTCGGGTCAGACTTGTGCTTGGTCACAACATGATGTTTATGTCGACCTACTCCATTTCCCTTAGAGGTGAAAAGATACTTATTCATGGGTGGTCTCAAATAATGAAGGCTCGTCGATCTTGGAGAATAGGACAGAAGGTTATGTTCATGCTTTTCCATGGCTCTGAAGCGAATATCCTGTTTATTGACCACATTGCGAGATGAAGCCGTTTTCAGAAATTTGTGGATGCGCGGGGTGGCGCCTGGGCCTTGTCCTAGGGCTTAGTGGCCTCACCCTTGGTTAACTGTAGGCAAAGTTCCACTGTTCAAGGCATCCTTTGTATGGTTGAACCTGTATTAGTACTCATACTACTTTCAGCTATGGTTGTTAAGTGCCCCTGCTGCTTTCAGTTAAGCTTGTTAAGTACTCCTGCTGCTTTTACAGTCTGTCATGTTTCTTCAGTCTCGTCTTCCTCCAGCCACGAAAACCAAACCAGCGCCGACGGGGCCGCCTGCTCCCGCCTCCCACGGCTAGCTGCGCCTCGGTGCACGCATCGCTGCCCCACCGTCTCCTAAATCGTTAACACCGATGTCAGCCCAACCCCGCACCCGAACCAGTCAACCCTTGTACTCCCCTTCGCCTGCGACTTCACCGTCGCATCTTCCCCGGCTCATGTTTGTTCCCGTACGAGGCCTCGCCATCGTCCTCTGTGCGCCTTGGTGTGCTTGCCGCGACGCCGCCCTCTCGCGCTGTCAACATGGTCAACAAACAAGAGGAATCGGGAGAGGACTGTATGTGGAGAGGATGACAGTAGGGACCCACCATGTACATGGCCGTACGCAAGCAAGTTCCTCATTTTTTTTGTTATATACAAGCAAATAAGAAAATGCTTCCTCCTAGTGGTGTGCTGACATCTGGGACCCATGACATTGTCAGCCTATAGTCAATAGACAAGAGAATTGCACAAGAGCGGCTGACACCTGGGATGTAGTTGCTCGAGCAGTATTTTTTTGGTTATTGTTGAGACGGAGCAAGGTTTTAACTGGGTTGTGGCCCGTCTAGCCCAGGCTTCTATTTTACGTTAACCACATGACTAGCCCAGCTATTTTTTCTTTGTGAAAATGGCTAGCCTAGTTTATTTTTTTTGAAGATACCCAATCCAGGCATACCCAACCCAGGCCTACTTATTTTTCTCTGCCCGGCTGGGCTGCAACTCTATCAAGATGGCTGCAAATCTTAAAAATAATATGAAATGGGCTATAAATATAAAAACACACAATAAATTGGCAATTACTTTCAAATTTCTGATTTTTTCACATTTTCAGATTCCAATTTCATTGGGTTTTAACCTAATTTAACTATATTTTGAAAGTACTTTAAATCTGGCTCGACATTTCGGTATTAAAAATAGTTTGGACCCCACCGAAATATGCAAAATTTAGTTTAAAATTTTAACCATAGCCCTGGCCAACAAAAATAAAATTAACTGTAATAAATTGCATAAGAAGTTGCAAACGAGCTGTAACTTATTAAAAAAATAGCAAATGGGCTGACTGTGGGACTATTAAGTTGACGCGTATGCAATGATTTTTTACTTATTATATATTAGTCAACAAACGATTCTAGCAGAAGTGACCGTTGGATATTAATCCAACGGCCATGCTGGTTCTTCAACCTCTGATCTTCTTGCTCCAGCCGCCCAAACCAGCGCCGGCCATACCGCCTGCTCCTGCCTCCCGTGGCCGGTTGTGCTACTGCGCAGGCCTCACCGCTGGCCAAGCCTTCCATGTACTCACCCACACCCCATGTTATTCTGCGACGACGGCAGCCTCACACCGCAGCCGAACCAGTCAACCTTCATACTACCCTCCGTGTCTTCCGAGGCTCCGCGTCGTTCCCTGCCTCACCGTCGTCCACTGGCTGAGTGATGTCCGCGCGGCGTGGTCAACGTGGTCAATGAACGACAGCCATCAGAAGAGGACTGTACGCAGTGAGTCTGACAACTGGACCCACCTACTACATCTTCGCACGCAAGGAAGTGCCTCCTTATTACGCGTAAAAAAAATTAATCCTCCCCCTGACAGCTCGGACCCACCATCTATATCTTCGCATGCAAGGAAGTTCCTCCTTATCCTCCCTGAGAGCTGGGACCCACCCGGTCGAAGCGTGCGTAGCGTTGTCATTCTGGTCGCAAAATTGTACGTACATACTGGTCCATCGGTCTGTCTGCCACAATGAACCGTGGCCCAGTAAGGAGCGGTAGCTGTTCAGACAGTCCCATCTAAATCGTGTACACATACGTACAGCTACGCTAGAAAAAAGACGGCCAAATACGTACATACGGGCGTGGTCTCGAACGCGTATAGCGACGACGTCATGTTCATTGGGAGCCAACCTGCTGGGTCAGAACGGAGAAACAACATCGTGTTCATCAGGAGGCAACGGAATGCGTCCTGTTCATCGAAAGCCAACCAGCTTGGACGAAACAGCCCAAACAGGGCCCTTTTCATCGACTCGGTGTCTCGCGTCCCGCAAAATGGAGGAAACGGAGTTCTCTTCGACCGCCTATGGTCGAAACGGGGTCCTGTTCATTGGAAGGGGTCTAGCGTACCGCAAAACAAAGGAAATGGACTTTTGTTTGACCGCCTACGATCGAAACAGGGTCCTGTTCATCGAGAGGGGTCTATCGTACCGCAAAACGGAGGAAACGGACTTCTCTTCTAGCGCATATGGTCGAAACAGGGTCCTGATCATCCGGAGGGGTGTGGCGTACTACAAAATAGGACTCCATAGGCTACTATTCATCCACCATCAACTTACTCCAGCCTCCACCTGCTACTGTTCATCCACCGTCGATCTCCTCCAGCCTCCACCAGACATTGTTCATCCACGGGCTACTGTTCATCTAGCCTCCACCGGGTACTATTCAACCAGCATCCATGGGGTCCTGTTCATCCCCCCCCCCCCCGGCCGGCTGGGGTGTGTGGCGGCCTCCTCGGGGTCCTTTTCATCCAGCGGCAACCACCTACTATCATGGGGTCCTGTTCATCTAGCGGCAACCACCTACATACGACCGGGGAACTATTCATCCAACCCCCATCGAGAACTGTTCATCCACAGACAACCAACCGGCTGGACTCACCACGTCTCGACTCGTTCTATGTATCGCGTGCTCGGCAGCAACAGGCACTGTTCATCCAGAGGCAACCCAACCGGCTAGCTAGATATGTCTTGCACGGGGGTTCGATCGGCTTCAGTAAGCAGCAGCAATGATCGATCGGGTTCAGTTAGCAGCGAAGGAGTCGGTCAGGTTCAGTTAGCAGCAAAGGGATCGATCAATCGGCTTCAGTACATAGTGCTAACAGTGCGACCTCTCGGGTTCAGTTATAGCGGCACGGCTCGCACCACACGCGCATATGCGAGATAAACGCGCAAACCCCACTGCATCGCTCGGCCGCGACCACCCACTGTAACCGGGAACTCCGCAAAAATTTCCTCGCCGTCACTTCTACCAAGATTTTTTATGTCATGGACGGCCCAAAGAATCTCATGCAGGTGCGTCCACGGCCCGCCCAGGATGAAAAGCCCATTTTCTGCCATGATTTTTGTCATAGAAGTAGGAGCCCATCACATCTATGATGATACGTGTTTTTGTCACAATTATCATCATAGAAGTGTCATAACCATGATAGAAAAAAAAATTCGTTCGGGCCATAATGTCACAGATGTGTCTTTTTTTGTAGTGCTAGGGGCGGTAGTCGTTCCAGTTCCCGCATTCCTCCCCGGCAGTCGTCGTCGCCCTCCACGTCGCTTTGTTTGGCACCAAAACAACATGCCGCGCGTGCCCTGCCACCGCCCACAGGAGAAACCCTAGTTGCGATCATCGCTGCAGCCGCCGCGTTCCTTTGTCGTTGCCCGGATCGCCGCCCACCCATGAATCTTCAAGGCGGCATTCTGTGGGCAACATAAACACGATTGTGGATGCTAGCCTCCGCCGGATATCATCATCATGCCATGGGAGCCTTCGTCCCCAGCCGAAATGGAGCCATCTCCCCTCCTTGCCGGCGTCGAACAGGTCGGTTTGCAAATGTTACATTAGTTACTCATTCAAATGAGATGATTTTTTTTATCTATTGACTTACTAAGTAGGTGCTAGTTTAATGCATAAATTTGTGTGACATACTGCTAAGCAATTTCATTTTGCACATAATTTAATTATGAAATACTCTAATGGATGAACTGATTATTTTGGGGATGATGTTATGTGGTGTTCGGATTGATCTTAGAATTTGTTTAAACATGTATAGATGGAGGAGGAGATCGATTATGACAGAGATGATTACGGCGACGAGAATGGATCCTCGTCATTGAATATGGAGCAACCTAATGAGGAGAACTATATGAGTTTGGATGAATCATACAGTGGCAATGTAAGTGTGGTGAACGTTGACAATAACATGAAAAATGAACAACCGCAGTGACACCTACATGTATTTTTTTGAAATCATGCAGGTACATCATGATGATGATATGGATATAGATGATTCATGTGCTGAAAGCACATTCCAGGTATGTTTAAAAATATGTAGGGAAAGAAATGACATAATAATTGCATGACCACTTACATGTCTTTTTTTTAAATGTGCCCAGATGGATGCGGATGGGGACTATGAGAGGAATATTGTCGATGATGAAAGTGACCAATGCGACGGTGATGCATCTCATGATGAGAGCTCGAGCAAAGTAAGTTTTGAAAATTATATATGAAAATATTAATATAATAACTGACCGACATACACGGTTATATGCCTTATTTTGCAGGGAGATGTTGAAGGTCCTAGCAAGAAGGATGAGCATGTTGTTGATGATGAGTTTAATTTTGACATCGGATTTGATGAATATAAGCAAAACTCATTGGACAGGCATTGGAAGGTGATGTCGAAGACGTTCCGGTCAGAAGGAGAGGCTTACTTGTTCTATAACCAATACGTGAAGGAACGTGGTTTCAACATTAGAAGGGACTTGCTGAAATTTGGGAAAGGTCTTGAGGGAAGTATGCACTTGAGGAGGTATTGATACGTCCCAAACATATCTTTTTTTCCAAACACTTTTGCTCTTGTTTTGGACTCTAATTTGCATGATTTGAATGGAACTAACCCGAACTGACATTGTTTTCAGCAGAATTGCCATGGTGTTATTTTTGTGCAGAAAGGCTGGAAATTTACGGAGAATATTTCCAGAATATATAAAAAATATTGGCAAAGAAAACTACCAGAAGGGGGCCACCCAGGAGCCACAAGCTCAGGGGGCATGCCTGGTGAGCTTGTGGGCCCCTGGAGCCTCCGGCAACCCTAATTCCAACTCCATATATACCTTTTCATGGAGAAAAAATCAAGCAGAAGGAATCATCATGTTTTACGATACGGAGCCGCCGCCACCTCTTGTTCTTCCTCGGGAGGGCTGATCCGGAGTCCATTCGGGGCTCCGGAGAGGGGGATTTGACGCCGTCACCATCATCAACCATCCTCCATCAACAATTTCATGATGCTCAAAGAACAATTCCATGATGCTCACCACAGGGAGTGAGTAATTCTTTCGTAGGCTTGCTGGACGGTGATGGGTTGGATGAGATTTGTCATGTAATCGAGTCAATTTTGTTAGGGCTTGATCCCTAGTATCCACTATGTTCTGATATTGATGTTGCTATGACTTTGCTATGCTTAATGCTTGTCACTAGGGCCCAAGTGCCATGATTTCAGATCTGAACCCTTTATGTTTTCATGAATATATTTGAGTTCTTGATCCTATCTTGCAACTTATATGCACCTATTGCGTGTTATGATGCGCATACGCCAAGGTGACAATAATTGGGATTCTTTTCGGTGATTATCATAGTTTGAGGAGTTCATGTATTCACTATGTGCTAATGCTTTGTTCTGGTTCTCTATTGAAAGGAGGCCTTAATATCCCTTAGATTTCCTTATGGACCCCGCTGCCATGGGAGGGTAGGATAAAATATGCCATGCAAGTTCTTATTATAAGCACGTATGACTATATACAGAATACATACCTACATTACATGATGAATTCGAGCTATTGTGCATCGCTCTAGGTTGTGACTATTACATGATGAATGTCATCCAACACAATTATCCATCACTGGTCCACTGCCTACTCTTTTTGCATATTGATCTTTGCTAAGTTACTATTATTGTTGCTACTGTTACAATCACTACAAAACTGCTACTGTTTTTGTTATCACTACTATTGCTACAGTTGCTATTGTTATCAAACTATCGTACTACTGTGCTACTAAACACTTTGCTACAGATATTTAGTTCTCCAGGTGTGGTTGAATTGACAACTCAACTGCTAATACTTACAAATATTCTTTGGCTTCCCTTGTGTCCAATCAAAAAAATTGTGTGAAATATTACCACCACAAAAAAAAGACACATCCGTGACATTTTGGGGCGAACGAATTTTTTTCCTGTCATGCTTATGACACTTCTATGACGATAATTGTGACAAAACCTGGTATCATCATAGATGTGGTCGGCTCCTACTTCTATGACAAAAAATCATGACAGAAAATGGGCTTTTCGTCCTGGGCGGGCTGGAGACGCACCTGCATGACATTCTTTGGGCCGTCCATGACGGAAAAAATCATGGTAGAAGCGAGGGCAAGGAAGCTTTCGGGGAGTTCCCGGTTACGGTGGGTGGTTGGGGCCGAGCGATGCATGCAAGGTTTGCGCGTTTTCTCTCGTATACTTACGCGTGTGTGTGCGAGGCGTTGGGCTCTAACTGAACCCGAGCGAGGCGTTCGTTTACTGAACCCGAGCGATTGCACTAGCTACGTTACTGAACCCGAGTAATCGATCGATCCCTGGCTGTTAACTGAACCCAATCGAGGGATTCCTTCGCTACTGCTGCTAACTAAAGCCGATCGAACCTGCTGCCTCTTGATGAACAGTGAATGTGGGGGTTGATTGAACGAGTTGAGACGTACATGGTTGGGGTTGGATGAACAGTTCCTGGTGGGGGTTGGATGAACAGGACCCCGTGGTAGTAGTAGTAGGCCGTTGCCGCTGGATGAACAGGACCCCGAGAGGAGGCCGCCACAGCCGAGCTGGTTGGGGGTGGATGAACAGGACCCCGTGGAGGGCTGGTTGAACAGTAGCCGGTGGAGGGTGTCGTGGGAAACCACGGCCACGTATGGGGCCATCGGCCCCTTTTGGCTCGGCAGGGGGGTTGAGCACATTGCACAAAGAGAGGAGGACCGTAGCTCAGCACGGTAGAGATCACATGGGCAGTTTTTACCCAGGTTCGGGCCGCCGCGAGGCGTAAAACCCTACTCCTGCTTTGGTGGATTGTGGTGGAAACGCGGTGCTCTTGCCCGGCAGGGTTGCCTCGGGGCGAGAGCAGCTACGCGCGTACGAGGGTACAAAGTTCCAAACCCTTTCTATGGTTGCCATGGCCCTCCTTTTATAGATCAAGGGGTTACCACAGTGGCAAATCAGTCATTGTGTGCTGATTAGATAGCAAACATTGCTATCATACCTAACTCTGCAGGCAGAGCAGAGTGCATTAAATGCGTCGCTTAGTGTCACATCGTAGCCTGCCCGGCAAGCCTTGCCGGGCTGCTCGGCCACCTTTTCGCCTGTCTGCCTGACACGTCTCTGGACGGGTGTCATTTGGAGGTGGTTTCCTCTGCAAATGGCTCCCATGTGTCGAATAACAGCCACTTAGTCACTTGGGGGCTTGACACCGCACGATCGATGACTTGCGTCGCTGTGAGGTGGAGCGGTGAAGCCTTGGCGGGGTAGTTTGGGTTTGTAGTGCCCGACAGGCCCGCCGGGACGGTCTCGAGGCTTGTCTTCGGGGCCACCTCGTCCTCGCCAGGCTCGCCTGCCCGGCAAGGAAGGTTTTTCCTTAGCAATGTCCTGGTCATTTAGCTTGTCTTGGTCTTCTTACTCTGCCCTTTGGTTTCTCAAAGAGCCATCTCTCCTAGCTTGGTCTGGACTTGGATGTTGCAACCTTCCTCTTTTAGGCCTGTGCACGGTCTGGGCAATAGACCCAGGGTTTGTTGCACCGACAGGAGTCCCCGGGCCTGTGCCGAACGCACTGACGGGCGTCGTCGGGGTAGGCCCTATCCAGTGCACAAGCAAGAGGGTAGCAGTTGCTTCGTCCTTTGAGATCTTCTTTGCTTCTTCATTAACCTGAGTCCAGGTCAGTTTCCAGTTCTCCCGCACGTCGTGTAAAGCCAATTGTGGTGGGAGAGATAATGGGCCACGATCCGTGGGGTACCCACGTCCGACGTTCACGGGGCGGTAACCGCCACCCCATTATCCTTCCTGCCCCAAGTTCCTCCGCCACATGTATTGCATGCACTACGCAGAGTTGGTGGCGGATGCAGTGGGCGTGGGAATGAGCACCCTGGCAGAAAGCCAGGCGTCGTAGATTGGTGCTGGGGGGCGGCCTTGATTTCTCGAGCCGTTAGTGGCGAGGAGGAGCCGGACTGGCCGAACGGGGTAGCCACCTTCATGGAGGGATCCAGCCCCCTGCCCCGTTCGCCTATAAAAAGGGAACGTGGGGCAAGGTGTCTTCCCACACATCCTTCTCCTTCCATTCCTGCAGTAGTTCTCGCCCACCTTGGCGAGAGGTTGGGGACGTGGTGCTGCTCCGGTGGCGGCGACGAGAACTTCTGCTCAACAGCATCTCCCTCCTCCCGCCGAAAATGCGGGGGCTGAGCCCGCCGCGAGAGGAGGTGGGAGGGGGCGAGGCCGAAGTCATCATGGCGCTCGGGGCCGAGGAGGATGGGGCGGTGCTCTGATTGCACCCCCGATGGCCGCCCCTCCCCCAATGGAAGGCCATGTTGGAGATCAACCCCAGGAGTTCATCATCAGACTGTACAAGCCTCCGCGCGGCCGCCTCCGTCTCCCTACTCCATTCGCAAGGGTAATGGAGCTTGAGCAACCGCGCGCATTGAAGCTGCACATGAGGGGTTGCGGGAATGGCTGCATGCGGGTGGATGTGGATTTCCCCGCCCCTCATGTCATGTTCTTCCAGCGTGGCTGGAAGACCTTTGCACGCGCTCATAGCCTGTCGGAGGGGCACGTTCTCCATTTTAAATTAATGGAGGCCGATCTGCTCTCCGTCAAGGTCTTTGGGTGCTCGGGTGCTCGTTTAGGGTGCTACACGAAGAGCTCGACTGACGATGAAAGCTCCTGCTCAAGCGACAGCGACAAGAAGGACAATGACAGCGATGACGATGGTGCCGATGGGGAGGACGATGACTCTAACTCCGACTGATCGTCAGCCGCACCATCACCGTCAGGCGGCAGCACCACTATCTGCACCTGCATCCCGTTCCCGGCAAGGTGATTTGCCGGGGAGTTGGATGCAGAGGTGGGAGTGGTGCCCCGGGCTCCTCCAGCAGCCTTCCAGCTAGACCCCGGCAGGCTTCCTCGCGGGTTGTAGCTCTGTTTGCCCTGCCGCGTCCTGCTGGCCCTGGTGGCGGTGGCTGGTGGGTCGTCTCCGCCGCTCTCTTCACCATCACCTTCGCCCGTGCCTTCCTGCTCTCGTTAGGCCCCCCCGCCAAGGGGCCTGACAGGGGCAGGCTGGGCTTCTGCCCAGACGCCCCTTTTGCCCTCTTCTCCTTTCGCCGCAGTGCCTGGGAGGGGAAGGGCAAGAAAGGGCATCACGGGGCACTTATCTTTTTTCAATCTAAAATATGCAGGCACTTGCCAAACTTTAGTTTAAATAATGTAATCTTCTTTATCCTTGTTTGTGTTCTGTAAGATTTGTACTTGTTAGTCAGCATATTAATGAAAAAGACAAACTTTGGCGGGCACTCGTGCATGTATCATATCCATGCAGAGGTGGGATGCCTCTATACATTCAAGTAAACAAGTTATCTCCGGCAAGCTATCCTGCCGGTACCCTCGAATCATTGCCGTGGGGCTAAGCCTGTCGGGCACAAATCGTGAAGAGGGACCAGCCTCCCGCCAAGCCTTCCCCGCCAAAGGCCACTACGACCATCCTGACCAAAGCAACGTTCGCGTCAAAGGATGGGAGCACCTAAGTTTCGAAGGTGGCGAGGTTTTCATATGCACAAGTTTCTACTTATAGAACACGTAAGGATAAGAAGAGAACTTATCTGTTTGGCTTGTCGAGGATCGTCACGTAGGCTTGTCTTCATTTCTTCTCTTTTGGGACCGAGTCCATGGCAAGAACCCTGCAACTTAATGCAGATGAAAACAATGCCTCATGCGACCTCATCTACATGATCATGCTATGCTCATGATATGCTTATGCATGCATGCAAGTTTTGGGGGCCCCCAGCGCTTCATTTATTTCTGTTGCTCAGGGTCTGCACCTGGATTTGTACAAGGGGTTACATGCAACAACGGCAGGTCCTGTACAGAAGGGTGGATGCCGGGCAGGGCCCGACAGCCGCGCCTTACGGGTAGAACTTACGGAGATGCTCAATGCTCCATGAGTTTTGCAATTGAATGCCATCTCCAGTCTCCGGACGGACTGAGCCAGGTCTGGTGACTTGTACTACCCGTTAAGGGCCTTCCCACTTCGGCATTAACTTGTTTGTACCCTTGGCGGATTGAACACGCCTAAGGACAAGGTCGCCTTCCTCAAAACCCTGGGCCCGAACCCTGCGGCTGTGATAGCGACGCAGTGAAGGAAATATGCCCTAGAGGCAATAATAAAGTTGTTATTTATATTTCCTTATATCATGATAAATGTTTATTATTCATGCTAGAATTGTATTAACCGGAAACTTAATACATGTGTGAATACATAGACAAATAAAGAGTCCCTAGTATGCCTCTACTTGACTAGCTCGTTAATCAAAGATGGTTAAGTTTCCTAGCCATAGACATGAGTTGTCATTTGATGAATGGGATCACATCATTAGAGAATGATGTGATTGACAAGACCCATCCGTTAGCTTAGCACGATGATCGTTTAGTTTGTTGCTATTGCTTTCTTCATGACTTATACATGTTCCTCTGACTATGAGATTATGCAACTCCCGAATACCGAAGGAACACCTTGTGTGCTATCAAACATCACAACGTAACTGGTTGATTATAAAGATGCTCTACAGGTGTCTCCGATAGTGTTTGTTGAGTTGGCATAGATCAAGATTAGGATCTGTCACTCCGATTGTCGGAGAGGTATCTCTGGGCCCTCTCGGTAATGCACATCATATGAAGCCTTGCAAGCAATGTGACTAATGAGTTAGTTACGGGATGATACATTACGGAACGAGTAAATAGACTTGCCGGTAACGATATTGAACTACGTATTGAGATACCGACGATCGAATCTCGGGCAAGTAACATACCGATGACAAAGGGAACAACGTATGTTGTTATGCGGTATGACCGATAAAGATCTTCATAGAATATGTGGGAGCCAATATGAGCATCCAGGTTCCGCTATTGGTTATTGACCGGAGATGAGTCTCGGTCATGTCTACATAGTTCTTGAACCCGTAGGGTCCGCACGCTTAACGTTCGATGACGATCGGTATTATGAGTTTATGTGTTTTGATGTACCGAAGGTAGTTCGGAGTCCCGGATGTGATAACGGACATAACGAGGAGTCTCGGAATGTCCGAGAGGTAAAGTTTGATATATTGGAAGATAGTATTTGGCCTCCGGAAAGGTTCCGGAAGGATCCGGATATTTATCGGAGTGCCGGAAGGGTTCTCGGAACCACCGGAGAAGTAATGGGCCTTATTGGGCCTAGGGGAAAGAGAGAGGGGCAGCCAAGGGCTGGCCGCGCGCCCCCCCATGGGCCTAGTCCGAATTGGACTAGGGGGAGGGGCGGCGCCCCCTCCTTCCTTCTTCTCCTAGTAGGACTAGGAAAGGGGGGAGTCCTACTCCTACTAGGAGGAGGATTCCTCCCCCCTTGGCGCGCCTATGAGGGCCGGCCGGCCTCCCCCTCCCTCCTTTATATACGTGGGGAGGGGGGCACCCTAGGACACACAAGTTAATTGTTTTTAGCCGTGTGCGGTGCCCCCCTCCACAGATTTCCACCTCGGTCATATTTTCGGAGAGCTTAGGCGAAGCCCTGTCGGAATCACTTCATCATCACCGTCACCACGCCGTCGTGCTGACGAAACTCTCCCTCGGCCTCAGCTGGATCAAGAGTACAAGGGACGTCACTGAGCTGAACGTGTGCAGATCGCGGAGGTGCCGTACGTTCGGTACTTGGATCGGTTGGATCGCGAAGACGTTCGACTACATCAACCGCGTTACTAAACGCTTCCGCTTTTGGTCTACGAGGGTACATGGACACACTCTCCCGCTCATTGCTACGTTCACCAACACGCAGGGCTTGCTGGTAGCGTGCAACACGCGTAGCGGCCCGGAGACGGTTCTCCTCAAGTAGCACAGCGTCGTCACGCCGGTGCCATTCCTGCGCTTCTTCATCGTAGGCAAGCACTCGAGGAGACCCGAATATGAGTTCCGTGGGGATAACTGCCTCTGCCCCATAGACTAGGGAGAAGGGAGTCTGCCCGGTAGCTCGATTTGGTGTCGTTCTGAGGGACCAAAGAACCGCCGGTAGCTCGTCGATCCATCGCCTGCCACACTTCTGCAGTCTACCAAAAGTTCTTGTCTTGAGGCCTCGTAGCACTTCAGCGTTCACCCTCTCAGCTTATCCGATGCTTCTGGGATGAGCGACAGAGGAAAATGAGATCTTGCTTCCGAGGGCATGAACATATTGCATGAAGGCGCGGCTCATGAATTGGATACCATTGTCAGTGATGATCCGGGCAGGGACTCCGAAGCGGCACACCAATCCTTTCAAGAACTTGATAGCTGACTGAGCATTCACCTTTCTCACGGGCTCCACCTCTGGCCACTTTGTGAACTTGTCGATAGCGACGAACAAGAACTCAAAGCCCCCGGTAGCACGGGGGAAGAGGCCCAAGATATCGAGCCCCCAGACCAAGAAGGGCCATGACAAAGGGATCGTCTGAAGAGCTTGGGCAGGCTGATGAATGTTCTTGGAGTGGAACTGGCAGGCTTCACATTTGGTGACGAGCTCAACTGCATCTTGGAGGGCTGTGGGCTAATAGAAACCTTGCCGGGAGGCTTTTCCAACCAGAGCCCTTGATCCAATGTGTGAGCCGCACATACCTTTGTGTACCTCTGCCAGCAGTTCCTTTCCTTCCTCCCGGCAAATGCCCTTCAATTTCACACCGTTGGGCCTCCTTCTGTACATACTGGCCCTCCAGGCTACTCTTTTAGCTTCTTCTTGCTCTTCGGGGAGTTCTCTAGTTTGGAGGAAATGGACTATGTGCAGTGCCCAACTTGGGGCCAGGGGCTCGGCAACAAGGACCAGCGGCACCTCCTCATTCGCAGGAGTGCACTTCTCGACCGCAGGGACCGATGGTCTAGCGGGATGGTGCAGCTCGCTGATCGAAGGGGAGTTGTTCCCGCCAAGCTCTCTGTCGAGAGCTTTGGGAGGCTCTGCCGGGTGGGGCTTGCCAGAGTCTAGTTTCCTCCTCTTTCTGGCCATTGTTGCCGGAGATACGGAGGGTTGAGTCAGATGGAGAACAAAAGTCCCTGGTTCCATAGAGAGTTTTTGCGCAGCGCACTTTGATAGATGATCAGTGATGCTGTTTTCCGCACAGGGTACGTGCTCTGTTTGCAATCTGTCAAAGCGCTTCTCCAACTTTCTCACTTCCTCAACGTATGCCTCCATCAATGGACTTTGGTAATCCTTGTTGACTTGTCTCACCACAAGTTGTGAATCTCCGCGAATGATTAGCTTCTTGATTCCCAGTTCTGTTGCAATCCTGAGCCCGGCAAGGAGCCCTTCATACTCTGCAGTATTGTTGGTAGCCTTCTCCCGGGGAAAGTGCATCTGGACGATGTACTTAAGGTGCTCCCCAGTGGGAGCGACAAGAAGTACGCCAGCCCCTGCACCTTGTAGGGAGAAGGCACCATCAAAATACATGATCCATTCTTGGGGCGCTTCCTTGCCGGGAATGACTGTCTCCAATACCTCTTCATCAGGAGTTGGCGTCCACTCTGCAATGAATTCTGCCAGTGCTCTGCTCTGAATGGTTGACGTGCTTTCAATCTTCAAACCGAAGCTGGACAGCTCCAAAGCCCATTCCACAATCCTGCCGGTGGCCTCAGGGTTTCAGAGTATGCGTTGCAAGAGGAAGCGGGTGACCACCGTGATCTCGTGGGCTTGGAAGTAGTGGCGCAGCTTCCTTGAGGCCATGATGAGGCCAAAAATCAGCTTTCGCACGCCAGAGTACCTCGATCTAGCCCCCTGTAACAGGGAGCTGACGAAGTACGCTGGGCGCTTCACCACTTTCTTCTTTGCCGTGACCGGAGAACTGCTTTCACTGCCCTGCCTTTCCTCGCTCTGGACTGACTCTGGACTTGTCGGGATGGGTCCATTTTCTTCCCCAGAGGGAACAGTGGTGGTGGTCGCCGCGTCATCCACTTCCCGCTGTGCCACCAGTGCCATGCTGACCACTTGATTGGTTGCCGCCTAGTATAGCAGCAACGGCTCTTGTGGTTTGGGAGCGACCAAGGTGGGCACAGAGGAGAGATAGGCCTTCAAATCTTGCAGCGCAGCGTCTGCCTCCGGGGTCCACTTCATAGGTCCCGCCTTTTTCAAGATTTTGAAGAATGGCAAGGCGTGTTCGGCATACTTGGAAATGAACCTGCTCAGTGCAGCCACGCATCCTGTCAAACGCCTCACGTCCTTGACTATCTTGGGTGCCTGAATCTGCTCGATAGCCTTGATCTTCTCGGGGTTGGCCTCTATCCCTCGATGAGACACAAAGAAACAAAGTAGCTTACCGGAGGGGACGCCAAACACACACTTCTCCGGGTTCAGCTTCAAGTTGATCTTACGCAGATTGGCAAAGGTTTCTTCCAAATCCTGGATGAGGGTTGATCTGTCCTTAGTCTTGACCACAATATCATCCATGTAAGCTTCAATGTTTCTGTGTAGCTGGGACTCAAAGCCAATATGTACTGCTCTTGCAAAGGTGGATCCGGCGCTCTTTAGCCCAAAGGGCATCCGTACAAAGCAGTACGTGCCACACGGGGTTATGAACGCGGTTTTCTCCTCGTCTTCCTTGGACATGAAGATCTGGTGGTATCCGGAGTAGGCATCCAGAAAGGAAAGCAGGTCACACCCGGAAGTGGAATCCACAATCTGGTCGATGCGCGGCAAGGGGAACGGGTCCTTCGGGCATGCCTTGTTCAGATCCGTAAAATCTATGCAAAGCCTCCACTTCCCATTCGCCTTGCGCACCACTACTGGGTTTGCCAACCATGTGGGATGCAACACTCCCCTGACCAAACCAGCTGCTTCAAGCTTCTTGATCTCCTCGGCAATAAACTTTTGCCGCTCCAAAGCTTGCTTCCGGACCTTCTGCTTGATGGGCCGGGCATGTGGGCAGACAGCAAGGTGGTGCTCGATTACCTCCCTGGGAACACCGGGGATGTCAGATGGTTGCCAGGCAAACACATCGACATTCGCCCGCAGGAAGGCAATGAGCGCGCTTTCCTATTTGTCATCGAGGGTGGTGCTGATAGTGAAGGTACCATCAGCGCCAGCCAACCCTACCGGGACCTTCTTCACAGCAGGCGCATCAGCTTTGGATCTCTTGCTATTGGAACTCTCTAGCAAGTCATCGACAGGTGCAGCGCACTCCGGAGAGGCATGCTTCCCGGATTCCTTGCTGGCATCCTTACTAGCTCTCTTCATTTTCTTACTTTCCTTGGCGGGAACACTGGCTTCCGTGGCCTCCGCCGCGACTGCTTCCCCTGATCTGATGGAATGGAAATGACTCCTATCGGCCCTGGCATCTTCAAGGTGTTGTAGGCATAGTGGGATGCCCCCATGAACTTGGCCAGAGCTGGACCACCAAGGATTCCGTTGTATGGCAAGGGGAGTCATAAACCAAGTCAAACACGATTTTTTCCAGTCCGGTAGTTTAACCCCCCCCCCCCCCCGAACGTCACCGGCAGCGTGATCTTTCCTTTTGGATGACTCCTACCGGGGTTGATTCCTTGGAACATGCCAGTAACCTTGAGCTCCTCATCTGCTATCTGAAGTTTGCTGAGGACCTTTGGAGATATCAGATTCAACCCGGCCCCGCCGTCAACCAACATCTTTGTGACTTTGAGGTTGCGTATTGTCGGTGAGACCAACAATGGCAAGCACCCTACCGCAGTGGTGCGATCAGGGTGATCCTCTTCGTCAAATATGATGGGCTTGCGGGACCACTTGAGCGGCTTCCGAGAATCTGCCGCTGGCTCCAGGGCATTGACTTCACGCGCCCACTGTTTAAGTTGGTGGTGAGAGGAGTGCAGAGATGCACCCCCGTCAACGCACAAGGCGTCAGTGGCTTTCTGGAACTCCTGCTCGCTGGTTTCTTCTTCATCTCCCTCGTCGGTCTCATCACTGCAATCCTTCTTCTCACGGCCTCTGGCGGGTTTCCCTTGATTCTGAGGAGCCTTGCCGGGGTGGCTTACTCTGCCGCCACGGCCCTTCCTGCCAGCACCATCCTGAATTTTCTCCTTATCACGCTTCTCGTACTCAGCCCTCTTCTTCTTGACGTGCTGCTCAACCTGATGGCACTCCTGAAGGTCATGGCCCTTGGTCCTGTGGATCTTGCAATACGGCCCCTCACCTTTCCCGGCCTTCTCGGCAACCGCAACCGCCCGGCAGTCAGTGCACACGGCAACCTTCTTGCCGAGGGCTTCGGCCTTGGCCTTCTTGCCGGTATTAGGTGTGCTTGACCCTTTGACAACCATCACAACTTTCTCCTTGCGCTTCTTATTGTGTTTCTTATTCTTCTTCTGGCTGGTGGCGTCGTCGTCATCGTCTGAATCGATGTCGACGCCGTCCTCTTCGCCGGGAAGTCGCCTTCCCTCCTCTATGCGAGCACACTTATCCACCAGCGTGTATAACTCATTCACAGTCCTGGGCAGCCACATGTTCATTTTGGAACGTATCCTACGGTTGCGCATGTTGGACTGGAATGCAGCTATCACGGCTGCTGGGTGGATGTCTAGGATGTTCCTGTGCACTCGACTGAACCTTTGCATGTACTTCCACAAGGTCTCCCCTTCCTTCTGCGGGAGGAGCTGCAGATCGCTGTGCCGCCCTGATTCTTGATGGCCACCCGTAAAGGCGCCAACAAATTCATGGTACAGGTCAGCCCAAGTTGAAATGGAGTTCTCCGGTAGGTGCATCAACCAAGACCTCACATTTGGCTTGAGTGCCAAAGGGAAGTAGTTGGCGAACACCTTCACGTCTCTTCCCCCGGCAGCCTGAATAGCGATGGTGTAGATGCTCAGGAACTCTGTCGGGTTCAATCTTCCATCGTACTTCTCTGGTATCTCCTGCTTGAATGTGCGGGAAGATGGCCAACGGACTTACCGTAGCTCGCGAGTGAAGGCGGGGCACCCAACCTCGAAAGGTAGGCACCCACCCTCACCGAGCACAGGCTCGTCAACGTCGAGGCCGTTGCACCTATCAGACTGGCGGTGGGTGTCGCGGCGTCGCCTGACGGTGACGTGCACGCCTTCCCCTTGCGAGTCCTCCTAGGGTTGCCGCTGGTCCTGACACACTTGAGGGCCGGACAAAGCCATCGAGATGCCGTCAGGTTCTTGATCATGTGGCTCTAGTCGTGGCCCTTGCGCAGACTGCCGTAGAGGGGACTACACCGTGGGGGTGGCCCCCTCGGCATGGCCAGCCGCGCGGGCCGTTGCCGTCGCCTGGGGAAGCAGTGGCGGGCCAGCTCGATGTGATCCTCCCGCCTCGGCGAAACCAATCTGGCTTTGAATGGTGGCCCTCCACTCATCCATCTGATCGGCTGCCGACGGAAATCTAAACAGCAGCTGGGCCTGCGCCATAGCCTCCGAAGTGGTGCTTGGCATGGATGACGATGTTGATCGTGGCGTCGTCTGGCTCCTTACGGTGCCAGTAGTAGCTGCGCCGTGTTCTCACCGTCGTGAGCCCGTGGCCACGGTGGCGTGGTGACGAGGTGGAGGCGCTTGAGGGCCAGCAGCTCCATTTGGCGCATTGACTGGGTCGGTTCGCTCCGGGAGTGGCGCACGCCCTGTGGTCGCGCCCGTAGCGGGAGCGACCGGAGGGTTGTGATTCGCCCCAGAGCGAGAGCCGCCGCTGCGGCTGTGCCTTTCGGCTGGGCAAAGAGGTGCAGACAGAATGATTTCTCCACCCGTACCTTGTGGAGCGTGGCCGCTGGGGTGTTGTTGGTGCTGTACTTCCCCGGTGCCTTCTACCCTCATTTCTGCCGCAAGGGAGGTGGTTACAATGCTGCCTATGCCGGCCACGTCCCCCGTAGCGTCCATGTCTCTGTGTGTCCTTGTAGACCCCGCAGCGTCGGCGGCCACGTGCAGCGGGGCCTTCGAAGTGGACGGGTGGGCTACAGCACCGGGCTTCTTCTTGGACGCCATGAACGATGGAGCCGTTGATGAAAATGATGCGCTGCGTACGCTTCTTAGGTTCGCGCAAGTGCTGCCCCCTACCTGGCGTGCCAAAGATGTCATGGGAAACCACGGCCACCTATGGGGCCATCGGCCCCTTTTGGTTCGGCAGGGGGGCTGAGCACATTGCATAAAGAGCGGAGGACCGTAGCGCAGCATGGCAGAGATCACACAGGCAGTTTTTACCCAGGTTCGGGCCATCGCGAGGCGTAAAACCCTACTCCTGCTTTGGTGGATTGATGATGGATTATGGTAGAAACGCGGCGCTCTTGCCTGGCAGGGTTGCCTCGGGGCAAGAGCAGCTACGCGCGTACGAGGGTACAAAGTTCCGAACCCTTTCTATGGTTGCCATGGCCCTCCTTTTATAGATCAAGGGGTTACCACAGTGGCAAATCAGTCATTGTGTGCTGATTAGATAGCAAACAGTGCTATCATACCTAACTCTACAGGCAGAGCAGAGTGCATTAAATGCGCCGCTTAGTGTCACATCATAGCCTGCCAGGCAAGCCTTGCCGGGCTGCTCGGCCACCTTTTCGCCTGTCTGCCTGACACGTCTCTGGACGGGTGTCATTTGGAGGTGGTTTCCTCTGGAAATGGCTACCATGTGTTGAATAACAGCCACTTAGTCACTTGGGGGCTTGACACCGCACCGATCAATGACTTGCATCACCGTGAGGTGGAGCGGTGAACCCTTGGTGGGGTAGTTTGCTTTTGTAGTGCCCGGCAGGCCTGCCGGGACGGTCTTGAGGCTTGTCTTCGGGGCCACCACGCCCTCGCCAGGCTCGCCTGCCCGGCAAGGAAGGTTTTTCCTTAGCAGTGTCCTGCTCATTTAGCTTGTCTTGGTATTCTTACTCTGCCCTTTGGTTTATCAAAGAGCCATCTCTCCTAGCTTGGTCTGGACTTGGATGTTGCAACCTTGCTCTTTTAGGCCTGTGCATGGTCTGGGCAACAGACCCAGGGTTTGTTGCACCGACAGAGGGCTAGATGAACAGTAGCTGGTGGAGGCAGGAGGAACATGCGGTGGATGAACAGTGCAGGTGGAGGCTGAAGGAAGTCGACGATGGGTGAACAAGTCTGTTTCCTCCATTTTGCCGTACGCCACACCCCTCCCGATGAACAGGACCCCCGTTTCGACCGTAGCGCTCCAACACAAGTCCGTTTCCTCTGTTTTGCGGTATGCCACACCCCTCCCGATGAACAGGACCCCCGTTTCGACCGTAGCCGGTCGAACAGAAGGCCGTTTCCTCCGTACTGCGGTACGCCAGACCCCGTTTTGGCTGTTCCGTCCAAGCCGGTTGGCTCCCGTTGAACAGGACGCATTCTGACCCAGTCTGTTGCCTCCTGATGAACAGGACGCTGTTTCTCCGTTCCGACCCAGCCGGTTGGCTGCTCGATGAACAGGACGCCATTGCTTCCGTCCGTTGCCTCTCCATGTACACGAGCCCTGGCCGTACGTATGCGCGAGTAGGCGTTCGAGACCCCGCCCGTATGTACGTACGTGGCCGTATTTTTTGGCATGTGGTTGTACGTACGTGTACACGGTTTAGAAGGGACTGCCTGAACAGCTACGTCGGGGGCTCTACTACTACATGTGCCGCTGCTTGCTCGGCCACGGTTCATCATTGCAGAGAGACCGATCGACCAGTATGTACGTACACGTTCGCAACAACACTACGTACGCTTCGACCAGGTGGGTCCCGGCTGTCAGGGAGGATAAGGACGCACTTCCTTGCATGCGAAGTTATTGATGGTGGGTCTGATCTGTCAGGGGGAGGATTCATTTTTTTTCGCGCCTAATATGGAGGCACATTCCTTGCGTCTGAAGATATAGCTGGTGGGTTCCAGCTGTCAGGGGGGAAAACATTTTTTTCGCAAAATACAGCTAAGCCAAAAATACAGAGGCCCTTCCGGTAGGTCCCTGCTGTCAGGTGGAGGAATCATTATTTTGCGCGTAATATGGAGGCACTTCCTTGCTGCGGCCGTGGACCCAGCTGTCAGCCTCTCCACGTACAGTCCTCTTCCGATGTAAGTCGTTCCTTGACCACGCCGCACCGAGAGCACCAAGGCGGTGGACGACGGCGAGGCCTAGGAAGGGAATGACCCGGAGCCGGGGAAGACTCGACAGTTGTTTCCCACGTGGAGGGGCGTACGAGGGTTTACTGGTTGGGCTGCAGTGTGAGGCTGCCGTCGCCGGAGAATAACAGCAGGTCTGGGTGAGTACAGGGATGGCCAGGCCAGCGATGGGAGTAGGGTGGGGCGGTGAGGCCTGCGCGGCAGCAGAGCCGGCCACGGGAGGCAGGAGCAGGCGGCACGACCGGCGCTGGTTTGGGCGGCTGGAGCAAGAAGACTAGAGGTTGAAGAAGCACTATGGCCGTTGGATGGACATCGTATGGTCACTGGAGCTATAATCATTCATCTTGACTAAGTTGACAAAGCCCTCCGTCCGCGTCAACTTAGTAGGCCCACAAGTCAGCCTCCAACTATGGTGGGTCCCAGATAGCAGGGGGAGTATTCATTTTTTATGCATAATAAGGAGGCACTTCCTTGCGTGCGAAGATATAGCTGGTGGGTCCGAGCTGTCAGTGGGAGGAACATTTTTTTCGCGAAATACAGAGGCCCTTCCGATGGGTCCCTGCTGTCAGGTGGAGGAATCATTATTTTGCGCGTAATAAGAAGGCACTTCCTTGCATGTGGCCGTGGACCCAGCTGTCAGCCTCTCCACGTACAATCCTCTTCTGATGGATGTCGTTCATTGACCACATTGACCACGCCGCGCCGAGAGCACCAGGGCGGTGGACGACGGCGAGGCCTAGGAAGGGAACGACCCAGAGCCGGGGAAGACTCGACAGTGCTTGCCCACGAGGTGGGGAGTATGAGGGTTTACTAGTTTGGCTGCCATCGCCGGAAAATAATAGGAGGTGTGGGTGAGTAGAGGAATGGCCTGGCTAGCGATGGAGTAGGGTGGGGCGGTGCGGCCTGCGCGGCAGCACAGCCGGCCACGGGAGTAGGGAGCAGGCAGTCCCGCCGGTGCTGGTTTGAGCGGCTGGAGCAAGAAGAGCAGAGCTTGAATAAGCACGGCGGTCGTTGGATGGACATCCAACAGTCTCTGCTCTCGTGTGTTGACTAAGTTGACACGGCCTTGCGTGCGCGTCAACCTTTTTTTTAGGAAAGCGTACGCGTCAACCTATAGTAGGCGCACAAGTCAGCTTCAAATCTGTGGAAAACAGCATACATCCCATCTGCCATTATTTCTAATAATTTACAGCCCATTTGCTGATTCCTAAGGATTTTTTTGGAGCCCATATTCCTTTTGTTAGCATTACAGCCCATATTGTGGCCACGGTTAAAAATTTCTACGAAATTTTGCATATTTCGGTGCGGTCCGAACTGTTTTTAATCCCGAAATTTCGAGTCATGTTCAAACTAATTTAAAAATAATAAATTTATATCAATTTAAAATCCAACATAATTTTCCCCGCAAAAAACAATTAAATTTGAAATGTCGAAATCTTTAAAAAATGATAGTTGAAACTAATTGCCGGTTTGCTGTGTTTATAAATTTACATCCCATTTCATACTACTTCATTTTCTGGGCAAGTGAATACATCACTCTCGTCTTGAAAGATTTGCAGCCCAGCAGGGCTGAGAAAGCAAGGAGGCCTCCATTGGTATTTTCTTTTAAAAAAGTAGAACTGGGCTAGCCATTTTCAGCAAGAAAAAACACAATTGGGCTCATGATGTGATAAACATAAAATAAAACCCTGGCTAGACGGGCCACAGCCCCCGCACAGCCCCATTGTTACCCTGATCCGTCTCTAAAACTAGTAAATAACAACTGCTTGTTCCTAAAAAAAAGTAAATAACAACTGCGTGATCTGCTGGGTCCCTGGTGTCAGCCGCTCGTTGTGTAATTCTCTCGTTTATTGACTATGTTGACAATGGCGTGGGACCCATATGTCCAACCATTAGGAGGAACCATTTTTTGGGCTTGTAATAATGAGGCACTTGCTTGCGTACTGCCATGACCCTGGTGGGTCCCTACTGTCATCCTCACCATGTACAGTCAACTCCTTATTCCTCTCGTTTATTGACCACGTTGACAACGCCAGATGGCGGCGCACCACACACGGCGAGCGAACCAAGGTGGAGGACAGAGGCGAGGCCTCGGACGGAACGAACATGAGCCGTGGAAGATGCGCCAGTCTAGTCCCAGGCGGAGGGGGGTACGAGGGTTGACTGGTTCGGGTGCGGGTGCATGTTGGGGCTGACATCGCCGGAGAATAACAGGACGTGTGGGGGAAGAGAGGGATGGACTGGCCAACATTTGAGGGTACGGTAGGGCGGCAAAGGCGCAGCCAGCCATGGGAGGCGGGAGCAGGCGGAACTGACGGGGTTGTTTGGTTTGGGCGGCTGGAGGAAGAAGACAAGAGATAGAAGATACACGACAGATGTTGGATGTCAATCCAACGGCTGGTAGGCAGAATCGTTTGTTGACTAGTAAGTTGACACCACCTTGGATAGGCTTTTTCCTCGTGGGTCCCAAATGTCAGAATCCAAATCTGTCACGGCCATGCTGCCTTTCTTATGAAAATTTACAGCCCATTTGGTGTGCTAGTTCAAAATAGGTTTGTGGGTGGTGGTGGGGGCTAATCTCTTGGGTTCTGTAATGCACAGTGAGCTCAAGCAGCCGGGGAGAATGATGTTATTTCCCTTGGTTGGGATTTGTTACAATATTTCTCTCTTAATTAAACAAATGGCAAGCCATTTGCCTTGTTTCAAACAAAATATGACAGTCACAGCCGAGTTGAAACCCAGATTACAAACTGTACAAAAGAACAAGGGTTAATTGTTCATCAGGTTTAGACAAAATGCAGACTGAACATGCATGGCAATAACATCTAACCCAACCACTGTTTTTGGCAGTCACAAACAAATGGGTCGGTCTGATCCATAAAATCAACACCCTGTGCCAAAAAGTTTACTGGCATATGACGACAAGTTGATGTAAATAGAAGCCGAGCATGTTCAGAAGCCCATTTGTTGACCTGAAACTTCTTTTTTTTGCTGTTCAACATATCCATCCATGGGAAATTTCTTGTTGAAAAACTTAAGCCTCATGGACAATAGTAACCTCGCATTCAACAGGAAGAATGTGACGAAGTTTCTGTTTGCCTGATTGGATGCATAACCTTGCATCATTATTGTCCTCAAACGAATATCATGAGAACTGAGAAAATCCCAGTGCTTATTACGCCACCGATTGGTTATATGTTTTTCTCCATGTGTTGCTGCCTACGTAGACATGAAGATTGAAAACAGGTTAGGTCTAAAAAAAGAGTATGTCGATAGAGCGACAGCCGAAAGGTAATTCTAGTACAATATATATGGGCTTTCAATGTGCATGAAATAATCACCTGTATATACAAATTCTTCAGACATGGAAAGCGTCGCAGCAAGCCAATAATTTTGTTCAGATCAATACTAAACATTCTGATATATAAGATCTTGACAGAATTCAACACCATTGATA
Organism: Thinopyrum elongatum; assembly: GCA_011799875.1. NCBI lineage: Eukaryota > Viridiplantae > Streptophyta > Magnoliopsida > Poales > Poaceae > Thinopyrum > Thinopyrum elongatum. Next base: position 215,039,816 of record CM022303.1, read on the forward strand.
GGCTATCAATGGACGAACTCTTCATTGATCATATAACATAATATTAGTATCCAAAGTGTACTCCAAGATGATATAAAACTTATGCGCACAAATGAAAAATGCAGCTTGTGATTACAAAAGTGTAGATGATAATATACAGTACCTGAATAAGTGTGGAGCCAAACACCATGTTGTGATGTACAAACGGATCACGAATTACACCCAAGGCCTCAAGTTTAGGCGCAGAGGCGACAATTATTTGCGAAGGTTTATAACAATAATCAAGGAGCAACCTTTCAAGTGAAGGGGCATCTTCGATGATGAGCTGCTGTCCTTCAAAATAAATTCCAATGCTTTTAAGGTGAGGCGACTTTATTTGGAGACAATGGATACGGATTTCTGATCCGAAAACAAGCAGCAAGCGCTCTAGGGCAAGGCAATCGGATTGGATGATGCTGTGTAGTGAGGCCTCCGACAGATCAACCACCACAAGCGAAAGTCTTTTTAGCAGTGGGAGTCGAATCATTAGTACCAGATTGTCTGGTAGATGGCACCGGGCTATGGTGAGGGTGTGGAGAGAGGAGGAAAACCACAAGATGGACAACGGTGGTGTGGGCACAAATACATGGAGTTGGGATCGCGGCATATATTTTTCGTAGTAATGGTAGAACTCAAGCTGATGGAGTTTTTCGAATTCAGTGGATGTCAGCCAGGCGTCCACCGTGCGGGGTATGGACAGCAGGTAGCGTGTCGGGATGCAGAGGCATTGAACGGGGCCCTGGTGGGAGGAGACGATGGCTCTGAGGAGATCAAATTCAGGAAGGACGAGATTAAGAGGCGCGTTGCGCCAGAGAGTGCACCACCGAGATACGAGGACTTGTGTGCGGCAGCCATCCTTGGTGGGGAGAAGGGAGAAGATCTCCCCAAGGATGTCGTTCAGGAGATCGCTGATGCGGTCCACCGGAGATTCTACGGGTTCCTCATATCCGGGTGGGGGGGCTCGCCGCTTCTCCCCGCGCTGCCGGGTGCGGGATCTACAACCGGCGTCGCCGCTGGCGGGAGCCTCATCTTCTTGGCGCTGGGGCCAGCCGACTCCATTTTCCTTGCGGGCATCGCGCCGAGCTCACGGGTTTGAGTAGAGTAGCGAGAGACGAGCCTAGTGGCAGTGCGAGTGGGGAAGAAGGATGGCTGGGGTTTTCTGTAGGAGTGAGGAAGAAGAGGAGCAGGCATTTTCTGTACGAGTGAAGAAGAAGGTGAGCGGGGGTTTTCTGTACGAGTGAGGAAGATGGGGAGCGGGGGGAATTGGGGGGCGATGGAAGCGGGAGAGTCCAGCGAGCTACAGTATAAATGGAAGCGAGGAGGAAGAAGGGTTTTTCTGGGATCGCCCCCTCTTCAAGAAATATGGGCTTTTCCTCGCAAAAAACAAAAATAAATGGGCTTTAAGATGGATAGGCTTTTGTATCGGCCCAGTCAGCTGCCCGTGTTTCATACAGGAGGGACTTAACACTAGAGGCAGCCCATTAGAGACACTCTCCAGCTCTCCAGCTTATTCACATTCGAAAGAAAAAAAGAGACTCCTCCAGCTTAATTATGGCTCCTCATCGGTAAAAAATTTCAACTTGAAAAAAGTTATAGCTCCTTTTCGGGCCGGCTTGGCATCCACCAAATTAGAGGATGGTGTACTGCATGCAGACACTCAAACTGGTCGTAGCGCGGAAAAATGAGGGGTCAAATAACATGCCCACAATATACATAGATTGTAAAGGTTGACACGCTAACATTCACACTAAACTAAGCTTCACAAGATACGGTATGCATACTAGCTAACATTCACAAGCACTTAAGTTCAGCATGTTTACGCATCTAAATGATTCACAAGACAATAACCAAGACAAAGCTATGAGAAGGTGTAGAAATAAAGAAAAAATGATAGATGCTTCTCTGAGCAAAGGGCCTCCCTACGCACGCATTAATTTCCTGGGCATGCTTCTTTCTGCTCAATGTTGCGTGCACTTTGAGCATGTTGGCAACTCCACAGCTAGCTTGATGGCTCATCTTGCAATTTACGCTGACACATTGCAGCAAACAGAGGAGGTAATAGAGATCACTCAACATCAGACCATTTTGTGCAGTTCCACTGAAATCATCTTCATTGTCCTGAATGTGAAAAGATAGGAAGGCGCGGTACTTAAACGGTGTCACAAAATAGTAGCAGATATCAATAGCTCGGCATGACAAAACATGATCATCTGGACGAAGGGGATACTGACCTGCGTGAGGAAGATTATGCATAATTTTATAGGTGGTTAGTTGATTTCCACCTTGGGATCTACTATGATGGCACGGAGGAAATTCTATGCAATCGATGAGCGCAATTCCTTCTGTGTGGCTGTAGAAAATTTGTCCGACTAACCACAATATCTTTTTTGTGCAGTTCCACTAAAATAATGCACCGCTGTTTGCACGACCCCTACTCGCCGGCCAGGACATCAATGACTCGATCTCTTTTATCTTGCGTTGACGGAGCGGCTGCAGTGCTTGTTTGCTCCTCCACACATGACATGCTCATTCCACACTGCAAACAGCTAGTCAACGTACGAATAAGCTTATTTCATCTTGCGTTGGTCATTCTACCTAGTTAAGAATGTAGGAATACCTGGAGCACCGTGAGGTCAGCTGACAGCAGGTTCCACTAAAATTGAGGTTTGTGCTTCCGTTTGCACAAATAGACACCATATGGAGATAGACAACCCTGTTTGCACAAATATGTAACATGGTTATTTAAGCAGTGTCATTTTTTTGCAGCGGCATATGGTTAACAGTAGCATCTCATATGTTATCAATGGCATTACAATGACAGTATGAAAAAGTGCCATTAACTAAGAAGTGCCATCACATCAAATCAACACTGGCACTAAATTAACGGGGGCTTACATTAACATGCATAACAATTGCATTATGATTATGTGATGACAGATTGGGAGTAGCACTTGATCAGTACGTACGTGCACGGTTAACAGGAACGATCATTCTAACAAAGGGTGATACGGAAAGGAGAAACACATCGTTGTGTCAACCATTGTGGAATTAAATTTTGTGCAGTTCAACGGAGATGCAACTATGTTACCGGTGTCAGAGTTTAGTGTAATGGCCCAGAACACTCTTTATGAGAAATAAAGCAAAACAGAAGCATTTCATAAAACGGTGGTGGCATTGATTCATTTTATCAATGGCAATAGATTCACAACAACATTACTTAACAACGACATCACATTAACAGTGGCATTGTTTCATTTTACTTGTGATGTTAGATTAATAGCAGCAGTAAGGGCATAGGGACAGGGGAGGCACAAGCACGTTTTACATCCACCGAGGCATAAAGTGGTGAGGCAGAGGTGTTGCCGAGTGCGGCAAACTTGCAAAGCATGTCTGGATTTGTGCATTTTTTGTTCTTGTCAGTGACCTTTCCTATGTGACCACAAGAAATCTAGACGTGCTCATTCTAGGTTACATTGTCGACCCAACACCCCCCACTTTCTGTCCTTTTTCGACCAAGAGACCGGTCAGGCTAGCATCTTTATTTCCCTTGCCAACCAAGAGATCGGTTCATTAGCCAGTATCTGCAATACCTTTTTTCCTCTAATAGTAAAAGTTTAGGTGGTGTTCGAGCGTTCGACAAGCCGACGGAGCTAGCTACATGGAGAGCTTTGTAATACTAGAAGAATATCCACATGCAGGATGCAGCGACATGGGGAGCAATCCTAACTTGATGGAAAAAAAAGGGATGCATCGACGTGGGGAGCTGAGCCATTAGAACAAGGCCGGTCCTAAAAAAAGTTATACCTCCGGTCGGCGGGATGTGGCGAGGCAGGCGGCTGGATCTGCCAACTTGATGGTGGGGAGCAATGGTGAGGAGGACCTCCCACGCCGGCACCAGGTCAGAGAAGACGTCACGCATCGGCTTCCTACCTCGCCACCGGCCACCACCAATGGAAGGTATCCGGCCGGATCTGTGTCAACCGGAGAGAAGAGAGAGAGACAAAGAGAGTGGACACCACGGTCTTGTTTAGATCTGGAGAGGGTGAGAGAGTGAGAAGAAGAGAACAACCCTATCAAGCAAGTCCCGAAGTGGACTAGTGGAGTAGTAATTGTTTTTCCCGCTGTAGAGATCATTTTAAATTGAATATGCGCGCAGCCATATTTTTTTCATTTAACATACCAGTAAAAAGAAACTCGATCAATAACCGCGCTACCGCGTTCAGGTCGCACTTGGTATGGCTGACATTTGGTCCCAGGCCACACATTAAGTGGATGACTAGATGTCTCAAATTGTCACATTACCTGCCTTTTCGTGTGCAAATGCGCTCCACCATGAGTGTACCAAGGCGCGTGCGTGAGGGGAGAGTGAAGTCCGATTTACTCCCTCCGTCCCAAAATAAGTGTCTCAAGCTTAGTACAACTTTGTATTAGAGTTAGTATAAAGTTGAGACACTTATTTTGGGACGGAGGGAGTATAAACCTTGAGGTTGTAGAGCTAGTCGGAAACAAACCCTCACCTTTAAATCCTTGAAGTTTGTACCCTGTCCTCTGTAATCCCGGTCATTTTTAACCTTAAGGGCATATGCGGTTCAAGAGGTTTTAACGGGGATTAACAGGGATTATGGGGGATTAAATCATGTACAAGCCAAATTCCCCTCCATTCCTCTCCAAACCCCTTGGGAGGAGGTTGAACCGAACAAGGCCTAATACTAACCATAGTGGGAGTAACTTAATTCCATACGGTATCATAATATGATACTCAACCCTCTCTTTCTTCATTTAATTCTACGCCACCTCATCAAATTTGCCTAGTTGGCATGCATGATACTACTTATGATACTCCCATTACAACCAGCCTGGTAGAATTAATATACCTAATCTAAATGGTTGCCGCCCGATCTCTTTGTCCTCCTCCAGCATCCGGCAGAAGAAGAATCATGCAAGACACCGGCTGTTTTCGCCAGCATCGCCTCGGCGGTGGCCTTCATCTGATACAATCGGCGGCGGCCTCCTGTGTTCTACTTCTCCTCGATGATGGCGGTGGGGGGGGGGGGCGTGTTGGCCGTCACCTCGTCGACATCCGCGTAGCCGCGTCACCTCGTCGACATCCGCAGCGGCTTCTTTCTCTTCCTGCATGGCGTGGCTATGCGCGCGTCGACGGCGGATGGCGCAGTCGTAGGCACTGGAGGCGCTGTACGACGCAGCGGCGTCGAGGGCAGCGACGATGCCCGTGCCGCCATGCTCCCCGACAAGCCGGCGTGGAGCAAGTCGGCACTCTTCCTCGAGCTGTATTTGATCGGCCAGCTGCGGAACCACGCGCTGGCTTAGTGCAGCAACTGCCTCCGACGGGCTAGGCGAGGTAGGTTGTGCAGCGAGCTGCCTCGCTCATAACTGTCGGGCTCGGCGGGCCACCCAGACGGCTTTTATGCCGGAGAACTGCTCTTCCTGCTCGTCGAAGTGGGTTTCTCGCATTCCACGCGGGTTTAAATGTAGGTTTCTGAATGCGGCGAGAAGGCGGGTACAACTGGGAGTGCAGTGGGCGGTGCCCTCGGCCGGCGCGGCGCTTCAAATGGCGGACGCAGTGAGACGTCGCGTCCGCCCTGACCGCCTTGACCGTGGACCTTGACGGTGTACGTCACCTTGTGTCCAGATCTGAGATGCCACGTGTACCAGATGAATGACTCCAAGTTCGACCACCATGATGCTAGGTGCGAGCCGAGGAACACTGTTGGAGAGACCCCCCTCATAATTTTCCTACATTGGTCGTTTGATTCATAGGATAGAATGCTATAGGATTTTTTTCCTATGAAATCATGTGTTAATTGGCAATCTAGCATCCACTCCAACTTTTTTTTTTCACTTCCTTTGTTTTTCCTGTGTCAAACACTCTGTTTTTTTAGGGGAACACTGTGTTAATGCTATGGGATTCAAGTGGACATGCCACTCCAATCCTTTATTTTTCCTATTCCTGCGTTTTAAGTTCCTACGAAGAGAGTACTTGCTCTAAATGATGTGCCGCTGCAAGAGCCGCCTATATTAATTATCCATGCTCTAAAAAGGTGGACCAGCTTTGGCTATAGTATACTGTACTAGGTTAGTAGGTGACCTTGCACTTGGCTCTTCGCCTCTTCAGGAAGTCGAACAATAATTATCGTACTACAGTAGTACTTCTGGCAATCTGACACCAAATGAACTGCTGCACGTCCACCGCTTGTAAGAAAAAAATTCTCCTCGTGCTGCGAGCCATCACGCACGTGTTGGCGAGGGAGAAGGCGTACTAGTAGTAAGCAAGCTTCTCATTGTTTTGCGAGTTGACGGGACACATCAAAGTTATTTACTAGTACTCTCTCCAAAAAGGGCCGACCATGTCCATGGCTACCATCCCGTGCTCCGTCATTGAGTATGTGCACTATTCACGTGCCATCAAGGAGAAAAAATATTGCGTAGTAGGTGCCATCGAAGTGCACGACTCACTTATGAACTGCTTATCTCCATTTTCTTGCATGGCACGTGCACCTTGATGCTAGATGTCCCATGTGTTGGCAAAAGGATGAACAAAGCTCACGTAAAAAAGAGAGTGGAAGAACATAGATTCCCGACGACCGAGAAGGAGCAAGGAACCTCGCGGTGGAGCGTCTGCACTCACAATATTTTATATTATTCAGCGATATAAAATCAACCAAATCTCTCCACATTCCTATACCATTCTATGGTGTGAGAATAACTTTGAATGTTACCTCCGTGGGACACCTAGTTATAGTATATCCAGCAGCCCGTATCGCTTCTCGCTCCTCGTCCTTATAGCCTGCTGACTGAACCTTATATACAGTTGCTCTTTGAGCAAAGGCCTCCCTAAGCACGCATTAATTTCCTGGGCATGCTTCTTTCTACTCAATGTTGCGTGCACTTTGAGCATGTTGGCAACTCCACTGCTAGCTTGCTGGCTCATCTTGCAATTGACGCTGAAACATTGCAGCACTCCTACAAGGCCCGGAGGTTAATTTGAGAACAAGTACCTCCTCGAGGTTAATTTGACAGACATGCCTTATAGGCTGACAGAAGTCATATCACTTTTTTGGAAAGATGTCATGAAGTAACACGATAGACCTTCTTTCAAGCCAATTAACATGTGTTCAAAAAACAAAAATTATCAAAAAGTAACGCGATAGACCTTTGATTAACATGTGTTCAAAAAACAAAAAATGTCAGAAATTACAAAACAAAGACCTCACGATAGACCTTCGATTAACATGTGTTCAAAAAACAAGTACTCTTGCAAGACCCAGAGGTTAATTTGAGAACAAGTCCCTCGAGGTTAATTTGACAGACATGCCATATAGGTTGACAAAAGTCATATCACTTTTTTTGGAAAGATGTCGTGAAGTAACACGATAGACCATCTTTCAAGCCAATTAACATGTGTTCAAAAAACAAAAATAATCAAAAAGTAACGCGATAGACCTTCGATTAACATGTGTTCAGAAAACAAAAAATGTTGGGGAACGCAGTAATTTCAAAAAAATTCATACGAACACGCAAGATCTATCTAGGTGATGCATAGCAACGAGCGGGAGAGTGTGTCCACGTACCCTCGTAGACCGAAAGCGGAAGCGTTTAGTAATGCGGTTGATGTAGTCGAACGTCTTCGCGATCCAACCGATCAAGTACCGAACGCACGGCACCTTCGTGATCTGCACACGTTCAGCTCGGTGACGTCCCTCGAACTCTTGATCCAGCTGAGGCCGAGGGAGAGTTCAGTCAGCACGACGGCGTGGTGACGGTGTTGATGAAGTTACCGATGCAGGGCTTTGCCTAAGCACTACAACGATATGACCGAGGTGGAAATCTGTGGAGGGGGGCACCGCACACGGCTAAGACAACTGTCAACTTTTTGTGTACTAGGGTGCCCCCCTGCCCCCGTATATAAAGGAGCAAGGGGGATGCCGGCCGGCCCTCATAGGGCGCGCCAAGGGGGGAGGAGTCCTACTCCTAGTAGGAGTAGGTTTCCCCTCTTTCCTAGTCCAACTAGGAGGAGAAGGAAAGAGAGGGAGAGGGAGAGGGAAAGAGGGGCTGCGCCCCCCTCCCCTAGTCCAATTCGGACTCCCCTTGGGGGGGCGTGCCACCTCCTGGCTGCTGCCCTCTCTCTCCCCTAAAGCCCACTAAGGGCCCATAACTTCCCGGGGGGGGGGGGGGTTCCGGTAACCCTCCGGCACTCCGGTTTTATCCGAAACCTTCCGGAACACTTCCGGTGTCTGAATAACATGGTCCAATATATCAATCTTTAATTCTCGACCATTTCGAGACTCCTCGTCATGTCCGTGATCACATCCGGGATTCCGAACTACCTTCGGTACATCAAAGCACATAAACTCATAATACCGATCGTCATCGAATGTTAAGCGTGCGGACCCTACGGGTTCGAGAACTATGTAGACATGACCGAGACTCATCTCCGGTCAATAACCAATAGCGGAACCTGGATGCTCATATTGGCTCCCACATATTCTATGAAGATCTTTATCGGTCAAACCGCATAACAACATACGTTGTTCCCTTTGTCATCGGTATGTTACTTGCCCGAGATTCGATCGTCGGTATCATCATACCTAGTTCAATCTCGTTACCGGCAAGTCTCTTTACTCGTTCCGTAATGGATCATCCCATAACTAACTCATTAGTCACATTGCTTGCAAGGCTTCATATGATGTGCATTACCGAGAGGGCCCAGAGATACCTCTCCGACAATCAGAGTGACAAATCCTAATCTCGATCTATGCCAACTCAACAAACACCTTCGGAGACACCTGTAGAGCATCTTTATAATCACCCAGTTACGTTGTGACGTTTGATAGCACACTAAGTGTTCCTCCGGTATTCGGGAGTTGCATAATCTCATAGTCATAGGAACTTGTATAAGTCATGAAGAAAGCAATAGCAACAAACTAAACGATCATCGTGCTAAGCTAACGTATGGGTCTTGTCAATCACATCATTCTCTAATGATGTGATCCCGTTCATCAAAAGACAACTCATGTCTATGGCTAGGAAACTTAACCATCTTTGATTAACGAGCTAGTCAAGTAGAGGCATACTAGTGACATTCTGTTTGTCTATGTATTCACACATGTATTAAGTTTCCGGTTAATACAATTCTAGCATGAATAATAAACATTTATCATGATATAAGGAAATATAAATAACAACTTATTATTGCCTCTAGGGCATATTTCCTTCAGTCTCCCACTTGTACTAGAGTCAATAATCTAGATTACACAGTAATGATTCTAACACCCATGGAGTCTTGGTGCTGATCATGTTTTGCTCGTGAGAGAGGCTTAGTCAACGGGTCTGCAACATTCAGATCCGTATGTAGTTTGCAAATCTCTATGTCTCCCTCCTTGACTTGATCACGGATGGAATTCAAGCGTCTCTTGATGTGCTTGGTTCTCTTGTGAAATCTGGATTCCTTTGCCAAGGCAATTGCACCAGTATTGTCACAAAAGATTTTCATTGGACCCGATGCACTAGGTATGACACCTAGATCGGATATGAACTCCTTCATCCAGACTCCTTCATTCGCTGCTTCCGAAGCAGCTATGTACTCCGCTTCACACGTAGATCCCGCCACGACGCTTTGCTTAGAACTGCACCAACTGACAGCTCCACCGTTCAATATAAATACGTATCCGGTTTGTGACTTAGAGTCATCCGGATCAGTGTCAAAACTTGCATCGACGTAACCACTTACGACGAGCTCTTTGTCACCTCCATAAACGAGAAACATATCCTTAGTCCTTTTCAGGTATTTCAGGATGTTCTTGACCGCTATCCAGTGATCCACTCCTGGATTACTTTGGTACCTCCCTGCTAAACTTATAGCAAGGCACACATCAGGTCTGGTACACAGCATTGCATACATGATAGAACCTATGGCTGAGGCATAGGGAATGACTTTCATTTTCTCTCTATCTTCTGTAGTGGTCGGGCATTGAGTCTTACTCAACTTCACACCTTGCAACACAGGCAAGAACCCTTTCTTTGCTTGATCCATTTTGAACTTCTTCAAAACTTTATCAAGGTATGTGCTTTGTGAAAATCCAATTAAGCGTCTTGATCTATCTCTATAGATCTTGATGCCCAATATATAAGCAGCTTCACCGAGGTCTTTCATTGAAAAAAAATTATTCAAGTATCCTTTTATGCTATCCAGAAATTCTATATCATTTCCAATCAACAATATGTCATCCACATATAATATTAGAAATGCTACAGAGCTCCCACTCACTTTCTTGTAAATACAGGCTTCTCCAAAAGTCTGTATAAAACCATATGCTTTGATCACACTATCAAAACATTTATTCCAACTCCGAGATGCTTGCACCAGTCCATAAATGGATCGCTGGAGCTTGCACACTTTCTTAGCATCCTTTGGATCGATAAAACCTTCGGGTTGTATCATATACAACTCTTCTTCTAGAAATCCATTCAGGAATGCAGTTTTTACATCCATTTGCCAAATTTCATAATCATAAAATGCGGCAATTGCTAACATGATTCGGACGGACTTAAGCATCGCTACGGGTGAGAAGGTCTCATCATAGTCAACTCCTTGAACTTGTCGAAAACCTTTTGCAACAAGTCGAGCTTTGTAGACAGTAACATTACCGTCAGCGTCAGTCTTCTTCTTGAAAATCCATTTATTCTCTATGGCTTGCCGATCATCGGGCAAGTCAATGAAAGTCCACACTTTGTTCTCATACATGGATCCCATCTCAGATTTCATGGCCTCAAGCCATTTCGCGGAATCTGGGCTCATCATCGCTTCCTCATAATTTGTAGGTTCGTCATGGTCAAGTAACATGACCTCCAGAACCGGATTACCGTACCACTCTGGTGCGGATCTTACTCTGGTTGACCTACGAGGTTCGGTAGTAACTTGATCTGAAGTTACATGATCATCATCATTAGCTTCCTCACTAATTGGTGTAGGAGTCACAGGAACTGATTTCTGTGATGAACTACTTTCCAATAAGGGAGCAGGTACAATTACCTCATCAAGTTCTACTTTCCTCCCACTCACTTCTTTTGAGAAAAACTCCTTCTCTAGAAAGGATCCAATCTTCGCAACGAATGTCTTGCCTTCGGATATGTGATAGAAGGTGTACCCAATAGTCTCCTTTGGGTATCCTATGAAGACACATTTCTCCGATTTGGGTTCAAGCTTATCAGGTTGAAGCTTTTTCACATAAGCATCGCAGCCCCAAACTTTAAGAAACGACAACTTGGGTTTCTTGCCAAACCACAGTTCATCAGGTGTCATCTCAACGGATTTAGATGGTGCCCTATTTAACGTGAATGCAGCCGTCTCTAAAGCATAACCCCAAAACGATAGCAGTAAATCAGTAAGAGACATCATAGATCGCACCATATCTAATAAAGTGCGGTTACGACGTTCGGATACACCATTGCGCTGTGGTGTTCCGGGTGGCGTGAGTTGCGAAACTATTCCGCATTGTTTCAAATGAAGACCAAACTCGTAACTCAAATATTCTCCTCCACGATCGGATCGCAGAAACTTTATTTTCTTGTTACGATGATTTTCCACTTCACTCTGAAATTCTTTGAACTTTTCAAATGTTTCAGACTTATGTTTCATCAAGTAGATATACCCATATCTGCTCAAATCATCTGTGAAGGTCAGAAAATAACGATACCCGCCGCGAGCCTCAATATTCATCGGACCGCATACATCAGTATGTATTCTTTCCAATAAATCCGTTGCTCGCTCCATTGTTCCGGAGAACGGAGTTTTAGTCATCTTGCCTTTGAGGCATGGTTCGCAAGTACCAAGTGATTCATAATCAAATGATTCCAAAAGTCCATCAGTATGGAGGTTCTTCATGCGCTTTACACCAATATGACCCAAACGGCAGTGCCACAAATAAGTTGCACTATCATTATCAACTCTGCATCTTTTGGTTTCAATATTATGAATATGTGTATCACTACTATCGAGATTTAACAAAAATAGACCACTCTTCAAGGGTGCATGACCATAAAAGATATTACTCATATAAATAGAACAACCATTATTCTCAGATTTAAATGAATAACCATCTCGCATCAAACAAGATCCAGATATAATGTTCATGCTTAACGCTGGCACCAAATAACAATTATTTAGGTCTAAAACTAATCCCGAAGGTAGATGTAGAGGTAGCGTGCCGACGGCGATCACATCGACTTTGGAACCATTTCCCACACGCATCGTCACCTCGTCCTTAGCCAATCTTCGCTTAATCCGTAGTCCCTGTTTCGAGTTGCAAATATTAGCAACAGAACCAGTATCAAATACCCAGGTACTACTGCGAGCATTAGTAAGGTACACATCAATAACATGTATATCACATATACCTTTGTTCACCTTGCCATCCTTCTTATCCGCCAAATACTTGGGGCAATTTTGCTTCCAGTGACCAGTCCCTTTGCAGTAGAAGCACTCAGTCTCAGGCTTAGGTCCAGATTTGGGCTTCTTCACTTGAGCAGCAACTTGCTTGCTGTTCTTCTTGAAGTTCCCCTTCTTCCCTTTACCCTTTTTCTTGAAACTGGTGGTCTTGTTGACCATCAACACTTGGTGCTCCTTTTTGATTTCTACCTCCACAGCCTTTAGCATTGCGAAGAGCTCGGGAATTGTCTTATCCATCCCTTGCATATTATAGTTCATCACGACGCTCTTGTAGCTTGGTGGCAGTGATTGAAGAACTCTGTCAATGACACTATCAACCGGAAGATTAACTCCCAGCTGAGTCAAGTGATTATGATACCCAAACATTTTGAGTATATGCTCACTGACAGAACTATTCTCCTCCATTTTGCAGCTATAGAACTTATTGGAGACTTCATATCTCTCAATCCGGGCATTTGCTTGAAATATTAACTTCAACTCCTGGAACATCTCATATGCTCCATGACGTTCAAAACGTCGTTGAAGTCCCGGTTCTAAGCCGTAAAGCATGGCACACTGAACTATCGAGTAGTCATCAGCTTTGCTCTGCCAGACGTTCTTAACGTCATCAGTAGCGTCTGCAGCAGGCCTAGCACCTAGAGGTGCTTCCAGGACGTAATTCTTCTGTGCAGCAATGAGGATAATCCTCAAGTTACGGACCCAGTCCGTGTAGTTGCTACCATCATCTTTCAACTTAGCTTTCTCTAAGAACGCATTGAAATTCAAAGGAACAGTAGCACGGGCCATTGATCTACAACAACATAGACATGCAAAATACTATCAGGTACTAAGTTCATGATAAATTAAAGTTCAATTAATCATATTACTTAAGAACTCCCACTTAGATAGACATCCCTCTAGTCATCTAAATGATCACGTGATCCATATCAACTAAACCATGTCCGATCATCACATGAGATGGAGTAGTGTTCAATGGTGAACATCTCTATGTTGATCATATCTACTATATGATTCACGTTTGACCTTTCGGTCTCCAGTATTCCGAGGCCATATCTGCATATGCTAGGCTCGTCAAGTTTAACCCGAGTATTCCGCATGTGCAAAACTGTCTTGCACCCGTTGTATGTGAACGTAGAGCTTATCACACCCAATCATCACGTGGTGTCTCGGCACGAAGAACTTTCGCAACGGTGCATCTCAGGGAGAACACTTATACCTTGAAATTTTAGTGAGGGATCATCTTATAATGCTACCGTCGAACTAAGCAAAATAAGATGCATAAAGGATAAACATCACATGCAATAAATATAAGAGATATGATATGGCCATCATCATCTTGTGCCTTTGATCTCCATCTCCAAAGCACCGTCATGATCACCATCGTCACCGGCGCGACACCTTGATCTCCATCGTAGCATCATTGTCGTCTCCCCAACTATTGCTTCTACGACTATCGCTACCGCTTAGTGATAAAGTAAAAACAATTACATGGCGATTGCATTGCATACAATAAAGCGACAACCATATGGCTCCTGCCAGTTGCCGATAACTCTGTTACAAATCATGATCATCTCATACAATAAAATATAGCATCATGTCTTGACCATATCACATCACCACATGCTCTGCAAAAACAAGTTAGACGTCCTCTACTTTGTTGTTGCAAGTTTTACGTGGCTGCTACGGGTTTAGAAGAACCCATTCTTACTTACGCAAAACCACAACATGGTGTAGTGATTGCTTTTTGATCTTCTAAAAGAACCCTCTTCATTGAAACCGATTCAACTAAAGTGAGAGAGACAGACACCCGCCAGTCACCTTTAAGCAACGAGTGCTCGTAGCGGTGAAACCAGTCTCGCGTAAGCGTACGTGTAATGTCGGTCCGGGCCGCTTCATCTCACAATACTGCTGAACCAAGTAACAGCAAGCAATATGTATACACCCACGCCCACAACTCCTTTGTGTTCTACTCGTGCAAATTATCTACGCATAAACCTGGCTCTGATACCACTGTTGGGGAACGCAGTAATTTCAAAAAAATTCCTACGAACACGCAAGATCTATCTAGGTGATGCATAGCAATGAGCGGGAGAGTGTGTCCACGTACCCTCGTAGACTGAAAGCGGAAGCGTTTAGTAACGCGGTTGATGTAGTCGAACGTCTTCGCGATCCAACCGATCAAGTACCGAACGCACGGCACCTCCGCGATCTGCACACGTTCAGCTCAGTGACGTCCCTCAAACTCTTGATCCAGCTGAGGCCGAGGGAGAGTTCCGTCAGCACGACGGCGTGGTGACGGTGTTGATGAAGTTACCGATGCAGGGCTTTGCCTAAGCACTACAACGATATGACCGAGGTGGAAATCTGTGGAGGGGGGCACCGCACACGGCTAAGACAACTGTCAACTTTTTGTGTACTAGGGTGCCCCCCTGCCCCCGTATATAAAGGAGCAAGGGGGAGGCCGGCCGGCCCTCATAGGGCGCGCCAAGGGGGGAGGAATCCTACTCCTAGTAGGAGTAGGTTTCCCCCCTTTCCTAGTCCAACTAGGAGGAGAAGGAAAGAGAGGGAGAGGGAGAGGGAAAGAGGGGCTGCGCCCCCCTCCCCTAGTCCAATTCGGACTCCCCTTGGGGGGGGCGCGCCACCTCCTGTCTGCTGCCCTCTCTCTCCCCTAAAGCCCACTAAGGGCCCATAACTTCCCGGGGGGGTTCCGGTAACCCTCCGGCACTCCGGTTTTATCCGAAACCTTCCGGAACACTTTCGGTGTCCGAATAACATGGTCCAATATATCAATCTTCATGTCTCGACCATTTCGAGACTCCTCGTCATGTCCGTGATCACATCCGGGATTCCGAACTACCTTCGGTACATCAAAACACATAAACTCATAATACCGATCGTCATCGAACGTTAAGCGTGCGGACCCTACGGGTTCGAGAACTATGTAGACATGACTGAGACTCATCTCCGGTCAATAACCAATAACGGCACATGGATGCTCATATTGGCTCCCACATATTCTACGAAGATCTTTATCGGTCAAACCGCATAACAACATATGTTGTTCCCTTTGTCATCGGTATGTTACTTGCCCGAGATTCGATCGTCGGTATCATCATACCTAGTTCAATCTCGTTACCGGCAAGTCTCTTTACTCGTTCTGTAATGCGTCATCCCATAACTAACTCATTAGTCGCATTGCTTGCACGGCTTCATATGATGTGCATTACCGAGAGGGCCTAGAGATACCTCTCCGACAATCGGAGTGACAAATCCTAATCTCGATCTATGCCAACTCAACAAACACCTTCGGAGACACCTGTAGAGCATCTTTATAATCACCCAGTTACGTTGTGACGTTTGATAGCACACTAAGTGTTCCTCCGGTATTCGGGAGTTGCATAATCTCATAGTCATAGGAACTTGTATAAGTCATGAAGAAAGCAATAGCAACAAACTAAACGATCATCGTGCTAAGCTAACGGATGGGTCTTGTCAATCACATCATTCTCTAATGATGTGATCCCGTTCATCAAAAGACAACTCATGTCTATGGCTAGGAAACTTAACCATCTTTGATTAACGAGCTAGTCAAGTAGAGGCATACTAGTGACACTCTGTTTGTCTATGTATTCACACATGTATTAAGTTTCCGGTTAATACAATTCTAGCATGAATAATAAACATTTATCATGATATAAGGAAATATAAATAACAACTTTATTATTGCATCTAGGGCATATTTCCTTCAAAAAATGTCAAAAATTACAAAACAAAAACCTCGAGGTTCAACTAATAGGACAGAGCACTATATACATTTAAGCCAATTAAATGTCTACAATAACCCATCCCATTAGTTTTAACATCGAGTCCACTTCCCATTCGGTCACCCATCTGATGACTACTCCAGCCTCAGCACAGTTAACTTGGGAGTTCTATTGGATGAGCAATCGGTAGGGAAGCTGGTCCTTGCCGATATAGGAAGCCTCTTCGCATCCTTTATTGCGTACCCGGATGACCGTGTGTTGCAACCCAATGGCCAATGCCACGTCCCCCGCGAATGTAGAAGCTTCCCTCCCTCGTCTAGCTGGTTCGCGCGTTTTCCCCTATTTTTTGCCGCCTGCCCACCTATAGAACCGCCTCGCACCGGCCAATTCCTCTCCAAACACCTAGGGAGGCGGTTGAACTGAACTAGTCTAACTTGTTTCCAGTGGGTACATTGACGTGGCATCGATAGGGTGTGATAGCTGACTCTGGAAAAATAATTGACTACCACGTTGGCATACATGAGCATAGGGCCCACTTGTCAGCGTGCTGGATGGAGGAAGGAACGCAACACAAAATGGAGCACGGAAGGGTGTGAATCGATTGGCTCACGTGTGATGACCACTGAAGCAATCCACTTAGATTGTACTACGTTAAAAAATTCGTGCTAACACGGCCGGTTATACTGTGAGTAGGTGACCGTGCGCTTGGCTCTTCGCCTCTTCCGGAAGTTGAACAATGATGATGGTACTATAGTATAGATACTTTTGGCAATCTGACATTGAATGAACTGTTGCACGTCCACCGCCTGTATTAAGCGCACTATCGTAAAGCAAAAGCTTCTCCTCGTCCTGCGAGCCACCGCGCGCGCGCGTGAGCGAGGGAGAGGTCATACTGGAGTAGTAAGCAAAGCTTCTCCTTGTTTGCAAGTTGACAGGACACATCAAAAGTAGTGTATTAGTCTCCAAAAAGGGCTGACCATGTCCATGGCTACCATCCCGTGCTCCGTCATTCAGTGCGTGCATGATTCACGTTCCATTGAGAAAATAATGTTGCGTACGTGCCATCGAATAGAATAACTTAATTTATAAAAAACGCACCACCGTGTCATGATCGAACTTTGATTCGTCCACGCGTGGTTCCCATGAACAACTACTACACTCGCCAAATTATCAGGTGAGCTGCCTCTTCGTACAGAAATGAGCTCACCGTGTACCCGCGCGTGAGTATTAGGGAAAGAGGCAAAGAGTACCTGCGTCGGTGCCTGCACCTCTTCTCTTCATGCTCGTATTCCTTTTTTTTTGGTTGATTCGTGCACGTACTCCACCTACGTTCGTGACCGTTGGTGAGTCTCTCCTACTATACTTTTTTTTGCAAGAACTCTCCTACTATACTTAACTCCATTTTCTTGCATGACACGTGGACCTGGATGCTAGATGTCCCACGTGTCGGCAAAACTTAGAAGAACGCTTTCCGACGACCGAGAAGAAGTAAGAAACCTCGCGATGGAGCGTCTAGACTCTTTAATATTTTTATTCAGCGATATAAAATCTACCCAATCTTCTCCATAGTAGACCAAAAGAGTCTGAAACACGGCAGCCCAGTGTAGTTACATCATACATGGCCAACCCACGCTATCACCATATTTCTTGGCCTCTGTGCGACACCTAGCTCTAGTATATTCCACCAGCCTGTATCGCTTCTCGCTCCTCGTCTCTCTCAAAGTACGGCGGGCTGGCGATTTTGCCGTCTATTGAGGTCGGTTAACTCATCACTCGGTACCACATGTTAGCGACATGCCAAGGGCATTCAAAAAAAAATACTGTACTCTATTGTTATGCCAAGAAGAGGAAGCACTTTGACCGAAGGACCAAACGAGACAGGCGTGCTGTGCCGTGAGTGGGTCCAGTTTCTCGTTTTGAACTTGTTTGGTGTAGTAGTAACACTTGGTTTTGCACCTTCATAGAATGATGAAAACCCCCGCTAAAAAGGCACTTTGCTTTCTTTTAATCCCGTCAACCATTCTTGTTTTGTGCATTAAATTGGTAAGTGCCATAACTAAGATATAATTAACCAATGCATGTAAAACATTCTTTAGTACTATAGTACTCCACACGCATGCATGCGTTGCGATTAGTACTACGTACTCCCTTTATCCATATGTATATATAGGGCCTAATGTATTCTTCGAGGTTGCCTTTGACTATTGATAAGATTTTATATAATTTGAAAATTATATCATACGAAGATCCTTTCACGTACGAAATTGATGGTATGCTTTGAGCAACTTGCATGTCCTATACTGCTCCTATTTTGGATACTCTAACTTAGCTAGAGGTTAGACTAACTCATGACTAACCCTGAACTAACTCTAGCCAAAGAGATGTTTGGATGACAGGGTTAGATTGACAATAAATGCACTTGATGGAGAGAGAGAGAGAAGTGATTTTTCAGTGGGCCACACGAGAACTAACTCCAATTAGCACCACTTGGCTGGCGGGATAGAGAGAGAAAAGTGATTTTTCAGTGGGCCCAATGAGAACTAGCTCCAATTAGCACCTCTTGGGTGGGATAGTTTTTTTTGGTGGGTTAGGTGCAACTTGCTCCAATTTAACCCTCATGTTTGGATACTTTAGGGCAATTTGAGCCCCAACTAGCTCAAACTAACTCTAACCCATGGATCCAAACAGGGCCAATGTTAGTCTCGGAAAACGCATTAAGCCCTATATACATGGACAGACGGAGTACATGATACTAGCAAACGCTCACCATTAGTAGTAGTTCATTGGTTGGTTTCGATTTTTGATTTAGTTGTTGTGCTTCTACCGTCCAATATTCATGTGTGGTTGTTTCTAGAATAAAAAAAAGGAGGTAGTACTTACTGTGGGAAAGGTGAAGTGATGGTTGCTTCGCCCAAGAAACTTATTACTCTGGGAATATTGGAGTACCAGCAGATTCAACGAAGAGAGAAATGATGGTTGCTTCGTCCGAGCAACTTACTGTGGCGAAGGTGGGGCTCTGTGATTTGACTGCTCACTAGTGATTATTACTACGGCGCAACGACCGGGGTGAATCTCCCCTGCAGTTGTGCACTCAATATTGCTGCATGGCAGGTGGAGCCGGATGAAGGATGTCCCACATGTCGGCGAAACAAAGTTGAATTGTTTCTGGCATTGCTATCAATCTTTCAGGATTTGTTTATATGTACGCATAATTTTCCAGCATAATGAAATTGTACTGTGATGTTATGAAGGTTTCAACTTTGGTTCCCACAGAAAAAAAGGTTTCAACCTAGGATTCATGTGTCCTCTTGCCTCAAGATTGTCTCGTTACAACATTCCATCAAATACAAATGAAACTACCATGGCTGCTAATGCATCTCAATGGTTCGTAGATCAGCGCCAATATTCACATCACAACTGAAGACAAAGTTGTGAGAAGGTGTACAAATAAAGAAAAATATATAATTGATCGATGCTGAGCGTATATACAGTTGACTTCTCATATCATGCACATTACTAGCATCACAACAGAGCCAATAGTGTTGTTGTACATGTAGACCCATGGTACCCATCTGAAATCTTGTTGTGCCGTGTAGTTTCCCACACTTTGTATTCTTTCAGTGCTGCTTTGTCTTGAACTGATATGATTTGAACCGTGTCTCTATTTTGATTTGGCAAGACAAAGCAGTGACCATAGGACATAGATATATGTTTGTTTGATGCTTTTATTATGTACTACTCCCTCCGTCCCAAAATTCTTGTCTTAGATTTGTCTAAATGCGGATGTATCTAGTTACGTTTTAGTGTTAGATACATCTGTATCTAGACAAATCTAAGACAAGAATTTTGGGACGGAGGGAGTACTTGGCAATAGAAAACTTGGTAGTTTAATCCTGTCCAACTTACTAATGAACTGGTTCACCGAAATGAGTTTCATATACTAGTACATGCTAAACCTGTTATGTGTCTGCTTGTTTCTTCTTTTAGAATGCTGACAGAATATTGGGGAAGAGTGCCTTATTAAGCAATGGTAAAGGAAGTAATGCAGATAAGGTTCAGGATAGTGAGACATCCTTGTTGGTCTCCAACAAAGCTGATAAAACAGCTAAGGAAAACTATTTTGAAGACAGTGAGACAACCCCAAAGTCCTGTCTTGGTGTAGTGTTCGAGTTACTGGCCACTACCGCTGGCACAAGCTATTCAAACTCACTGTCTGAATCAGTTCGGTATCTTGAGTCTCAACTACAAGCTGAAAGACATCGATCAGCTGTGCTGCAACAAGAAGCCGAAGGACTGCAGAAGTCCCTGGAGAATTCAGGTGCATACTTTCTGGTGCAACAGCAAGTGTTGGAGGATTTTAGTTGTAACATCCCAAATTTTCAATTTGGAATGTTATGCATAGGTCATCCATGCATATCATATTTTATTGCATTTCATTTTGCGATCCTCGAAATCCTGAGCAACTCAAGGACCACGGAGAGAGTTGGGGATTTCACCGTTTTCATATTTGAATTTTCTCAAATATTGAAACAGGGATCAATTTGGTTTAACTATTTTTCTCTCCGAAAATATTTCATATTAAAAATATATGAGAGGAGATAATATGACTTCTCCAAAATAAATGGAATATTGGAGGAAAAATATTAAAATCAAATAAATATTTTATTTGGATTTTTATTGCCATTTTATTTGAATTTAGAAAAATATGCATTTTTCAAAATTGCATTAGAGTCCCAAATAAATGTTTACCCTGTCCGGGAGATTTTTAGAGGACGGGGAAAATTTATTTCGGGAATTTTGGAGTCCGTTTAGTATTTCTTTTATTTGTTTTTCTGCGCGGAATTATTTTTAAAAAATAAAAAAATCCGCCGGACCGAACTGGGCCGAAGCCCAGCCGGCCCAGCCGCCCCGCGCCGCCTTCCCGTCCCGTGCCGGAGACGGACTCGCCGGAGGAGTCCGCCGCCGCCGCACCTCTCCCGTCGCCCCTTCCCCAAGCCGCCACCCCTCCCCCTCTTTAAAAGCCGACCCGGGGCCCCCCCTGGAGCCCCAAGCCGCCGCCGCCGCCTGCCCTCGCCGCGCCGCCTCGCTGCTGCTGCCACTGCCGCCGCTCGCCGCTGCCGGACGCCGCTGCCGGACGCCGCCGCCGCTCGCGTCGCGCCGCCCGCCGCGCCGTGCCGCCGCACCGCGCGCGCCCCGCCCCGTCGCCTCGCCGCCGCCGCCGTCCCGCCGACCGCCGGAGGTAGCCGCCGCCGCCGTCGGTTTCGTGAGAAAAAACGATCGGTTTTTGTTTAAACCCTAGATCTAGATTTGGTTTTTTTTAAATTCCGGTTTATTCTTTTTTAGATCGGTTTTCCGTCGGTTTAGTTATTTAGCGGACGTTCGTCCGTACGTTCGTTTTAACGAACGGTTTTCACCGTTTAACCGCAGACAGCGAACGTTCGTTCGTTAGCCTGTTCGTTAGTTTTTCTTTTTCTCGGATTTTCCGCGATTATTTTCGATCGCGATTTCTGATCCGATTTTCGTTTTAGTATAACTTTTTGCTCGTTTGTCGGAATCAGGCGATTCAAGCGCCTAGATCTTCGTCTCGAAGCCCTCTTTCTGTTTAACCAACTTAAACAAGTTTTTGCTACTGTAAAATTTGACTTTAGTCCAGATTAGTAATCGAAGCTTGTTTCTTTCGCAGTTTGAGTTTCGTTGCTCCGTTTGATTCGATTCTTTTTGCAAACCGGAGTTCTTCAGTTGAACTTTCTGGTTAGGTCTTCTCATTTGGGTTTTACCCGTGCATCTTTGCTTGATTGCTTATGTATGCTATTGTTTGTTTGCGATAGAATTCCCGGAGTGCGAAGCGTGCTACTACGAGTCCCTAGGTTTTGCGGATCGTCAGCAAGGCAAGTAACACATTGATCATACTTCTTCATTACCCAGTTTTTATGCATTAGTTTTGACCCTCAAATATTGCATGATTAGGATGTGATTAACTTGTGGGTACTGGGAAGTAGATGATGAGGTAGAACCTATTGCCCTTTTAATAACAAACCCTTGGGAGTTACTTCTACGCTATGCTTATGTTGCCATGCTATGCTCGTAGACGTGGATTGGGTTTTGAGTGTATCCATGACAGATGTGAGATTTTTAATTAATGGTCAACTTAAGGTGGCAACTTTAATACACATCTGGGTGGATTGCTTGTTTGGGCACCTGGGGATATACCAGTGTTGTCCTAGGAGATCCCGGGGATATACCGTGTGATCCTCCTACGGTCCGCCACCCAGGCTCAAAGGGATCATAAGATTATTCATGCTAGAAACTTCCGTGTGCAGCCACAAGCTATTATGGGCTCTAGCATAGTTGAGTATGTTGCAGGACCTCTTTCAGTGGTAGGCTAGCAGATGTAGGGGAAAGTAGGTGTAACTGTCTACCCAGAGTAAAGAGTAAATGCTTCAGAAAGACTGTGTCTCGGTCATCCGTTTCTCAAACACCATGAAGTGCGAGAAATCCAACGGAGGAGATCGAGTCTTGTGGGGAAAAGTGCACAAACCTCTGCAGAGTGTACAAACTAATCATGATTAGCCGTGTCCCTGGTTATGGACATCTTGAGTATCTGGTTCTTGGATCATCATATTGAATCCCATCACTCTAAATTAATTTGTTGGGATTAATGATTACTTTTAATTGGGATTGAGAGGGGGATTTACCTTCTCAATGTTCAACAACCACCATGATAGTTAAATAAGATATATTCCTTTGTTGTAGGGAAAAATTAGCTTTTCGCAAAACAGTATAACCCTAGAGCTTTTCCACCAGCCAAATATGCATGTAGTATTAGCAATTATTCTGTTCATTGCTCTACTGTGTTATATTGCCAGCATATTCCATGTGCTGACCCGTTTCGGGCTGCAACGTATCATGTTGCAGACTTTTCAGACGAAGAGTAAGGTGTGCTAGGTCGTTGTCGTGCACTCAGCTATGCCGTTGGAGTTGATGGACTCACCTTATCTTCCAAGCCTTCCGCTGTTATCTTATTTAGATGGCCTTAAGCCATATTTATTGTAATCAGTTCTCTTTTGAGACATTCGATGTAATAAGTGTGTGATTGCACTCTGTTATAAATCCTTCGAGTACTGTGTGTGTCAGCATTACCGATCCAGGGATGACACTTGAACACAGAGATTCGATCCATTCGGGTCGGGTCGCTACAGAGATGGTATCAGAGCACACGCTGAATGTTGGACACGACCACTAAGAAAAGCCATAGGTCACTCTTCTCTACTCATTTCTGACTTCTCTCCATCTTCTATTCTCTAGGATGGCAGACTCAAGGAACAAGTTTACACAACCGGATGAAGACACACCTTTTGGACGACACTTGAAGGAAGTCACTAGGTACCTGAACATCGGAATACCAAGCTTCACCGGGACCTACACCGCCACTGTACCAGAAGAGGAGCGTTGGATGATTCGAGTTCAAATTCCAGGAAGGACATTCACGCCAGTTACGGAGCCCATAGAGTTTTCCTTTGATGCACCAACCTGGAGTCTAGGAAAGAGCATGGCAGCCCACATCGCCATGGGACGCATCGGCGAGGTGTATCACAAGGATCTTAAGGACACAATCTACCAGTTATGTGGGCGCCGAGATGAGCAATGGGAGATGATCAGCACCCGGAGGGACAGGTCCATTGCAGCTTTCATCCAGGAGTTAAACCAGCACATTTGTCGACAGGAGAACCAGATGTGTGCAAGCATGATAGATTTGAAAAAGGTGATGACCAGGAACATGGAGCTAGAAGAGGAACTCAAGTCTACACACGATGGATACGAGGAGGAAATCGCAATACTAGTGGAGAAGAATGACGACCTGACAAGGAAACTAGGAGTATTCATGGGAGACCCCGCGCCCGGAGAAGAAGACGACGAACCTGAGGAAATTCGATCTGAAGACTACATCATCATCGACGACACCGACTCCGACCCCGACAGTAGTGATGATGATTATGAAGACGAAGCTGGAGCGGATATCATGGAGTCTTCCACCGATCAAAATTTCTAGATGACCACCATATTATCATTAGTATTTTCCCCATGTAAATAGTAATAGTCCGAGCACTTTTGTAACGGTAGTTAGATCGATTGTATGCTCTTGCTTGAATTGAGTGGTGTGTTATGAATGTGTTTGTCTCATGTGCATATGGGTAGTGCTTTCTCACTAGACCTTACTCTATTCTAATCTCTTCCCTCTAAACCCATCAGATGCCTCCGAGATGCGACACCGGATTTGTTTTCCCACCGGAGCTCACTCAGTTGATTCAACAGCAGAATACCCTGATGCAGCTACTAGTTCAGAACCAAGGCAACAACAACAACAACAACCCACCGCCACCACCACCAGTTGACAACTTAGCCCGTTTTCTGAGGTTGCAGCCGCCGGTGTTTTCCAGTAGCACCGAGCCAATAGTTGCGGATGACTGGCTGCGCAGGATTGGAAGAGAGTTGACCACCGCAGGATGCACAGACGCTGAGAAGGTGCGTTATGCCGCACATCAATTGGATGGACCCGCAGCCTCATGGTGGGAGAATTACACAGCCACATTCCCTATAGCCAATGTCACTTGGGATCAGTTTCAGCAAGCTTTCCGCACTGCACATGTCTCAGCAGGAGCTATGAGCATGAAGAAGCGTGAGTTTCGCAACTTACGCCAGGGAAACCGTACCGTGGGGCAGTACGTGGATGAGTTCAGTAAATTAGCTCGCTATGCCCCGGATGATGTGGCCACTGATGCCGCGAAGCAGGAGAAGTTTATGGAAGGGTTGAATGATGAGCTGAGTATGCAGTTGATGGTGGCAACATTCAACAACTACCAGGAGTTGGTAGACAAAGCTCTTATGATTGAAGGGAAAGCAAGCAGCAGATTGATAGCCGCAAAGAGGAAGTAGGCGACAAGGGAAGTTCAACTCAGGAGCTCAGCAGAAGCCCCGGTTCACCCCGAACTCGGGAGGACTTGTTCATAACCATGGAGGTCATAACCACAATGGAGGAAGTTCACACAACCATAATGGCCACAAGAACGGAAATGGACATGGAGCAGGCAGTAATCAGAACCGCTCTAACCCAGCCACACCCGCCAAGAAGGATCAAAGCCACGTTACCTGTTTCAAGTGCGGGAAGACTGGACATTATGCCAACGAATGTCCAGAATTGAAGAACGGCAATGGTAATGGAAGCGCTGGGAAGAAGCCCAATCCATTCAACCGAGGACAAGTGAACCACGTGAACGTGGAGGAGGTTGAGGAGCAGCCTGATGCAGTTATCGGTAAGTTTTTGGTTAAGTTTTTTTACTGCAATTGTTCTTTTCGATACTGGTGCATCGCATTCATACATATCAAGGGGATTCGTGGATAAGTATAAGTTGCCCACTAAGGTACTTAGGACACCCATGTTAGTAAGATCACCCGGTGCGGAGTATATGGCAAGACAAGGATGTTTTCAGATGCCATTGATCATTGGAAGTCATGTTTTCCCCTCAGACCTGATAGTTTTGAAGTCACAAGGATTGGATGTGATACTAGGCATGGATTGGCTATCGATGTATGGAGGAAGCATCGATTGTGCGAGTAAGTCGATTTCGCTTACCACCCCGGAGGGAAAAAGGATCAAGTATGTATCTAGGCATGTGCCTAGAAGGAGCCAAGTAAATTCTCTCACGGGAGTTGTTCAGGAGGAGGTGCCTATTGTGAAGGATTACCCAGATGTATTTCCAGAGGAGTTACCAGGCATGCCGCCGGATCGAGACATTGAATTCTTGATAGAGTTGTTGCCAGGCACCAGACCAATATCAAAGAGACCATACCGGATGCCCGCAAATGATCTGGAGGAGATTAAGAAGCAGATCAAGGAATTATTGGAGAAAGGTTACATTCGACGAAGTTCATCACCGTGGGGAGCCCCAGTGCTCTTAGTTGAGAAGAAGGATGGATCCTTGAGAATGGTTGTTGATTATCGTGCATTGAATGAAGTGACGATTAAGAACAAGTACCCACTGCCAATGATTAATGATTTGTTTGATCAGTTACAAGGAGCTAAAGTGTTCTCCAAGATCGATCTGAGATCAGGGTATCACCAGCTGAAGATCCGAGAACAGGATATACCTAAGACAGCCTTCACCACCCGGTATGGGCTATATGAGTACACAGTTATGTCATTTGGATTGACTAATGCCCCTGCCTATTTCATGAGTATGATGAACAAGGTGTTCATGGAGTTCTTGGATAAGTTTGTCATGGTGTTCATTGATGATATCTTGGTATACTCAAAGAATGAAGAGGAGCACAAGGAGCATCTACGTTTAGTTCTCGAGAAGCTCAGGGAACATCAGTTGTATGCCAAGTTCAGCAAATGTGAGTTTTGGTTGAAGGAAGTTGGATTTCTTGGACATGTTATATCGGGCGAAGGTATAGCAGTAGACCCCACTAAGGTTCAGTCTGTCACTGAGTGGTTGGCACCCACCTCAGTAGGGGAGATCCGCAGTTTTCTTGGACTTGCAGGATATTATCGGAGATTTATCGAGAATTTTTCTAAGATTGCGAAGCCTATGACGGAGTTACTGAAGAAGGACACTAAGTTCAAATGGACAGATGAATGTGAGGCAAGTTTTCAGGAACTGAAGAAACGTTTGGTTACAGCCCCAGTTCTGATTCTGCCAGATATACGCAAGGATTTCCAAGTGTATTGCGACGCTTCTCGCTTAGGACTGGGAGGAGTACTTATGCAGGAAGGAAGAGTTGTTTCATATGCCTCACGTCAGCTTCGGCCACATGAGTTGAATTATGCCACGCATGACTTGGAGTTAGCAGCTGTAGTTCATGCACTTAAGACT
The DNA here is from genome assembly GCA_011799875.1 of Thinopyrum elongatum. Taxonomy (NCBI): domain Eukaryota; kingdom Viridiplantae; phylum Streptophyta; class Magnoliopsida; order Poales; family Poaceae; genus Thinopyrum; species Thinopyrum elongatum. The sequence goes on from CM022303.1 coordinate 215,066,938, forward strand.
TGGAGACATTTTCTTATTGGGAACCGTTGTGATGTGTACACGGATCACAAGAGCTTGAAGTATATTTTCACTCAGAAGGAGCTGAACCTCAGACAGAGGAGATGGTTGGAACTTATAAAGGATTATGATATGAAGTTGCATTATCATCCAGGAAAGGCCAATGTCGTAGCAGACGCTTTGAGCCGGAAAAGTTATGTCAATACCCTCAAAAGCGGAGGTTTACCAAAGGGGTTATCCGAAGATCTCAGGGAGTTTCGTTTGGGGATAGTCCCTAGAGGTTTTGTCGTAGTTATGGAAGTTCAGTCAACATTATTGGGAAGGATTCGAGAAGCTCAGAAAGAGGACAAAGAAATTGCCGAGATAAAGGATAGAATGCGCAAAGGAAAAGCCAAAGGTTTTCGTGAAGATGAGCGCGACACCTTATGGTTTGAGGACCGTGTGTATGTACCCAATAATGCCGAGATCAGGAAGTTGATACTACAGGAGGCTCATGACTCGCCATACTCGATACACCCCGGAAACACCAAGATGTATTTGGACTTAAAAGAGCGTTTCTGGTGGACGGGTATGAAGAGGGATATTGCTGAGTATGTAGCCGTATGTGATGTATGTCGGAGAGTGAAGGCAGAGCATCAGAAGCCCGCAGGATTGCTACAGCCTATGCCAATACCCGAATGGAAGTGGGATAAACTTGGCATGGATTTCATCACCGGATTACCCAGGACCCGATCAGGATATGATTCTATCTGGGTAGTAGTGGATCGTTTGACCAAAGTAGCTCACTTTATTCCAGTGAAAACCACATATACGAGTGCGAAGTTGGCCAAGATATATATGACCAGGATCGTATGTCTGCACGGAGTTCCGAGGACCATCATATCAGATAGAGGAACCCAGTTTACTTCCAAGTTTTGGCGCCAACTACACCAGACATTGGGAACCAGGCTAGAGTTTAGTACAGCTTTTCATCCGCAGACAGATGGACAGACCGAGAGAGTCAATCAGATTCTGGAGGACATGTTAAGAGCTTGTGCGCTAGATTATGGATCTAGTTGGGATGACAATTTGCCCTACGCGGAGTTCTCATACAACAACAGCTACCAAGCCAGTTTGAAGATGGCACCTTTCGAGGCTTTGTATGGAAGGAGGTGCAGAACACCGTTGATGTGGGATGAAGTTGGAGACCGTCAGTTGTTTGGACCGGATTTGATTAAGGAATCCGAAGAGAAGGTTAAGCTGATTCGAGATAGACTGAAAGTAGCCCAGTCCAGACAGAAGAGTTATGCCGATCCAAAACGCAAGGAGGTAACCTATGAAGTCGGAGAAAGAGCATATCTACGAGTATCACCCTTACGAGGAGTGAAACGTTTTGGAGTTAAAGGAAAGTTAGCCCCGAGGTTTGTAGGACCATACCGAGTATTGGAACGTATGGGTGAAGTTGCCTACAAGTTGGAATTGCCCGAAGGACTGTCAGGAGTTCATGATGTGTTTCACGTTTCCCAGTTGAAGAAGTGCCATGCGGAGATGGCTGATATTTCTCTAAGAGATACAGTGCCCCTAGAAGCAATTCAATTGGATAGTGATCTAACCTACGAGGAGAAACCCGTCAAGATTCTCGAGTTTGCCAGCCGAGTTACACGCAACAAAGTTATCAAGTTTTGCAAAGTTCAGTGGAGTCACCATACCGAAGATGAAGCCACCTGGGAGCGCGAAGAAGACCTCCGGAAGGACCACCCACACCTATTTTCTAGCCAACCCGAATCTCGAGGGCGAGATTCATCTTAAGGGGGGTAGGTTTGTAACATCCCAAATTTTCAATTTGGAATGTTATGCATAGGTCATCCATGCATATCATATTTTATTGCATTTCATTTTGCGATCCTCGAAATCCTGAGCAACTCAAGGACCACGGAGAGAGTTGGGGATTTCACCGTTTTCATATTTGAATTTTCTCAAATATTGAAACAGGGATCAATTTGGTTTAACTATTTTTCTCTCCGAAAATATTTCATATTAAAAATATATGAGAGGAGATAAAATGACTTCTCCAAAATAAATGGAATATTGGAGGAAAAATATTAAAATCAAATAAATATTTTATTTGGATTTTTATTGCCATTTTATTTGAATTTAGAAAAATATGCATTTTTCAAAATTGCATTAGAGTCCCAAATAAATGTTTACCCTGTCCGGGAGATTTTTAGAGGACGGGGAAAATTTATTTCGGGAATTTTGGAGTCCGTTTAGTATTTCTTTTATTTGTTTTTCTGCGCGGAATTATTTTTAAAAAATAAAAAAATCCGCCGGACCGAACTGGGCCGAAGCCCAGCCGGCCCAGCCGCCCCGCGCCGCCTTCCCGTCCCGTGCCGGAGACGGACTCGCCGGAGGAGTCCGCCGCCGCCGCACCTCTCCCGTCGCCCCTTCCCCAAGCCGCCACCCCTCCCCCTCTTTAAAAGCCGACCCGGGGCCCCCCCTGGAGCCCCAAGCCGCCGCCGCCGCCTGCCCTCGCCGCGCCGCCTCGCTGCTGCTGCCACTGCCGCCGCTCGCCGCTGCCGGACGCCGCTGCCGGACGCCGCCGCCGCTCGCGTCGCGCCGCCCGCCGCGCCGTGCCGCCGCACCGCGCGCGCCCCGCCCCGTCGCCTCGCCGCCGCCGCCGTCCCGCCGACCGCCGGAGGTAGCCGCCGCCGCCGTCGGTTTCGTGAGAAAAAACGATCGGTTTTTGTTTAAACCCTAGATCTAGATTTGGTTTTTTTTAAATTCCGGTTTATTCTTTTTTAGATCGGTTTTCCGTCGGTTTAGTTATTTAGCGGACGTTCGTCCGTACGTTCGTTTTAACGAACGGTTTTCACCGTTTAACCGCAGACAGCGAACGTTCGTTCGTTAGCCTGTTCGTTAGTTTTTCTTTTTCTCGGATTTTCCGCGATTATTTTCGATCGCGATTTCTGATCCGATTTTCGTTTTAGTATAACTTTTTGCTCGTTTGTCGGAATCAGGCGATTCAAGCGCCTAGATCTTCGTCTCGAAGCCCTCTTTCTGTTTAACCAACTTAAACAAGTTTTTGCTACTGTAAAATTTGACTTTAGTCCAGATTAGTAATCGAAGCTTGTTTCTTTCGCAGTTTGAGTTTCGTTGCTCCGTTTGATTCGATTCTTTTTGCAAACCGGAGTTCTTCGGTTGAACTTTCTGGTTAGGTCTTCTCATTTGGGTTTTACCCGTGCATCTTCGCTTGATTGCTTATGTATGCTATTGTTTGTTTGCGATAGAATTCCCGGAGTGCGAAGCGTGCTACTACGAGTCCCTAGGTTTTGCGGATCGTCAGCAAGGCAAGTAACACATTGATCATACTTCTTCGTTACCCAGTTTTTATGCATTAGTTTTGACCCTCAAATATTGCATGATTAGGATGTGATTAACTTGTGGGTACTGGGAAGTAGATGATGAGGTAGAACCTATTGCCCTTTTAATAACAAACCCTTGGGAGTTACTTCTACGCTATGCTTATGTTGCCATGCTATGCTCGTAGACGTGGATTGGGTTTTGAGTGTATCCATGACAGATGTGAGATTTTTAATTAATGGTCAACTTAAGGTGGCAACTTTAATACACATCTGGGTGGATTGCTTGTTTGGGCACCTGGGGATATACCAGTGTTGTCCTAGGAGATCCCGGGGATATACCGTGTGATCCTCCTACGGTCCGCCACCCAGGCTCAAAGGGATCATAAGATTATTCATGCTAGAAACTTCCGTGTGCAGCCACAAGCTATTATGGGCTCTAGCATAGTTGAGTATGTTGCAGGACCTCTTTCAGTGGTAGGCTAGCAGATGTAGGGGAAAGTAGGTGTAACTGTCTACCCAGAGTAAAGAGTAAATGCTTCAGAAAGACTGTGTCTCGGTCATCCGTTTCTCAAACACCATGAAGTGCGAGAAATCCAACGGAGGAGATCGAGTCTTGTGGGGAAAAGTGCACAAACCTCTGCAGAGTGTACAAACTAATCATGATTAGCCGTGTCCCTGGTTATGGACATCTTGAGTATCTGGTTCTTGGATCATCATATTGAATCCCATCACTCTAAATTAATTTGTTGGGATTAATGATTACTTTTAATTGGGATTGAGAGGGGGATTTACCTTCTCAATGTTCAACAACCACCATGATAGTTAAATAAGATATATTCCTTTGTTGTAGGGAAAAATTAGCTTTTCGCAAAACAGTATAACCCTAGAGCTTTTCCACCAGCCAAATATGCATGTAGTATTAGCAATTATTCTGTTCATTGCTCTACTGTGTTATATTGCCAGCATATTCCATGTGCTGACCCGTTTCGGGCTGCAACGTATCATGTTGCAGACTTTTCAGACGAAGAGTAAGGTGTGCTAGGTCGTTGTCGTGCACTCAGCTATGCCGTTGGAGTTGATGGACTCACCTTATCTTCCAAGCCTTCCGCTGTTATCTTATTTAGATGGCCTTAAGCCATATTTATTGTAATCAGTTCTCTTTTGAGACATTCGATGTAATAAGTGTGTGATTGCACTCTGTTATAAATCCTTCGAGTACTGTGTGTGTCAGCATTACCGATCCAGGGATGACACTTGAACACAGAGATTCGATCCATTCGGGTCGGGTCGCTACATTAGTGAAAAATAGGAGAAAGCTAATAAGCTTGCTAAGCTTATTGCCAGCATGGTGGATACCCAGGATAACATTTCTTGAGCTCTTTTGAAGTTGTTTCAGTTATGGACTTATTTTGCTGCCGCGTTTATTTGCACTGGTGGCCAATTTAGATGGCCAGTGTATGTAATATGCTGCTTTGTTCCCTATATTTGCACTGGTGGCGAACTTTGATGCCCAGTGGATGTAATATGTGTAATAGCTGTAATAGCCTAGCATTAGTTGCTTGCTTATTTATTTCCTTATTGTCTTGTTTAGTTGTTTGCTTGTAGTCACTGCAGTTCTTTTTCCGTGTTTTTCTAGTGGCCACAATAACCTATTTTTATAACTAGGCCACAATAACCATGGCAAAACACGGACCATTGTAACCATGGTCCTGCTACCTGCTGTAGTGACCATGTGCCTCTTATGGGCCGTAGGATCCATGGGCCTTCTACGGGTCGTAGGATCCATGGGCCTTCTACGGGCCGTATAAACGATGGGCCTTCTACGGGCTGAATAATCGTTTGGCCACACATGGGCCGTACTATTCGTGGACCAATAACGGTCCGCAAAATGGGCTGAAAACGGGCTAGAGTGGAAATCGTCTGTTTACGGCCCAACCATAACGGGCCGTTAACAGGCCGTATTTGATGATGCTATGAAAACAGCCCAACGGGTTAACAGACCACAATTAGGCCGACTGTAACCACGGGCCGAATTTGGCCCCCAAGTGGAATAGGCCAGTAACGACCGTAAGTAACTGAATTCTGGAAATTAGCCCAAGAATAAATGGCCCTTAGAAGGCCGAAAGGTAACACGGGCTGGAGACGGCCTACAAAATAATGGGCCGTTAATGGGTATAAAGTGATACACTGTTCATTATGGGCCAGTTTCACCTCGGGCCTTTAATGGGCCCAGAGTTACAAAGGGCCTTGTATGGGCTGAAAGATGTCATGGGCCATACATGGGCCGGAAGTTACAACGGGCTGGAATCATATTGGACGGCCCAGATGACGCTACTGGGCCCAATTCGGATATGCCATAACGGGCCGTGAGTTAGCGGGTTGTAAATGGGCTATATGCGAATAGGCCGTTAACAGGCTTTCCGTGGGCCGGCCCGCTACCTTTTGACCTAGTCAAATGGGCCGGCCTTTTCACCGGAATGGGCCTCTGTTGGGCCATGCCACATGTCGACGTATCATAGGCGCCTGCGGTCCAATGATTGGATGACATCTGTCCCAACGGTGAGCCGACACGTGGTTCCTCTGGCCATTGAGAATTTTACATGTGGAAGATCTCCATTGGTCCGGGCTGTTAACGGGTTATCGGATCCAAACCGGAACCCGATAGCTTAACGGCGACCCGTTACGGTGGATGCCACGTGTCGGTTACCCTTGACGAAAGCACTTCTATGACACGTGATTTATCATCATGGAAGTGGACACTTCTGTGAAGATAATTTTGGTAATGTCATGGAACACTTCTACGACAGCACAGGTATGACTATCTTGATTCTATCATAAAATCGTCATGGATGTACATGCATGACAGAAAACGTCACCTACTGTGACAAACACGTATCATCACGGAAGTGTTTTTTTTTTGTAGTGTACTCTCAAAGACTGTTGCGATCCCCTATACTTGTGGGTTATCAAGACCTTTTTTTGGCGCCGTTGCCGGGGAGCATAGCTTTATTTGTTGAGTCAATTGGGAATTATGTCTGTTGATCACTATGAAGAATCTGAAAGATACTATAACCAAGATCGTACCCTCTAAGACAAGGGGAGGTAAGGAACTGCCATCTAGCTCCGCACTTGATTCACCTTCTATTTTGAGTAAGCTTGCGACACCACCACCTGCTATTAATTCTGATATGTCGCAAGTAATTCATGATGGTACTTTTGCTATGAACGTGCTACTTGTGAGTTGCGTTGGGGTTTTCCCCCAAGAGGAGGGGATGATGCAGTACAATAGAGATAAGTATTTTCCTTAGTTATGAAACCAAGGTTATCAATCCAGTAGGAGAATCACGCAACATCTCGTTAGCAGTACCTGCACACAAAATAACAAATCCTTGCACCCAACGCGAACAAGGGGTTGTCAATCCCTTGGCAGTTAATTGCAAGATTAAATTGTATGGTGATAGATAGATAGATCAAACAAAAATACAAAATAAAGTAAATAAAGTAAAATTGCAGCAAGGTATTTTTAGGATTTTTAATATATGATAGAAGTAGACCCAGGGGTCATAGTTTTCACTGGAGGTTTCTCTATTGAAAATAGCATACGGTGGGTAAACAAATTACTATTGGGCAATTGATAGAAAAGCAAATAATCATGACGATATCCAAGGCAATGATCATGTATATAGGTATCATGTCCGAGACAAGTAGACCGAAACGATTGTGCATCTACTACCATTACTCCACACATAGAACGCTATCCAGCATGCATCTAGAGTATTAAGTTCATAAAGAACGGTGTAACACCTTAAGCAAGATGACATGATGTAGACAAAGTAAACTCACACATGAATAAACCCCATCTTTTTATCCTTAATGGCAACGATACATACGTGTAATGTCCCTTTCTGTCACTAGGATTGAGCACCGCAAGATCGAACCCATTACAAAGCACCTCTCCTATTGCAAGATAAATCAATCTAGTTGGCCTAACCAAATCAATAGATCGCAGAAAATACGTAGCTATAACAATCATGCATAAAAGATTTTAGAGAAAACTCAAATAATATTCATGGATAATTTGATCATAAAATCACAATTCATCGGATCCCAACAAACACACCGCAAAAAGTAATTACATCGGATAGAACTCCAAGAACATCGAGGATAACATTGTATTGAAGATCAAATAGAGAGAAGAAGCCATCTAGCTACTAACTATGGACCCGTAGGTCTGTGGTAAACTACTCACACATCATTGGAAGGGCAACAAGGTTGATGTAAAGCCCCTCCGTGATCAATTCCCCCTCCGACAGAGTGCCGAGAAAGGCCTCTAGATGGGATCCCGCAAGAACAGAGACTTGCAGCGGCGGAAAAAGTATTTCGTGGACTCCTCTATTGGTTTCCCAATTTTAGAGAATTTATAGAGGCGGAGGTAGGTCAAACGGAGCCACGTGGGCCCCACAAGCCACCAGGGCATGCCCTACCCCCCTGGGCGCGCGCTGGTGCTTCGTGGGCCCCTGCTCCATCTTCTCGTCCCCTCCTGAAGCTTCCACGCTCTCTTATGCCCAGAAAAAAATCCAAAAAGTTTCGTGGCATTTGGACTTTGTTTGGTACTGATATTCTAGAAAACCAAAAACAAGGAAAAAACAGCAACTGGCACTGGCACTGGGCACTAAGTTAATAGGTTAGTCCAAAAATGATATGCAATTGCTTGTAAATGTATATAAAGCATCCAATATTGATAATATAATAGCATGGAACAATAAAAAATTATAGATACGTTGGAGACGTATCAAGCATCCCAAGCTTAATTCCTGCTCGACCTCGAGTAGGTAAATGATAAAAACAGAATTTTTGATGTGGAATGCTACCTATCATATTCATCATATAATTTTTTCTTTTGTTGCATGGACATTTGGACTTGAGTGATTCAAAGCAATAGTCTATAGTTTGACATGAAGACATCAATATTCAAGCATACTGACAAGCAACTATGTCTTTCAAAATAGCAATGCTAAAGAAAGTTATCCCTAGCCCATTATGCTCAATCATTGATCCATTCATGAAACACACTCAATATTAGCTAAACCCAATGCACAAGTATGACAATAGTGTTCCCTAGTTGGTGCTTTGTAAGAGAAGATGGAGACTCAAAATAAAAATAAAAATTGCATAAAAATAAATAGATAGGCCCTTCACAGAGGGAAGCAGAGATTTGCAGAGGTGTCAGAGCTCAAGACTTAAATCGAGAGATAAAATTATTTTGAGAAGCATGCTTTTCCTATCAATGAAAATGACCAAGAATTCTCAATATCTTCCATGCTAGACACATTATAGGCGGTTCCCAAACAGCAAATAAAGTTTATTTCCTTTCCACCATTATTTCACAATCCATGGCTAGCCGTATCCACGGGTGCCTTCCATACCTACACTTTCAAGGAATTTATTATCATCATCATATTAATTTTTTTCATTTCGAGACTGGGCGTCCCTATTACCTGCCACACATTCATGCAATGGCAAATGAATAAACACTCATCATGGGAATAACCCACCTAGCATGAAAAATATTGGCCATGCCCTGCCGCTTCATGTGCGGTACGGACCCAAGGAGCGGTCCTGGCCTATCTGAGGCCCAGCTTCATAAGTCGCCAATGACCAAAGCCGGCCCTATTAGGCGGGTTATACCGCGGGGTTATATCCCCAACATTAGGCCCAGATTGATTTGAACTTGTTCATGTCAATCTTCAATTCGTCAGTTTGGCGAGTCTTGTCCTTGGGTCTTTGCAATCTCAGTTCTAAAGAACGTTCATAACCCGCCATACAAAAAGATGATGTCATCTCCATAATTTTAGGAAAACCTTCATGACGTCATAACAAATCTTGTGCAAATCCACTTATCCCAAAAATCGAGGCGTCTTTTTTGTTTATACCAAGGCATCTGTTTGTTCCAGAAATTGCTGCACCTCCTTGATTCTTGCACCCGCCATTTACTGTTACTTTTCCCTTATAAATAGGCGCAAGGGCCCCTCTTTTCATTCTTTACCTCGTCTTCTCCACTTCTTCTTCTTTCTTGTGAAACCCTTCGCAACCAGAGCTCCACCGCGCTCGTCGACCTTCGCCAGCCGCCTCGCTCAGGACTGCAACACCACTCCGCCTTCACCGGAGTTCAGCGGCGTGCCTCCGCTCCCGGCCACCACAACCAGGTACTGAAACCTCTCCCCCTTAGATTCACATTATCTCATCAGAGTTCATAGAGTTCATCGGTGTTCATCCGTTCTTCATTATAATATCTTGAGTAGATTTCATACTGGATCTGAGATGACCATAGAAGTATTGCGAAATGGCTTTAGCACCAATCTTGCTTCTGAATATACCCTGCTTCGTTCAGAATCTGCAAACAGTTCCTTAGTAGCTTCTGCGGCCACTATTAGGTTTTAGCCATAATTTTTGTTTTTTGAACTACCCGTAGACCCATAAATGTAGTTGTTTTAGTCTGAAACTTGTTTGCCCCACACTTAGCAAAATTTCAACAATCCCGAATTTAGCTAACCTGTCCTTGTATCTCGGGCGGCTTACCAACATGTCTGTAACTCGCCAATGCTTCAGCAATTGCCTTTTTTAAATAACTCGCCACTGTTTAGGGCGACTCACCCTTATGTTGCTTATTCGTATAAGTGTTAATGACGAGTCATTGCCTTTAAGTAACTCACCCCTTTATATTTCCGCAGTCTTTCATTGTACTTAGACGGCTCAGTATGTCAAAAGCCACCATTTGCAATTGGGGGCCTTCCCTTGTCACCGAAACCATTCTCAAAGACTATCAAGACCAAGGTCTCTTGGCGACTCAGGAGCAAATTGCTGGCGAGTCAGTCAAGGGAATAATTTCCCTAGACCCGACGAAGGAGAAGTAGTAGTTTTTACTGATCATATCCTCAGAGGCTTCATGCTGCCCGGGTCAAAGTTCTTTCAGGACATCTTGCACTATTTCAATCTTCATCCTCAAGATATAGGCCCAAACTCAGTATCAAATATCTGCCACTTTCAAATTTTCTGCGAAGTATATCTACAAATGGAGCCAACTATTGCTCTCTTTAAAGAATTCTTCTATATGAACCGCCAAACTGAATGTGCGGATGGCCCAAGTCAAGAATTGGGTGGAGTCTCAATCCAGAGATGCAAGGATGGCGGCTTTCCTTCAGCCACCCTACCAAGTCACCCTAAAGGATGGGTTAAGACTTGGTTTTATTGTAAGAATACTGGCCCAGCTAATGAGAACCCTCTGCCGGGTTATAGGGCTGACCGCCTCCCCATAGATTTTGACCCGCCAAGCAAGCTTCTTCCCGATGAACATGCTGAGGCGCTCCCACTTTATCCAAAAGTAAAGGCCTTGCTAGCTAATGGGTTAACTGGAGTTGACCTAACCTAGTGCTGGGTTTCATGGAAAATTCTCCCCTTAAGCAGGCGGCCCGGCTTAATGTGTGAATATTCAGGCGAGTCAAATGACCCTCAGCGGTACAGCTCTGATAATTTTATCGTTGATGAGGTCAATAAAACTATGAAGAGTTTGCTTGGGGATCCTCAAGAAAATTGTAACAAGACAGGGTTGTTACCATTCTTCAAGCTCAACCCGGCCCCACCTGTAAGTACTCATTTATATCCGGCTTAAATATCTTTGATTTATTCTGTGTCTCATTTGTCAATCCCTCTTCAGTACATAGCCCGGCTCTGCTTTTTGGAATAGGAAGAGAAAAACCGTTGTGGCCAAAACTAGGACTGGCCCAAGGTAGAAAAAGAACAAACCAGTCGCTGTAACTGAGCCGGCTGCTGTGGGTGAGTCAGCAGATGTTGACGATCAATCAGAGGTAGAACTTGACTCTCTTGGCTGCCTCTTTATTGAATTAGCTGACGCCTCTTGTTCTCAGGATGAGGCAGCAACTAGCCGGGCTGATGACGCTGAGGTAATATCTATCTCCTCCGGCTCAGACTCCTTGCCTCCAAAGAAGATAAGGCAGGTCGTCCGGAAAGTAAGCTTTTCTCATCCAGATGCTCATTTAGATCCGTACTTTATTTTGAAGAAAACTCAACATGAGTCAAGGCGCCAAACCCGGAGTGGCGGCTTTGTAGATCTGGTGGCCGGGTTAACTCATGAACCCTCTGCCCGTAAGCGGCCTGCTGAGGTGCCACACAGTCCAACTCCTTCTTTACCCAAAGCCGGCCTTATGAGACATCCTCTTAACCCCTCTGATTCCAATTACCAGGAGTCGCCACCATCTTCAGGCGGCTCATCCTCAACCTAGCTACATGCCTTCGTTATTAACTCAGGGTGAGTACTTGTACTTATTGACAGCTTAAAACTTATTGTCATGTGTTCTTAAACCTTCTACTCTGACCACAGGGCCAAAGCTAAAAGCAAGAAACAAAAAGTGGACGGCTCTTCAAAGACCCCCGAGATCCCTGAGTCAGTGGATCAAGTGTTGGTGACCCCTGAGGCCAATATCGAAGAAACTGAAGACCATCATGATGGCCAAGATGACCCGCCCCCGCAAACTGAAGTAATGGCCTCTGAGGCCAATGATGCGGATGCTAACCCGGCGTACAACCTTAACCAGACGAGCCCCGTTCTTGCTACAAGCCCCGCAAAGGCGACTGAAGAAATTCCTCCTGAGAAAGATAATGATGAGATTGCCATTATTGGGGCGAGTCAGAAAACACCTGAGACCTCCAATGTGTTAGCCAAGCACATGGCCAAAGAAGAGGCGCCCTTGTTTGAAAAAGGGTAAGTCAAAACTAGAGCTGCCCAATTATGAAGATCTCAGTGTTGAAGACCTTCATGCTGGCTACTTAAGCCGCTTGGCTACAAGCCGGGATATGGAGGCCAGCTTAGTAAACATGATGAAGAAGAAATATGAGGTACACTATATTTTCTCCTGTTATATATCCTTATGTAGCCCCCAAATCTTGATCATAGGAAAATCGTTGAGTATGGTTAAGACTTGAAGAAAAATGTGAAGATTCCAAAGTGTAGCCCCAAAGGGCCGGGTTATCATGCAAGTGATAAGCCGGTTCTTTAAACTTTGTTTGAGAATGAAAACATCATGTAGCCCCCAAGGGCCGGCTTATCTTCATGAGATAAGCCGGGTCTTTAGACACTCTACAAAAGAAAACATGATGTAGCCCCTAAGGGTCGGCTTAGCTTCATGAGGTGAGCCGGGTCTTCTATAGTATAGATTGAAAAGAACGACGTACATTAGCCCCCAAGTGCCAAGGACATTGCTTGCAATGTCTTTGGGACTTGAATAGTTTTGCCATAATATCTCTGTCAAATGCTGACTTAACCAATCTAGCAGACATATATTGTTCTCTTTGAATGATATTCTTCTTTGTAAACCTTTTGCAGGAAGCTTTAAGCCTGGGCGAGTCAAACCTGGCCGGCTTAAAGAAAAACTTGGAATCTAAACAAGCTGAATGTGCCAAGGCTGAATTAAGCTTGAAATCTTCTTTGGAAGACTTTGAAAAAATCAAGGTGAACTTTGATGCTGAGAGATCCGCCTTTGAAACAGAAAGGGCCAATTTATTGAAACGGGCGGAAGACGCCGAGAATCAGCTTAAGCCGATGACTGAAGAATTGGCCGGCTTAAAACAGCATATTTCTCAAATGACAGCCGCCATCTTTGGTAAGTAAACCATTTCAATCAATTGAAATAATTCGCTTGGCGACTTGAAATACTTAACTGCTTAACTCGCCTGGCGACTCAAAATCTTTGACTGCTAACTCGCCTGGCTATTCTTGTTTTAAATCTATGACAGGTGCTAGGAGCTCTAATCTTGGGCAAAATATGCTGGTAAAGCTGAAAGCCATCTATGCCTTGACGGAAAAACTTTACGTGGAAGTATCCGCACTCTGGTGGCTGCATCAAATGGCAAGAAGCCGCCACAACTCATAAAGGATGTGTTGGACCAATTGTCCACAATGCCTAAGCAAATTGAAGAACTGAAGATGCCAGCTGCCTGTGTAGGAGCAATAACCTCGCTAATCCGGGCTAAGACTTATCAATCAGAGTTGGGTCCCAAAGAAATGATCGGCGGGTTTCTGGAATATAATGATGACGGGTCGGTATTCAACGAAGTAGATTTTGCCAAGTGTATCAAAGAGATGCGACCATTGGCGTGTCAACTTGCACAAGAGCTTGATTTGAAGAAGTACCAACCAGCTTATGACAACAACAACACTCGGATGAAGGCGCCTTCTTTCGATGTTGTTGACTTGACTCCTCAAAGGCATAAGCATATTTTTGCCTCTGATATTGACCCTTCTCCTGTCATGAATGATGAAGCAATCTTTGAAGCCTTAACTGGTATTGACTGGACCTCGGACAATCTTCAGATTGCAAGCGAAGAAGAACCGGCACAGGATGACCTAGGGACTTCCACTGCAAGACGCCAAGATGATGCTAACCCGGTGGGACATAACCCGGACCTCACAGGAACTGGCTTACAGGAGTAGTTGTACTCCTTAGAAAAACTTTGCTGAACTATGTGGCTCAACTGAAGCCTTGTAATAGGCTTAGCTAAAAACATTTGGTTTTCTTGTCATGCCTTCGTGCATGTTTTTTAACTGATAATCCAACAGCTATATGACCAAGCTTCTTTATATGCTTTGAACAAATCTGATATGCATCGTTGCTTTGCACCTTCTTTGAATCTGGGTGCTTATCTAACAGTTTGACATATACACAGGAAGAGGTCCAACAATGCCCGTACTGACGACTTGTAGTCAAAAAGCCATGGCGGGTTAGTAACCCAATGACTTATGGGCATGAAGAAACTTTAGGGGATCACCCGGCGGCTCATGACCACAATAAGCTTAATATTGATCAATGCTAACCTGGAGTTTATGTAACCCAGAGATTTATATTCGGAGGAATAATATGATCAAGTGCAAATAATTCCTAAAAACACAGAAATAAAAAAGCACAAGCATATATTAATTTGAATTATAATTTGGCTTATAAAGCATAATAAAAAGGCTGGCTTTCAAACCTCAACTCTTGCTTCAATGAAGCATGGCATAATAGCCTTGGTTTATCCTAGCTTTCAACAAGCTGGCTCTCACATGACTTAAACCGGTGTTTTAACTTTGACAAGTTCAGGGTCTTAAAGATTGGCTTGTCAAGGTACGGCGGGTCATCTTTTTCGGAGTAGCATCAAGGATACGGGCAGGTTTAACCAATAATGTGGCATTCTTTGCCTAGTCAAGTGAGTGAGTAAGCTAAACTCATTGAGTTGGAAGCCCCCAAGTGACCTTATGATCAATTAATAAAATACTCATGCACATATGGGATGAAACGACAAAGGCCCCGAGTCTCGGGGATGCCGGCTTTATTATGTTGATCATAAAATATATACATGATATGTATGTACAATGATTGGAGCCAGTGGCTCAAGTATAGTAAGGCCGAAGATGAGCAATGTTCCACGGCCGGTTGGTCTCCTCCTCAGAGGTACGTGACTTTTTGTGCTCACGTATGTTGATGAGATAATATGACCCATTGTTAAGGTTCTTGCTGATCACAAAAGGTCCTTCCCAAGGAGGGGAAAGCTTATGCATGCCTGTCTGATCATGAATCAAACAGAGCACTAAGTCGCCCTCCTGGAACATCCGGCTTCGAACTCTGCGGCTAAGATAGCAATGCAGGTCTTGTTGGTAAATCACTGAGCGAGCCGCCGCAAGATCACGTTCTTCTTCCAAAGCATCCAGGGCGTCTTGACGCTCCTTTTCGTTATCTGCTTCAATGTAAGCCACCACCCTGGGCGAGTCATGACGAATATCACTTGGAAGAACCGCCTCTGCGCCATAAACCATGAAGAAGGGCGTGTAGCCTGTTGATCTGTTGGGGGTGGTCCTGATGCTCCAAAGGACTGCAGGAAGCTCTTCAACCCAACAACACGGAGTACGCTCCAAAGGCACCATGAGCCGGGGTTTGATCCCCTTCAATATCTCCTGGTTAGCACGCTCAGCCTGGCCATTAGACTGTGGATGAGCCACTGATGACACATCAAGCCGGATATGCTCTCGCTGACAGAACTCTTTCATAGCACCCTTAGATAAATTTCTTCCATTATCAATGATGATACTATGAGGATAACCAAAGTGGAAGATCAACTTTTTCACAAACTGAACTGTAGAAGCCGCCTCATAGTTACTCACAGGCTCTGCTTCAACCCACTTGGTAAATTTATCAACTGCTACCAGTAAGTGAGTTTTCTTGTCCTTAGACCTCTTAAAGGGGTCCAACCATATCAAGCCCCCAGACCGCAAACGGCCAAGTTATTGGGATCATCCGCAACTCTTGAGCCGGCACATGAGCCTATCTTGCAAATTTTTTGGCAACCATCACACTTTTGCACAATATCCTCAGCATTAGCATGAGCCGTCAACCAGAAAAACCCATGTCTGAAAGCTTTAGCCACTAGGGATCTTCACCTGGCATGATGACCACAATCCCCAACATGAATTTCTTGAAGAATCTCATGGCCTTCCTCAGGGGAAACACAACGTTGAAACACGTCGGTTACACTGCACCTGTGTAACTCGCCATTGACAATCATCATGGATTTACATCACCGGATGATTTGCCGTGCCAAGAGCTCATCGTCTGGTAACTCACCTCTCGATAAATAATTCAAATAAGGCATAGTCCAGTCTAGAAGAGCACGTAAAGCCACCACCAGCTGCCCCTCCGGGTCAGGAATAGCGAGGTCTTCCTCTGAAGGTAACTTGATAGACGGGTTATGCAGCACATCTAGGAACACATTAGGGGACCGGCTTACGCTGAGATCCGAGCCGGGATAAAGCATCAGCCACCTCATTCTGCTGTCGGTCGATGTGATCCACTTGATAACCTTTAAAGTGACCAGCGATGTTGGTGACTGCCTGACAATAAGCCACCATGAGGGGGTCTTTAGAATCCCACTTCCCAAAAACTTGCTGTGCAACGAGGTCTGAGTCACCCAAGCACCTAACCCGGCTAAAGTTCATTTCCTTGGCCATGCGAAGCCCATGCAGCAAAGCCTCATACTCAGCTGCATCATTAGTACAGGGAAACATTAGCCTCAAAACATAACAGAACTTGTCACCTCGCGGGGAAGATAAAATAACTCCACCCCCCCCCCCCCCGAGCCTTCCAATTGGCTGGAACCATCAAAGTGTATCGTCCAATATGTATTATCCAGCTTCTCCTCTGGTGCTTGTAGCTCTGTCCAATCATTAATGAAATCCACCAAAGCCTGAGACTTGATGGCTGTCCTAGGCACATATTTAAGATGATGTGGCCCGAGCTCAATTTCCTACTTAGCAACCCGGCCAGTAGCTTCTCTGTTTTGTATGATATCTCCCAAAGAGGCTGAACCGACCACTGTGATTGGATGTCCAAGGAAGTAATGCTTCAACTTGCGACTCACCATGAACACCCCAAATACCAGTTTCTGCCAGTGTGGGTATCTCTGCTTGGACCCTATTAAAACTTCGCTGACATAATAAACCGGCCGCTGGACTGGGTATTCATTCCCTACCTCCTTGCGCTCCATGACAACTGCCACGCTGACGGCTTTATTATTAGCCGCCACGTACAGGAGCATAGGCTCTTTGTTAACTGGAGCAGCCAAGATGGGCGACTCAGCCAACTGCTTCTTAAGCACCTCAAAAGCCTCGTTAGCAGCATCACTCCAGACAAAATGATCAGTCTTTTTCATCATTTGATACAAAGGAATCGCCTTCTCACCCAGACGGCTTATAAACTGGCTCAGGGCTACAATACGACCCGCCAGGCACTGAACATCATTGATACAGGCCGACTTAGATAAGGAGGTGATGGCCTTGATCTTCTCCGGGTTAGCTTCGATGCCCCACTCTGGAACTAGAAAACCTAGCAATTTGCCTGCAGGCACACCAAAAACACACTTGGCCGGGTTAAGCATCATCTTATAAACCCGAAGATTGTCAAAACATTCCTTCAGATCAGCAAGCAAGGTCTCCTTTTTCCTTGATTTAACCACAATGTCATCTACATAAGCATGAACATTATGCCCAATCTGTCCATGGAAACAATTCTGAACACAGCGCTGGTAAGTCGCCTGGGCACTCTTGAGCCCAAAAGGCATGGAAACATAGTAGAAAGCTCCAAAGGGTATGATAAAAGTTGTTTTCTCTTGGTCCTCAACTGCCATCTTGATCCGATGGTAACCGGAATAAGCGTCCAGGAAGCATAGACTCTCACAACCCGCCGTTGCATCAATAATCTGGTCGATACGGGGTAGAGCAAATGGATCAGCCGGACAGGCTTTGTTGAGGTATGTGTAATCAACACACATACGCCATGTGTCATTTTTTCTTAAGTACGAGCACAGGGTTGGCCAACCACTCAGGGTGAAAAACTTCAATGATAAACCCGGCCGCCAAGAGCCGGGCTACCTCTTCTCCAATAGTTTTACGTCGCTCTTCATTGAAACGACGGAGGAACTGTTTGACCGGCTTAACTTTGGGATCCACATTAAGGTGGTGCTCAGTGAATTCTCTCGGTACACCCGGCATGTCAGAAGGTTTGCATGCAAAGATGTCTCGATTCTCACGAATGAACTCAATGAGCGCACTTTCCTATTTGGGATCCATCCCAGCACCAACAGTGAACTACTGGGAAGAGTCATCAGGGACAAAATCAACTTGCTTTGTATCATCAGCCGACTTAAACTTGAGCAGAGAGTCCTGTTCAGTAGTGGGCTTCTTCAAAGGCGTCATGTCAGCCGGGTCAACATTATCTTTATAGAATTTGAGCTCCTCAGTAGCACAGGCCGCCTCTGCATAAGCGGCATCACCTTCTTCACACTCCAAGGCGACTTTCCGATTACCATGAACCGTAATTGTCCCTTTTGGCCCTGGCATCTTAAGCTGTAAGTAGATATAACAAGGGCGGGCCATAAATCGAGCGTAAGCTGGCCATCCAAACAAGGCATGGTATGGACTCTTAATTTTGACCATCTCAAACCACAAAGTCTCTACCCTGTAGTTGTATTCATCACAAAAAGCTACCTCCAGGGCAATCTTCCCAACAGGATAAGCCGACTTGCCAGGCACCATGCCATGGAAGACTGTAGATGACGGCTTAAGATCTTTCTCCATGAGATTCATCCGTCGGAAAGTGTCGTAATACAAGATGTTGATGATGCTACCACCATCCATAAGTACTTTGGTGAATTTATAACCACCCACCTGGGGGGCACTACAAGGGCTAGGTGACCCGGGTTATCAACCCGGGGCGGGTGATCCGCCCTGCTCCACGTTATTATGTGCTCTGACCACCTTAAATACTGCGGAACAGCCAGCTCTACTGCGTGAACTGCCCGTTTATGAACTTTCTGACAACGCTTGCAGATGCTTGTAGTGAAGACATGATATTGGCCATTGCTTAACTGCTTAGGATTACTATGATACCCAGACTGGTGATTCTGCTGATTGCCCTGACCAGACTGTTGGTTATGATCCCCATGATTTCCTTGGTTCTGATACCCGGAATTTGAGCCGCCTCCGCCAAATCCGGCTCCTGGGAAGCTGCCTGAACCTAACCTGCTAGGCGGCCCATTATCATTACCATGATGTTGCAAAGATTCTTTTTAAACTCCCGCATGATGTAACAATCCTTCCAGGCGTGACATGATGGTTTATTAGGATAACTGTGCTTCGGACAAGGGGCATTGAGAATTTCATCAAGATTCCTAGATCTCCTTCATTGAAGGGTTGCTTGCCATTGCCATTACGACATTGATTTTTATACTCAGTGTTGGTGTTAGCTACCAGATCTGACCCGCCCTCGGGTGTCTGCGCTTACTACCATTACCCTGGTTATTGCTATTGTGTCCTGCCACATTCTACTGCTGGCCCTTAGCACCGCCGTTCTTCTTGCCCTTGTTAGACTTATCATCATCAGAACTAGGGTCCTTTGTATTATTAGAGTCCGCGTATTTGGTAAGAGCACCCACGAGGTCACCCATGTCCTAGCACTTGCGCTTGAGCTATCCGAGCTTCTGCTTAAGGGGCAAGAAATGATAGTTCTTCTCTAAAATCAGAACAACCTGAGCGGCCGCAATGTTATCTGATGAATGGATGATAGTGGAGACCCGTCGGGCCCAATGATGGGCCGACTCATCCTCACGCTGCACATAGTGATCCAAATTGATAATCATCATTGGCTGCTTGCATGTTCCTTGAAAGTTCTTGATAAAACACGTCTTTAACTCCGCCCATGAGTTGATAGAATTAGGAGGCAGGCTTTTCAACCACGTGCGAGCCAGCCCTTCCAACATCATGGTGAAGTACTTGGCACACACTGCGTCGCTAACATCCAACATATCCATGGCTAGCTCATAACTCTTGATCCAACCCGCAGGCTCCAGATCTGCTGTGTAATTGGGTATCTTACGGGGACCTTTGAAATCCTTAGGCATGTGCTCATTACGTAAAGCCGGCACTAAACACGGCACTCCAATGCTTCTGGCACTTAACACGGCTCCTACCGAAGCTGAAGGAACCACAGGGGGCGGCTCATAAGCCCCCTGGTTTGCTGCCTCTGCCTCTCGATGGGCCCTCCCCCCGTTCACAATCACTTGAGCCTCAGTCCTTGGATTAAGAGGCGGGTCAACATGGGGCGGGTTACGGCATCGCTCGCTGCTGGAGACTGCGGGCGACTCAATACGCCGGCTTAACTATGGCTCAGAAGGGGAGTTGAGTGTACATGATCACAACTGTACGAATAGTTAGCCTGTTGTGTGATGGCTATTTGCAGGAGCTCAACCGCATTCCAAGTTTCCACCGCAGCTGGTGATTCGCCAGTGATAGGAATTGCTGCAAGCTGGGTTGCCGGTGCTACCATGTTATCCACCGGGTTGGAAAAATGCCCAGGCGATGTCAGGAAATGTTGTGGTGGTGTCTGAACAGGGGGCGGGTTAGGACCTGGTTCTTCTCTCTGTATCTTCTCAGGCTGATGGGGTTGAGTCGTTGCTCGGTTCCCAGGCACATCCGGGTTAGGCTGGGGGATGACTCGTGCGTCTGGGGTACTCGGCCCTGCTCCGGGCGTGTAAAATAGGCGCGTCGGATCATACACCAACGGTAAATGACTCTAGTGTCTTCTCCGGAACATTGCATTAGATGCGTTCTGGTCCAGATTTAGACACCAAGCCTCTGCTTTCAGGCGTTCCATTTCTGCATCAACCTGAGCTTTCAACGCAGCCATCTGGATGTTCTCAGCATTGATATCCTCCTGGGCCTTGGTCATCTGCTCGTGAATTTTTGCAATCTAGGCATTGCACTCTGCTTGATTTGCAGCGGTGACTTCTGTCGCTAGCAGGGTCGTCAAAGTGCCCATGAGGTCAGTTAGTACCTGAGCCGGCCGCTGCAGCAGCCGAATCAGATGTTACAGCTGCAGTCATTGAAGAATTGAGAACCGGTGCCGTCCCAGCCATAAAGAAGGCGGCTCAGCACGGCAGCCATAAAGAAGTAGATGGGATCACAACCAACACAACGGTGTGGTGGTGGTGGAGCACCGACAGCGCTTCGCTAAGCGTCGCCGGGACGAGGCGGTGGAACTACAGAGTAACGGGAGAGAGAGGGGTGCCAAGGGCTTGGTGTGTCCTCTTGGGGCACCCCCTCCCCTCTATATATAGGTGGAGGGGCGTGGGAAACAGCCCCTCCAAGCCCTAGGGTGCAGCTAAGGGGGAGAGGACTTGGACTCCAAGTCCAATCCTATTCCTACTAGGACTCCTTCCTTTTTTGCCTTCCCTAGCCACATGGGCTTTTGAGGACTTGGTGCGCCTAGCCCAATAAGGCTAGGGCGCCTCTCCATAGCCCATGCTATCCCTTGGGTCATGGTGAACCCACTTGTGGACTTTCGGTCCCCTCTGGAATCCTCCGGAACCTTCTGGAAGCTTCCCGGTACAATACCGAAAAAACTGCACATTTTTTCGGAACCCAAAATATGACTTCGCATATATAAATCTTTACCGCTCGACCATTCTGAGACTCCTCGTGACGTCTGGGATCTCATCCGGGACTCCGAACAACATTTAGTTACCACCCATCAAATATCCCAATACTACTCTAGCGTCAACGAACGTTAAGCGTGCGACCCTACGGGTTCGGGAATTATGTAGTCATGACCGAGACACCTCTCCGGTCAATAACCAATAGCGGGGCCTGGATGACCATATTGATTCCTACATATTCCTCGAAGATCTTTTATCGGTTGAACATTTATGACAACATACGTAATTCCCTTTGTCTGTCGGTATGTTACTCGCCCGAGATTCGATCGTCGGTATCTATATACCTAGTTCAATCTCGTTACCGGCAAGTCTCTTTACTCGTTTCGTAATACAACATCTTGCAACTAACTCCTTAGCCACTTTGCTTGCAAGCTTCTTGTGATGTGTATTACCGAGAGGGCCCAGAGATACCTCTCCGATACACGGAGTGACAAATCCCAATCTCGATTCACACCAACCCAACAGACACCTTCGAAGATACCTGTAGAGCATCTTTATGATCACCCAGTTACGTTGTGATGTTTGATAGCACACAAGGTATTCCTCCGGTATCCGGGAGTTGCATGATCTCATGGTCGAAGGAACATGTATTTGACATTAAGAAAGCAGTAGCAATAAACTGAACGATCATATGCTATGCTAACGGTTGGGTCTTATCCATCACATCATTCTCCTAATGATGTGATCCCGTTATCAAATGACAACACATGTCTATGGTTAGGAAACCTTAACCATCTTTGTTCAACCAGCTAGTCTAGTAGAGGCATACTAGGGACACGGTATTTGTTTATGTATTCACAAATGTATTTATGTTTCCGATCAATACAATTCTAGCATGAATAATAAACCTTTATCATGAATAAGGAAATATAAAATAACAACTTTATTATTGCCTCTAGGGCATATTTCCTTCACATGGCACACTTGCACTATTATTATTTTCACATCATTCGGTCGTGCAAGTGAAAGGTAATAATGACGATGATATGATGAAGTGATTGCGGGGAAGAAAAGCTGGTATGAACTCTTCTTGTTTTTGTTTTTGTAAATATATTTAGCTCAGTCGATCTTGATTCATCATATTATAAGTAAACATATTTGTGATGACAATTAGAGATTATAGTTGTTCATGCCATGCTTAAATAACTAGGAGTGGATAATGATTTATCTTGAGTGTCAACATGCATTAAAATAGTTATGATGTAGTATGATAGTGTAGTATCCTCCTCTGAACAATTCAAGGGGCTTGACTTGGCACAAGTTCACACATGTAGTTGACTCAAAACCAACATAGCCTCCATGATATTTATGTTCATGGTGTTTATATCCTACTCATGTTCGCATTCAATGTTAGTTATTCTCAATGCATGATTATGACCCTTTTTGCTCTCTAGTTCGTCGCTTCTCAATCTGTTTGCTAGCCTTCGCCTGTACTAAGCAGGAATACTGCTTGTGCATCCAAATCCTTAAACCCAAAGTTGTTCCAAATGAGTCCACTATATCTACCTATATGCGGTATTACTCTGTCGTTCCATGTAAATTTGCATGTGCCACCTCTAATCATTCAAATAAGCATCTGTTTTGTGTGCCCGTACCGCTCATGGAGCGACAGGGGCGGTCAGTATCTTCCATGCTAAGCAGGTTATTCTCATGATGGATGTTCATTCGTCCGTTATTGCACAAGAGAGGCTGGTAATTGGGATGCCCAGTCCTATGATCAAAATGAAATTATATAATGAAACAAACTCCCCCGGAAAGTTGTTGGTATGGAGGGCACCCGTGGATTCAGCTAGCCATGGCTCGTGTTTGTATGGTGGAGGGGGTAAACTTTACCTTTGCACTTGGGAACCGCCGATAATGTGTTTACCATGGAAGATATTGAAAATCCAGGGTTACGACGTTAACAGGAAAGGCATGCCTCTCAAAATTGTATTCATCTTTGTTTTAAGCTTTGAGCTCTGGCACCTCTGCAAATCCATGCTTCCCTCTGTGAAGGGCTTATCTATTTACTTTTATGTTATTTTACTTTTGTTGTTGAGTCATCACCTTCTCATTCAAGCACCAGTTGGAGAGCACTATTGTTATTTTTATGCATTGAGTATAGTTAATATTGGGTGTGACTTGACTGGATCTCTCCTACCATGAATTATAATATTTAGTCGTTACTTGAACTTCAAAGGTGCTCTGCATTTATGTTTTGCGGTCTCAGAAAGGGCTAGCGAGATACCATGTTATCATATTATATCATGACTGTTTTGAAAAATTGTTGGCATCCGAGATATCTTATTATTGCTCGCTAGTTGGTTATGCTATTGACATGAGTAAATGTGAGACCTAAGTGTTATCGTTCATATCTTTGCTGAAAACTGGAGCACTAGCTAAGCATATATACAACAACAAGAACAAAACGAGTATGTAAAAGTTTTTCTTTATCACTTTCAGTTTGTGAACTGAATTGCATGAGGACAAGCAATGAGTTAATCTTGGGGGAGTTGATACATCCCAAACATATCTACTTTTCCAAACACTTTTGCTATTGTTTTGGACTCTAATTTGCATGATTTGAATGGAACTAACCCGGACTGACGCTGTTCTCAACAGAATTGCCATGGTGTTATTTTTTTGTAGAAATAGAAGTTCTTGGATTGGGCTGAAAATTTACGGAGAATATTTTCTAGAATATATAAAAAATATTGGCGAAGAGAACTAGCGGAGGGGGCCACCCAGGAGCCACAAGCTCAGGGCCCCCCCCCCCAGGGCACGCCTGGTGAGCTTGTGGGCCCCTGGAGCCTCCGGCAACCCTAATTCCAACTCCATATATACCTACTCGTGGAGAAAAAATCAGAGAGAAGGAATCATCATGTTTTATGATACGGATCCATCGCCACCTCCTGTTCTTCTTCGGGAGGGTTGATCTGGAGTCCGTTCGGGGCTCCGGAGAGGGGGATATGACGCCGTCGTCATAATCAACCATCCTCCATCAACAATTCCATGATGCTCAATCAACAATTCCATGATGCTCACCGCCGGGAGTGAGTAATCCTTCGTAGGCTTGTTGGATGGTGATGGGTTGGATGAGATTTGTCATGTAATCGAGTCAATTTTGTTAGGGCTTGATCCCTAGTATCCACTATGTTCTGAGATTGATGTTGCTATGACTTTACTATGCTTAATGCTTGTCACTAGGGCCCGAGTGCCATGATTTCATATATGAACCCATTATGTTTTCATGAATATATTTGATTTCTTGATCCTATATTGCAAGTTATATGCACCTATTACGTGTTACGATCCGCATACCCCAAGGTGACAATAATTGGGATTCTTTTGGTGATTACCGTAGTTTGACGAGTTCATGTATTCACTATGTGCTAATGCTTTGTTCCAGATCTCTATTGAAAGGAGGCCTTAATATCCCTTAGATTTCCTTATGGACCCCGCTTCCACGGGAGGGTAGGACAAAAGATGTCATGCAAGTTCTTATTATAAGCACGTATGACTATAAACGAAATACATGCCTACATTACATTGATGAATTGGAGCTATTGTGCATCGCTCTAGGTTCTAACTGTTACATGATGAATGTCATCCAACACAAATATCCATCACTGGTCCACTGCCTACGCTTTTCGGATATTGACCTTTGCTAAGTTACTACTGTTGCTGCTACTGTTACAATCACTACAAAACTGCTATTGTTACTGTTATTGCTACTATTGCTATTGCTATCAAACTATCATACTACTGTGCTACTAAACACTTTCCTGCAGATATTTAGTTCTCCAAGTGTGGTTGAATTGATAACTCAACTGCTAATACTTACAAATATTCTTTGGCTCCCCTTGTGTCGAATCAATAAATTTGGGTGAAATACTACCCTCGAAGGTTCTCGCGATCCCCTATACTTGTGGGTTAACAGGTATCTGTGTTCGAGGGATGGAAAACGTCATGCCAAATTTTGCACAATGGAAGGTTCAACCCGTAGGCTCAGAACGAAGAGTCGATGCTTCTGCGATGCCCATTTAACTATGAAGCTTGATAAACAGCGTGGAGTTTCGTATGTTAGTAGTTTCACCGAAGATCACAGTCATGTTCTAGCTAGACCAGACGAGGTCATGTTTCTCCGGTCTCATAATTAGATCAAAGAATTTCAGAAAGCTGAGATCTTAACTATGGCAGGTGCTGGGATGAGGAAACATATCAGTTTTGATAACTTCGTTGGTAGGTACGGGTTGTATGCTAAGACCGGTTTTGGGAGGAGGAAGCTTTGTAATATGTGCTATAGAGATAAAATGAAACTGCTTGCATAGGGTGATGTTAACACTGCCATTTGGATCATGATGACCAGAAAGGACAGGGATCCAGATTTTTTCTTTGAGCACACTGTCGGTGATGAAGGAAGGCTCAAAAACCTATTCTGGTGTGATTCCCAATCACGTCGAGACTATATTGACTATGGTGATGTGACCATCTTCGACAACACATACAAGATGAATTGGTATGCATGACATTTATACCTTTTGTCGGTCTTAACAACCACAGTTGCACCATGGTGTTCGGTTATGCTATTGTGTCTGACGAGACGGAAGATACATATGTTTGGCTACTTCAGACGTTCTTGAGAGCTCACTATCGAAGAAGCCCAGGTCTGTAATTACTGATGGAGATGCAGCTATGATAAAGGCCGTCAGAAAGGTCCTTTCGGACGTTTGGCATCATCTTTGTTCGTGGCATATCGAGAAGAACATGCAGAAACACCTTCACCATAAGTCCCTATAAGAGTTCAGGTCTCTACTTTATTATGCCACTTCACATAAAGTCTTTGAGGAGAGAAGGGCAGTGTTTACCGCTAAATGGCAGTCAGAGAGAACACAAACATGGCTGCGTAGGATGTACATGAAGAAGAGGCTTTGGGTTATGTCATATCTATCTGGTGAGTTTTTCCTAGGTATGCGGAGTAACCAGAGGAGCGAGAGTCTGAACTCATGCCTTCACATGCATATAGACTCCGATATGACCATTGTTGACATGATTGTGCACTATGAGAACTGCATCGTTCGGATCCGTGAGAACAAGGCATACGACGATTACACAGCCACATGGACTGACCCAGTACCAGTCCTCACCGAGTGTATACACATTGATAAATCAGCTGCCCATGAGTTCACTGCGGCGAACTTTTATATCTTATAGCAAGATTTGAATAAGCCAGGGGAGCTTGAGGTCCTTGAGAGACTGAGACGAGCAGACACTCACAGATTCATACTGACATGGAAGGATAACAGGGATATCAGATTCACTTTGGATTACATTTCGGGTAACTCCGAACAAACCGTGAAGTGCAGTTGCAGAAGTATGGATTGCAAAGGTCTCCCTTGCAAACATATTCTTCACGTTTTGATTGAGCTGGGATTACATGATATGCCTAAGTGTTTAGTACTGCAAAGTTTCACCAAAATTGCACGGGGTGGACTGCCCGTGATGCGCACTAGCGATCTGTTTGCCTGGGGATGGGCAGGTACTAGGGAGAGAGCTAGGTACAGTGAGTTGACTATCTTATCTGCCAAAGCATCTGATGTCGCGTGCCATAAACCATTCTTATTCGACAAGTTGAATGCGGCTCTGTAGGATATAATAGCGAGTAATCACATTGAGGAGAATGAGCATGATACTTAGCAATGGGTTGTGAATGACGAGGCATTTGAGCCTAATCGAGATCATGTTCTAGTTCATGATCCCGTAAAAGTTTCTACCAAGGGCGCACCAAAGCAGAATAGTAAAGGCCGCGGTAGGGGTGGTCCTGACGTCACTAAAAATGGTAGACCAAAAGCTTTTGACGAGAAAAGCCAACGTCTATGTGGCCAATGCAGTCTTCCGGGTCATTATAAGTCCACTTGCCCTCAAAATCCCAAGAACGATTTTTGTTTGTTGATGTCAATATTGTTGTTTCATTTTGTCGTTTGTGGATTAGCACATATCTTAATGTCTTAATGCCCACAGGGCAGCCTGTGTCGTCGGATGATATAGTGGATCAGAGGAGTTCAAATGCGTCGGGGGCGCCAACTATTTAAGCCAGCCATCGTCCCCTCCGTCGAGCGAGGTGGTACTAAACATAACTAGCGCCAGCTCCCATCGCTATGTGCGTGTCACCTCAGTGGTTTTTTGGGCCGGCCCACATCACGACACGCATCGCTAAATCAAGCCGCATAGTGCCTGCCGCTATTGGTCCGACCCACCACGCGACCGTCTGTTTCCAACGCGGCGCCCGTGAGGATGCAAATGTTTAGTCCCACCTCACCGTCCGAACAGGGCGTCGACTAGCTTAAATACACAGCGCTGTGAGTGGATTTGAATTTCCCTCAGTACCCGACCGATACTTGGCCAACTCGGGCGCCCTGTGGGGCCCATTTGCCACCGTGTTGTTTCAGAAACGCCGTCCTTGACGCCTTGGCTTGATATCAACGTGCCATGTAAGAAAAGCCAGTGGCCTGGGCAGGCATTTTTTCTGAAATTTGGAATTCTAATTACACACGCGTCGGTGATTCAACAGTATAAACGCAGGTGATTCAACATTATAAACGACGACATGAACACAAATATTAATCCAAATATCATTCCCAATTAAAATAGTTGAAGAAGTATTGCCTTGTCCATCACGAACATAACTTAATTTATAATAAATTAAAGCAAAACATCATGTCAACCACTAAATATTTCTGTTACATAAAATGTGTCGCATCTATTTCTTTTTTGCAAGCCAGGTAACTTTGTCTTTCACATCATAGAGCATGTTTCTCTCTGAAAAAACAAGCTGCACAATCATTAAGTCCCTCGATTTATCAATTGACATCTGTTAAAAAAATCATGTTAGTCTAATGTGAATTGTATGTTTATGCATATTTTAAATGAAAACATGCCTGTGACAATTGGCCTATCCATTTTTCACCATCCTAGTATTGAAAGCATCGAAGGAGAAATATTCCACATGAGTTCCTGGTTTATGTAATGTATGATACATAAGTATGCATTGTATATGTAGTACAGAAATAATGTTGAAGTAAATACTCACCCATCTTCATGTTGTGGCATCTCGTACATTCTAATAGGCCATGTAGACACATCCGGATAATTCACAGCACCTGTTGCATTCATATCATGGATGTCTGCTCCAAGTTGTTTTCTCTGAACATATAAATGATACCATGGAAAGGATTTTAGTTAGTATACTTAACAAATGATGGTTTCAGCATACCCATGTAAAAGTAAGGGTTTTCTATTTCTGTGCCCCTCATTGCTTAGTTCTCCTCAGTTTTGCCCACGCTCTATGGCAGTCCTCACTTTTCCCCTCCACCGCACGGCCCACCCTTGCAAAAGCCCAAACGGGGTTTGTCGTCGGGTCAAAGTCTTTGACCGTTACTAGGCATGGTTACTGACGCATGGGACACCCCTATCAGCGGCTGCCCGCACATAGATGGTGGGCGCGTGTGGGACACCGCTGTCAGTGGCTGCCTGCTCATAGATGGTTGGTGCATATACTGACTTGTGGGACACCCCTGTCAGCGGTTGCGTGCTCGTATATGGTGGGCGCATATTCTGACTTGTGGGACACCTCTGTCAGCGGCTGGGCCGTCGTAGATGGTGGGCGCATATTCTGACTTGTGGGACACCTCTGTCAGCGGTTGCGTGGTTGTAGGTGGTGGTCGCAGTTACTGGCACGTGGGACACCTCTGTCATCGGTTGTGCAGTCGTAGGTGGTGGTCGCAGTTACTGGCGCGGGGGACAACTTTGTCAGTGGCTTCACGGTCGTAGGTGGTGGGCGCAGTTACTAGCTTGTGGGTCACCTTTGTCAGCGGCTGCGCCAACCAAAAAAAAGAGGTGGCTTATTAAGCAAGGAAGATTACTCGAACCCTAGACCACACGCTCAAAGAGAGGGGCAAGAGCCAACCAACCAAGTATGTGTACGTGACTTTTGAAATAGTCCTCACCATTTTATGCACTAAATAAAGCAAAGCATAAACCAACCGTTTACTCACTATATGTAGTGTACCATCGGGGTGTTAATAGTTTTGTACAAGCCATTTGGTGTGGCGGATGCACTTAAGTCAACCAAATTAGTTTAGTATTGAATATTGTTTTGTGAATGAACTTGGGACAAGCAATGTAACAAAAGTAGGCCACAGAAATTAGTTTAGTCCTTAACATACATGGCAAAATCCATGATAACATGCCCACATTTGGCACAACTATTGGTGTTGCCATTGTGGACAATGTTTCATAGGAATTTGCATTTATTTTGTAAAAAAAAATCAATTTCCAAGCCCCAGAAAAGAGTTTTGTTTGTGAAGGAAGTGCCTCAAATAATTTAGAAGTTTGTTCCATTTCATTTTTCATCAAAATCAGGCCACATTGGATGGCCACTAACCAGGTTTCAGCAATTTTAGAGTAATATTGCTATATTCCATGCATTTAGTTGAGTTTTAGTGCATTATAAGAAAATGCCCAAATTTGCACTACAAGTGTGATGTAGATTGATCCTGAGATTTTTGAAAAATAGTTTTATGCTACAATAGTGGCGGTGGATGAAAGGCAAGTAGGAATTCCAAAACATTTTGTATGAATGGTCAACACTGCAAGTTTGGCCCCAGTTTGAAAAAAACAAAGAAAATGAAAAAAGGCTCAAAAATTCAAATGCCTTTGCACTGAGCCATCTTATGTGCACTAGTTTGTGGGAAAATATTAAACTTGCAATACAACAAGGTTGGAAAAAAAAGCCTTCACAAAATGGCCTATTTGGAATGGACTTGTGTGGATTTCAAGGCATATGCACATTGAAATGGCCACATACATGGCAAAATCCATGATAACGTGCCCACATTTGGCACAACTATTGGTATTACCATTGTGGAAAATGTTTCATGGGAATTTGCATTTATTTTGTAAAAAAAAATTCCCAAGCCCCAGAAATTAGTTTTGTTTTGTGAAGGAAGTGCCTCAAATAATTTTGAAGTTTGTTCCATTTCATTTTTCATCAAAAGCAGGACACATTGGATGGCCACTGACCAGGTTTTAGCAATTTCAGAGTAATATTGCTATATTTGATGCATTTAGTTGAGTTTTAGTGAATTATCAAAAAAGACCCAAATTTGCACTGCAAGTGTGATGTAGATTGGTCCTAAATTTTTTGAAAAATCATTTTATGCTACAATATTGGTGGTGGGTGAACTTGGGACAAGGCAAGTAGGAATTCCAAACCATTTTGTATGAATGGTCAACACTACAAGTTTGACCCTAGTTTTAAAAAACAAATAAAATAAATAAGGCTCAAAAATTCAAATGCCTTTGCACCGAGCCATCTTATGTGCACTAGTTTGTGGGAAAAATATTAAACTTGCAATACAGAAAGTCTAAAAAACCCTTCACAAAATGGCCTATCTAGAATGGACTTGTGTGGATTTCAAGGCATATGCACATGGAAATGGCCACATACATGGCAAAATCCATGATAACATGCCCAGATTTGGCACAACTATTGGTGTTACCATTGCGGACAATGTTTCATAGGAATTTGCATTTATTTTGTATAAAAAATAAATTTTCCAATTTCCAAGCCCCAGAAATGACTTTTGTTTGTAACGGAAGTGCCTCAAATAATTTTGAAGTTTGTTCCATTTCATTTTTATCAAAAGCAGGCCACATTGAATGGCCACTGACTAGGTTTCAGCTATTTCAGAGTAATATTGCTATATTCCATGCATTTAGTTGAGTTTTAGTGAATTATCAGAAAAGGCCCAAATTTGCACTACAAGTGTAATGTAGATTGGTCCTGAAATTTTTGAAAAATCATTTTATGCTACAATATTGGTGGTGGATGAACTTGGGATAAGGCAAGTAGGAATTCCAAACCATTTTGTATGAATGGTCAACACTACAAGTTTGACCCCAGTTTGAAAAAAAACAAAGATAATGAAAAAAGGCTCAACAATTCAAATGCCTTTGCACTGGGCCATCTTATGTGCACTAGTTTATGGGAAAAATATTAAACTTGCAATACAACAAGTCTGGAAAAAAACTTCATGAAATTGACACTGTTCGATTGAAAACACCCAATTATTTTTGCATCTTCATGAAATTTGGGTCACCACTAGTCACACACAAGCAAACAGGGCACAAATTGGACATTCAAGCATGCATAGATACAAACATTCAAATTGGACATTCAAACAACACAAATTTCATTTAAAGATTATAATTTGTAGAGACATAAACCCTAAACAAAGCTACTGATCGTCGTTGTCCACGTCGGAGCCGCTGCCGCCGCTGAAGACGTCATCGTCGTCGTCGTCGTCATCCTTCTTCTCGGCCTCGTTGTCGTCGCTCACGAGGTCGGTGGTGACGTTAGCCACCGAGGCGATGACCGCTTGTTGTAGCCCCGGCAAGTCCACCGGGTCATCTGGGTGGCGTTGCGGCCCCTTCGTTGATTCGCGCAGCGCCAGAAGTAGCCTCGACAGGTCTGTAGGGTCACCGGGCTCGCTGGCCACTGCCTCTTGTACTCCGCTAGCAGCGGAGGCTCCGGCTCTGGCTTGGTCACGCGCAGGGGGCCGCGCGGGCTCGTCCCGGGCTCGGGCTTGGGCACGGGCAGGGGGGCGTGTGGGCTCATCCCCGGCTCCGGCTTGGGCATACACATGGGGCCGCGCGAGCTCGTCCCCCGCTCCGGCTTGGGCACGCGTAGGGGGCCGCGCGAGCTTGTCCTCGGCTCCAGCTTGGGCACGAGCAAGGGGCCGCGCAAGCTCGTCCTCGACGTCACTGGCTTCGGCTTGGGAACGCGGAGGCCCCTGCTGCTGCTGGCACCGGCGGCGCCTCCTCCGGATGTGGGTGTGGCCCCTGTCATCGATCAAGCCATGGCCCGCGGCGATGAAACCCCGTCGCCTTCTCGCAGACTGAGCTGGACGCGGCACGTGGCCATGACATCAAGGAAGGTACGCCCTTCCCAGAAGGCGTACCACTCGTCAATGTTGTGCTGCAACTGCGGTTGGTACCGGCCATCGTAGTGCTGGATGAGGGCAGCGTTCTCCTCCGCCAGGATCTTCGGCCACCACGGGTTGTCGGGTGTGTAGTGTTGCTTCGACTGCTCCGCCATCGGCAGGCTTTGCCGAATGTCGTGTATTGTGTGTGACATGGCCGGCGTGCCAACGGTGGGGAGAGGCTCCACCGGGAGCTCCCTGGCGCTCAGGTGCCATCCGGCCGACAAGCATGTGTCCGGCAACACCATGACGCCATAGCGGGCGAGGAGCGACGCCTCTAAGACCCGGAGGGCGTGCGGTATGCCGGGAATGACATACGCGCGACATCCATTGTGGCTGGACATTGTTGCGGCTGCTGGAAGGGGAGGCGGCTAGGGTTTGGTGGACGTGGCTAGGCGCACGGCGGAGAAGGCTGTGGGGGCGAGGGGAGGGGAAGGGAGGGCATTGGGACAAGAGTGAGTGCACGCTGGTGCGCCCCCGCGCGGCTATAAATTGCATTAATAGATGCCTGCCGAGGACGCCGGCGATGCGACTCCTCGCATGGGAAACCACGCGGTGCGTGCTGCCCATGTGTGTAAGCGCCAACGTGACCGCGATGGGACTACTCATGCATGCAGGCACACACACCGCTGATTGTGAGAGCGTCATCTGGCACGGTGTGCCCCACGCGTTAGTAACAACACTGGTTAACAGTCAACTCCCCTTGACCAACGGCAAACCCCCGTTTGGGCATTGGTGAGGGTGGATGGCGCGATGGAGGGGAAAAGTGAGCAAAATAAGTGTGCTTGGGTAAAACTAAGGAGGACTAAGCAATGAGGGGCACAGAAATAGAAAACCCTAAAAGTAAACCATGCCAGCTTCTCAACTTGGTTTCTAATATCACTGTCAAGTTCGTGTCCCATCAAAGAATCAAAAACCTGAAACTCTTTCTCTGCGCGATGAATGACGCCCGTAACCCAGTGGGCATTTCCCTTGTTAAGAGCAATGTAAGTGTGCATCACAATGCAAATACGATGCAATCAACACAAATTTTATTTTTTATATGTCGTTGCTACTTCTTGAGCTTGCGTTGGTTTTTCCCTTGAAGAGGAAAGGGTGATGCAGCAAAGTAGAGATAACTATTTCCCTCAGTTTGAGAACCAAGGTATCAATCCAGTAGGAGGAACACACAAATCACCAATGGTTGCACCTACACAAACAAACAAATACTTACACCCAACGCGATAAAGGGGTTGTCAATCCCTTCATGGTTACTTGCAAGGATGAGATATGGAAGAGATAGGTATAAAAGATAAATAAAAGTGCAAAATAAAGTAAAGGTAAATAAATTGCAGCAAGGTATTTTTGGGTTTTTGGTTTTGTAGATCTGAAAATAATATGATAAAAATAGACACGGGGGCCATAGTTTTCACTAGAGGCTTCTCTCTTGAAAGAACACATACGATGGGTAAACAAATTACTGTTGAGCAATTGATAGAAAAGCGCAAAGTTATGGCGATATCTAAGGCAATGATCATGAATATAGGCATCATGTCTGTTACAAGTAGACCGACTCCTGCCTGCATCTACTACTATTGCTCCACACATCGAACGATATCCAGCATGCATCTAGTGTTTAAGTTAACAAGAACGGAGTAACGCCTTAAGCAAGATGACATGATGTAGAGGGATAGATCCAATCAATATGAAATAAACCCCATATTTTTATTCTTAATGGCAACAATACAAATACGTGTCTCGCTACCCCTTCTATCACTGGGTGAGGACACCATAAGATTGAACCCAAAACAAAGCACCTCTCCCATTGCAAGAAAGATCAATCTAGTTGGCCAAACTAAATCAATAGATCGGAGAGAAATACAAAGCTATCTTAATCATGCATAAGATTTCAGAGAAGACTCAAATAATATTCACATATAATCTAATCATAAATCCACAATTCATCGGATCTCAACAAACGCACCGCAAAAGAAGATTACATCGAGTAGATCTCCAAGAACGTTGAGAAGGACATTGTATTGAAGATCAAAGAGAGAGAATAAGACATCTAGCTACTAGCTATGGACCCGTAAGTCTGTGATAAAGTACTCACACATCATCGGAAGGGCAGCAAGGTTGATGTAGAGGCCCTCCGTGACCGAATCCCCCTTCGGCAGAGTACCGGAACATGTCTCCAGATGGGATCTCACGAGGACAGAAACTTGCGGAGGTGGAAAAGTATTTTTGGTGTGCCCTCTGGTATACGGGGAATATTTGGGTATTTATAGAAGAAGAATTAGGGTTAGAAGTGCCACGGTGGGCCCACAAGCCTGGCGGCGGCCCCCCTAGGGCATGCGTCCCGAGCTCGTGGCTCATCCGTGGCCCTTCTGACCTCCTCCCGAAGCTTTCTAGGTGTCTTTTGGTCCAAAAAAAATCGTCCAAAAGTTTCGTTCCGTTTGGTATTGATTTTCTATAAAAGACAAAAACATGGAAAAAAACAACAACTGGCACTGGGCACTAGGTTAATAGGTTAGTCCCAAAAAATGATATAAATAGCATAATAATGCATATAAAATATCCAAGATGGATAATATAATAGCATGGAACAATAAAAAATTATAGATACGTTGGAGACATATCAGTCGTATATGCATACACATATCCAGTCCAACTTACCTTTGCTTTTTAAAATACTCGTCGGCGCATCTATTCACGGGTCCATTCTTCTTCACCTCTACTTCGTTGTCGTTATTACCGGGCTGCTTATCTGGTCTAAACTCAAGTAACCAATTCACCAGCCATGTGTTCATCAAGTGATGAACGTCACTAACTAGTTCCGACAGATACGATGAATAATCACTGTTAACCTCAAAATAATGTAACAGATGTAAAACCATGATATTTTGGAGCAAACAGTAATAGGAAAGATAACACTAACTTACATTGCCATATAGCCATTGATGGTAAAGAATCTTACAAGCCCTCTCTGCAGTAAGACCTTTGCCCGTACCATCATTGAATATTTCCTTTTTTGGAATTTTCATGAGCGTTCATAAGCACGGACATACTGAACGGATGCTTTCACCACATCATAGTCATCACTAGAATTCTCAACGCCTTCTTCCTTGAACAGTTTTGCAACACATAACTTAATTGTGTTAGTAAAGCAATGATACATACGAAGTTGTATGCGAAAACAATTTGAAGAATAAAAACTCACTAGCTTTTGCGGAACATTTTGCACGCTTGGTCGGTGTAAGGAGCACAAAAGAAGACTTCATAAGTTTTGATACCTTGCGCTTCCGCTCCCCAAGAACCTCTTGCACTACCTCATCATCTCCGGTACAACCGCCCGATCCACGTGATGCGATTTCATCTGTACTTAAAGATGTTACTGCCTTTTCATCTGATACCTCAGGAACTTGGAAAGGACCATCATTATCACCCTTGAAACTATCCCAATACTCTGATGTGCAATAATAAGGTCTTTTTTCATGAGAATTCACAACATCTTCATCATCCTCTCGCACATTCGTTTTTGCAAGCGTGTTGAAATCGTCCAAATCATCATGATAAACCCATTATTTATGAGGAACTCCACCATAGTTTCTACATTCACTATTATCACCATACTCATTCTCTTCTTCTTTTTCAATGTTACCGGCTTTGTAGAAGACACCGGTTTTGTTCATTTTCTCTAGGACCCTCTCTGAATAATAATTAATTCTTTTTAGTTCCGCAATACACTGCAGGACAAAGTGAATGCCAATAAATCCGAAGTGTTACCTGTGCGCATAACTCTGCAAACGAAGTAGGTCCTTACGAATGTGCTTCAGCTCATTCATAATCCGATCCGTAATAGGGTTCTGGCTCGCCGAAGCCTCTGATGTGTTGCCACCTTCCTTCCTTCTAGTAACGTCAGCCTTTTTCATACTAGCTTTCTTGTTTTTTTAGCTTGTTCAAGTCTAATTTTTTTCAGCCTGTAATCTTGTGTAATGGTGTCATCGATCTACAACATTAACAACCATACATACAAATCAAATTACCAATTAATTGC
Source organism: Thinopyrum elongatum (assembly GCA_011799875.1). Classification (NCBI taxonomy): domain Eukaryota; kingdom Viridiplantae; phylum Streptophyta; class Magnoliopsida; order Poales; family Poaceae; genus Thinopyrum; species Thinopyrum elongatum. Next base: position 215,103,426 of record CM022303.1, read on the forward strand.
ACGAAATGAATGTAAAATAAAACAATATTACACATATTACCATCCCAACACCACGACCATAACCAAAGTTGTACTTGTCTCTTTTCTCTACTACATCTTCTCTTCAGTTCCTCATCAATGGGCTCACCAGCGCCAATGGATCATATTACGGACCGGTGGTTGGCTGCACCTTCTCCAATATAGATACTGCAAAACAAAAAAGTGTTTAATTAGCATGTGTTTGACTAATATTACATAACAGAAATGTTGAAATTAATAAATAAATCATACCTGCACAGGGGCTAGGTTGCCACGTGGCCACTCCCTAACACGGCCGGACTGTAAAACCTTACCAATCTCCGACAAACAAAACTGCAAAGTAAACGCATTCCAGTTGAACTTATTTATCAACTTGATATCTTGCACTAACGCATAGTAATTCTTCGGGATGTATTCATCAGGCACTGGTGCAATTATAGTCCCTAACAGAACGAGAAACGCCATGCGAACGAATTCATCGTCCGCGTTTTTATTTCTCACAATTTTAACAATCAGATCATCAATCAAGATTTTACCATTCTTTCTGCTAACAAAACTAATTGGTATTTTTTTTCATTGCTTTTCCTTCTTCCATACTCAGAAAACCAGATACATCCACTCCTTCATTTTTCCAACCAAATATAGAGAACACATCATCAGGCAGCAGTGAAATAAACCCTTGTTTCCAGATGTCTCTTGGATCATGAATTTTTTACTATGTGGATTGTAACCTTGAATCATAAAGTGAAGCAAAAGATCATGCATCTTGATCGAAGGTATTAGTAACATGCCCTCCATCTCCGTTTCATAAATTGTAAATCGCTGACTTGGTGTAAACTTCTCAACAAGGCTAACCCACTTTTCTACAGAACATGCAATCGCACCATCGATGTCCATACTGCATGAAATATATTTTTTGACCTGGTACGGCCCCTATCAAATGACGGTTTTTTTCGACATTCTTCAAACTTTGCGTCGAGCACTGGGGTGGGCATGCCCACTTGCTGGCAAAGTTTGGTGCCCCACATTTTTTCTACGACTTTGTATCGACATGAGAAGCATTAATGCCAATTTTTATTGAATTTTGACATTGTATGCATTTTCTAGGGTTTTCCCGACAATAAAACCCTAAAATACTTTCGGACGTGACGCAACATGCGTTCGTTGTCAGAATTTGTTCAAATTTGGCATGAAGCACTGGGGTGGGCATGCCCACTTGCTGGCAAAATGTGGTGCCATTCTGAAGATGACAAAAAAATTGACCTAGTTTAGCGGAGGCCGTTCGGTAGGAGCAAAGAGTCCGTCTTGAATGGCGTTTTTTTACATCCTTCAAATGAAACCAAATTTTCCTACACCCTTGTATCAACATTAGAAGCAGCCATGCCAAGTTTGGTCCATTTTCCATGTTGTATGCATTTTCTAGGTTTTTTAGACGATAAAACCCTAAAATACTTTGCGGACGTGACACAACGTGCCCTCATTGTCGGAAACCGTTCAATTTTTGTGTGGAGTACTTTGGTGGGCGTGCCCACTTGCTGCCAAAATTCGTGTCATTCTGAAGATGAGCAAAAATTGACCTTGCTCAGCACAGCCTGTTCGGGTAGGGAGGAAAGGGTCCGTCTCGAATGACATTTTTTGCCGACATCCTTCAAATGAATCCAAATTTTTTCTACACCCTTGTATCAACAAAAGAAACAAGCATGCCAAGTTTCGTTGCTTTTCGATGTTGTATGGCTTGTCTAGGTTTTTTCACACGATAAAACCCTAAAATATTTTGCGGACGTGACGCAATGTGCCCTCATTGTCGGAAACCGTTCAAATTTTGTGTGGAGTACTTTGGTGAGCATACCGATTTGCTGCCAAAATTTGATGTCATTCTGAAGATGAGAAAAAATCAACCGTGTTCAGCGCAGCCCGTTCGGGTAGGAGGAAAGGGTCCGTCTCGAATGACGTTTTTTCTGATATCCTTCAAATGAACCCAAAAAACTTTCTACACCCTTGTATTAACAAAAGAAGTAGCCATGCCAAGTTTTATAGCTTTTCGATGTTGTATGAATATTCTAGGTTTTTTCAGACTATAAAACCCTAAAATACTTTGCGGACGTGACACAACGTGCCGTCGTTGTCGGAAACCGTTCAAATTTTGTGTGGAGTACTTTGGTGGGCATGACCACTTGCTGCCAAAATTTGGTGTCATTCTGAAGAAGAGCAAAAATGGACCTTCTTCAACGCAGCCCGTTCGGGTAGGGAGGAAAGGGTCCGTCTCGAATGACGTTTTTTTCAACATCCTTGAAATGAACCCAAATATTTTCTACACCCTTGTATCAACATTAGAAGCAGTGATGCCAAGTTTCGTCGCTTTTCGACGTTGTATGGATTTTCTATGTTTTTTCAGACGATTAAACCCTTAAATACTTTCAGGACGAGGCCGTACAATAATGCCCGGGCAATAATCTGGTGAACGACATGATCTGTGATCAACTGACAGAGCAATACATAGATGTCTAAAGAGCTTAATCGAAATTATTTCAAACACTAATTTTAGTTAATTGCGAGCATTGAAATGAAAACAATAACTTTTTTAAAATTTCTATAAACATTTTTCAAAAATTAACATTTTAAATATGTTGATAGTATATATAGCATTTATTTAAATTAGTGAATATAAAAATAACCTAGATTTAGTTTAAAGACAAATTTTAATTATATTATCAGCAAAATTATACAATATTACTTATTTATTTTCATATCAGAATTTTAAAAACAAAAACGTTTATAAATGTAGTAGTCATAATTTTGCATTTTAAAAAGACAAATATTTTTTTAACATACAACAAACAAAACTCATAAATTAAATATATTACAAATAAAACAAAACACTGCTTCGGCCCAACGGGCCGACCACAACGGCATATTTTATCATTTCATTTTATTTTCAAAATTCTATTTCATTTTATAAATGTTGGGCTCTTTATTTTATTTTTTATTTTATTTCATCTTCAAAATTTTATTTATTTTCTATTTTCTTTTTCTCTTTCTATCGTTTATCATATTAGTTTTCGTTCTTTCTTTTCTTATTTATTGTATTTCCTTTATAAAATTCTGTTTAATTTTCATTCCTTTTTTTATAAAAAAATAACATTTTTATATTTTCTGTGACGATTTCAAAAATTAACTTAGTTCGTTTATATTTCATTAGATCTTTACGATATTTCATAACTTTGGCTACAAACACAATTTTTTAAATAATTTTCATTCAAATATAAACATAGTTCAAACATTTTTCATTCAACATTACCATAATTTACATATTTTTCAAATTAAAAAACCTAAACTACTCCTCGTTGCTAACGGCGAGGTCGATAACGTCGGCGTCGCCACCGCCGACGCCGCCTGTAGCTCCACCGTCGTCGTTGTCACTGCCGATGCCGTCCCAATGGACCCCGTCGTCTTCGTCGTCCTCCTTCACCGCTGGCACCGCCTCCATCGCCGCAGCAGCCTTCATGGCCGCCGCTATATCCGCAGCCTCCCTAGCGGCCGCCGCCGCCTCTGCCGCCGCGGTGTCGACCTGCGATGCCCAGAGAGCGACGAGATACCCCGGCGTGTCGTCGGGGTCACCGTCTTCTCGAAGGACGACCTGCTCCGGCGGGAGCTCCACCTCCGAAGGCGCAGGCGAGGCGGAGGGCGCGCGGGGGGGGGGGCATGGGGGTCATCAGTACGGCGGGACGTCGCTTTCCAGACATGCGTCGGGCGCCGGCGCGCCGCTGCGTTCCGCCGACCGCGATGCCGGCCTCGACCGCGGCTCGATGGAACTGGCCGATGACGTCCTCATAACTCTTGTCGTTCCAGAACTGGTGACGGCTGACGATGTTGCACCGGCCGCCGGGGTGGGCGCTGCGCTCCCCCATCATGGGGCCGGGACCGTCGGGTAGCCGTCCTTGTCGATCCTCCAGTTGTGGGGAGGCGGCACCCCGGCAGCACGAGGAGGCCGAAGCGGTGGAGCTCCTCAGTCTTCCGCTTGCCGAGGCTCGACGACCACGAGCTCGAGCCGTCTCCATCGCCCCCGGGGCTGCTGTTGCTGCCGTCGTAGATGGCCATCACCGGGGTGGGGTGGGATCGCATCGGGTGTGAGGGCGCCGGAGTTTTGGTCGCGGCGGATGTGATTCGCCGGAGGAAGCCGGGGGCCTTTTTATAGTCGTCCGAGCGCCGGGTGGTAGGCGAGCGGGCTGGCAACCGGTGTTACTCCGCATTAATGGCGGCGGCCTCGGGGCTGGGGAGACGTCGGGACGGGGCGGAAGGCGACGGGACGGGTCGGCGGAGCAGCAGGCGACGGGATGGCAACCGACGCCACGCCGCGCTTTGACCGCCATGACGCGCTTTCACCGGGCCACGTGCCGCTATTTTGACCGGGCGACGCGCTTTGATGCCCCACGTCACGCCGGCGTACGCGGGTCACGTCATATACGTGTACGGCCCCGGTCGTGCGTCTGTATGCGTACATCGCCTCGGGCCGCACGTATACGCCACGGGAGCCGTACGTCGCCCCGGGCCGAGCGTGCACGCCGCTGGAGCCGACGCTTGTAGGACGGGGTGGGGAAAAGATGATAATGCCCTTTTTTATGAAGGGGTATGGGAAGATCTCGGCCGTCGAAGTGTTTAGGGGTTGTACCGAAGAAGAAGTGTCATAAATATATGTGTTTTTAGAGATTTCAATATGGACTATATACGGAGGAAAATGAGTGCATCTACACTCTAAAATATGTCTATATACATCCATATGTACTCCCTCCATTCCTAAATATAAGTATTTGTAGAGATTCCACTATAAACCACATACGGATGTATATAGATGCATTTTAGAGTGTAGATTCATTCATTTTGCTCCGTATGTAGTCCATAATGAAATCTCTACAAAGACTTATATTTATGAACGGAGAGAGTAGTTAGTATTGAAATCTCTAAAAAAAACTTGTATTTAGGAACGGAGGGAGTAGCAGTGACCATTGTTTAAAGGGAAGTATCTTGGATTTAAGATCCAGTTATTTGCACAAGTGATTGATGTGGAAATCGTGCTAGCGTTAGGATCCAAAATCTTGTCACTCGCTTCTCGCTTGGCCTGAAGAACTGGACCTTGCACAGATTTTGTCCTGGGTCAACAAGAAATTTTCGATTTTCGACCAACTTTCTTGATTTCTTCGGGAAAAGATAATGGATATATCCATCTGGAAACAGAGCAGAAGAAGTCCCCAGCCCACCAGGGTTCAAGTCCTGGTGCTCGCATTATTCCTGGATTTATTTCAGGATTTCCGGCGATGCGCTTTCAGTGGGAGGAGACGTTCCCGTCGACGACGAGGCGCCTATGGTGACTTCGTAAATTTCAAGATGACATGCCGGCTCAGTTTCTCGGAGGTGCTCATAGGGGTAGGATGTGCGTGTGTGCGTACATAGGGGTGAGTGTATGCGCGTATGTATAAACGCTTGCGTCTGTATTGATGTTAAAAAAAAAAGTAGTACTAGTGCAGGAGCGACTTCTTGTCCTGGGTTAACAAGGAACCACCAAGCCGAAACCAAACCAAACCGAACCGAACAACAAACACAACGGACCACAATGGAACTGACCGTGCACAAGATGGTCTAAACTTGTACAGTAGCAATTATGTGCACTTGCCTGACCTGAATTCTGCATTTGAGGAGTCTAAATAAGCTAATGGGACTAGAGCTCTAGGCCAGTGGGATTTTTTTTTAAAAGGAGGAAGACCCCCGGCCTCTGCATCTAGGCGATGCATGCAGTCACTTTATTAATTATTCACAAAAGACCTTACAAAGAAATACAGCAGTAAGTTTGAAGTCATCGTCTAGGCAACATCTGTCGCTACTTCTATCCAGTTGATAAAGGGATGCTGATAGTCCGGGCCTAATACCACATACCTTGCAGCCAAGCCTAACATCTAAGACATGAGGCTCCAACCAAGCCACTTGCCGGGTATGGGGCACACACCGGTCCGGCGCGCTCTCAGAGGCCGTCGCCGCCAACTGCCACCACTCCATCTTCAGAGCTGTACTGACGCATCATCCTTCCCCGGTCTAGCTGCCGTCGACGCCACCACGGCGCCCAACGTCACCACCTCCCTGCGCGCGAACTGTTGAGCACGTCGCGGTCGCCGCCGGTACACCTCAGCACCATGCCGCCAAGTATCACCAGCCGACACAGGTTGAAGTCTCTGGAAGATCTGTCGTGCGTAGCACCTGCCGACCAGGCATGACAAAGCGTAGCACCTGTCGGCCAGACATGACTTGACATCTCCACCAAAGCTCCATGCAAGACGAAGCCGCTCCACCTCCTACCTCTGACTTCCAGCGCTGCTCCACAAACGATGCTCCCAAGAGAGAAACGACACCGGAGTGCCGCCATCGTCCGATCTGGAAAACCAGATCCTAGGGTTTCCCCCGGAGCAGCACGAGTGGGTCGACAGTAGTTACAGGATGATGCCTTCATCAAGGTAACGGCGCAGAACGCCGCCATCGTCCGCCGTCGGCTCGGTTTTCACCGGCAACTATGTCTCCCGACTCGCAGCCGGGACTAGATTACAAATCTCGAGATCCGATCATCCAGCCTCAGGTCGACCACCTCCGACGTAGGAGATGACCACCACCGCCATAATCCTCGTGATGCGATGCAGACCCGAAGTGCTTCAACGAGCCGTCGCAGAATCCGATGAGATGTAGCAGTTTGAGGACGTAATGGCAGCCGCCCGCCTAGACCCGAAGGTCCTAGATCGAGGCCGGGATGCGCCACGGCCGCCGTTGTTGCCATCTCCTACTAATCCCGCCGGCTGCAGCCAAGCCCCTCGTCGCGCCCCGGCCACCGCTGCCCGCCATCCTCGTCGGGAGGGAGATCCAAATCAGGCCGCCGCCGCCTTAGATCTCGAGACGCCAGAGGAGGTCCGCCGCCGCCGCGCCACAGGGCCTTTGCCCAGTGACGTTGCCGGCGGCGGCGGAAGGAGGGGGATGCGCGGGGAGTCAAGGGGAGGTCGGGAGGTGGCCGCCCGGTGCGGCCGCACGGGTCGGGACTCGGGAGGGAGGGGTCACCAAAATCCATTCAATGTAGCACTCCTGAAAGCAACACGGTTTAGACTTCAGACATGGGCATGCGTCAGTTGCCGCCTTGAGGTCTGTATATGTTTCAACTGGCAAGGTTGTTTGACCAGGAAATTTTGATGATTCCGTGAACTTTTTAAACACATTGCATCTCCCAGAAGGATCAGGCTTTGGTTGATAATAAAAGACATGGATTCAGCAATGCAAAATAGGCAAAAGATTCTTTTTTGCCACAACTTGAATTTGCTCTGCAACTTATGAACTTGAAGTAGTTCTGCAGATAATCACGAGCAGTGAAACAGTTTTGATTTACAAACATAGTTACTACTACTTATCTGCGGCTGCCCAGATCATAACTGCATCATGCTTGCTTATCTGAGCCTAATACAAAGAGATAGGAGCAGTTTTAACATGGTCCATCACAGGAAACAGAGCAGAAGAAGTACCAGTGCAGGAGCGAACGCGAGGTTCAGAAAATACATCACAGGAGCAAGAAGAAGAACAATAGTTTTATCTTGCATGAACAAGTGGAGCAAATTGCTCAGAGGTACATGTGTGGCGATCGTACAAGGACGAACTAATATATCAGCCAGCGAGTATCCTCATATACACTTTGAAAACAATTTCAACATCGGACTTAATGGACACTTGCAGACGAGAAGAAGTTGTTGTGTCCTCAAAGCGGTCCAGCGTGAAGATTGTACCTCTTCTCCTTCTCGAGCGCCTCTTCGGCCTTCCACGCTGCTTCAAATGGATCGAAGGAGCACGGCTGTGGTTTGAACAAGTGGTCGTGTCCCTGAAGCGATGGAGCGTCAAGATCCGACGCGGCATTGTACCTCTTCTCCTTGTCAGCATCATGGAAGGCAGGGTTGTGCATGGTCTGATCCTCTGAACTCCACATTGGGTAAGGGCAATCGGACTGCAGCATGTTCTCCAGCATGCCTTGGTCCAAGGTATCCAGGTACAGAGGTTCCTGTTGGCCCATCTCCACGCCGGTGTTGGCTCCAGTGACGGACTCAACTTCAATTGGGTGGTCTTCCATCATTCTCATTAGTTCTTCAATATCAAAACCATCTGCCTCCCCATCCAGCAAATTGGAAACAGGCTCCAATGGCTCAAAGACATGCTCTTCAGATGTGCTCCTTGCAATGCTTGAGCCGGCCTCAGGAACAATCTCTTGTTGGCTGTAATGCTTGACAGACTCCAGCACATCTGGCTGGGAGGAAATCTCAGGAGCTTGAGCATACATCAAGAACGACGGTGTGGCAGGTGCCGGGACGGGGACGGCAACTCGCATCCTCTTGCTGGGGCGCGGGGGATGAGGATCGGCGGCGGCAGCCGGCGCTGGCCACTTCTGTCCGTGCTCTGGTCGCGGCACTGGCTGCTTCTGTGCGTGCGTGCTCGCAGTCACAGGCTCTCGTTGCGGTTCTTGAAGCTTGTACGCGGCCGATTCTTGGCGGGGCGCGTCAGGAGGATGCTGAGCCAAGTGGATCTTGCAGAACACCTTCACCCCTTCGGCGACGATGGCCTCTGGCAGCAAGCATCGGTACTCCTCCATGACCCAGCCGGTCGACTTGCCCTTCTTCCTGAACGACAGGTTCTTCCTCTCGCCGACCTCGACTCCCGCGTGTTTGACGGCCGTGGTGGTGTTGACGGTCCAGGTGCCGCCGCCAGCCGTGCGCACGCTCTGGGTTTTGCTTCCGTTCTTGCTCTTGCGCGTGGTGAAGAAGAAGCGGTCACCGCTGCTCGCGGCCTGCGGCACGGGCGCAATCTTGGCGGCGAGATCCTTGGGCTCGCAGCTGTAGATGTCGACGTGGTGGATGAATTTTTCGGCGCCGTGCAGCTGGCCGGCGATGAGGCGTGGCAGGTAGTAAGTCACGGCCTCCAGTTCTGTAGGGTTCAAGCGGTAGTGCTGGAAGACGTCGAGCCCTTCCATCCTGCCCGGCGGCTGCCCGATCTGCTGCTTCGCTAGCTAGGAAGGGGCTGATGCCGATGGAGGGCGGGCGATTGGGATCTGGGAGAAGAGGTAGCCGGCGGGATAGGAAGGTGTGCTGATATTTATAGACGATGGACTTGCAGGCGACGGAGGACGCGTCAAATTTCCAAATAGAAACACGGACGGTTTCCCATTTCTGAATCCGATTCGGTACCCAATTCCCTGTCAATTTTCTGAAACTTGGCGCTTCCGTTTTGGCGCCAATACAGAAAATACAGGTTTTGGCGGCACACTGAAACCTCTGCTAATCCACACAGGAAACACGCAAAAATCTCACCACCACATTAGATCGCCCAGGTCAATCAGGAACAAGATCCTTGGCAGAAGCGCATCAGACAAATTCAACCTCAGGTGGAAGAAGGAAATTTGCAATCTGGAGGCCAAGGTGCGTCAAACGGACATCAGGCAGAAGCAACAAGCAAGTATCAAGCGACCTAGGGGCCGAAAGAAAGGGGCATTTTTTTTCCTATGGCTTCTCCAAACACTGGTCCTGGGAACCATGAGGGCTGTGATGAATCTCAAGGACCAAAAGTATACTTACTCTTCATGATCTCCTCGATTGCTTTGTATACGATATTATGAAGCTTATGAATCAGTTAAGTTCTACTAGGCTTATGCCTGGTACATGAAGTAACTAGACATGTCAAAATAGACCTCTTTATATCAGCCACTGACCTGCTCTTTTCCATTGTGCTGGCCTCAGCCTGCAATTTAAAGTAGAAAAGTATTTCATTCAGAAATTGTACAAAAAGAATCCTTCGTACTGGAACAAATTATAGCTCATCCTGGAGGTGCTTACTAGTGTTTCTGAGCTGCTTAGAGAGTCAGAGCTGCAAGGATCATCTTGCAATTGCAAGTCATTGCTGAAGAAAGTAAAGCCACTTTTGTGGAGCCTTTTTGTGTGTGGCTAGGCCTGTCACAGTAATGAACATTGAGTACTGTTCAGTATTTACATATTCATTACATGATAACACTTACAGAATTCCTGGTGACTATTTTTTTTTGAATTTTCGAGGGGGGGAGTGAACTCCCCCACCTAAATCTTGTATTGAAAAAACCGAGCGCACCTGAGCAAACTCAGGCGTCAGTAACGATTACAATTACAGCAGCAGAGAGAGAGGGAGGTCAGAAAAAAAGGAGAGACATCTAAGGCGGCGCAAGGGCGCGCAGCCAGACCTCGACATGTCCGCGCTGGTCCGAGGCGAAGCGGCCACGCCAGAGGACCACGTCATCACGACAGGCTTTTCTAATGATAGAGAGAGGGTGGGCTTCTCTTCGGAACACCAACGCATTTCTGCGTTTCCACAGGTGCCAGCAGCAGAGCAAGACGAAGGCACCCGGCGATGCGCCACCCACCGGGGGAGAAGCATCGAAGAGATGCAGCTCACGCACGCTGCACCCAACAGTACATAAGCGCAGAGCCGCCCAGAACGTGCGCGCAACGACGCACTCGAAGATCAGATGGTCCGGCGTCTCGAGAGGGGCGGCTCACGCGGGGCAGCCAGTCGCCTGCTGCTCAACGATGCATTTCTTAAGGAGATTGTCCCGCGTGTGAATCCTCTTGAGCGTGAGCAGCCAGGCGAAGAAACGGACCCTCGACGGCGCCGGCGACATCCAGAGGAAATCAGCGTTGGCAGCGCCCACGCCGCCAAACCGAGCCAGCCGGTACGCCGCGCTCGAAGCGAACCCTTCATGCGGAGCCCGGCAGAGCACCTTGCTCCGGAGGTCACCGCCCAAGCCAGCAGACTCGCCCCCCCCCCCCCCCCCCCCCATGGTCAATCAGAGGGAGGAGCATTCGGCGTTCCGTGGCCGCCACAGCGGAGAGCCGGGGGACGAGGACCGCGTCGAGGCCGAGGGAGCGAACAGTCCAGACGGTCGCCTCCGACTGCGTGGTGTGCGAGGCAAGGGCAGGGAAGGCCCGCCGGAGAGGCCCGCAGGGGAGCCAGTGGTCCCCCCAGAAGGCGGTCTTCCGTCCGTCTCCCACCACGACACGGGTGAGCGCCCTATAGAGGGGCAGGAGCCCCCGGAGGGACGCCCAGTGCTCGCCGGCAAGGCGGGAGCAAAGTAGCCGGAAACGGGGAACGGTAGGCCGTCCCTCGATCCCGATTCATGGACCCGGAATCGGATTCGGGAACGAGGTCGGATTCGGTACGATTCGATGAAGATTCGGCGTCCCCGCAGCCTGCTCCTCGATTCAGGTTCGAGGATCCAACAGCCAAAACGCGAGGCATAATTTACTCACGCCGTCGTTTCTTTTCTCAAGGACTCCTCGTTCTTCCTCCAGTCCATTAATTGCAAGGGATCCATTAACAGCAAGGAATGCTGACCGTCAGGGAGTCGTCGTTCTTCAGGAATTGCGTTCCTCGACCCATGGTACCGTACCGGATTCATCGTACCGGAATTGATTGGATCGCGTTTCCGCTTTAGAAAAATCGTTCTAGAGATGTATACCCCCGCTGTACCCTATTTTTTCCAGCCTCCGACTCTCGTCCCCCGTTCCCGTTCCTCGTTCCCACCGTACCAGAAACATGGCAACTATGGGCGGGAGCTCCGGGGATCCAGGATAGAGCGCCCCTGGAGCGCGTCCCAGACCCATGTCGCCCACCGTGACGGGGCGGCCGCATGGAGGCGATGAAGGATCTTGAGGAGGAGCGAGTCGTTCTGGGTGGCGAGGTCCCGGACCCCGAGGCCGCCTTCCGCTTTTGCCCGGCAGACACGGTCCCAGGCCACCAAGCATTGCGCGCCGGACGCGCGCTTGGCGGCGTTCCATAGGAAAGCGCGGCGAAGAGACTCTAGCGCCCGGACCACCTTCGACGGCAGCTTGAGAGCGCCCATGGCGTAAGATGGGATCGCATCCAGGACCGCGTTGATGAGCACCAAACGTCCCGCGGGGGAGAGCAGGCGCGCCTTCCTTATATGTTCATGTAAATCTTTAGCCCATATATTGTCAAGATTTCACTTATTTTCCACGTTAGCATGTATTGATAACTTAAATGACTGAATGGAATGCTATAGACAAGTCATTCAACTCATTCACATTGTACGCCATCTATAGACAAGTCGCAAAACACTGATAGTCCAGAAGTTCTATGAGATCTAATAACAAGATTGTGATTTCTAGTACCTATACTGCTAAACAAGCAATATGAACCAAGCTGCAGCAAGGCTTATTTTGCATCAGGCACGATTGTAGTATTACCAACAACATAGATTTATCTTCTGGCCTCATCATGTCTGCAAAAATCATCACCATCAGCTAATTAAAATTCAGTTGATTCAACCAATACATGACATCAATTTTGTGCGAGCCATTCCCATTTCCGGCAGGGTGAGCTATGGTACCGAGCATGGCGTGGACCAGGGCCGTGAATACGGCGTGGCACACCTGGAAGAGCCGCTGGTTGGCGGGCGGCCTTGCGCCACGGCCTCCGCCCTGACGCCGCCGTCGCGGTCTTCAAGGACGGCACGGCCACCACCCGCCTCCTCTTGGCCGGCGGCACGGAATGCCCCGCCCCCACCTCCACTGACCCCGCCGAGATCCACCGGCGGCACCACCGCGGCAGTGCGACGGGGCGACCTCGATCTACTGATGGGGTAGCTCGTGGTTGTCGTGGTGAGCATTTTTTTGAAGCTTTTTTTTAGCACATTGGAGGAGGTTGTGGCGGCGGTGGAGGTGGTGCTGTTGAAGCTGGGGCAGTGTGGTGGAGGTGAAGCTCCGGCAGTTTGGTGGAGTTTCCGGCTCCGGTGATTGAAGGCCGCCGTTCGTCGTTCGTCGTTCGTCGTTCGTCGTTCGCTCGCACGCTTCAAGGGTATATTTCAACACACATTTTATTTTTCGTAGTTGCTCCGGTAGTATTCGGTAATATGTTTTGATGTGAAATAAATTAGGTGTGCGATTATAGTTATTTGCTCCGGCAGTATCCGTAAATATATTTAGATGTCAACTATTTAGTTGTGTGAATATTTGAAGTTGCTCCGGTAATATTCCGTACTATATGTGGATGTCAAATATTTAGGTGTGTCAGTAGTTGGAGTTGCTCCGGTAAATATTTGTAATATATTTGTAGGTGTGTGAATTTTTTTAGTTGCTCCGTTAATATTCCGTAATATATATACATGTCAAATATTTAGTAGCGCGGATATTTAAAGTTGTTGCTTAATACTTGTCTGTCATTGTTGAAAAAAAATAGGTGAGCCGAGATGTCTGATGTAGTGACGTTCAAATTTTACTATGGTCCTGGTACTGTCCAAACAACTGACATGGGAGCTGATCTGAGTGAATTTACTCACATAGAGGTGCCAATGAGCGCACCTCAAACATGGTCTGTCAGTCAGTTGAAAGAATGGATTACAGGAAGTTTAGGGCTTGATACAGAAACACACACCATCGGTGTTCATGCATTGTGGACACGGTCAAGTTCAATAATTTACTTTTATTTGAGGCCAATAGAGCGAGACTCCGAGTGGGTGCGGTGGTTACAAGGTTGCGAACGCAGGGGATGCAATCCTATTGCCTTAGTGCTTCCCGTCGTGAAGGAGGTCACTCCACAAGAAGGCGAGGGTGGCTACGATCCTGGGCAGAGCAGTGGAGGGAGGCAGTTATCTATGTCAAATGCTGGAGATGATGGTTACGAACCAGGGCAGAGTAGTCAGGTAGAAGGAGGAAATGCCGATGGTGATTACAGTGGCGAGGTGGACGCTGACGAGGTAGATGGGCACATGCAGGACCTGATGGAAGAAGAAGACACCGATGTTGATAGGGGTCATGCCGATGATTCTGACGAGTCGGATGAAGAAGAAAATGCAGAGGAGGTCCCGAATCCTGCATCGTGGAATCATGACTTCTCATCTGCAATGATGTTGAACGATGGACATGATTCTGCCTGGCAATATCACCAGAACAATATTGCGACGGGTGCTATGTATCCCAACAAGGAAGCTCTTAAGGATGCAATAATAAATTGGGCAATGTCCACGCAAAGGGTTTTCACAGCTCAGGTGTCAAGTCAGAAATACCTGACAATGGTATGCAAGAACACAGATTGTCCCGCCAGGGTGCATGGCTATCTCCCTAAGTATGGCACAAGTTGGGTGATCAGCGACTTAGTGAATCACACTTGTCTTATTCCCTGCATCCCTCAAGATCATGCCAACCTTTCATCGACGCTTATTGCTCGGTTGTTTTACGATGAGATAGTGGAGGGCAAAGCTATGGAAGTGAAGGCAATCCAGACAAAAGTCTTCGCCAGGTTGAAGTACAGAATTTCTTATGGCAAGGCTTGGAGGGCTAAGCATGCGGCGCTTGAGAGGAGATTTGGTTCTTATTTTGATGCATATGACTCTGTTGTCCAGCTCCTCCACACACTGCAGCAGCAGAATCCAGGCACCTATATCGATATCCAAGACCTCTTCATGCCAGAGTTCCCAACTGTGAGGGTGCTGCATCGTCTCTTCTTCTCTTTCGGTGTATGCATCGAAGCTTTCAGGCATTGCCGACCGGTGATATGTGTAGATGGTACTTTTCTCACTGGCAAGTACAAGGGTCAGATCCTAACAGCCATAGGTCAAGACGGCCAAAATCAAGTTGTCCCACTCGCATTTGCTTTTGTGGAGAGTGAGAACATTGAAAGTTGGACATGGTTCTTCAGGCAGTTGAAAATATCAGTTGTGAAGGAGAAGCCCAATGTGTGCATCCTTCATGACAGGCATGCAGGTATACTCAGTGCGATAAGGACACTAACAAACCCAGGCCCTGAGGAACAAACTCCATGGCAGGACTTGCAGAGCCGTTGGTGCATGCGCCATCTGGGGGCTAATTTCTTCTCGCAGTTCAGAAATAAGAGCCTGATGAATCTGTTCAAAAAACTCTGCAAGCAGAACCAGTCATGGAAGTACAATTTGATACGTGACAGACTTAATATGTGCACGCAGAGACACGTTAGGGACAGGAAAGCTGCAAGAGATGCAGCGGTGAGGGCACATGTTGAAGCAGTAGCTGCATAGTTGGCAACAGGATCAGTGGCTGTGGAGGAGGAGCCTGTTGGGTTATGTGATCTGCCAGGCTTTGACCCACCTGGTACTAGGAGAAGGCTCAGAAGGTTGATTAAAACCTTCCAGCAGTGGATAGAGCATGAGCCTCTGGAGAGGTGGTCTTTGCTACATGACACACATGGAGCAAGGTACGGTGTCATGACAACCAACCTCGCGGAAACATACAACTTTGTCCTCAGAGGAAACCGGGCATTGCCACTTACAGCCATCGTTGAGGGTATTTTCTATGGCACCGTGAAGTATTTCAGAGATAGACGTCAAAAAGCAGAGCAGCATATGTTGAACAACCCGAATACACATTACTGTGAAAGAGTGACAAAGTACATGGACAACAAGATGCAAAAAGCTAGGTCACACACTGTAGTCGCCATCGGTAATCAAGAGAGAAGGTTTGAGGTCCGCTTAGTCAACAACAAATTCGGATGTGCAAATGAGTTGAGGACGCATGAGGTGAAAATTGGAAATGAAGCCTGGCCAACTTGTGAGTGCACATGCAACAAACCGAAATTGTTTCACCTACCTTGCTCACATGTACTTGCTGCTTGCGGGCAACTTGGAATGGACGCAATATCGTTTGTGTCTCCATTTTTTCTGAAAGAGTCTGTCCTCAATACCTGGACAGGTGAGCTGATGGGTTTTCGATCAATGGGTAACTTCAACAACGTCAACCCAGCTAAAAGGCGTTACATTCCAAACCCAGAGCATATGCGTACAAGTAGAGGCAGACGGCAGTGTCAGCGCATCCGGAATGATATGGATGAATCTGAAGCAGGAGGTCCGACTAGGCAATGCATTCTATGCAATGAATTTGGCCATAGGGACACTAATTGTCCCACTTTCGTCACTGCCAGTGGTATTGGTCGTGGACGAGGCAACCGGGGACGAAGAGGAGGTAGAGGAGTAAGAGGAAGAGGAAGAAGCTAAGCTAGCAGTACTATGTTCTGAATTTGTATTAAGTGTGGCACCATGTTCTAAATTTGTATTAAGTGTGGCACTATGTTCTGAATTTGTATTAAGTGTGGCACTATGTTCTGAATTTGTATTAAGTGTGGCACTATGTTTGAAATTTGTATTAAGTGTGACACTATGTTCTGAATTTGTATTAAGTGTGGCACTATGTTCTGAATTTGTATTAAGTGTGGCAACTATGTTTGAAATTGGTTTGTGCAGGAATGGCGGGAATGTGGTTGCTGAATGCGGAAATTGATAAGGGTCATCGTGGTGCGATATGGTATGAGCGAAGGCTCAAGTCTCTGGTCACTCGCACTCCTCTGGAGAACTGGATGATACACCCAGGATGGGTTCGGCGGTACGTGATTTATTAATTTGCACACTGACATGAATATTAATGGGAGACACTAACTAAAATGTTCTGTCATGAAGGTTGAAATGGGCCGGCCTTTTACCTTTCGCGTGTCTGGTTGAATCTATCCCGGGCTGCAAACGCCTCGCCATCGACTCCTCCTTGTTGAGCTGCTTAGTGGACCGTTGGAGGCCAGAGACCCACACGTTTCACTTCCGGTGGGGAGAGATGGCTCCTACTCTAGAGGATGTGTCACTTTTGCTGGGACTACCGTTGGCAGGTCATGCCATAGGACCGTTGGACGCACCGGCTGGTTGGGAGGTCGGTCTTACACAACGTTTTCATGGTGTTTTTCCGAATGCTCCGGATCCGGTATGGGAGCATCACGGACCTAAGTATGAATGGTTGCTCAAATTCCAGGTTAGTTCCCCTACCTATTATCTTCAAGTTATCATGCAAATGGTTTTACAGAAGTTACCTGTGGCTTACTAAATATTTGTCTTTGCTTAATGCAGATCCAGAAGTTCCCGGCGCCGTTGAGTGCGGAACAGATCACTCGGAGCCTGGAGGCCTACTTAATGTGACTTTTCGGCAAGGTGATGTTCACAGAGAACCATGTCAGCACTATTAGCGCGCTCTACATCCCTATGGCACTCGAGATAGCTAGCGCAGAGACGGCGGATCAGATCAGACAGAGGAGTTCGGGTTCGGCGGTCTTAGCGGCTACATACCGAGGTATGTGCAACGGCTGCCAGCTTTCATCGACAAAGCCAGCCCTTCTTGGATGCCCTCTATTCCTACAACTGTGGTCGTGGGAGAGGTTCTCTATAGGGCGACCAGATATACGTGTTCATCAGCCTATAGACGCCATGTTCGATGCTGACGGCATCGACATGCCTACTTTCAGTCTGTGTTGGACACGTCGCGAGGTATGCATCGTGTTATAGTTTAATGCAACTTTTTTGTGCACAAGAGATAGTTCAATGCTAGCGGCTACTAACTTTTGTTTTCTGCAGAGACGCTTTGCTAGTGATCAGACCAGGAAGGCATACACGGCATTGAACGAGCAGTTCGATACATACACTGGGGTCATCTGGCAGCCCTACACGGAAGCAGCCACACATGCAAGATACCCCGGTGGTATGTCTGTGCTATGCACAAGGGACCGAGATTACTGGATGACGAAATCGAAGATCATCTTTGATATCTTCGTCGAGGAGATGGCACAACAGAGGGTTATGAGGCAATTTGGTCTTCTACAGTTGGAGCTGCCTCCCCCTACAGAGAACCCGGTGCCAGCACACGTCCATAGGTATTAACCAGTTTTTCAATGTTGCATTATCTTTGACAGTACTCCATTCGAAGCATTGCGTAATTGTTGAACACACACCATAATTTTAGGATGATGAGGAAGGGCATGCATAGGACAACTGCTGCCTGGCTAGTTAGACTAGAGCCGTATGTTACAGAATGGGAGACAGCAAACACACATCTATGGCACGAGAATCACAATTTTGATCTCAATGAATTCAATCTCTATTTGCGGCGTTACATGACCGGAACACGGTTACGCATCATTGAGCGCTCTCACCCAGAGGAGATACCTGACCCTACTCCGTCGGATATGTACCCGAGCTATGATACTTCGGGCTCTAGGCAGTACGCGGTAAGATATATTTTCTTTAAGTAAAGTTGTGACATACTTTGACGTGCATACTTAATAATCGTCATGAAAATTTTCAGGCTCGCTTGACACACGAACTACACGACGACGTGACCACCTTTGGACGATCACTGTCGTCTGGACCTCTTCTTCAACACCGGACTGTGGTAAAGCCCTTCTTGGAACGCATGCAGAACAAGATACGGGCTGTCTACGATGCTATCACGTGCACCCGGAGAAGCGACGTTGTTCAGCACCAGCAGCAGCCGCCACGTCACTCCACGCACCGACAGCAGCCACGTCCACGTCTAGCACATCAGCCGACGTCGAGGCCACCCCCTCCTGACCAACCTGGCAGTTCGACGTGGCAGCACCCACAGCACTATGGTCCCACGTCAAGCTTCGTGTTTTCTCCACAACAGCAGGGTCCCTCGTCGAGCTTCATGTTTCAGCCAGAGCATCCGTCACAGCCAGCAGGTATGTCTCTTCATATTTATTGTTTTCAATATTAGTTGAGGCGACCTCATTCTTCATGACTTAACGTTCATCGTGCAGGAGCCTACGGATATGATGCGTCTATGTCGGCATCACATGATACGTGGGGGAGTGATCAACATCCTGAGGACAACATACAGGCTCAGATGTCGCAGCACACCGAGTGGATGAACATGTTCTCGACTCCTCCACCAGATCCCACACAGCCCACGCAAGACACACAGTATGGCGAGGACGGGTCTTGGATTCCTCTTCGTAACGTTCGGCCACCGAACAGGTATGAGTGGTCGACGCCGCCTCCACCACAGCCACGCCGCGGACGAGCACGACGTGGCTGATACTTATGTATGCGAGGGACGTATTTCTATGTGAGAGACATATTTCTACCTATGTATGCGAGAGACATATTTCGACCTATGTATGCGAGACACATATTTCGACCTATGTATGCGAGAGACATATTACTATTAATTCGCATTGTTATTCGAGTTACATTTCCACACTGACTGAAATAAGATACATTAAACTTTTGAAATTAAGATGCATCGAAAATAACATGCATAAAATAAGATACATAAAATAAGATACATTAAAATTAACATGTTCAAATTAAGATACAACTTGTTGTTTAAGATACAACTTGCTGCAATGCGAATTTTAGGATACAATAACATAAATCTACTGAGTCTCGAATGACAAGTTCATCACATACAATGTCTCGAAAGACATAAATAGTTCATGACCACGATGGTCCACGATAGTTCAAACGACATAAACATCACATATAACTCGGTTTCCTGTAGCAATGCAAGTCAACAACCCTTTTCCATTCCCATTCTTTGAGTATTTCATGAATTGTATCATCATCAGTTATTTCAATGAATTTTCTTTCCCTAGGGCCATCTGAGTGCAAGCTGCTGACGTAGTACACAAAATCGTCTTCCTTCAACCCTTGCTTCAACATGAATTTAGTCTTTAACCAATCAAAAGTGATGTCCACTTCACTAACTTGCACAACACTTGGAGGAAAGCCTTGGACATGAACAATAGGGCTAAGCACCCACTGAGTACCCTTAGCCATCTGCAACACACAAATCCCACTAAGCACCTAACTTACCCCTTGAGCATAACCACTACGACAAAGAAAACTAGGGTTTGCAAAAAACTATGATACATTAAACAAACCAAATAATGAGGGGGGTGGATTTGATTTACCTTCTCGTTTGGAAATGCCTTCGATCCAACGGTGAAACAAGACTACACTAGACTGCTTACCCACGTTATTGCCGAGGGTGTTTTATAGGTTGAGAGCACAAAGAAAGGCGGGAGGGAGACACTGCCGGGAAGTAGAGAGCGAGAAAATATGGCGGGAACTTGATAGCGGGAAAAAATGGCGGGAACTAAGAAAGCGGGAAAATTGTGGCGGGAACATATGGCGGGAACTAGCGAAGCGGGAAAATATGGCGGGAACTACCGAAGCGGAAAAATATGGCGGGAAGTAGAGAGCGGGAAAATATGGCGGGAACAAGCAAGATACAACATAATGCTCCTACAATTAAGATACAAGTACATCTGAATTAAAAAATACAACTTACAAACTACATGAAGGCATCATCGTCATCCTCCGTCGATGCAGCACTCTTGCCCTTCGACGATGCGGCAATCTTGGCCTTCGACGATGCGGCAGTCTTGGCCTTCGACGATGTGGAACTCTTGGCCTTCGACGATGCGGTACTCTTGCCCTTGGTGCTCGGCATGAAAATTTCGTCTTCATCCTCGCTGTCTTGGGTCCATAAATAAGTATGTTGTGCTACAACATTTAGGAATACTTCACCCTTATGTTGTTACTTCTTCCACCTTCCTTGCAACCTCAGAAGTTCTTTACGTATCTCCTCAAAAGTCCTTGCAGGCCACCCGCACCTACTTAATGCGTGAGCCAACTCATTTAGTAAGGTGTCACTACTGAGGAGTTCATCCCATGGAACTATCCTATTGTCTATCTTGAAATCAAAGGCTAAGCTAAGAAGACATTCGGACATACTAGGGTGAAAAGAACTACGATCGAAAGGATAACCGGACATCTTGACGAGACTACACTGGCCTGCTTACCCTCCTTAGTGTGGAGGGGGTTTTATAGATTGAGAAGACAAGATGGCGGGAAAGAAGATGGCGGGAAAGAAAAAGGCGGGAAAGAAAAAGGCGAGAAGAATATTGGCGGCAACGAAAATGGCGGGAAAGAAAAAGGCGGGAACAATATTGGCGGCAACGAAAATGGCGGGAACAATATTGCCGGCAACGAAAATGGCGGGAACAATATTGGCAGCAACGAAAATGGCGGGAAGAATTTTGGCAGAAAAAAAAGGCGCGAAATAATATTGGCAGCAAAGAAAAAATGTGGAAAATTAAATGACGAGAACAATATTGGCGGCAAAAAAAGGCGCGAAAAATTATTTATGGTAAAGAAAAACATGAAAAAAAAAATGGCTGGAACAATACTCGCGGCAACGAAAATGGCGAAAATTAATAAAAAAAATGTATTATTAAAAAAAATTAGCAAGAATTTTGCCAGCAAAAAAAAGGCGCGAAATAATATTGGCGGCAAAGAAAAAAAGTGGAAAATTAAATGGCGGGAACGGAGAAAGAAAAGAGCTGTACTTGAGGAATGGAGAAACGAAGGAGAAAGGAGAAAGGAGGAAGCAGCCTCACCTGTCGGCCGGCAGCGGGCCGATCGGCTTGCAGCGGGCCGACAGGGTCTATCGGCGCGAGCGGGCTGACCTGGCCGCCTGCTGTCGGCCTGTGGCGGGCCCAGTCAGCCTGCTGTGGGCCGATCGGCCTGCTGTGGGCCGATCGGCCTGCAGCGGGCCGACGGTGTATTATTTTTGAATTTTTTTCATCTAGCGTAATATTTTTGAAAATTAATAAAAAAATGTATTATTTAAAAAAATTAGCGAGGGGTCGCTGGATCCCGCGCATGCGGACCCGATAGCTTCAGGTTTTTAGGGCCCTAATAGCTTAAGTTTTGGGTTGTTTGACGTCTTGGCTTTGGCGGCGGCGGCGCTGAATAAAGAAGCTTCAATTCCTTCCTTGACACGGTGATCAACTATATGGTCGGTGATGGATTTGGGAACTAGCTTGTCCAAACGGGGATGATGTGGCGGCGGGGGCATTCTTGTCGCGGACTTTTATGTCCTCGGGCTCCGCCGTTGCGACGGTGTCTGCTCCAGCGCCGACGCGGAGCTTGGGAGGTAGTCGAAGGTGGATGTGGATTGTAGTCTACATCAGTGACATCTGGAAGACGGATCGCGTGTTGGGTTTGTGGTTGGTAGCTGACAGGTATGGTTTCTTCCTACGGTGTCTTAATCGTGCAGGGGTGCCAGATCTGAAGTTTGATGGTGTGTCCGGGGTGTTGCCCTGGTGTGATTCATTCAACGGCAATGTCTTCATCCTTGGTGAGCCACCTTGGAGGTCCACAAAGCTGCATATCAGCGATGGAGCTGCGTCGAGCTCGGGTGAGGAGGTGATCCGTCAGTTTTTTCTTTGTGACTGCTTTGGTGTTGCCAGAGGCAGGTGCCGAGTGTTGGTGTCAAGCTTAGAGGATTCTTCGGTCTTGATTGTAATTATTTTTTATCTGGTGTTTGTTCGTGTAAAGGTTAGTGATCTGCTGTCTTTTTAATTTTGTCATGTCGATGTTTACGTGGTTTGTACACAATCTTTATAATATAAATGAGACACGTACTAAAAAATGGCACTTCACGGGGCAAAGGAGTTATCCTTGATATGACATAATTATGGATTGTCTTTTTTTTTCGAGAGTACGCCAAAGGCGTACCTTATCTTTATAGAAGAGAGAAACGGCAATGTACAAGAAGCCATAAGATGAAACAAGCCTCCATCTTAGGCACACACCCTTAACACCCCACACATTAGACTAGGCCTACATTCTCACAAAACGTGCTAAAACCTCCTCCACCTAGTCATGCCGCCTTCCACTCCTTTAACTCCGCCAAAATGGCAATGGCCAGGCCAGGTGCCTGTAATTGTTGGTTCGTCCTGTTGAAAACTCTCGCGTTGCGTTGCTTCCAGAGGGCCCAGATTGTGACGATGACAAGGGTGTCAAAGCCACGTTTCCCACCACACCTAAAGTTTCGCCGACCCTCCAGCCACCAATCCAACAAGCGATCCTGAGCCTCCGGAATGCGGCCCTGCAAACCCAACACGGTCCAAATATTGTGCCACACTTCCCTAGCATACACGCACTGCACCAAGATGTGTTCCGCGTTATCCTCCTCTTGGAGACAAGTGTAGCAAGCCGAAGGCAGCTCCTGCAGACCATGCCTCGCTCTCCTATCCGACGTCCAAATCCGATGTTGCACCGCCAGCCATGCAAATAGTTTACACTTGAGAAGAGCCCAACTTTTCCAAATGCAAGAGGCATATGGCACCCTCTCCGCTCCGAGGCACAATCTGTGATAGGTGGACCGAGCTGTGTAGCAACCAGACGGGTCCGCCGGCCACGAGAAAGAGTCCTCACTAGATGGATCACGAATGACCGTGTTGATGGCCAAGTTAAGGTGCAAGAGTTGCAGGTGACCCCCAAAGTTCAGCTCACCATTCAAGTCCAATAGCCACCTACCATTGTCCAACCCCTCCTGAACCGTCCTTTTGTTTACGGTTCGCGTGTCCACTTGAGCGTGAATGAAAGGCGCTATGTCCTTTATGGAGAAACCATGTATCCATCTATCCCTCCAGAACAAAACCTTGTTGCCTATCCCAACTTCTATGCGAACAAGGCTATCAAACACCGCTCGAGCTTCCCGGTCCACGGCCATCGATAATCCTTGCCACGGCCTCCCCGGGTCAGCCCGCCGTAGCCACTCCCAACGAACTCTCAGAGCCAAACCTTGGAGCCGTAGATCACGCACCCCTAGACCGCCAAGCCAAGTTGGCTTACAAACCAGGTTCCAAGCAACCAAGCATTGACCTCCATTCGCCTTGTTTTTGCCCGCCCAAAAGAAACCACGCATCCATTGATCAATTTCTTCGAACACCCAAAGCGGAGCATCTTTGATCATGAAATGGTGAATTGGCTTGGCCGCAATCACCGATTTCACAAGCACCAGCCTACCCGGTCGATGCAAGAGACCCCTCTGCCATGCCGGGGCAAAGCTCTTGGCTTGGTCCAACATGGGCTGCCATTCCGCTCTAGTGAGCTGCCATATCGCCAACTGCAGACCGAGGTATTTGCATGGGAAGTTTCCCAGGCGGCAGTTTAGAGTGGACTCCACCCGGATCTTGTCAGCTTCACACCCATGGATCATGATAGCCAGCGATTTATTGTAGTTCACCCTTAGTCCTGACGCATCACCAAACACCTGAAGGACTGATGTGATGAAAGTGAGATCCGGCTCCCTTGGTTTGACAAATAAGGCCACGTCATCCGCATATATCGAAACCGATTGGTGTGCCGCAATGCCAGTAAAAGTACTGATCACTCCCATACTAGCGGCTTTGATCATGATCTTAGAGAGCACATCCATAGCAATCACGAACAACAAAGGCGAGACGGGGTCACCCTGCCTCAGACCCTTGACATGAACGAAGCTTCTCCCGGGCACACCATTCACTATCACTTTGGTACTAGCTGTCCTGAGAAGTATGGCGATCCAAGCACACCATTTATGTCCAAAGCCCTTGCTTCTCATCACCTCGAAAAGGAACGGCCAAGCAAGCGAGTCAAACGCACGTGAGATGTCCAACTTCAGAAAAACGCCCGCTTCTTTCCTTTCATGGATCTTCCTAGCAACTTGCCTCACCAATAAGAAGTTGTCATGTAAATGCCTCCCACAAATGAAGGCCGATTGGTTGGCCGTCACAATCTCCTTCATCCTCCGTCGGGCCCGGTTAGCTAACATCTTGGCAAAGATCTTGGCCGCACTGTGAGTTAGACTAATCGGTCGGAAGTTGCCTACTTCCTCGGCATCTGGCTTTTTAGGAATGAGCACAATGTGTGCCTGGTTAAGCCTGCCAAACCCACGTCCATCACCAACATATAGCTTTAGGAACACGGCCATAACATCCTGCTTGATGATATTCCAAGCCTTTTGATAGAAGGCGTTGATGAACCCGTCCGGCCCCGGAGCCCTATTCGGCGGCATCTCCTTGATGGTGTTCCACACTTCTTCCTACGTAAAAATGGCGTCAAGTTCCGAGAGTTCGTGCTCCTCCATATCTAAGAAATCTAGGTCAACCTCAGCCACCCGCGTCGAAGTACGTCCCAGCAGATATTCATACGCCTCCGTAAAGAGCTCTTCCTTCCTCTCTTGATCCGTGATCAGCTCACCATTATGCCTCAGGTGTGTAATAAAATTCTTGGACCTCCTGCCATTTGCCACGGCTTGAAACAGCTTTGTATTGGCATCTCCTTCCCTAATCCACCGGAGTCGCGACCGTTGCCTCTCGATCGTACGATGTAGGGAGGCCAATCCCAGCAGCACCCTTTTAAGCAAGCTCCGTAACCACCTTTCTCCCATAGTCAGTGCACGGGCCTCCATGGCTCTATCCAGCCGAAGGATGACATAGTTAGCGATCGCCATCTGGACCTTAATATTTCCGGTCTTCCTCTGCCCCCAAGCTTGCAAAGCCGCAGCAGTGTTCCTGAGCAACGCGTCAAGCCTCTTGAAAGGATCCACAATTGCTTCGTCACACACCCAAGCATCCTTTACGTCCTGCTCAAAACCATCCAGCCGGGTCCAAAATAGCTCAAACATGAACCTTCTCTTAGCATAAAAAGGAGCTGAAGTGGATAGGTGAAGCGGTGCATAATTCGATATGTTGGTGGACAGGGCTTGAAGTAGAACATCCGGAAAATTCAACTCCCACTCCACCGACACGAGGACCCTATCGATCTTGGTCATCACCACCTGCTCCCGCTCATTCGACCAAGTAAAACGTCTACCATGCATGTAAAGCTCCTTGAGCTCGTTGTTATCCACAAACGTCCTAAACCTCCTCATCATGGTTCTGTTAAGATTCACATTGTTTTTCTCATTGGCGCTTAAGATCATGTTGAAGTCCCCAAGCACCATCCACGGCCCCGGGCACAAATCCCTTCTAAGCTGGAGCTCCAACAAGAATTGCGTCTTAAGCTCGTCACCTTGAGGTCCGTAGACCACCGTTAGCCACCGTTCCCACCCATCCTTATTATGCACCTGTCCCGTGAGGGAGTAGGTGTCCATGTTGAGATTATTGATCTCCAAAATGGATGTATCCCAACCCACAAGAATACCACCCCTAGTGTCCGTAGCCGGCAAGTAGGCAAAACCATCAAAGGATGGCCCTATGCATTGCATAACCACATAAGTGTCAATTACATCTAGTTTTGTCTCTTGAAGACACACCAAATTGACCTTTGCTTCGCTAATGAAGTTCCTCACCGCGTTCCTCTTGGACATGTTGTTGAGCCCCCTCACGTTCCAACATAGCACCTGTGGGTTCCAATCCATCGAAACAAGAGGATCCACCCGTCTCCAAACACCCACTCGTGGGGCCATCAAGACGCCCCAACCACGACAGTCGTGCCGGAGCTCATAGCCTGAACCGGGGGCACCTCCTTCCCGAACAGTGCCGCAATCACCCGGATGTGCTGCTCCCTTAAAGGTGACTCAAAAATCTCTGCCAACTCCGCAATGTGATCATCATTGCCCTCCAAATCTTCCGGAACAATGCCCGCATGAGCACGTTCTCCGCCTGTGTCGCCTTGTTCTTGGAAGCCGGAGCCCGCTTAGCACTTCTCGTCGCTCTACGCGGAGTGTATGGCTCAGCCTCTGGCCGTAGTGTCAATTGCACCTCCAAGAGGAGTGGTGGCGCCAACTTCTTCACAAGGGCGTTGCAGAACCACTTAAGTTTCCCAAATGCAATCGACTCCTGTGGTGTCATGCCGTCGTTACCAGGCGGAACCCGGGTTTGCATGGCCAATTCAACGTCCTGCATGGCTGGAACCAGAACCAGCGAATCCGGGCACGCCACTTGTACGCGCGCCTCCTCACATGCCGGGGAATCTTCCTCAATGATTGCCCGCTCCAGTGCCCCCAAGTTAGTCACCATCGCCTGGGTCTCGGGATGCGCCCTGTCCCTACCCACCAACTCCGACGCAGCCAACTCCACCACCGCGGTCACATGAACCGGATCCTCTGTGGCCGGTCCCGCCTCCCGCTCGTAACTATCTTGAGCCGCGACCAATGGTAGCGCCGCCGCATCGATGGCGACAGCCACAGACCGAATCTCCCTCTGCCCAGGCCCCACGCCCATCTCATTCGCGCCTGGCCTGTGGACAGGCAGCACAGCCTCGGGCTCCGCAACCACCACAGGCGCAGAAGCCACCACGGGGCCCACCTGATCTGGCACACTCCCCTGCCCAATCACAACCTGATTTGTCTCGACCTACAACGGCTCCAGATTGGACTCCACCTGCCCCGTCCTCGGCTCCCAATGCAGCATCTCCCTCACATTGGCGCTTCGAGCATTTGAATTATTCTGCGTCGGCAAAGCGGTCTCCCCCTCCCGACCAAAGGCCCCACCCAGGCGGTCAAAAGCGGACTGACGCCGCGTCAGCCTATCCTGGACCGTGGTGGGCCCTCTTCCCCGCCCACCTGACGAACGGGCGCCATGGGTGGAATCCTCCAATCCTCCAGCTCCTGGACACCGAGCACTGCTCCAGCGTAGCTCCGACCAGCCGGAGCAACAACCCCGCTGCCCGCATTGTCCCCTCGAGCATCGCGGACCCCAAACTGCCAGACACAGCGACGAGTCGAAGCACCACCGCCCATGTCGTTGTCCGAGTCCGGCAGGCCACTCTGGCCACTTCCCGACGAACCACCACCCAGAAACCATGGCTCCTCCCCGTCCGGATAGGTAGTGACCGTGTCGAGGTGAATCAACACCTTGTACTGCAGCGTCTTGGGCTGAAACGCATCCCTCTGCTCCTCCGGCTCCGGCACCGCCAGCCACCTACGGGTGGGCATCGACTCGGGGTCCGCCGTCCAAGCTAGCAGCTTGAAAGACGCCAAGTCCGACCGTGACGAGGTCTCCGGCGCCACAGATTCAATGAAGCAAGACCCACCCAACAGGCTCTCGACCACCTCCAGCTCCCAGGCGTGCGGGGGGATGCCTTCCAGCTCTAAGCAAACCCTGGTCCGAAGCGCCGCGAACACTGCCTGATTCTGCCTGATCCAATGCCAGAACGCGAGCCGCTTCCCCTCGAACTCGATCACCGGCCGCAGCCCCACTCTGATGCGGTCCTCCTTCCTCGCGAATACCACGAGGAAATCCTCTGGGCGAAACCTGTGAACCGAGACTCTGTCTACAGTGATTCCCAACTTGTCCCGCAACGCAAGCAAAACCAGCTCCGGCGAAAGCTCCGACCGATCCCCGCCCACATACACAACCATGGCATGCTGCAGCCTATCCTCAAGGTGTGCCACCGCCCGTGATCTCCTGACCACGCACAGATCAGCAGGCGCCATAGCCAGATCCTCCTCAACCAGCAGGCGCGGGGGCGCCAGACGAGGCCAGTCCGCCGGCGGAGCCGCGCCCGCCGATGGCAGGGGAGATGGCCTGGCAGACGCCTGCGCGCCGAACCAGGACAACCCCTGACCATCACCACCCTCCGGGGCCGCCGACCTTCTAGCGACCTTGGCCGTGG
The DNA here is from genome assembly GCA_011799875.1 of Thinopyrum elongatum. Classification (NCBI taxonomy): domain Eukaryota; kingdom Viridiplantae; phylum Streptophyta; class Magnoliopsida; order Poales; family Poaceae; genus Thinopyrum; species Thinopyrum elongatum. The sequence goes on from CM022303.1 coordinate 215,131,750, forward strand.
CCTCACGCCGGAGCTCCTCCACCGGCGATGGACTGCGCGGACGCTTGCACTGGCTGGCAACATGACCGGGCAAACCGCAGCGGAGACAGACCACCTTGTTTGTGCAATCCTTCCAGGGACGGAGCTCACGTACAAGGACTGGTGTCAAATGACACCAGTGCCGATCGTAACCTCAGACTAATCTTGTTAAAAAGATTTGTCTTTTACCCTAAAAAAAAAGATTTGTCTTTGACCCCAGCCAAAAAACACGTTTGACCCCAGCCCAGCCACCGTATAGAAGCAAAAGGGCTCAGCCTAGTTCCAGCCCAGCCATAGAAGCCCAAAGTCACTAAAAAATATGCGGTCGTTCCACCAAATTCCACACGCCGCTGCACACTCAGCCGTAAATACCCATGAGCCCGAATACCCATTATGTAATGCTTGCACACGGCCCAAAAGGACTCGTCCCTAATTCCTAATTTCCTATACGCTGATGTATGCGTGAGTCTACATCTCTTCGTCTCATCGCCTCCTCTCAATCCCTAATTCCCCAATCCCCATATCCATGTGATAATTTCATGCTGGTGTCTGGTGGAATTACAGAGAGACGAGCCGCCGAATCAGCAGGATTTTAGTCTAATCTGTTGCCCGATTGTGCGGCATAATCTGGTGCCAATCCACCAAGCCTAGATCGATTCTTCTCAGGTATGCCTCGTGACGCACATGTGTATTAGATTTAGTCTTCAGACTAAATTTCGCTACCAAACTAATTTGAAATTTTTGCTGTTCTCTTCCTTGATTCATGTACAACTAGGAGGTTCCTTTTTTAGTTCAAAAAAAAACCTCCTACCGTTCTCTTCCTTGATTTATGTACAACTAGGAGGAAAGCTCGAGAAGGAAAGTTTTAAAATGTGAGCCCTGTGTCACTTTATATTTTGCTTAATGATATTTTTTTTCTGTATTACTTGTTTTGACCATTGTTGTAAATATAATATGTTCTTTCGTAAATTCTTTTCAGGAAGAAACAACTAAAATTCTTGAAGTCATCCGTTTGCTTATTATTTTCTGACTATGTCAAGAAGTGGCTATACGACTTCGCTCAGCGCGTGCTTGGTATGACAATTTTTTATGTAATAATAATATTGTTGGATCATTGCATGTTTTCGCTTTTCGTACCGCTCTCTAACATTAGGTGTGCTGCACCGCTATAGTTTGGTAGCTTCGTCCCTGAATCCTTCAAAAAGTGACCTTTTGTCTTACCTTGTTCCTTCTTTCGTTTTTCTTCAGCACACCGTATACACTGCAATGCTCTTGTGGAACGGGGAAATGGGAGCCGCGGAGCCGCGGAGCTCTCCTGTTGATCTAAAAAAAAGTCAGCAAGCTAAGAATTTTTTGGCATAAACGGATGCGTGCCCGAATCGTGTGTGTGCAGTACTGGTGGTTCACAGGAAGAGGCAAATCCATGCCCCAGTCGGCAATCGCCGCCCTGTCCTTGATAGGACTAGCAAATACTGTAGTACGTTTCAGCAGTGCATCTGCCCACTGGGTCAAGTCCAGCACGAGGCCCCATCAAGAACTGTCAAGCTCCACGGCACTAGTGGACGACGCGCCGACCCACATGGCCACATTACTCGTACATCCATCATGTATACGGGTGCATGCAATGCACGCGTGAAGGAGAGAACCCCACGAGAGATATACGGCGCATCGGGCCGTCAGTTTTTTATGTGCTGAGTGCAAGAACTCTTGGCGCGCGGTGGGTCGTGCAACGTGCATTCAGCGATCAGCGTAGCCGCCTCCCTTTCACGCCACGGTCAATTATGACAGGTTGGGCCGATTTTTACATGCAGTATTTACTACTCCTACCATGCATGGTATGTTTGATTGTTTTTGCTATTACTAGTGGATACTTTCTCCTTTTTCAGTTTATAGACGGTGAGTGGTGAAATTAATTTCGTAGTTTGCACAAAAGTACGATCGTTTTTCTCAAAAATTATGTTTACCGATGCATTAATTACAACGAATGCATGCATGACCACTAAATTTCCATGAACTTCTTTTTCGATAGATGGTGGATTTTATTGACTCAAAATGAAGCATCAAAAGAATACAAACACAATGAGCACACACCCGGCCTCTGCATAATTAGGATGCACACAGTCAACATCAACGCACACACACAAAAATACGCCGACAAACATCAAAGTCATATAAGACCAAAACTATACGTAGGCGAGAAAAAAAACGATCTGATCCGCGATCGACAAACTATAGCAATGACCATATCTGCACCAATCATCTTATGACACCATATAGAGAATGAGGTTCTTCAACAACAACGCCTTTAGGAAGGGAGCGGCGCTCAAGCGCTGCCGTTACCGGATCCGACCACAAGGCTAGAATCTAGGTTTTCACCTTGAAGAGTCAGTCCGAGCATATCCGAGCAATGCCTTCAACAAGGCAACGACATAAAAACATCGTCATTGCCAGGTATATCCAAGATGGAAGACCTAGGTTTTCACCCCGGAACTCGAGACCGGGTGCTCGTGTAGCACCACCATCGCCATCAGTTATGTGTTGTCACCACCATTTTTCCGCAATCCTGACAGTTCCGCTGCACAACCATCCCTCTGCATCAAGTCGCCGACCATAGTTTGCATCTCTCCGCTGAAGTCAGCCACCGGGTGTGGAGATACCTTTCGGTGGCCACCGTAATCCGGGGCGAGTCCGCCACTTAGGTCCGAGACCGATGGCGAAGCACACCTCCCCGGACTACCCCCGTCGAAGAGAGGCTGCTCAGACCCGTCGGCCTAGAGACCAACATAGTGGAGCCGAAGCACAAAAGACGGATCAACATCACTCGCGCAGAGCGCAGCCGCTGCTAGCCTGCAGATCGGTACCATGGACCTCCATTGTCGCGGTCTAGCCGCCGTTGGGTCAGCAGCCGCGGGAACAGATCTGGGCAGAGAAGCCAAGCCATCCGCTCGATCCCGCGCTGACCACACCCACGCGCGCCACCGCATGGCCATGCTGCCCCAACCTGGTGTCGCCGCGCGCTGATTGCAACGTCCGCCACGCAGAGACCGCATCGGCCAAGCCCACCACCACCGCTAGCCGCTGACTGCGCGTCGCTGCGCCACGACAGCACGACAACTCAGCCAGGAAGCCGTCCCCCGCGTGCAGGCGAGCTGACCATCTCTGCCCCAGCAGTTCTAGCCAGTTGCCGCCACCTCAACCCCCAGCCGCCTTTGGCAGCCGGGCCGCCGCCACCGCGGCCGAGGCCGGCAGCAGCGACTGGCGGCGGGGGCTTTCTCGAGCGGATCTAGGTCACGCGCCCGGTGCCGCCCGGGGGAACGACACGGGAGCGGCTTCCGTAACCTTCGGATCCGGTGTGTTTTCCATGAACTTCTATATGCATTGATGAGTTTTCTCTTGATACTGCTTGCATCGGGTGATTTAATGCATCTCGAAATTCAAACATGTGATTGTAAGCGCTACTAGTAGAATTGAGACTTATAAAACGGAAAAACGAATTTTTTTAGATGAGGCCTCTAAACCAGAAAGGAGGGAGTAGTGATGTGCAATGATGGCGAAAGAGTCTGCATAGATGACGGGAGGAATCGCATCGTGGCCACACACACGGGCTTATTTCCTTTGATTCAAAGTGATACGTGCCTACGTCGCAGATTTCCTTCCATCCCTGAACTAGAAGTTCTTGCCAACTCTCATTTTCCAGGGATTGCCACGTGAGGTCGTGTGATCTTAGATAGGGCAAAGACTAAATAAAAGAGAAGAAGGCCAAACGAGGGAGTGGGTCAAGCTGTTGCGCCAGACTACGGAGAAGATGCGATTATACGTGCGTCACATGACTCTAATCTGGACATTTACATGACCTCACAGCATGGCACTCATCACTCACACAAGACGTTTTAGTGTCAGAGGCTCGTACACCGTGCCTTGCTTTAGCCTGGCATCATCGCAAAATGCAAATGTGCCCGGCGCCCGACCCAACGACCGCACCGTGGGCGTGGGCACGTAGAGTACAGTGGCGAAAGGCACAGCCGAGTAGCCGTGTATTTTTCGTTTCCGATGTGTCATGCAACGTAGGGTTAGTGGATATCTGGAGAGTTATTGTCGCGAGGTATCTTAGGGTTTGTGTTCCGCTTTATTTTTGGGTCAAGGTTATTCGGCTGCTGGATTTTGCTTTTTCTAATAATATATAGTTGTATGCATCGTTTTGATGCAGATGCCCGGGATTATCCTCATCCTCATCTTTAAAAAAAACGTAGAATACAGTTGCGCCTTGAATTTCACTAGTGCACTGGATCATCAAAAACACGTTTGAAGGTGATCAAAATTTTCGGAAATTACATTATGGCATGAAAACAGTACATGTCTATCACTTCACAAAATTATAGCTCCAAATTCGCTTTACAAAAAATCATAAACAAATAAAAGTGATATTTTTTGCGAAAAAGATCAGTTATATTATAAAAGTTCTTCGGAAGTACAAGGCATCTCAAACATAACAAAAGGAAAAGTGATGTTGTGAACATTTACGAAAATTCACATTTAGCACCGATAATATCTTGGTGCCACTACTCATGGACCAATTTGTATTTATTTTTTTTGTTTCTTGTGAGTTCGTGTGTTGAGTATGAATCTAAAAGCTTGTAAAACAATAAAGTACATGTTAAATGAATTTGTCAACTAATAAAAAAAATACCTTTTTAGTGCTGAACAGGAGGACCCATGCATGCACTAGTACATCATAGTCAACGTGGGAAGGAAGAAAGAAAGAGTGACAAATAATAGTCATTCTTATACCAATGTTTGTGGAAAAAGTGTCACCGGAATCGCGATAGCCTTCCTGCCGTCACCCATCGATACTATCATGAAGGATAGCCTTCCTCCTGTTCAATACTAGACGAAGGCAGAATTGGGCCAAGCCCTGGGCTGGCTTCACCAGATTGTAACTACAACACACTGAATAGTGCTACCGGAACCTACATGCGGCCGTCACGCCCCTAGCGATGACCCAGTGTACCTAGGGTTTGTCCCTGCCCCCGCAGATGACCATACATCTAATGTGACTGACATGGCAACTCGATACAAAGTTCGATACTCCGAGGGAATGCCTTCTAGGAAAAGTGATTCATGCGTCGATGTTTGTCATTCCAACAAATAAAGTCTGATTTAGGGTTTTCACTTTTCACCTTTAGCACGAGGATGAAACATGCTCATCAGCGCTGCCTATTATCGCTAGCAAAGGCAAATTCACGGATTTCCAACCTAAAGAAAATCCCCAGGAAGTTTTTTTGTCCAAACTTGAGAGCTCTTTCAACAAACAAGCTCCTAGCATCATCAGCCAATAGACTGGTTGTAACACCCCCAGTGGTTAGCTACAGTAATCCCACATGATAATGCCAAGTCACCATGATTAACAATGCTTAATCATCATTTGGATCATATCTCTTTTCAATTCAAATTCAAATGAAAATTCAAACTAAAAGTGAAAATAAAAATTATTCAAATCCAGGAACTAAAATGTTCATAATATTGTAAATAATCCAGAGACAATTCAAAAATTGTAACCAACATTCACTAAAATAATTAAGTGACACAAATAGTAAGAAACAGCAACAAAACAGAAGTATTTAATCCATTTATAATTTATTAAAATCCAAATGAAAAGATCTGGACTCCAAACCTTTTGTAGCAGTGCTAGAAATTGCACTGAATTTATTGGGGCAAGACTCATGTTTTACAAAATTGAAAAAGTGCGAAAAGAAAATACAAAACAGAAACTAAAAAGGAAAAACAGAAAAGGAAAGAAAGAAAAAGAAAAAGCCCGCAGCAGCTGGGCCTAAGTCAACAACGGCCCAGCCCACCGTCTGTCGCCTCCCACCTCCGCACTGCTCCTCCTGCGCTGCTGTCGCCTCTGCCGCACGCCGCGCACCGCCCCCCCTCGTCCCTGGTCGACAACACGCCGCGCGCGCCCGCCCCCTTGCCCGGTTAACTCTCCCCGACCCCGTGGACGTAACCTAGCCGCCCCACTCCCTCTCCCTCGCTCCCTCTCCTCCTCCCTGAGCTGCGCGGCCACCGTGCCCCGCTCGTCTCCCCGACGGGTCCACCGTGCTCACCGTCGTCGCCTTCTTCGAACGCGCCAACGAACCGAAGCCAGGAGCCACCGCAGCGCCTCCTCGAGCCCTTCTTCCTCCCCGGATCGCCGCCGCACGCCGTCGCCGATTCCGGCGACCTCGAGCCTTCCCCGAGCCCATTACGCACACCTGCAGGCTCCCAGTGAGCACCACTACCTCTCCCCTCTCCTCTCTCCCTCTCGGACGTCCCCTAGCCGCCGTCCCCGTCGTGCCCGATCCCGCCAACGCGCGAGCTCGTCGCCGGCGTAGCCACGGCGACCTTTGGGTCCGGTGCGTGCTACCATCGCGCTCGCCGCGCCGCGTAGGGTCGCCCTGCCCTTTTAGTTCGCTTGCTACCGCGCTGCAACGCCGTATCCACTGGAGCCCGAAACCCGTCGCCGCCGCGAGCTCATTTCCGGCGAGCTCCGGCCATCACAACTGCGGCTGCTTGCGGCACTGGACGCGGCACCCCGCCAGCTAACCGTAGGGCCAAACCGCGCTCGAAACCGTGGCCTATAGCGTGATTCCGACTGCCGCCGCCGCGTTCGGCCTCGCCGGCGTGCTGTCGCCGGCACGCGCGCAGTTTGAACTCCGGCGGGTCCCACCTGACAATTAGTTAGCCCTAACCCGAGCCTAAACAGGCACTGACATGTGGCCCCGACCACTGTAGCAATTAGGATTAAATTAAACTAACCTATTAACTACTGTGTCACTGACAACTGGGCCCCATCTCACTAATTAGCTAATTAGATTAGTTTAAAAATCATGTTTAACAAATAGTGGCTGACAGCTGGGTCCCACTGGACCCAGTTGACCAGTCAAAATGCTGACTGGGCTGGCCCCAGTCGATGACATGTGGGCCCCGCTGACCCTGTTGACCAGTCAACGCTGACTGGGTCAACTGCTGACTGTGCACAGCTGACTCACCCCCCTGGCCCCACTTGTCATTGACTGTGGCTGGCTGACTCTGAGTATAAAAAGAAAGTGCACTGTTTATAATTCGAATTAACTAATTAAAATAATTCTAGAAAATGCCAAAATCTTTAGAAATTCATATAAAATAATCCGTAGCTCAGATTGAAAAACTTTGTACATGAAAGTTGCTCAGAACGACGAGACAAATACAACCGTGCTATCTGTTTTCATGTCGGGACCCTCTACAGAGGTGAACCCGCAACTTTTAGCCTGTTTCCGGTAGATGAATAGTGCTTATATACCGGTTAATAAATCCAACTTAAATCCTAAAATAACTAATATGACTTAGACATGCTTTTTAGGTAACCCTACACTGCACGTTAGCATAGCCTGCTCTGTGTTGATTGTGACTGCCGTGTATTTATCTGTTTCCTCCCCCTCTTCTCTCTCGGTAGACCCCGTTACAGACGCAGTTCCTGAGACCGACGCAGCTCAGGAGCCCGACGACACCGTTGACGACCTTGCCTTTGCCGCCGAGCAACCAGGCAAGCCCCCCCTTTGATCATCCCGATATCGCCTATTCTATTTTCTCATGCTTGCATTAGAATTGCTGCTGCTACTGTTTATCCTATTCTGATGCATAGCCTGTTCTTGTAACTGCTGTTGATACCTACCTGCTTATCCTAAACTGCTTAGTATAGGCTGGATAGAGACCCCAGTGACCCCACTTGTCCTGATTGCCCCGCTAGATTATCAGAAGACTCGACAACCGGGCCCCGGCACCGCACATCACCCCCTTAGTTGTAACGACACTGCAGCGTTACAATCGAGTGCCGAGGGTGATACCTCGTGTAGCACTTCTGATGTTAACTCTGTAGAGTAGCTATTCGGTCGTGGTCATCGAGGGTGATTCCTCCTTCACCACTTTCGATAACGACGATGTCGTGCAACACCTCAAGTGTGAACCCATCGAGGGTGTTTCCTCCGAGTTCACCTTGACGGATACATCGAGTAGGAATCCAACGAGGGTGATACCTCGGATTCCCCTGATGTTATGGACACACGGATACTTGGACTTTACACTTTTACTTGGAAAGGCGGGTCGACCCTGAGTTGTACCCGCGTGAGCCTAAGTGGCGAGTGTTGTGGAGACGGGTTGACCTGGAGGGTGCCCGAGATATGAATACGAGGCGTGGCCGGGCATTCTTAGCCCTTGTCGCGAGTCCTCGAGACGGGGCGACGGGGTCACATCGATCGTGAGTCTCTGCTCGTTACCGCACCCCCAATGTACTAAGGATTTTGGATATTTGATCCGAGTGGGCCTCTGGCTCGATAGCACTAACCATCACGTGGGATCAGTTATGGGCACTCTGCATCGTAGTAGCATCCGAAAGCTCTGTCAGACGTCCAGTTCAGCAGTGCGGCATGGAGTGATTGGCGCCATTCACGACAGAGGTGATGCTTGGATCTGAGCCATGTGCGCAACGACCCGGAGGGCGAGGGGCGATGGCCCAAGACCCCCGAGCGCTTAGGATGTAGACCGACGGGGACCTCTCTGCTGAGCTCTAGGTAGGGTTGCGGTGTGTCGTCTAGCCGAGGCCGGGCATGACCCAGAAAAGTGTGTCCGGCCGGAGTTAAGCGAGCGTGGTGGGTAAGTTGGTGCACCCCTGCAGGGAAGAACTAATCTATGCATAGCCGGATCCTCTGTAACGGACGCTCGGAGTTGTATCCCGATCGATACAACTAGAACTTGAGATGCTACCTGGATATGTGGCTCCGGGATCGCTTTCTCGCAGGGAGTCGAGGTAGGATCTCTGAGCGAGGTTGATGACTGTATGGCTCTGGGATTGCTTTCTCGCAGGGAGTCGGGAAAGGATCTCTGGCCGAGGTTGATACTTGGACATTAGGGCTCTGGGATCTCTTTCTCGCAGGAAGTCGATGTAGGATCTCTGGACGAGGTTGATAACATTACTACTACCTCTTTATGTTGTACTAATCTACACTCTTCTAATGCTGCAAGACCGCTGACGATGCTAGTCTTCGATAGGACTAGGCCTTCTCTCTATTCTGGCATTTCTGCAGCCCGTCCACATATACAACATTTCTTTGATAATGTTGCATATGTACTGTAGATCCTTGCTTGTTGAGTACTTCGGATGAGTACTCATGGTTGCTTTGCTTTCTTTTTCCCCATATCCTTTTGGTGCAATCAGATGACGGAGCCCCTGAGACAGCTGCTCCTGCCGACGATCGCTACTACTACACCGATGGTGGATACTACTACGAGTTGGCCGACGACGAGGAGTAGGTTCGGAGGGTCCTAGGCAGGAGGCCTGCGCCTTTCGATCGTAGTGTTTTCTTTGCCCCACCTTCTAAGGGCCTATCTGTGTTTTCTTTTATATCTGTACTCAGATATCTGATGCTTCCCTCACGCTTGTAGGCGAGCTTATGTATTCGAGCCCTCGAGGCCCCTGGCTTGTAATATAAAGCTTGTATGACTTTATTTATGTTTTAGAGTTGTGTTGTGATATCTTCCCGTGAGTCCTTAGGCTTGATCGTGTGCATTTGCGTGTATGATTAGTGCACGATTGAGCCGGGGGCGTCACAAGTTGGTATCAGAGCCGACTGCCTGTTGGAACCCCCTTTCCAACTCCTTGACCGAAGTTGAGTCTAGTCTTTCAAAAATCCATTTTACTAACATGGCTGTGTGGCTTACGGGCCCACGTCGCCATTGGGAGGTATTAGTATCTTTTATTCCTCGTCTATACTATGCGACTCTGATCTCTCTTCTATTCGGGTTAAATGATTTTACTAACTCTAACTCTAGGTTCTCGTAACCACTTCCTACCGGAGAGCACCTTCATTTCAGATGATCGCCAGCTTCACTAGAAGATTCCGAAGATACTCTTCGATGTTTTCTCGAGACCTTTGTGCTCGTCATCTTTGCAATTCCCTTCCATCGATAAACCCCTATGGATAACTACATACACTTGCCGTTCATACAATCATTCCCGGTTGCTCTTGTTATTACAATATACATCGAATTATTCCCCAACTTTTAAGAATCCCTTCTGTCGCTGCCTTGCAGTCCTTATCGCAGGAATACCCCTACGAATAATTCCTCACACTTATCGGATTTGTTCATTCCTGGTTGATTATGTGATTTACATGATACTTTGAAATACTATTCGATCTTCTGATATCCTCTGGCAACTATTGCTCTGCAAATACGTGTTTGCTTGCATTATGGTTACTTTTCATATGTCTAGCAATATTCATTAGTATCCTTTTTCATCGTCATTTTGAGCCTTTGATTCGATATGTTCGTGAGTCCTCGCAATCATCAGTCGAAAACTAGAATTGGTCCCTTCGTCTCAGACGTCATTCTGGACATGAGCTAGTCCTCGGCAAATCAAACCTTGATTGATTGTCGATCTATGTCTATTCAACTTATCTTTTGATTAGAGCCTCTGCTTCTGATCCCCCGATCATAATTCCTTTGTGTTTAAGCGTCGAATTATTCAGACGTTTCTATAATCTAATACCTTCGCATTCTTTCTTCCTCTGATTGAGTACCGATATTCACATCAGCTCCGTTGTGGACTGTCAAATCTTTTGTTGGATTATTATCCGACGGTGTCATTCATATTCTATTACCCTGTGAGTTCTTCCCCTGATACATAAATGCCTTTGGTATTTTGTATTCTCTGATTTGGCCAACCATGCTCTGCTATCGAGCTTGTGTTATTTACTCCTGAAGTTTGTGGTATATGTTCCTAAGATGCCCCGATGGGTTGAACCTATGCCTTCCCTAATCCGTGTGAACCCGAGAGTTTTCACGAGTCATACTCTTCTGGTGTTTTGCCAGATAAATTTTCAACACTAGAACTTCTTCGAAGATGAGAAGTAAATGAAAGGGTAGGCATTGAATAAGTGGGAGTCGACCTTGGACCTTGTGTTCATGCCCATGGACACGATGTAGATCTTATCATGGAAGCTCCTCTTAAAATTAATTATCCTCCTTGGTATAAGTTCATCTTATATCTGGGATTTGGTCTTTTGCAATCTGGTTCCGACCATGTTGATCTACTTTTATTCCATTTCTCAGACAAGTTAAAGCACTTGTATTCTGTGGATCAATACACCGCTCCAACCTCGATTATGCTCTACCTTCGAGTATTACCTTCTGGTATCTCGAGAATATCACGGAACTACATAACTTCTTATGAGTTTTTCATCAACTATTATTTCTCGCCGATTCCAATTTTCCATGGGTTCTGAGTTGTTAGACACTCAAGGACACTAATAGCTGAATCGAGTCCGCCCTGCGATTCAACTACTCTTAGTAATCTTCATAGCTTACGAGTTTGTACTCGATCATGTCATTCCCAGCCGATTGGCTACATTACCATCGTCATGCTAAAGCTTGACCATGCTATCTATGTCCTTCATCCCCGGAATACAACTTCAACATTACACTAAACTTGCATCAAGCTTCCAACATCATGTTGGTTGTCTTGAAAGGCAATTTCGATTATGAGCTTGCAATCTTGTCTGTGGTTCTAATAACCTTTAGCTTCATCATTCCATCTGCTTTGATCATCTTACTGATCGATTACATCTTGATGAAACCTCTCGACAAAATTGTGTCGTGATCATCGTCAAACATTTTAATTTCTTCCGAGAAATCAAATGAGTTCATGATGAGGAATTCCATGCTTGCCCCTCGATGATCTGTGTTATCATCGACCACATCCATGCCTTCCTTCAAAACACAGACTTGGTCTTGTTTTGATTGAACCTCAAGTTCCTTGCTATCCAGCTTATGTAAGGTTCTACTTGGGAGTATTACCATCTTTTATGTCAAGAATATTGAGGGAATTTCACCACCTCTTAATAATTCTTATTACAAGTGATATTTCTCGCCATCTCCATTCATAACTTGGGTCCCCGTGTTGTTTCTGACCGGAATACCGAGAAATGAACTATGATGTGTGAATTCAAAACTTCTAGCAACCCTATTGCTCGAAGGTTAATGATCGATAATTTCATGCTTTGTATGTAGGCTATTGAATCAACATTATAACATTGATCATGCTACCTAGTCCAGATTTCCAGGTGCACTTTCGATCAATGTTTAATTGTGGATGTTCTCCTCGAACATACTTCATTATATACTTTGGTATGTCCAATGCTATCACCTTGTTCACTTAATTATGGAAATCCATGTTTATGGAAATCTCGAGGAATTTTTGCTCAGCCCGTCGGCCACATCCCCATCTTTTCCATCCCGGAATTGTATGACTTATTTTATAAGTTGTTCCTGATGGATCCTTTGTGAATCCAAAGTCCGACCTTTACCTGATGACCATGTCAATGCTATGACGAAGCATGTCTGTGGTACTCCGATCATCAATAAAGAACATTGGAAGCGCAACGCTAAATGTTTCTTGATCAACTATCCAAACACCATTGTGTGGATAACATCATGAATTTCCTTGCCCCTTTGTCTAAATGGTTACATACTTGGAGTACTATCATGAATATCATGCTCTGCCTTTCCTTGGAAAGATATACCCTAATACTTGAGTATAAACACATTTCCTTTCCATTGGTCGGATTATCATAGTAATCACATTTTCCTTTCCATTGTTTTGTTTAACCTTACCTGTAATCTAACTTATCTGAGCAGAGATAATCCCCTGCTTTGGTAAACACCTCGGTGTACAACTTGGTCAGTATAACCCTGTTACTATTGTTGGTAACATTCCGGTAACCGTCGGTGGACAAGAACTTTGCCTATTGGTCCACCTCGTTTCAACGAGCAGGAAAATGGTTCGCTTTGTCCCTCGCCCTTGGTACCAACATTGTTGCCAACATAACTGATAGGCTATCCTCTGACATGCCTTGCTATCTTGACCGTGCAAGATTTCAGCACCCTTCCTACTTTTAACCCACATGGTGGGCCCATAACCCATAATTCCACAGGATCGAAACCTGACTCTCCTACGCATCCCTGCTTCTAAAGTTAATCCTCACGCTTGACTTCGTATGTAGATCACGAGCCACCTTCCTAGAGATGATCTACTCTGGGTTCAGCCACAATACTTATTTCGTTGCTCTGAACCCCCTTCACACTCTACTTCAGGCATCGAACGATTGCTTACCCGTTTGAAACTTTCGTACCTTCTTATAATGCTCTCGATGTGTTTCATGTAACCAACTCGAGAGATGCTTTATGCTTCTTCCCCTGAGTTAACCATCCGATGCTCAATCTTGTTAAAACTTTTGTCCTTATAGAGTTTCCCTCTTATCCTTTCGTAAGTACGGTGAAGATCCTGATGGAAGGACGACAACTTCATCATGATGCATTGATGCAAAGAAATGAAGACATCAACGGTATGGATCAACCTCTTCGAGAAGAGCAACCAAAAACGAGAGAATCCGTTAGAATTACGTAACCATAACTTTCCCCCTCACTCCACCTCTTAATTCTCGGGACGAGAATTCTTGTTAGAGGAGGAGATTTGTAACACCCCTAGTGGTTAGCTACAGTAATCCCACATGATAATGCCAAGTCACCATGATTAACAATGCTTAATCATCATTTGGATCATATCTCTTTTCAATTCAAATTCAAACTAAAAGTGAAAATAAAAGTTGTTCAAATCCAGGAACTAAAATGTTCATAATATTGTAAATAATCCAGAGACAATTTGTCCGGGATATACCCCGCGATATGACCCGGCCGGACTTGGCGACTCACTGGTGACCCGCCCTGACTTGGCGACTCACTAAGTGACCCGTCCGGATTTCTCCACTCACTGATGACCCGGCCGGGCCAGGTGACTCATTGGTGACCCGGCAGGCGGGTCAGAGGAGCGACAAGACCCGGAGGCCCAAGGCCCAGAGGGCGGCTTATGAGAAGACCGACTCAAGGTGCGTGTCCGGTGGGCCGGCTTAAGGGGAAAGCATAAGGAATATTCCCTTACAAAGGAAGCAAGACTAGGACTCCACTTGTAGTAGAGTAATCCTAATCCTACTAGGACTAGTCATGTAACCCGCCCCTTCAACTTATATAAGGATGGACAGGGCACCCCAAGAGGGACAAGTTTTTACAAGTTAAGACAGACAAGTCAATAGCTCTCGAGATAGAGGTAGCGAAAGAGCACCCACGTAATCGTGAGCATCACCATGATCAATATCAATGAAGCAGGATGTAGGCTTTTACCTTCACCATGAGGGGCCGAACCTGGGTAAAAACCTCGCGTCTCTCGTCCCACTCAACCTCTCTCAAGCTACCACATAGATGCGTTGGCTTCACGACTAAGTCCTCATACCAAGGACATCTGCCGTGACAAATTCACGACAGTTGGCGCCCACCGTGGAGCCTGCGCATGGTGGTGTTGAGTTCTTGGAGGGATTCCTCTAAAAGGATCGAGAAGTTCGCAATTTTCTAGATGAAGGAAAGATCGGTTTTGGAGGGATCTACATCAGCTTTAAGTTTGCTGGATCAAGATCAGAAATTTTTTATGGGCAGTGTACGTCAGTTCAATTGACAAAGATCATCACGGAAAATCCCGAAGATTTAGCATCAAGCCGCCGCGTTCATCAGCAGGATCAATCTGTCGTCATCAAACAAAATAAACCAAGAATACTTGGAAGAAGACCCGGACGTGGGCGAGTCAAAGCTGCCACGACCCAGAAAACCGGTGATGACCCCTGACCGGCGTTGTTCCTGCCTCCGACTCCGATCCGTCGATTGCCAAAAGAGTCGTTTTCGCCGTTGTGTTGAGCCGCCAACACGTTTAGAGCCGGCCGCGGATACCGCGACCGCAAGATCCGTTTGGAGCCGCCCGCCGCCGGTGCTTCGAGCTGCTGTCCCCGCGGCCTGCCGGAAGTCGACGCAGTTCGGGCCGCCGCTGCTGTCCTTGAGTCCGGCTGCTGCCGCCCTTTGGGCGTTGCTGCTGTCTCTTTTTCTGAACCGTCGTTGCCGCTATTTATTACCATCAAAATCAATCAAGTCCTGGGCGTACGTCGTATTTTTCCAGCCTAAAAGAAATCGGCCTGTTGTGTTATGTACGTACAAAGGAATTGTGTGGCTAGCCGGAATCGGTCAATCAAGTTGACCAATGCACTACTAGCTAGCTTTGGAACGAGCTAGTTTTGCTTGATTATCGGGTGAGATGCTAAAGTTTTCATGGAGGCCGCCTCAGAGTTGCTTTGACCTCGAGTTGCCCTGGCCACCGAGCCGCCTCTGTCATAGCTGCTGCCGTGAGACAAGTCGCCCGGCCGGCCCGTTTCTGCTGTAAGGCTGCTGCCATACTCGCCTCCGGGGCCTTGTCAAGCCTGCCGCGCTTGAGCTGCCTTCGCCGGCGTGTTAAGCCGCCGTCTACTTCCACAGCCGCTTTCTGCCGTGAATCGCGCCCTGAAGACCCGCCATAGTTCTCTGCCTCATCAGATGTTGAAGGCGAGTATTGACGAATATTTGAAAGTTTCCACAGAAGAAATCGAGGTGATCTACAACATTGATTTGAAGACAGGATTTTTTGACAATGGCTTCCCGACGTTACCTGCTAAGATAAAATCAGATATTGAGGATAAGTACGCACAACCTGGTTACTCAATTTTCACCATCAGTGTTAAAATCTGAAGGAGTTCACGAATATCGTTGTGTTCAGCTTGGGGGCTAATTTGTCCTGACATTCCCAAGTGTGTGCCATACTGGGTTCGATTGTGGCTTCAATTGCGCAGAAGCTGTTAAAGCGGCACCTATTAAACAAGCTTGATATCTTGGCTGATGCTTTGGGGGCAAGTTGAGTACTGTTCATAGATGAGGTGTCTTTGATATTGGCTTAAGTTTGAGATTATGTGTCAAAAGAGAAAAAGTCCAGGATTCCAAGACTGTTCGCAGATCGACCGATGGCCAAAGAAGATCTGACATGTCACAGGCATCAATAGAAAATCCGGTCGAGCCAATTTCAGAATATAATTCTACATGGTCGTGATTCACCTGATGTGAACGTACAGTACAAACCTCCATGTTTATACTGCTGGGATGGGGCTTACACATATGAAAGTTCAGTTAAATTGGGGCCTGGTCTACCATAAAAAAGGAGGCACAAATACTAGTGCATGATATTGCTACAGTTCAACCAAGGGCAATCCACCGTAGAGTGAATGTGAAATAAAATACTTAATGTGAAGGGACCGCCACGGACGTGCCGCGTTGAGCCTGAGCCGCCCCTGCTGCGTTGAGCCGCCGGGGCCCTATTAAGTCGCCGGTCTGCCTGAGCCGCCGGGGTGTATTGAGTCGCCGATCAGCTTTATTGAGCCGCCCCGGCTCGCTGGTCCCTGCCGTAGCTTCCGGACAAATCAGGTGAAGTCTCTCCAATCAATATTCATTGATGCATATTTTATTCTTTAGAGAACAAGTATTCCGGCTTGTGATATTTTTTGATGCAGGACAATTGTCTACTGCAAAAGTGACCGTCATGTTACGGGGTTTGTTAAATGATTTATGCTGGGAATATACATTGAGTATTGCGAGGGTTGTCAACTCGCCTCAAGTCTCTGGTTTACAGAAAATTTCAGCGTTCCGCTGCTCGAATTATGTGGCGGTTTATATCATAGTCAAATATGAAGAATCTCAAGCCAACTCCTCGAGTCGTCTTAAGACTCGGAGGCTACGATGACATGATTTAGCAAATGTTGCCAGGTTCAGCACATTCAAGAACCCCGGGTCATTGGAGGGAAGATAACCCGGTCCCGGAGGCTACTGCCATATTGATGAAAATTTAAGGGCCGTCAGAAAATGTCCGGCTTAAAAAGAGGGATTCCGGTTTAAAATCCGGCTCAAGGGAAATTTACCTCTCGCAAAGTTGTGAGCTCTCAATATCCGGTTTAACTTCCGGTTCAAGAAGAATTCATCTCCTCCTGCGCTGCTGTCGCCTCTGCCGCACGCCGCGCACCGGCCCCCCTCGTCCCTGGTCGACAACACGCCGCGCGCGCCCGCCCCCTTGCCCGGTTAACTCTCCCCGACCCCGTGGACGAAACCTAGCCGCCCCACTCCCTCTCCCTCGCTCCCTCTCCTCTTCCCCGAGCGCCGCCATGGACGGCCGCGGCTGAGCTGCGCGGCCACCGTGCCCCGCTCGCCTCCCCGACGGGTCCACCGTGCTCACCGTCGTCGCCTTCTTCGACCGCGCCAACGAACCGAAGCCAGGAGCCACCGCAGCGCATCCCCGAGCCCTTCTTCCTTCCCGGATCGCTGCCGCACGCCGTCGCCGATTCCGGCGACCTCGAGCCTCCCCGAGCCCATTACGCACACCTGCAGGCTCCCAGTGAGCACCACTACCTCTCCCCTCTCCTCTCTCCCTCTCGGACGTCCCCTAGTCGCCGTCCCCGTCGTGCCCGATCCCGCCAACGCGCGAGCTCGTCGCTGGCGTAGCCACGGTGACCTTTGGGTCCTGTGCGTGCTACCATCGCGCTCGCCGCGTCGCGTAGGGTCGCCCTGCCCTTTTAGTTCGCTTGCTACCGCGCTGCAACGCCGTATCCACCGGAGCCCGAAACCCGTCGCTGCCGCGAGCTCGTTTCCGGCGAGCTCCGGCCATCACAGCTGCGGCTGCTTGCGGCACTGGACGCGGCACCCCGCCAGCTAACTGTATTGCCAAACCGCGCTCGAAACCGTGGCCTATACCGCGATTCCGACCGCCGCCGCCGCGTTCGGCCTCGCCGGCGTGCTGTCGCCGGCGTGCGCGCAGTTTGAACTCCGACGGGTCCCACCTGACAATTAGTTAGCCCTAACCCGAGCCTAAACAGGCACTGGCATGTGGCCCCGACCACTGTAGCAATTAGGATTAAATTAAACTAACATATTAACTACTGTGTCACTGACAACTGGGCCCCATCTCACTAATTAGCTAATTAGATTAGTTTAAAAATCATGTTTAACTAACAGTGGCTGACAGCTGGGTCCCACTGACCCAGTTGACCAGTCAAAATGCTGACTGGGCTGGCCCCAGTCAATGACATGTGGGCCCCGCTGACCCTGTTGACCAGTCAACGCTGACTGGGTCAACTGCTGACTATGCACAGCTGACTCACCCCCTGGCCCCACTTGTCATTGACTATGGCTGGCTAACTCTGAGTATAAAAAGAAAGTGCATTGTTTATAATTCGAACTAACTAATTAAAATAATTCCAGAAAATGCTAAAATCTTTAGAAATTCATATAAAATAATCCGTAGCTCAGGTCGAAAACTTTGTACATGAAAGTTGCTTAGAACGACGAGACGAATCCAACCGTGCTATCTGTTTCCGTGTCGGGACCCTCTACGAAGGTGAACCCATAATTTTTAGCCTATTTTCGGTAGATGAATAGTGCTTATACACTGGTTAATAAATCCAACTTAAATTCTAAAATAACTAATATGACTTAGACATGCTTTTTAGGCAACCCTGCACTGCACGTTAGCATAGCCTGCTCTATGTTGATTGTGACTTCCGTGTATTTATCTGTTTCCTCCCCCTCTTCTCTCTCGGTAGACCCCGCTACAGACGTAGTTCCCGAGACCGACGCAGCTCAGGAGCCCAACGACACCGTTGACGACCTTGCCTTTGCCGTCGAGCAACCAGGCAAGCCCCCCCTTTGATCATCCCGATATCGCCTATTCTATTTTCTCATGCTTGCATTAGAATTGCTGCTGCTAAGGTTTATCCTATTCTGATGCATAGCCTATTCTTGTAACTGTTGTTGATACCTACTTGCTTATCCTAAACTGCTTAGTATAGGATGGATAGAGACCCCAGTGACCCCACTTGTCCCGATTGCCCCGCTGGATTATCAGAAGAATCGACAACCAGGCCCCGGCACCGCACATCACCCCCTTAGTTGTAACGACACTGCAGCGTTACTATCGAGTGCCGAGGGTGATACCTCGTGTAGCACTTCTGATGTTAACTCTATAGAGTAGCTATTCGGTCGTGGTCATCGAGGGTGATTCCTCCTTCACCACTTCCGATAACGACGCTATCGTGCAACACCTCAAGTGTGAACCCATCGAGGGTGATTCCTCTGAGTTCACCTTGACGGATACATCGAGTAGGAATCCAACGAGGGTGATACCTTGGATTCCCCTGATGTTATGGACACACGGATACTTGGACTTTACACTTTTACTTGGAAAGGCGGGTCGACCCTGAGGGGTACCCGCGTGAGCCTAAGTGGCGAGTGTTGTGGAGACGGGTTGACCTGAAGGGTGCCCGAGATATGAATACGAGGCGTGGCCGGGCATTCTTAGCCCTTGCCGCGAGTCCTCGAGATGGGGCGACGGGGTCACATCGATCATGAGTCTCTGCTCGTTACCGCACCCCCAATGTACTAACGATTTGGATATTTGATCCGAGTGGGCCTCTGGCCCGATAGCACTAATCATCACGTGGGTTCAGTTATGGGCACTCTGCATCGTAGCATCAGCCGAAAGCTCTGTCAGACGTCCAGTTCAGCAGTGCGGCATGGAGTGATTGGCGCCATTCACGACAGAGGTGGTGCTTGGATCTGAGCCATGTGTGCAACGACCCGGAGGGCGAGGGGCGATGGCCCAAGACCCCCGAGCGCTTAGGATGTAGACCGATGGGGACCTCTCTGCTGAGCTCTAGGTAGGGTTGCGGTGTGTCGTTTGGCCGAGGCCGGGCATGACCCAGAAAAGTGTGTCCGGCCGGAGTTAAGCGAGCGTGGTGGGTAAGTTGGTGCACCCCTGCAGGGAAGAACTAATCTATGCATAGCCGGATCCTCGGTAACGGACGCTCGGAGTTGTATCCCGATTGATACAACTAGAACTTGAGATGCTACCTGGATATGTGGCTCCGGGATCGCTTTCTCGCAGGGAGTCGAGGTAGGATCTCTGGGCGAGGTTGATGACTGTATGGCTCTGGGATTGCTTTCTCGCAGGGAGTCGGGAAAGGATCTCTGGCCGAGGTTGATACTTGGACATTAGGGCTCTGGGATCGCTTTCTCGCAGGAAGTCGAGGTAGGATCTCTGGACGAGGTTGATGACATTACTACTACCTCTTTATGCTGTACTAATCTACACTCTTCTAATGCTGCAAGACCGTTGAAGGTGCATGTCTTCGATAGGACTAGGCCTTCTCTCTATTCTGGCATTTCTACAGCCCAGTCCACATATACAGCCTTTCTTTGATAATGTTGCATATGTAGTGTAGATCCTTGCTTGCTGAGTACTTCGGGTGAGTACTCACGGTTGCTTTGCTTTCTTTTCCCCATATCTTTTTGGTGCAACCAGATGACGGAGCCCCTGAGACAGCTGTTCCCGCCGACGATCGCTACTACTACCCAGAGGGTGGATACTACTACGAGTTGGCCGACGACCAGGAGTAGGTTCGGAGGGTCCCAGGCAGTAGGCCCGCGCCTTTCGATCGTAGTGTTTTCTTTGCCCCGCCTTCTAAGGGTCTATCTGTGCTTTCTTTTATATCTGTACTCAGATATCAGATGCTTCCGCTGACGCTTGTAGGCGAGCTTATGTATTCGAGCCCTCGAGGCCCCTGACTTGTAATATAAAGCTTGTATGACTTTATTTATGTTTTAGAGTTGTGTTGTGATATCTTCTCGTGAGTCCTTAGGCTTCATCGTGTGCATTTGCGTGTATGATTAGTGCACGATTGAGTCAGGGGCGTCACACTGGTGAGCATGAAAGAAGGTCTAGAGTTAGTCCAACTTTCAGTGACCATCAACGAGCAAGCATGCTTCACACAGAGATAGGTCGGTACATTGGCCGATATATTTACATGTTGAGTATCAAAAAAGGAGAAAAAGAGGAACCTAGCTCTCCAATTACCATCAGTAAAGGTGCCACAACAAAACGACTATTATGGAAAGATTTTCTGAGGTTCACCACCTCCAGGCAGTCTGTCTCCATCATCACATGTGAGAAACCGTGTAATTTAGCAGAAGTCACACCATCCCGAAGTGCCAAGGTCTCACCTATGAATGAATCCGTAACCCCAAGACAGGCTTTGCACCAAGCACCCAACAAACGGGCGTTAGAACAAGCAACTCCTCCTGGCCACATTTATCTGAG
Source organism: Thinopyrum elongatum (assembly GCA_011799875.1). Taxonomy (NCBI): domain Eukaryota; kingdom Viridiplantae; phylum Streptophyta; class Magnoliopsida; order Poales; family Poaceae; genus Thinopyrum; species Thinopyrum elongatum. Next base: position 215,152,880 of record CM022303.1, read on the forward strand.
TCCATATTCAACGGTGCATCCATCTTGATCTTCACCCAACCTGTATCTGGTGGCCTCCATCCGTGACCTATCAGCACGGATGTGTGGGAGCGTGGTATGTCTAGCAAGGCCAGGTCTTCTTTGATGCATTGTACGGTTATCATAGGATCAAGCTTCTCACCATCATGTGTCAACCTGGTTCTTGAGTGCCAGATCGCCCACATAACGTAAATCATTTGAGCATGTTGGATTTTTGTGAATTGACTGTCTTAGAGAATATCTCTTGAGCATGTATCTAGGTGCAGGCGTGGCCGGTGAACACCAAGCCAAGTGTGTGGTTCTTCCCATAAGAGTTTGGCATGCGAGAAATGCACTAACGCATGCATTAGATCTTCATCCATTGCAAAGCAAACATTGCATATGCTAATTTTCTTAATATGTTGTCGCGGAAACGTACATTCATTTGGTAGGATGCGACGAACCACCCTCCACTAGAAAATGCGTACCTTGATGACTTCCATATATGTTCATCTGTCTGTAGTAGTAACCGTCCCTTCATCTAGACCATCATGCTCCTTTCAATTCACGAGAGCACGATACGCAGAGTAGATGCCATTAACTCCATGAGCCCATGCAATAAGATCATCACCAACACTATTGTGTAGTGGGATATTTAATATGGCTTCGGCATCGGGTAGGATGAACACATCTCGGACTAGGTCTTGCCGCTAGGTCTAGTTTTCAGTATCTAAGATCACTAACATGCTCAAGTGTTGTACCTCCCGGCTTAACCATAGGAGACATGGTAGAGGACCCAGGGATCCACCTGTCATTCCAAATCGATATGGTGCTTCCATCACCCAACCCGCTTAATCAAACCTGTTTGAAGAGCATCTCGACCTTGCATGATAGCGCGCCAAATAGATGACGATGACTGCGGCGCTGTAGCATCCATGAACCCACCATCGGAAAAATATCGACCTTCATGACTATGGCGCAACGGGAGTTCGGATAAGTGATGAACCTCCCTCCATGTTTTCCTAGCAGCGCCAGATTGCCTCAAAAAGGCTTGACCGACCACAACAGATATGGTGCCATGTATTTCTTTTCTCACTTTAGCTATATGTCAGATGACTGAATTTTCATCTTCGGTCAATCAAATTTGCTGATGTTGATTCAATGTGCTTTATGATACGTGTGTAAGAGGTCCCCATGGATTTGAATGACGCTGTTATTTATTCAGTCGGTTTACTGCCTTTTCATGCTTAGAGCATCTTCAATAGACGGTTCATATGTAAAAATAACCAACTTTTGAATCTTCCGAGGCAAAAAACAACTCTCCAACAGATGGTCCATATGCAAAAAAAATTACATCTCCGCCTTCCGGTGATGTAAAATTCAACACCTCGCGGTGCAAATTTACATCTCCGGAGGCAGGAGATGTAAAAACCGCGGCCGCGCGCCAATGCCCAACCGCTCTTCATTTCCTTCCCCCCTTCTTCCTCCCGCCCGCCGCCGCCCCGCCGCAGCTCCCCGCTCGGCCACCGCCCCGCCGTAGATCCAGCCCCCCACCGCCGATTCCACCCCGCCTGGGCCGCCGCCTGCCGCCGCGCTGCCCCATCGCGTCCGCCCCCGCTCTAGCCGCCTCCGCCCCGCCCCGACCCCGTCCGCCTCCTCTCCAGCCGCCTCCGCCTCCGGTCCGTCCTCCGCCCGGCCCTGCCTGCACCGCACGCTGCCGCCCCGCTCCGTCCGCCTACGCCCCGCGCCGCACGCCGCCGCCCCGCTCCCCGCTCGGCCGCCGCCCCGACTCGCTCCTCGCTCGGCCGCCGCCCGCTCCCCGATGGCACCGAAGAAGACATCGAAGGGCAAGTCCGGTTTCTTCGGCGTGAGGGCGAAGCCCTTCGGGAACTTCGGAGTGGAGTTCTCCGACGCCGGGCAGCGTTGGTGGCTCGACACGTATCCCACCGCCGATGAGGCCGCGCGTGCCTACGACGTGGCGGCGTGGCGTGCCGGACGGCCGAAAACGGACCTCAACTTCCCGGAGGTCGAGACCCAGGCGGTGGCGGAGTGGCTCGTGCCGCAGGGCATCCGAATGGAGGAGATGCCGGCGAAGAAGGCAAAGAAGAGACCGGCGGTTGTCGTCGCTCCCGGTGAGAGCGACGAGGCGGCGATGGCTCGGTTTGCACGAGAGCATCTGCAGTACGTCCAGGCCGAGCTGGAGCACTACTAGAAGCGCGACGTCGAGGCGAAAAAGAAAGGGGTGAAGAAGGAGGACGAGGCTGGCCCCTCGACTGTGATCCCTATCGAGTCGTCGGATGAGGACTGGAGTGACTCCGAGGAGGAGGACGAGGGGTGCGATGACCCGACCAAGGACGAGTTCTGGGAGCAGTTCCGCAGCTCCGACGAGGAGTAGTTTCATCTAGTAGTTCGAATAAGTAGTAGTTGAATTTATGTATGAAACTATGTTGAATTTGATGTTCGAACTATGTTGAGATGAAGTAGTAGTTGGTCGTTTTAATCTTCGTTTTGGACCATCTGTTGAAGTTGCTCATCTTCATTTTGGACCATTTGTTAGAGTTGAGCATTTTTCGGAGATGTAAAAAGCACTTTTTGATGCTTCAAATTGGACCATCACCGATTTAGAGCACCAAAATATACATCACCTATTGAAGATGCCCTTAATGCATGATGCAGCCCCATGCATGCATGTCTCCACTTCGTGGCTCTTGCACCCATATGGATGGATGAAATGCATGCCAATTTTAGTGTGCGTGCATGCCTTTTATTCCTTGTGCTTGCTTATGTTTTTTGCACGTGATTACTTTTGTTTTTTGTTTTTCCTTTCTTAGTTGAGTTTTCTTTTCTCTTTATGTGTATTTTTGGATGTTGAGTGTCTCTAAATGTATGCACATAAGTACTACATGTTTAGAGCAACTCCAGCGCGCCGATTCATTTCGTCTGCGCGCGTTCGTTTAGGTCGGCGCGGACAGAAAAGTCGGTCTAATGCACCGACCCAAACGGACGCGCGTCCGCTTTTCATCCGCCTGCCGACCCATTCCCGGCCCATTTTTGAGCCGGATTTGCGTCAGCGCGGACACGAGACGGACGCGCGCGCGCCCGCCTACTCCTCCCCCTGGCCCGCTGGTCGGTGGCAGCCTCCACCATTTCCCTCCACTTTCCCCAAAACCCTCCCGTCCGCGCGCGCTCCCGCCGCTCGCCATGGACGACGACCTCGATGCGGCCGCCAGCCTCGCCTCCCTCGCCTCGTCCGGCATCACGTCCGCTCCCTTCGACAAAGGCAAGCCTCGCGCCCCCCGCAAGACCGCCGTCGCGCCCAAGCCGAAGAAGAAGCTGACGCCCGAGGAGCGGGCAAGGGAGTCGGCGAAGAGAAAGGGTCGGAGGCACGCGGCGGACGCGAGGGAGGAAGCCATCGCGGCGGCCGCCATCGCCGCCGCCGCGCAGCAGGAGGCCACCAACGCCCGCGTCGCGGCGGCAAAGAGGGAGGCGCTGATGTACCTAGGGTTAAACCCTGGCCAGCACGGCCTCGTCAACGCCATCGTGGCCGCGGCCAGCACCGGCTCATCTGCGTTTCCTCGGATGGTGCTGCCCGGGTCGCCCCGCGCGTCGGCGACACAGTCGATGCCCGGCTTCCACGTCTACCCGCAAACCTCCCGACTCTCGGGGAGTGCTCGCCCGAGGTGAGCATGGTGGTGCCTTCCACGCCCGCGCACGCGCCCATCGACCTCAACGCCACACCGGTGGCTAGTGGCTCGTCATCCAGAGGGGCGAGGAAACGCGCGCGGCAGATGCCAGCGGACGTGCTGCCGGGCGCACGCAACCTGTTCGACGGAATGCCGGCCTCCGGCGACGATGACTTCATGCAGAACATCATCTTCGAGGGTGGTGCGGCGGCTGCTGGCGGTGCCCCCTGGGCTGGCTAGAATCCCGAGACACAAAGCCAGGACGGCCGAGGGCCGTTCACGCCGTCCACCTTTGATCAAGATCAGGTCGCCTTCATGCATGATCAAGTCGGCGTGGACTTGGACGGCTTCCCGCTCGACCACGAGTTTCCGGAGGACTACGGACTCGAGGAAGAGGATGAGTGCGACATCGAAGGGGAGCCTTTGTTCGAGGACGAGCTCGCCAACCAAGCTGCCTGGGGGAAGCCGAAGCGCAAGAGCAGGCGGACGAAGGCATACACGGCGGCCGAGGACAAGCTTGTTTGTGAGTGTTGGAGGGACATTGGGCAAGACCCCAAGACCGGCGCCGAACAAAAGGCATCGACCTTTTGGACTCGTATCCATCGTGAGTTCCATGAGCGCAAGAAGTTTCCGCCGTACCAAATGCAAAGCACGCGCGGGCGGGTGTCTATTTCGAAGCGTTGGAAGGTGATCCAACAAGAGTGCAACAAGTTTTGTGCCACTCTTGAGAGCGTCAAGGGACGCCCCGTGAGCGGCATCGGCATCGGCATGCAAGACATGGTATGCTAGCAAGCGGCCCTCTTTGTGTCATTCCGTTTATGCTTGCATGTCCATTTCCATATCCATTTGCCAATATGCTTGCATGCAATTCATTTGTAGGCATTCCAAGCTTTGGAGACATTCAAGGTCCAACACGATGGCAAGTCCTTCAACCTCTCCCATTGTTGGAGGGTCATCAAAGACGAGGAGAAGTTCAAGGCGCAATATGCCGCCCTCATGTTGCGTGGGGGGAAGAAGGCCGTGGAGGAGGTTGGGGACGGCGAGATGCCACCGCCGCGGGGGAAGACCAACTCCAAGAAGGAGGACAAGCGGGATGCGGCGTCGATCGCTTTGATTGCAAGCGTGGAGGACATGATGACCAAGAAGGACTCAAGGGAGGAGAAGCGCCGGCAAGACAAGGAAGAACAAATGAACGCCTTCATGGAGATCCAAAAGAGGAGGCTTGAAATGGAGGCGGAGAAGCAAGCCAAGATGCTAGAGATCGAGGCCGCCAATGCCAAGACCAAGGCGAAAGAAGTGGCTCTCGCTAGCATGATGACGGGGGTGGAGATCATGAAGGTGGATCTCAACACCGTGTCGACAAGGAAGAGGCCGTGGTTCGAGAAGATGCAGGCCGACATGCTCAAGTTCGACGACGAGTGACCTATGGCGGCGAGCGCCATCCTTTTTTGTAAGCCGGCAAGTGTGCTGGCATGACCACGGCCGCGATGGCGTGGTCGAACTCCCGCCCCTTTTTGTGTGCTGGCATGTATGCCGGCCGCTGGCAAGTGCGCCAGCTGAACTGTGTGGTGTTTTTCTGAAGCTGGCATGGTGCCGGCATGAACTTCGGGCGATGGCATGGCCGCTGGCATGATCTATGGCCGCGGGTCTTTTTCAAAATTTGCGTGCGGACATGAAATGGGTCGCGGCCGTTGGGCGCACTGCCGACCCAAATCTTAAAGAGGGCGGACGCCCAGCGGGCGGCCGACCCAAACGGACAAAAGCGCCGTCCGTTCGGGTCGGCGCGTTGGAGTTGCTCTTATATTATATTAGAGTACACCCGAAAAAAATTATATTAGAGTACGAAAATTTCACTACTATATGTTTCTTCTTACAAATTATAAAAAGTGCAATTTTTGTACTAATTGTGTGGAAATTTTTCATTTAAGTTTTTATCTAACTTTCTTTCTTATTTAAGGGTAATATCAATTACACTAATTCATTCCTTCTTTTAAACTTATTATTTTACGTAAGCTCTACTATTATATGTTTGTTCTTGCATATATACAAAAAGTGCAATTTATGTCTAAATTATGTGCAAATTTTACCATGATTTGTCTTTTTTATTTCTTTCTTCTGAAAGGGTGATACCAAAGCCACCACTTCATTCTTTCTTAGAAAATATTTATTTTTTATTTTTTGGTGTGTAAATAAGTATACATGCAAGTACTATACAACATGTGTGTAACTTCTAGTAGAGTGCGAAATTTCCAATATTATATGTTCCTTTGCTGCATACTACTAAAGTGCAATTTTAGTGCAAACTTGTGTGTAGTTTTTTTCTCTTTTCTTTCCTCTTAAAAGGTTCATTATTCCCTAGAAAACTTCATTATTTTGATTTTGTTTTAGTTTTTTATTTTCTTTTTTCTTAAAGGTTTCATTCTTTCATAGAAAATTTTATTATTTTGATTTTGTTTTAGTTTTTATTTTATTTCATTTTCTTTTTAAGGGCAATACCAATATCATTCCACTATTATACGCTTATTATAGAAGTGCAATTATGTATAAACTTTGTGTAATTTTTGTCATTTTTTTTCCTTTCTTAAAGGAGAATACCAATGCCACTAATTCATTATTTCTTAAACAACTTTTTTTGTTCATTTTTGCGTGTGTATGTATACATGCAAGTACTATACAATATGTATGTAAATTATATTAGATGGTGAAAATTGCACCATTATATATTTATTCTCTACGTATGACCAAAAGTCTGATTCGAATGCAATGTTGTGTGCATTTTTTTTTAATTCTTAAAGGGCAATACCACTGCTACTAATATATTCTTGCTTAGAAAACTTCGTTATTTCAATGTTGTTAATTTTATATCATATATAATTGCTGAAAACTTGTAAAAACGTGTGTGTGCACTTATGTGTAATGCATGTACTCATATCCATCCAGCAAAAAAGTTCAAATTATTGCTTGAGTCGTCTGCTCACTTTCCCCTTTCCCCACTACTGTAGAGAGAGGAGAAGTCGAGGGCGACCTGTCTGCCTCCCGCGTCTGCCGACGAAGTCGGGGGTTCCTCCCCTCTCCGGCGGCCGCTCCGGCGGCGGGAGGGTGGAGGAACCCCGGATCTTCGGTTTCGGCATGTACAGGGGTATGGGCTAGGTGTGTGTGCCGTCGGCGTTTCGGAGGAGGCGGCGGCGGCGTTTTTACTTTTTCTGCCGGAGCTCCCTCCTCCTCTCGGTGTTGGTTCTTGTGCCGGCGCTGTTGAGAGCCTGGCTGTAGATTCCTGCCGTCCATGCCAGGCGGCGAGGTTAGGTTGTTGGCTGGCCGCCGTTTCGGTACAGGCGGCGGCATCGATTTCTTTTGCTCTGGATCGGGTTCCGGCGACTTGGTTCGTGGGTGTCGTCGGCGGTTCAGCTTGCAGGATGCCCTATCGAGGCCGGCGCAGCGGCGGTGGTGGCCTCGACGTGGATTTTGTGCTTGGGCTTCGTCGTCACAGTGGCGCGTGCTCCGGCGACGCTGTGGAGCTCTGGAGCTTTTGCAGGAGTCGTGCTCTGTCGGCGTGGTCTGGAATGCGCTGGCTCGACTGCGGCCTTGTGGTTGGAGGTATGGCGGCGTCGCCTGTTTCTCTGCGTCTGCCACGAAAGGAGACGGCGGCGTCGTGCTCGGCGAAGTTGTGGAGTGTGGCTCCACCGGTGATCCCTATCTCAGATGTGCTCTGCTGGATTCGGCGGGCCTCAGGTGAACGCCATAAAGCAGCTGGTCTGCGAGGAGCTTCGTCGATGCTTGGGCTTGCCGGAGATTCGCTGCTCTCAGCGTTGGCGGGGAGTCGGCGGGCGGTCGCGACGAGCGGTGGAGCTGTAGTTTGCAGGGTCCTGGAGGGGCTTTTCTTGTATTATCTTTTTTCCAGGGTTGTTTCTGCTATTGTTCCGTTCTCTCGGCAGTGCTCGATGTTTCGCTCGAGTGTTGGCGTGTGTGCTTCCTGTATCTTGTTTACTATCTAATGGACACGCTGATATTCTCTCTCAAAAAAAAGTTCAAATTGTGAATGGTTATGTACGTAGGACCCACCATCATCATTCATGTACCCGCCAGGCCAATGCCGCGCACAGGGATGGCCTTGAGCCTTGTTTTGTCGTACGTAAAAAGAGTGACTGACCCTAAAAACAAAACCAGTCGACTGGCACGTAGCCAGGCACTTCTTTTCTATACCCGTTTCAAAAAGGTTTTCCAAAGAAAGGTTGCGTTCAAACTTCAAAATGAGGATCGTCCACAAAGCTACTAGTCATAGTGCCCTCTACAATCGCCGGCAAAAGAACTAGTGTCCCCTACAAAATAGGTAGACAAAATTCTACCCGTGGAGTGTGATGGCTCCGCACCCTGCGGTCAAACACAAATCCTGCAAACATGCATGCAGCGAGTCATGGACGAAACTATATTTTTGCCAATCCCGCGATTTGTTGCGTACAAAGCGACACGCCTCATTTCCCGCGCTAAACAAATGATTTATCATCAAGGTTTGCCATACACCTGCATGGATAATACTTACTTCGTCCGTTTCATAATATAAGAACGTTTTTAACAGTAGTATAGTGTCAAAAACGTTCTTATATTATGTAATGAAGGAAGTACATGCTAGTACAAAGTTTCATGTAGAGTTGTTGAAGCATCTGCGTGTTTAACAGTAGTATAGTGTCAAAAACGTTCTTATATTATGTAATGAAGGAAGTACATGCTAGTACAAAGTTTCATGTAGAGTTGTTGAAGCATCTGCGTGTTGATTGTGGGAAAGGCAATCTGAGTTAACTAAGCATGGAAGCATCTTCGGTGGCCGGTCAGTGTGCGCCGGCCACTCGCTAGATTAAATTTATTTGGTCATGCCCGTTCGGTTAAATATACACTACGGTTCTGATGAGTGCTTTAGGCAAAAGAATGGATGATCCATGGCTACTTCGGTACTTCCCTACTTCTATTACGCTTGAGCACTTTCAAACGCGTGCCGTAATAGAGCACACAAACAAGGAAAATTGGTGCGATGAACTCAGTCAGGTGCATATCCACCCGGCTCAAAGGACCGAGTATAAAAAAATCTAGATGGAATTTGCAGGCTCACAAATCAACCGACGATGTGCATCTGTGACATACTTTTGGTAATGTGAAGGGATGGCTCGCAGCTTAACACTGATGTACTGCTACTGCTTGCGAATGCCTACTCGGACCAATCAGTAGCGGCATACCTGTGACGATACGCTCAAGTTTCACCCAAGTCGGCAACACGAAACTGGGACCAGACAACGACACCCACGAGCCAAGAGCAGCCCCCCTGAAGTTATGAACCCAAGCCCGTACTACATGTGTATTTCACTCCCAAATTTAGCCAATCATAATCAATGCGTCAATGTAGCTACCGATCATGATAATCAGGCAAACTTTGCACCGAGGACCCCTTTCAAACAAATGGCTAGACTCTCATTGCCGGCCTTTTGAGTTCAAATCATTCAGCAGGAGATGTGTGGGGTTTCAATTTACTACGGTTCTGACGAGTGCTTCAGGCCAAGAAGGGGTGTACCGAAAGACAGCTCTATTGTTTTAATGTAGCTCCATGGCTACTCAAGTATTTCTTTTTCTTTTTTGCGGGGTAATAGAGTTTTTCTTTTGCATAATAATACGTGTCTCATTTATATCATAATAAGAGCATCTACAACCGGACTTGACAAATCCGGCCCTTCAAATGCCCGCGGACACGCCCGGACACGTCCGCGTGCACTGACCGGACGCCCCTCAAATGTTGCGCCGCACATTCACATACCGCAAATTCCGATCCTTAAATCCATGCAATCTATGCATGTCGATCATACGATACAAACTGTTCGAATGCCAAAGTTCGAAACATAACAAAGCAAATCATAGTTCAACAAACCGGACATGGCAAAATGAAATCAATGTACGAGCGTGCCGGATGGCCTCGGATCACTGGCTGGGCGCCTGCTCCGAGCGGAATGCGTCGCGCTCCAGACGGAATGCGTCCTGCTCGTCCTCCTCTACCTGCATCCGGGCAGCCTCCTCCGCCTGCATCCGGGCTGCCTCCTCCGCCTGCATCCGGACTGCCTCCTCCGCCTGCATCCGGGCCACAGCCGCCCTTGCCGCCTCATACTTCCTATGGTCGTTGATCTCCACCTTCTTGTCTGCAAGCCACTTCTTCGCATGCTCATCCAAGAGGGTCTTGTCCGTCAACATGATCCTCGCATCTTCCCCGTCCCGTGCGAGTTGCAACCTCTCCTTCTCAAGCTCTATGTCGTCAAATGTCTTGGCCTTCTCGAGTTCCCATTTGATCACTGCTTGTTGCTTCTCCAACTCGATCTTCTCCCTCTCAATTCCAAGCTTCTTCTCCGCCCTCTTCCAGTCCCGTCCATCCTTTCCTTTTGTGCATCCAACATGAGCTTGTACCTCTCCTCCTTCTTGTTCTCCCTCACCGAAAAAATGCCCGTCCATGTGGACGACATTTTGGTAGCCGGAAAAATGTGGGTCGAAAAAACGTGACCAGACAGTGACCGGGCGGCCCGCCCGGGTGTATGAGGCGGGTTTGAGGCGCCCAGTTGTAGATGCTCGAAGGATCATAAGCAACATAAACACTGACCTGATAAGATTAAAAAAACTGCAGAACGCTAGTCTTTGCATAAAGGAACACCAGTCAAAGGAAATTACAATCAAGATCAAAGAATCTCCTGAGCTTGACCCCATCACCCGTCACTTACCTCCAGCACCACGACAACAACCAGCAAAGAATATAAAAATGGAACACCTCCTTAGCCGGGCTCGACACGGCTCCAGCGCTGATATACAGCTTTGCGGACCTCCAAGGTGGCTCATCAAAGAGGAAGCCATTGTCTTTGAACAAATCAAACCGAAGCAACACTCCGAACACGTCATCAAACTCCAGATCTGGCAGCCCGCATGACTAAGACGTCAGAGGAGGAAGCTATACCTGCCAGCCACGAACCATGAACCCAACACACGATCCACCATCTTCTATATGTCGTCAATGCATAACACAATCTGCATCTGCTCCTGGACTAACTCCCAAGCTCCGCGCTGGCGCTGGAGCAGACGACGTCGCAACGGCGGAGTCCGAGGACACAAGTCTGATAACCCACAAGTATAGGGGATCGCAACAGTTTTTGAGGGTATAGTATTCAACCCAAATTTATTGATTCAACACAAGGGAGCCAAAGAATATTCGCGAGTATTAACAGTTAAGTTGTCAATTCATATATTCGCGAATACCTTAGGGTATGCGGATCGTAACTCGTAATAGGTGTCTACAACTTGCAAGATAGGATCAAGAACACACATATATTCATCAAAACATAACAGGTTCAGATCTGAAATCATGGCACTCGGGCCCTAGTGACAAGCATTAAGCATAGCAAATTCATAGCAATATCAATCTCAGAACATAGTGGATACTAGGGATCAAACCCTAACAAAACTAACTCGATTACATGATAAATCTCATCCAACCCATCACCGTCCAGCAAGCCTACGATGGAATTACTCACTCCCGGCGATGAGCATCATGAATTTGGTGATGGAGGAAGGTTGATGATGATGACGGCGACGGATTCCACCCTCCGGAGCCCCGAACGGACTCCAGATCAGCCCTCCCGATGAAGAACAGGAGGTGGCGGCGACTCTGTATCGTAAAACGCGATGAATCCTTCTCTCTGATTTTTCTCTCCGCGAATAGGTATATATGGAGTTGGACTTAGGGTTGCCGGAGCTCCAGGGGGCCCACAAGCCTGGGAGGCGTGCCCTAGGGGGTAGGCGCGCCCCCAGAGCTTGTGGCTCCTAGGTGGCCCCCCTCTGGTATCTTTTTCCGCCAGTATTTTTTATATATTCCACAAAAATTCTCCGTAAATTTTCAAGTCGATTCGAAAACTTTGATTTCTGCACAAAAACAACACCATGGCAATTCTGCTGAAAACAACGTCAGTCCGTGTTAGTTCCATTCAAATCATGTAAATTAGAGTCCAAAACAAGGGCAAAAGAGTTTGGAAAAGTAGATACGATGGAGGCGTATCAACTCCCCCAAGCTTAACCCATTGCTTGTCCTCAAGCAATTCAGTTGACAAACTGAAAGTAACAAAGAAAAACTTTTACAAACTCTTTTTAATCTTGTTGTTGCAAATATGTCTAGCCAATGTTCAGGTTTTCAGCAAGGATTATGAACTAACCATATTCACAATAACACTTAGGTATCATGTTTACTCATATCAATAGCATAACAAACTAGCGAGCAATAATAAGATATCTCGGATGGCAGCACATTTTTCAAAACAATCATGATATAATATGACATAATGGTATCTCGCTAGCCCTTTCTGAGACCGCAAAACATAAATGTAGAGCACCCCTGAAGTTCAAGGACTGACTGGACTTTGTAATTCATGGCAAAAGAGATCCAGTCACAGTCATACTCAATATCGAATAAAAACAAAAGCATATAAATGACAATGGTGCTCTCTAGTTGGTGCTTTAATAAGAAAATGATGACTCAACAATAAAGGTAAATAGATAGGCCATTCGCAGAGGGAAGCAGGGATTTGTAGAGTTGCCAGAGCTCGGAGCTTTTAAAACAGAGATGAATATAATTTTGAGAGGCATGCTTTCATTGTCAACATAACAACCGAGAGATCTCACTATCTTCCATGCTAGACACATTATAGGTGGTTCCCAAACAGAATGGTAAAGTTTTACTTCCCCTCCACCAACAAACACAATCCATGGCTAGCCGAATCCTCGGGTACCGTCCATACCAACAACAATCCCGGGGAGTTTTGTTTCATTATTATATTTTTATTTTGATCATAGGACTGGGCATCCCGATTACCAGCCACTTTCTGGTGAATGACAAGTGAATAAACACTCATCGTGAGAATAACCCACCTAGCATGGAAGATACTGACAGCCCCCTGTCGCTACATGAGCGATTCGGGCATACAAAACAAATTATTATTTGAAGATTTAGAGTTTGGCACATGCAAATTTACTTAGAACGGTAGGTAAATACCGTGTATAGGTAGGTATGGTGGACTCTCCAGTTGGTGCATATAAGAGCCACTCAACATTTTCATCGTGGTCTTTGATACGTCTCCAACGTATCTATAATTTTTTATTGTTCCATGCTGTTATATTATCATTCTTGGATGTTTTACAATCATTTTATAGCAACTTTATATCATTTTTTGGGACTAACCTATTGACATAGGGCCCAGTGCCAGTTGCTGTTTTTTGCTTGTTTTTTACTTCGCAGAATATCAGTACCAAACGGAGTCCAAACGCAGCAAAACTTTTTGAAAAAAATTTCTGGACAAGAAGACACCCAATGGCCCAAAGAAGTACGAGAGGGGAGGCCCGTGGTGAGCACAACCCACCAGGGCGCGCCTAGGAGCCCAAGCGCCCAGGGGGGTTGTGCCCCCCACGGAGCCCCCCTGCACCGCCTCTTCACCCTATAAATTCTCAAATATTCCAGAAACCCTAAGGGAGACGTCGAAACACAATTCCAGCCGCCGCAAGTTCCAGAACCACGAGATCCAATCTACACCATCACGGAGGGGTTCATCATCCTCATTGGTGCCTCTCTGATGATGCGTGAGTAGTCCACCATAGACATACGGGTCCGTAGGAAGTAGCTAGATGGCTTTCTCTCTCTCTCTTTTGATTCTCAATACAATGGTCTCTTGGAGATCTATTTGATGTAATGACTTTTTGCGGTGTGTTTGTTGGGATCTGATGAAGTTTGAGTTTATGATCAGATCTATATCCATGAAAGTTATTTGAGTTTTCTTTGATCTCTTATATGTATGATTACTTATAGCCTCGTATTTCTTCTTCGAATCTTTGGTTTAGTTGTTGGGGATCGTAGCAGAATTTTAAAATTTCCTACGCATCACCAAGATCAATCTATGGAGTCATCTAGCAACGAGAGAGAGTGGAGTGCATCTACATACCCTTGTAGATCGCGAGCGGAAGCGTTCAAGAGAACGGGGTTGATGGAGTCGTACTCGTCGTGATCCAAATCACCGATGACCGAGCGCCGAACGGACGGCACCTCCGTGTTCAACACACGTACGGAGCGGAGACGTCTCCTCCTTCTTGATCCAGCAAGGGGGGAGGAGAGGTTGGGGAGGACAGCTCCAGCAGCAGCACGACGGCGTGGTGGAGTTGGAGCTGCGTGGTATTCCTGCAGGGCTTCGCCAAGCACCGCGGGAGGAGGAGGAGGTGTTGGAGAGGGGAGGGGCTGCGCCAGGGATGAGGTATGGCCTCCCTCCCACCCCTCCACTATTTATAGGGGGAAGAGGAGAGGGGGCCGGCCCCCTCAGATCCAATCTGAGGGGAGGGGAGGCGGCCAGGGGAGGGAAACTTGCCCCCCAAGCAAGGTGGAAGGCTCCCTCCCCTAGGGTTTCCCAACCCTAGGCGCCATGGGCCCTTGGGGGGGGCACACCAGCCCACTAGGGGGCTGGTTCCCTCCCATATACAGCCCATTAGGCCTCCCGGGTAAATCAGACCCACCCGGTGGACCTCCGGACACCTTTCGGTGGTCCCGGTACAATACCGATAACCCCCGAAACTATTCCGGTGACTGTATGACAACTTCCCATATATAAATCTTCACCTCCGGACCATTCCGGAACTCCTCGTGACGTCCGGGATCTCATCCGAGACTCCGAACAACATTCGGTAACCACGTACAAACTTTCCCTACAACCCTAGCGTCATCGAACCTTAAGTGTGTAGACCCTACGGGTTCGGGAGACACGTAGACATGATCGAGACGACTCTCCGGTCAATAACCAACAGCGGGATCTGGATACCCATGTTGGCTCCCACATGCTCCTCGATGATCTCATCGGATGAACCACGATGTCGAGGATTCAATCAATCCCGTATGCAATTCCCTTTGTCTATCGGTACGATACTTGCCCGAGATTCGATCGTCGGTATACCGATACCTTGTTCAATCTCGTTACCGGCAAGTCTCTTTACTCGTTTCCGTAACACATCATCCTGTGAACAACTCCTTGATCACATTGAGATCATTATGATGATGTCCTACCGAGTGGGCCCAGAGGTACCTCTCCGTCACACGGAGTGACAAATCCCAGTCTCGATTCGTGCCAACCCAACAGACACTTTCGGAGATACCCGTAGTGCACCTTTATAGCCACCCAGTTACGTTGTGACGTTTGGTACACCCAAAGCACTCCTACGGTATCCGGGAGTTGCACAATCTCATGGTCTAAGGAAAAGTAACTTGACATTGGAAAAGCTTTAGCAAACGAACTACACGATCTAGTGCTAGGCTTAGGATTGGGTCTTGTCCATCACATCATTCTCCTAATGATGTGATCCCGTTATCAATGACATCCAATGTCCATGGTCAGGAAACCGTAACCATCTATTGATCAACGAGCTAGTCAACTAGAGGCTTACTAGGGACATGTTGTGGTCTATGTATTCACACATGTATTACGATTTCCGGATAACACAATTATAGCATGAATAACAGACAATTATCATGAACAAGGAAATATAATAATAACCATTTTATTATTGCCTCTAGGGCATATTTCCAACAGTCTCCCACTTGCACTAGAGTCAATAATCTAGTTACATTGTGATGAATCGAACACCCATAGAGTTCTGGTGTTGATCATGTTTTGCTCGTGGAAGAGGTTTAGTCAACGGATCTGCTATATTCAAATCCGTGTGCACTTTACAAATATCTATGTCTCCATCTTGAACATGTTCACGTATGGAGTTGAAGCAACGCTTGATATGCCTGGTCTTCTTGTGAAACCTGGGCTCCTTGGCAAGGGCAATAGCTCCAGTGTTGTCACAGAAGAGAGCCATTGGACCCGACGCATTTGGAATGACTCCTAGGTCGGTGATGAACTCCTTCATCCATACTGCTTCGTGTGCTGCCTCCGAGGCTGCTATGTACTCCGCTTCGCATGTAGAACCCGCCATGACGCTTTGCTTGCAACTGCACCAGCTTACCGCTCCACCATTCAAAATATACACGTATCCGGTTTGTGACTTGGAGTCATCCGGATCTGTGTCGAAGCTAGCGTCGACGTAACCCTTTACGACGAGCTCTTCGTCACCTCCATATACGAGAAACATATCCTTAGTCCTTTTCAGGTACTTCAGGATGTTCTTAACCGCTGTCCAGTGTTCCTTGCCGGGATTACTTTGGTACCTACCTACCAAACTTACAGCAAGGTTTACATCAGGTCTGGTACACAGCATGGCATACATAATAGACCCTATGGCTGAGGCATAGGGGATGACACTCATCTCTTCTATATCTTTTGCCGTGGTCGGGCATTGAGCCGAGCTCAATTTCACACCTTGCAATACAGGCAAGAACCCCTTCTTGGACTGATCCATATTGAACTTCTTCAATATCTCATCAAGGTATGTGCTTTGCGAAAGACCTATGAGGCGTCTCGATCTATCTCTATAGATCTTGATGCCTAATATATACGCAGCTTCTCCAAGGTCCTTCATTGAAAAACACTTATTCAAGTAGGCCTTCATACTTTCCAAGAATTCTATATCATTTCCCATCAGCAGTATGTCATCCACATATAATATGAGAAATGCTACAGAGCTCCCACTCACTTTCTTGTAAACACAGGCTTCTCCATAAGTCTGTGTGAACCCAAACGCTTTGATCATCTCGTCAAAGCGAATGTTCCAACTCCGAGATGCTTGCACCAGCCCATAGATTGAGCGCTGGAGCTTGCATACCTTGTCAGCATTCTCAGGGTCGACAAAACCTTCCGGTTGTATCATATACAACTCTTCCTTAAGAAAACCATTAAGGAATGCCGTTTTGACGTCCATTTGCCACATCTCATAATCATAGTATGCGGCAATTGCTAACATGATTCTGACGGATTTCAGCTTCGCTACGGGTGAGAAAGTCTCATCGTAGTCAACCCCTTGAACTTGTCGATAACCCTTAGCGACAAGCCGAGCCTTATAGATGGTCACATTACCATCCGCGTCAGTCTTCTTCTTAAAGATCCATTTATTTTCTATGGCTTGCCGATCATCGGGCAAGTCAGTCAAAGTCCATACTTCGTTTTCATACATGGATCCTATCTCGGATTTCATGGCTTCAAGCCATTTGTCGGAATCCGGGCCCGCCATCGCTTCTTCATAGTTCGAAGGTTCACTGTTGTCTAACAACATGATTTCCAGGACAGGATTGCCATACCACTCTGGTGCGGAACGTGTCCTCGTGGACCTTCGAAGTTCAGTGGTAGCTTGATCATGATCATTATCAATAACTTCCTCCCTAGCCGGTGTAGGCTCCACAGAAACATTTTCCTGTGCTGCGCTACTCTCCGGTTCGAGGGTCATCTCATCAAGCTCCACTTTCCTCCCACTTACTTCTTTCGAGAGAAACTCTTTCTCTAGAAAGGATCCATTCCTGGCAACAAAGATCTTGCCCTCGGATCTTAGGTAGAAGGTATACCCAATAGTTTCCTTAGGGTATCCTATGAATACGCATTTTTCCGACTTGGGTTCGAGCTTCTCTGGTTGAAGTTTCTTCACATAAGCATCGCATCCCCAAACTTTCAGAAACGACAGCTTAGGTTTCTTCCCAAACCATAATTCATACGGTGTCGTCTCAACGGATTTTGACGGTGCCCTATTTAAAGTGAATGCGGCAGTCTCTAAAGCATAACCCCAAAAAGATAGCGGTAGATCAGTAAGAGACATCATAGATCGCACCATATCCAATAGAGTGCGATTACGACGTTCGGACACACCGTTACACTGAGGTGTTCCAGGCGGCGTGAGTTGTGAAACAATTCCACATTTCCTTAAGTGTGTGCCAAATTCATGACTCAAATATTCTCCTCCACGATCTGATTGTAAGAACTTTATTTTCTTGTCACGTTGATTCTCAACCTCATTCTGAAATTCCTTGAACTTTTCAAAGGTCTCAGACTTGTGCTTCATCAAGTAGACATACCCATATCTACTCAAATCATCGGTGAGGGTGAGAACATAACGATAACCACCGCGAGCCTCAACACTCATTGGACCACACACATCAGTATGTATGATCTCCAATAAGTTGGTTGCTCGCTCCATTGTTCCGGAGAACGGAGTCTTGGTCATCTTGCCCAAGAGGCATGGTTCGCATCTGTCAAATGATTCATAATCAAGAGACTCCAAAAGTCCATCTGCATGGAGTTTCTTCATGCGTTTAACACCGATATGACCAAGGCGGCAGTGCCACAAGTATGTGGGACTATCGTTATCAACCTTGCATTTCTTGGCTTTCACATTATAAACATGTGTAACATCACGTTCGAGATTCAATAAAAATAAACCATTCACCAGCGGGGCATGACCATAAAACATATCTCTCATATAAATAGAACAACCATTATTCTCAGATTTAAATGAGTAGCCATCTCGCATTAAGCGAGATCCAGATACAATGTTCATGCTCAAAGCTGGCACTAAATAACAATTATTGAGGTTTAAAACTAATCCCGTAGGTAGATGCAGAGGTAGCGTGCCGACGGCAATCACATCGACCTTGGAACCATTCCCGACGCGCATCGTCACCTCGTCCTTCGCCAGTCTACGCTGATTCCGCAGTTCCTGCTTTGAGTTACAAATATGAGCAACCGCACCGGTATCAAATACCCAGGAACTACTACGAGTGCTGGTAAGGTACACATCAATTACATGTATATCACATATACCTTTGGTATTGCCGGCCTTCTTATCTGCTAAGTACTTGGGGCAATTCCGCTTCCAGTGACCGTTTCCCTTGCAATAAAAGCACTCAGTCTCAGGCTTGGGTCCATTCTTTGACTTCTTCCCGGCAGCTGGCTTACCGGGCGCGGCAACTCCCTTGCCGTCCTTCTTGAAGTTCTTCTTACCCTTGCACTCAGTCTCAGGCTTGGGTCCATTCTTTGACTTCTTCCCGGCAGCTGGCTTACCGGGCGCGGCAACTCCCTTGCCGTCCTTCTTGAAGTTCTTCTTACCCTTGCCCTTCTTGAACTTAGTGGTTTTATTCACCATCAACACTTGATGTTCCTTTCTGATCTCTGCCTCCGCTGACTTCAGCATCGCATATACCTCAGGAATGGTCTTTTCCATTCCCTGCATGTTGAAGTTCATCACAAAGCTCTTGTAGCTAGGTGGAAGCGACTGGAGGATTCTGTCAATGACCGCGTCATCCGGGAGATTAATCCCCAGCTGAGACAAGCGGATGTGCAACCCAGACATTTTGAGTATGTGCTCGCTGACAGAACTATTTTCCTCCATCTTACAGCTGTAGAACTTATCGGAGACTTCATATCTCTCGATCCGGGCATGAGCTTGGAAAACCATTTTCAGCTCTTCGAACATCTCATATGCTCCGTGATGCTCAAAACGCTTTTGGAGCCCCGGTTCTAAGCTGAAGAGCATGCCGCACTGAACGAAGGAGTAATCATCGGTGCGTGTCTGCCAAACGTTCAAATCGTCTGGCAGTGCTGGGAGAGCAGGTGGGTCACCTAACGGTGCTTCAAGGACATATGATTTCTTGGCAGCTATGAGGATAATCCTCAGGTTACGGACCCAGTCCGCATAGTTGCTACCATCGTCTTTCAGCTTGTTTTTCTCTAGGAACGCATTGAAGTTGAGGGTAGCATTAGCGTTGGCCATTTGATCTACAAGATAGATATGTAACATTTAGACTAAGTTCATGACAATTAAGTTCATCTAATCAAATTATGTAATGAACTCCCACTCAGATAGACATCCCTCTCGTCATCTAAGTGATTACATGATCCGAATCGACTAGGCCGTGTCCGATCATCACGTGAGACGGACTAGTCATCAACGGTGAACATCCCCATGTTGATCGTATCTTCTATACGACTCATGCTCGACCTTTCGGTCTCTTGTGTTCCGAGGCCATGTCTGTACATGCTAGGCTCGTCAAGTCAACCTAAGTGTATTGCTGTGTAAATCTGGCTTACACCCGTTGTATTCGAACGTTAGAATCTATCACACCCGATCAACACGTAGTGCTTCGAAACAACGAACCTTCGCAACGGTGCACAGTTAGGGGGAACACTTTCTTGAAATTTTAGTAAGGGATCATCTTATATATGCTACCGTCGTTCTAAGCAAATAAGATGCAGAAACATGATAAACATCTCATGCAATCAAAATAGTGACATGATATGGCCATTATCACTTTGCTCCTTTTGATCTCCATCTTCGGGGCTCCATGATCATCATCGTCACCGGCATGACACCATGATCTCCATCATCATGATCTCCATCATCGTGTCTTCATGAAGTTGTCTCGCCAACTATTACTTCTACTACTACGGCTAACGGTTAGCAATAAAGTAAAGTAATTACATGGCGAATTTCAATGACACGCAGGTCATATAATAAATTAAGACAACTCCTATGGCTCCTGCCGGTTGTCATACTCATCGACATGCAAGTCGTGATTCCTATTACAAGAACATGATCATCTCATACATCACATATATCATTCATCACATCCTTTGGCCATATCACATCACAAAGCACTTGCTGCAAAAACAAGTTAGACGTCCTCTAATTGTTGTTGCAAGTTTTTATGTGGCTGCTATAGGTTTCTAGCAAGAACGTTTCTTACCTACGCCAAAACCACAATGTGATATGCCAATTTCTATTTACCCTTCATAAGGACCCTGTTCATCGAATCCGATCCGACTAAAGTGGGAGAGACAGACACCCGCTAGCCACCTTATGCAACTAGTGCATGTCAGTCGGTGGAACCTGTCTCACGTAAGCGTACGTGTAAGGTCGGTCCGGGCCGCTTCATCCCACAGTGCCGCCGAATCAAGATAAGACTAGTAACGGCAAGAAGATTGACAAATCGACGCCCACAACTACTTTGTGTTCTACTCGTGCAAGATACTACGCATAGACCTAGCTCATGATGCCACTGTTGGGGATCGTAGCAGAATTTTAAAATTTCCTACGCATCACCAAGATCAATCTATGGAGTCATCTAGCAACGAGAGAGAGGGGAGTGCATCTACATACCCTTGTAGATCGCGAGTGGAAGCGTTCAAGAGAACGGGGTTGATGGAGTCGTACTCGTCGTGATCCAAATCACCGATGACCGAGCGCCGAACGGACGGCACCTCCGTGTTCAACACACGTACGGAGCGGAGACGTCTCCTCCTTCTTGATCCAGCAAGGGGGGAGGAGAGGTTGGGGAGGACAGCTCCAGCAGCAGCACGACGGCGTGGTGGAGTTGGAGCTGCGTGGTATTCCTGCAGGGCTTCGCCAAGCACCGCGGGAGGAGGAGGAGGTGTTGGAGAGGGGAGGGGCTGCGCCAGGGATGAGGTATGGCCTCCCTACCACCCCTCCACTATTTATAGGGGGAAGAGGAGAGGGGGCCGGCCCCCTCAGATCCAATCTGAGGGGAGGGGAGGCGGCCAGGGGAGGGAAACTTGCCCCCCAAGCAAGGTGGAAGGCTCCCTCCCCTAGGGTTTCCCAACCCTAGGCGCCATGGGCCCTTGGGGGGGGCACACCAGCCCACTAGGGGGCTGGTTCCCTCCCATATACAGCCCATTAGGCCTCCCGGGTAAATCAGCCCCACCCGGTGGACCTCCGGACACCTTTCGGTGGTCCCGGTACAATACCGATAACCCCCGAAACTATTCCGGTGACTGTATGACAACTTCCCATATATAAATCTTCACCTCCGGACCATTCCGGAACTCCTCGTGATGTCCGGGATCTCATCCGGGACTCCGAACAACATTCGGTAACCACGTACAAACTTTCCCTACAACCCTAGCGTCATCGAACCTTAAGTGTGTAGACCCTACGGGTTCGGGAGACACGTAGACATGACCGAGACGACTCTCCGTTCAATAACCAACAGCGGGATCTGGATACCCATGTTGGCTCCCACATGCTCCTCGATGATCTCATCGGATGAACCACGATGTCGAGGATTCAATCAATCCCGTACGCAATTCCCTTTGTCTATCGGTACGATACTTGCCCGAGATTCGATCGTCGGTATACCGATACCTTGTTCAATCTCGTTACCGGCAAGTCTCTTTACTCGTTTCCGTAACACATCATCCTGTGAACAACTCCTTGATCACATTGAGCTCATTATGATGATGTCCTACCGAGTGGGCCCAGAGGTACCTCTCCGTCACACGGAGTGACAAATCCCATTCTCGATTCGTGCCAACCCAACAGACACTTTTGGAGATACCCGTAGTGCACCTTTATAGCCACCCAGTTACGTTGTGACGTTTGGTACACCCAAAGCACTCCTACGGTATCCGGGAGTTGCACAATCTCATGGTCTAAGGAAAAGTTACTTGACATTGGAAAAGCTTTAGCAAACGAACTACACGATCTAGTGCTAGGCTTAGGATTGGGTCTTGTCCATCACATCATTCTCCTAATGATGTGATCCCGTTATCAATGACATCCAATGTCCATGGTCAGGAAACCGTAACCATCTATTGATCAACGAGCTAGTCAACTAGAGGCTTACTAGGGACATGTTGTGGTCTATGTATTCACACATGTATTACGATTTCCGGATAACACAATTATAGCATGAATAACAGACAATTATCATGAACAAGGAAATATAATAATAACCATTTTATTATTGCCTCTAGGGCATATTTCCAACATTAGTTAGGCCGACTAGATCGATTTTTCTTGCCATGGGAAGAGGTGCTTTGTGATGGGTTCGATCTTGCGGTGTTCTTTTCCAGTGACAGAAAGGGCAGCAAGGCACGCATGTATCATTGCTATTAAGGATAACAAGATGGGGTCTATTCCTACATGAATAGATCTTGTCTACATCATGTTATCGTTCATATTGCATTACTCCGTTTCTCCATGAACTTAATACACTAAATGCATGATGGATAGCGGTCGATGTGTGGAGTAATAGTAGTAGATGCAGGCAGGAGTCGGTCTACTAATCTTGGACGTGATGCCTATATAATGATCATTGCCTGGATATCGTCATAATTATTCGATCTTCTATCAATTCCCCAACAATAATTTGTTTACCCACCGTATGCTATTTTCTCGAGAGAAGCCACTAGTTAAATCTACGGCCCCCGGGTCTATTCTTTATCATATTTGCTTTGAGATCTATTTTTATTCGCTTCTATTTTTAGATCTATTATTCTAAAAACCCAAAAATACCTTGCTGCACTTTTTTATTACTTATTTTTTTGTGTGTTATTGCGAGATCTATTTATCCAAAATCATACAAAGCAATCTATCTTTTGCCCGAGGAGGGATTGACAACCCCTCTTACGCGTCGGGTTGCAAGTATTTGTTTTTTGTGTGCAGGTACCGTTTACATAGCTTGGCTTGGCCTCCTACTAAGGGAAATACCTACCGTAGCTGTACTGCATCATTCCTTCCTCTTTGGGGAAATACCGACGCAGTTTCAAGCGACATCAGTCTTCTCCTTATGACCCAAAGAAAAAAAAGAATTTCAAAGAAACACACTGAAATATTTTTGGAGTTTTTGTTTTTCTCAAGAAAGCAAAACAAAAGAAAAATGAAAACGAGGAAAACTATTTACACGGGAAAGCTCCCAACATGTAAAAGAAGAATGGGAAATCTTTTTGGGTTTTCTTTTAATACTACGACTAAATTGAACTAGAAAGAAAAATTAAAAAGAAGCAAGAAATATTTTTGGATTTTATCAAAAAAAATCAAACACACAAGAAGAAAGCAAGCAAAATAAACTAGCATGGATTATACAATGAAAAAGGATGAACACCGACAACTGGAGTGAATGTGTGATCATGAATGTAATGTCGGTGAGAGATACGTACTCCCCCAAGCTTAGGCTTTTGGCCTAAGTTGGTCTTTGGCCACGGCTGGCCAGGCGGATATCTAACACTTTGGGACTTGTTTCATATATTGCCATTGCTTTTGACAAGCTCAAATAAATTTTAGTGAAGAACATGAGCATAAAGATTTTCATCTCTCAAAATAATATAAGTTAAGCATGAGAGAATTTCCTCAAAAATTACTAACTCTCAAATAAATCTAAGTTAAGCATGCGTTTGGACTCCGTTTGATAGGGATATTCTGCGAAGTAAAAAACAAGCAAAAAAGAACAACTGGCACTAGGCACTATGTCAATAGGTTAGTCCCAAAAAAATGATATAAAGTTGCAATAAAATGATTGTAAAACATCCAAGAATGATAATATAACAGCATGGAACAATAAAAAATTATAGATATGTTGGAGATGTATCAGCGCCTTGTGAGCTTGTGGCTCACAGGTGCACCCCCCCCCCCCCCCGGGGTGTGTTCAGTACCAAATTTTTTCAAATATTGTAGAAAAAATCATATAAAATTTTCAGGGCATTTGGAGAACTTTTATTTTCTGGTCATTTTTTATTGCACGGATAATTTAGAAAACAGTAAAATAATAGCATTTCTATTTTATTAATTCTAAATAACAGAAAGTAAAAAGTGGGTACAGAAGGTTGTGTTTACTAAATTCATCCATTACATGCCCGCCAAAAGGAATTCATTAATAAGGTTGATCAAGTCTTATTAACAAACTTCTTTCGAATGACATGAAACCGGAGAATTTTCGTGCAACACTAGGTTACCTCAACGGGGATATGCATGTCCTCAATAATAAGAATATCATATTTCTTTTTGACAGTGGGAATAGGGAATTCAAAACCTCCAATAGTAATTGTTGAAATTTTTCCAATAGAATTGATACTATTCACTTGAGGTTGTTTCTTCGAAAAGTGTACCGTATGCTCATTACCATTAACATGAAAAGTGACATTGCCTTTATTGCAATCAATAACAACCCCTGCAGTATTCAAAAAAGGTCTACCAAGGATGATCGACATACTATCTTCCTCGGGTATATCAAGAATAACAAAGTTTGTTAAGATAGTGACATTTGCAACTACGACAGGTACATCCTCACAAATACCGATGGGTATAGTAGTAGATTTATCAGCCATTTGCAAAGAAATTACAGTTGGTGTCAACTTATTCAAATCAAGTCTACGATATAAAGAGAAGGGCATAACACTAACACCGGCTCCTAGATCACATAAAGCAGTTTTAACATAGTTTCTTTTAATGGAGCATGGTATAGTTGGTATTCCTGGATCTCCTAATTTCTTTGGTATTCCACCCTTAAATGTATAATTAGCAAGCATGGTGGAAATTTCAGCTTCTGGTATCTTTCTTTTATTAGTAACAATATCTTTCATATACTTAGCATAAGGAGACATTTTCAGAATATCAGTCAAACGCAAGCGCAAAAAGACAGATGTAAGCATTTCAACAAAGCGCTCAAATTCTTAATCATCCTTATTCTTTGAAGCTTTAGGAGGAAAGGGCATGGGTTTCTGAACCCATGGTTCTCTTTCTTTACAATGTTTTCTAGCAATGAAGTCTCTCTTATCATATCTTTTATTCTTAGGTTGTGGGTTATCAAGATGAACAGCAGGTTCTATCTCCACATCATTATCATTACTAGGTTGAGCATCAACATGAACATCATCATTATCATTATTACTAGGTTCATGTTCATCACCAGATTGTGTTTCAACATCAGAAATAGAAATATCATTTGGATTCTCAGGTGTGTCTATAGTAGGTTCACTAGAGGCATGGAAAGTCATATCATCATTCTTTTTCTTTGTAGACGGACTAGGTGCATCAGTATTAATTATTTGAGAGTCCTGTTCAATTCTTTTAGGATGGCCTTCAGGATACAAGGGTTCCTGAGTCATTTTACCACCCCTAGTCATAACTCTAACAGCATGATCATTCATCTTGTTGTTCATTTCATTAAGCAAATCATTTTGTACCTTGAGAACTTGTTCTACTTGAGTTTTTACAATGGAAGCATGCTTACTAACAACCTTGAGATCATTAACAGTTCTAAACATATAGTCACTCAAGTGTTCAATCATATAAGCATTTCACTTCAATTGTCTACTAACATATGCATTGAAGTTTTCTTGTTTAACAATAAAGTTATCAAATTCATCCAAGCATTGACTAGCAGATTTATATAAGGAATATCACCTTCATCAAATCTATAGAGAGAATTTACCTCTACTACCTATGTCGGGGTATTAAAGACCATGTATTTCTTCAATAGGTGGTAAATTCTTAACATCTTCAGCTGTAATACCTTTTTCTTTCATAGATTTCTCTGCCTCTTGCATATCTTCAGGACTGAGAAATAGAATACCTCTCTCCTTCGGAGTTGGCTTGGGCGCTGGTTCGGGAAGAGTCCAATCATTATTATTACTCAATATATTATTCAATAATTCTTCAGCTTGTTCAATAGTTCATTCCCTGAAAACACAACTAGCACAACTATCTAGGTGGTCCCTAGAAGCATTGGTTAGTCCATTATAAAAGATATCAAGTATTTCATTTTTCTTGAGAGGATGATCAGGCGAAGCATTAAGTAATTGGAGAAGCCTCCCCTAAGCTTGTGGGAGACTCTCTTCTTCAATTTGCACAAAGTTAAATATTTCCTGTAAAGCAGCTTGTTTCTTATGAGCAGGAAAATATTTTTCAGAGAAGTAATATATCATATCCTGGGGACTACGCACACAACCAGGAGCAAAAGATTTATACCATATCTTAGCATCACCCTTTAACGAGAAAGGAAACAACTTAAGAATATAGTAGTAGCGAATTTTTTCCTCATGAGCAAATAGGGTGGCTATATTATTCAGTTCAGTAAGATGTGCCACAACAGTTTCAGATTTATAACCATGGAAAGGATCAGATTCAACCAAACTAATTAACTCAAGGTCGACAGAGAATTCATAATCCTTATCAGTAACAAATATAGGTGAAGTAGCAAACTTAGGATCATATTGCATTCTAGCATTCAAAGATTTTTCTTTCAACTTGACTAGTAATTTCTTAAGATCCTCTCTATCCTTACAAGCAAGAAAGTCCCTAGCTACCTCTCCATCCATAACATAACCCTCAGGTATATCAGGCAATTCATATCTGGGAGTGCTAGGTCTAATGGGTGTTTCAAAGTTTTCAGTCTCAATGATTTCATCAGTTTCAGAAATATCATCAGTTTCAGCCTTCTCAATATCATTAACTCTAGCAAGTTGTTCATCAAGAAATTCACTCGGTGGACAGTCTTATCAAGCAAAGTACTAGTATCATCATAAGCATCATTCATAGCAGAAGTAGCATCATCAATTACTTGTGACATATCAGAATTAGTAGCAGGTGTAGGTGTCGCAAGCTTACTTAAAACAGAAGGTGAATCAAGTGCCGAGTGTGATGGCAGTTCCTTACCTCCCCTTGTCTTAGAGGGAACGATCTTGGTTCTTTCATCTTTAAGATTCCTCATCGTGACCAACAGATATAAATCCCAAGTGACTCAGCAAATAGAGCTATGCTCCCCGGCAACGGCGCCAGAAAAAGGTCTTGATAACCCACAAGTATAGGGGATCGCAACAGTTTTCGAGGGTAGAGTATTCAACCCAAATTTATTGATTCGACACAAGGGGAGCCAAAGAATATTCGGGGGTATTGGCAGTTGAGTTGTCAATTCAACCACACCTGAAAGACTTAATATCTGCAGCAAAGTATTTAGTAGCAAAGTAGTATGATAGTAACAGTAACAGTGGCAATAGTAGCAGTAGCAGTTTTGTAGTAATTGTAACAGTAGCAAAGGCAAAAGTAACTTAGCAAAGATCAATATGTGAAAAGCTCGTAGGCATTGGATCAGTGATGGATAATTGTGTTGGATAATATTCATCATGTAGCAGTTATAACCTAGGGCGACACAAAACTAGCTCCAATTCATCAATGTAATGAAGGCATGTATTCCATATATAGTCATACGTGCTTATGGAAAAGAACTTGCATGACATCGTTTATCCTACCCTCCCGTGTCAGCGGGGTCTATAAGGAAACTAAGGGATATTAAGGCATCCTTTTAATAGAGAACCGGAACAAAGCATTAGCACTTAGTGAATACATGAACTCCTCAAACTACAGTAATCACCGGAAAGAATCCCAATTATTGTCACCTTGGGGTTTGCGGATCGTAACTCGTAATAGGTGTCTACAACTTGCAAGATAGGATCAAGAACACACATATATTCATCAAAACATAACAGGTTCAGATCTAAAATCATGGCACTCGGGCCCTAGTGACAAGCATTAAGCATAGCAAAGTCATAGCAACATCAATCTCAGAACATAGTGGATACTAGGGATCAAGCCCTAACAAAACTAACTCGATTACATGATAAATCTCATCCAACCCATCACCGTCCAGAAAGCCTACGATGGAATTACTCACTCCCGGCGGTGAGCATCATGAATTTGGTGATGGAGGAAGGTTGATGATTATGACGGCGATGGATTCCACCCTCCGGAGCCCCGAACGGACTCCAGATCAGCCCTTCCAATGAAGAACAGGAGGTGGCGGCGACTTCGTATCGTAAAACGCGATGAATCCTTCTCTCTGATTTTTTTCTCTGCGAATAGGTATATATGGAGTTGGAATTAGGGTTGCTGGAGCTCCAGGGGGCCCACAAGCCTGGGAGGCGCGCCCCCAGAGCTTGTGACTCCTGGGTGGCCCGCCTCTGGTATCTTTTTTCGCCAGTATTTTTTATATATTCTACAAAAATTCTCCGTAAATTTTCAGGTTAATCCGAGAACTTTGATTTCTGCACAAAAACAACACCATGGCAATTCTGCTAAAAACAACGTCAGTCTGGGTTAGTTCCATTCAAATCATGCAAATTAGAGTCCAAAACATGGGCAAAAGAGTTTGGAAAAGTAGATACGATGGAGACGTATCAAAGTCCACCACGAGGATGCCGCCACAGCCATGCCATCCTTGCTTGAAGAGGCTGGTTTCCAAATCCATTCCCAAGCATAGGACTGATTGCCTCATTGGGGAAGGATATATAGGTTCTTTATTCAGCACTGCCATCACCACCGCCAAAGCCAAGACAATGAACAACCGAAAAACCTAAGATATTGCTACACGACTCACACGTGTAGATCCGGTGACTCCCCTCCCCCCCCCCCCACCACCACCACCACAGGCGACCGGTCGTCGGCAGAGGGATGCCGGCTAAAGAAGACGGCGGGAGGAACTCGCTGGAGGGGGCTAAGGTTCTAGTCTCCTCCCGAGAGAAAAACAACTTGTATCGCTCGTACACACATACAATTAATAGACTTTTGTTCCATCAATATAGGGTAACAGCCGCGAGACAAAAGTTCCTCGATACAAGGTGGTCCTTGGAGTAGCCATACTGCAGTGATACGTTCTACACGACTATACGATGCCAATTGATCTGTTACCCTATTTTATTCATGTCTAATTTTTATTGGAATAAACTCTCTATCAACCATAAGAAACTTAAACTCGGCTACCAAATGCCCATACTTTGAGCAATTCAGATTTTCCCCGATCAATGATGCCAAGGCATGTGAAGAGTTAGACTGGACAATAACAGGACCTTCACTATGCTGCAATGCCAACGCCATACCTTGCATTAATGCATGAATTTATGCTTCTAGTGCATCATTGCAGTTGAAGAGATATATGTACACCACGAAGATCACCCTACCATAGTATCGCTGAAGGACCTTACATATAGTCCTAGTGTCATCAACAGGTGAAAAGGCATCATCCACCGATTGGGCAACCCGGTCTACCGAGGTTGGAGTCCATGGAAGCATCGGTACAACCACTCTAGTGGTAGGAGGAGGCCCCATGTCGATTGTCATCTTCCTACTAAGGATTTCTTCTATACTGAAACGCCTTAACACTGTTATGGAAGACATGTAGCTTTGCAGATACTCGACCGAGATATGAGGAGATGGTACTTCTTTCCCATGGGCCGAGTCTGATCGCAAAGACCAAATTTGCCACACCAACATGATAACCCGGTCCCTCTTATCTTCATTGCAATTCGTGAGCACATCCAACAACCACTCTTTGCCAGTATGAACTAGCCGGTCATTGTGTAGCAAGACCCAAACCGACCGCATAAGATCCCATAGGATGCGTGCATGACCGCATGCAGGACATGTATTCCTGGTGGGAATACATCTGAACTTTTTGCACAAATTGGTATCTAAGGCCACCGCTGCTGATTTCCACGTGAAGATTTTCATTTTCTAGGGTACCCTGATCTGCAAGTGCATCTCCAAATAGCTCTTTCTCCGGATGGGTTGCTGCTCAAAGCCCCCGCCGCCAACGTTAGGTCTTTGGTGGCGAGATGGTAAGCACTTTTTACAGTGACCACGTCGCTCTTCTCTAGGAACCAAGCGAGGAAGTCTTGCCTATTTGGACGGATGTTCATTGTCTCCCGCATGTCGAAGTCCCAAAAGTTCTCCTACAACCGCTGCAAGTTCCACGCTCCGTGTCATGTAACAAATCTATGACCCATTTGTAGGAAATATGCCCTAGAGGCAATAATATTGTATTATTATATTTCCGTATTCATAATTTAGAGTTTATATTATATGCTATAACTGCTATGATCCTGAAATATGTGATTCAGTGGAAAACTCATATGCATGTGTAGAACGATAACAGTAAAATAAGATTCCTAGTCCCGCCTCTAAGACTAGCTCAAGTGTTGTTGGTGATCACATTTTTCGGATCTTGAGATATCATTAAGTGTAATGATAGTGTCAAAACAACATTGAGAGTAAGACATTAGAAGAACGATCATATTGAATCGACCCGAACTTGTTTGTTATACTTTGAGATAATATCATCATGAGTCAATTGTTATAACATGGAATGTTAACTTGTGATTTTAGTTCCTTAGACCATGAGAGTATCATAGTCACTTCTTCCCGTACGATGAGCTTTGGGGTTGTTAAATGTCACAATAAATTGGTGATCATAATGACAACTTACAGGTTCATCAAAAAGTTTGACAAGGGACATGATAATTCGAGAGAGGAATTTGCTCCTCCGACGATGGAGAGATATTCTTAGGGCCCTTTCTGTGTGACGACATCCATCATCATCTGGCTAGACATAGGTGACTTCGTCACAGGGATGCCGGAATACGACAACGAGAAAGAAGAACAAAACCGGTAACAAGGAGACCGGTATAGTGAGCATGTGTTTGACTCAAGAGCATACCGATATATCTCACTCGGGTTTTGTAAAGTATCACGAAGCAAATGGAACATCACATGATAACCGAAGATTCACTCGAATATCATTCGTGTAATCATAGGGATCGATGTGGATGTCCACGGTCCCGCTATCGATCATTGAACGAAGGGGTTTCGTTCATGTCTATGATTTACCGAACCTACAGGGTCACAAGCTTAAGGTAATCATGATTTGCTGAGTGTTAGTAGGACGGGAGTAACGAGGATTTATTTTTGAAATAGTTTAGTTAATATTCGGAATAGTTTGGTCGAAGGAGTATTTGGCCACCATGGCCCAATAGGAAGTCCCCCCCCCCCTTTCCTTGTGGGGGTGTTAGGGGAGGAGTTCAATTCCTCCCCCTTGTACGGCGCCCCAAGGAGGGATTTTCCCTCCTTGGTGGCTACCCTCTTCTCCCCCTCTAACCTATATATAGTGGAGGTATTGACCCTTTTCTTCATACAAATTTTAGGTGCCTCTTCTAGCCCACTACTACTAGTTCTATTTGAGATAATTAGAGCTAGTTCTAGTTCCTCTAATCCTCACAATTAGAAGCCCCGAGTGGCTCTAATATTCTCCTCTAATTCTCTGGTGGCAATTAGTTCTAGACAGCGAAGCGCTGCCGGATCATGAAGACCGTACGCTTGCAAATTGTAGAGAGGTCGTGCTTTCGATCTTCGGTTCGAGGTCATTTGAGAGCGGTTCATGGGATCGTTCATCGACGGTCCGAGGGACTCCAAGTACGATCTACACCGACTTGTCTGCTTTCGCTACAACTCAGAGTTGGTAACGATCATGACCCAATCCTCTTGTGCACATTCATATTGTTCCTTGTTGTTCGTGAGCCAATTTTTTTGTTTTCTACTATGCTTCCCAACACCATTTGTAATGATACTTTTAGTGTGATGGGGTGCAAATTATGGCCACGAGGACAAGGATCTCGCCATGCCTTTATCAGAGAACCATCCCCGACATGCCAAATAAGGCATTGTTAAAGCAACTCCAGTCTGTGTACTATTTGTTTCCATACCGCCGATGTATTGCCTGAGAGAACCGTGTCTAATAAATTTCTCATGGGATAATACCTTGCTCTTAGTAAACGAGCACACAAACTGTCAGGAGAGCATCTAAAAGTCACCAGGCCTGTTTTGCCAGCAGGGCCTAATTAAAGGCTCTCATATCCCTGAAACCCATACCACCCATCAATTTTGGGAGGTTCATCCTCTCGCAACTTAGCCATGCCATCTTTTTCTTTCGCTTTTCTACTTCGCACCAATACTATCTCATAATGCGTGTCAAGTCATCACAAGCTGAGGCGGGTAAGAGGAAAGACACTCATGACATAAGTTGGGAAAGCCTGTGCCACAGACTTGATCAAAATTTCCTTGCTCCATACCTGTGCGCATGGATAAACACCTCACTTGGGCACGCGGCTAGGTTTGGATCCAAGTCATGCACTACCCTGTTTCAAAATAATTGAAGTTCTAGATTTGGCTTTAAGTAACAATTTCATTAAGTTTGACCAAGTTTATACGAAAATATATCCACATTTATAACACCAAACTTGCTTCATTATTATTCTAGGACTTCCATTGTTTTGAAACAGAGGGAGTACGACACAACCCGTCACATTGTAACCCTTACAAACAATGAGGTCCTGCCATAAACCCCATGCTTTTTTGAGGATAAATGCCATATATGTTCCATCATGTCGTCGATGTAGCTCCATCTTATGACATTCCTCGCCACTTACTTCTCTACACCGACGGAGGACTCTAGTGGGCAAGGTCTTGTGGCCGCTATACCTTAATTGGGTGTGATTTTCTTTATACCTATGCATATACTACTCTCGACTGGCTAGCTACGCTTGCTATCCTCGCTAGGAAAATCGCTAACACAGAAAAGAGGCCAATTCAGTGGATAGTGGACTACAAACAATTTTTTTATCGAGAGACTTTAGAACAACTGTTCTACGATAATTCTAATTAATAAGAGTATAAATTTACAAAAGTCAAAAAGAAGAAAATAAAAGAAAAATTACAAGACCCTGTGGCCTATCCAATGCCCGTTCTTGCAAACATCATGATCAACAGGTTATGTCTTCAACTGAGATGGACTGAAATCCACTGTTCAAGATCAGCTGCGAATTTAGGCTTGATTCTATGAGCGATAAATAGAAGGTCTCGCCTAAGGGAGAAGCGCCAAGACCTCACAGTGGGTAACTGATGCTTGAAAATCCATCCATTTCTTTGCATCCACACATGCCAACTGCCCATGATGATAACTGTTAATGCAAACTGTTTGGGATAAGCTTGCATATTCAAGAGAATCTCATGCAAGACATAAATTCCTCTGCTATGAAGTAAATCCATAGAAGCCAAGCAGTCTTGAGCAAATGGACAGCCCCAAAACTAGTGTAGAATCAACACAGGTGGTACAAAAAGCACAGTTGTAGTTAGGCAAATGAAAGTTCTTGCATTGTAGAAGATTCCTGACATTAAGTATGTCACGTAGAAGTTACCAAAAAAATATTATGTATTTGGCATGACAACATTTTTCCAAATGATTTTGAAGATAAAATGTGCATCTAGTGCCTGTCTCGAAATTTTGTATGTCTAGTTGGAGGAATATTCTACAGACTTCCATTGGTATGTCCATCTATCATTCTGTCCATTTCAGTGAATACCCTCAATTAGAGTCTGTAGCTGACTAAATTGGTTAGAAGCCCATGTGGCTAGAGGAGCATGGAAAATCTCCAGTAAATCAACTTTATCTCAATTATCTTGAATGAAAATGTCTTGTTGTGTGGCAAAGGGGAATTGTTCAGGGAATCAGTTTTGGAGAATGTGTTTTCAGACCATCTATCCTCCCAAAGCATAATAGTGTTACCATTTCCAAAGGTGTATTTAGCAATTTCCTTATAGCTTGGGATTAATTTGGAGATATCTTTCCACCAAAAGGATCTCATCTTACTGGTTGCCAAAGATTTATCTTAAAAATATGTTTCCCAATCAATTGCACCTAGGGAATATCCTGAGAATTGAAGAATTTGTGTAGAGATATCACGAGTAGACATTTATTTTTCATGGCCAAATCCAAGACTCCCCAAAACTCCTATTCCTTGGAGAGACGCGCCTTTTCCCTAGCAATCAAAGGTGCTCCTCTCTCCTCAACACCAAATTTCCTCCAAAAGTAATGTTTCAAATACTTGTTCAGTTGTTCCACAATCCCCATAGGCAAAAATAGTGTAGAAAATAGGCTTGCTGGAAAAACTGATTTTACCAAGACCAACTTCTCGGCACTCGAAAGCAAATTGGAACAAATAGACAGTCTTTTCTCAACTCTTGTAAGGATAGGCACAAAGTCTTCCACCTTAGGCATGGTCAAGCTCAAAGGTAGACCTAAATATATGAAAGGCATATACCCAATAGTGCATCTCATAATAGAGGCCAAGTGAGTCATTTTTTGAGCAGAAGTGTTTATGGGCACAATTATTGATTTCTCATAATTGATTATGAGACATGTGTAAGCAGTGTAGTGAAGTAGTAAATTTTTAATTTGGAGGAGTTGAGCTGGGCAGGCTGACATGATAATAAAAATATCATTAGCATATTGGATGACACGGAAGTCTGGGCAAGTCCTTTTCGCAAGAGGGGCAACAATAAGCTTGTTTTTCATGGCCTCATTTAGGATTGACTGAAGCAAGTCAGTAGCAAGTACAAATATTAAGGGTGAAAGGGGACCTCCTTGTTTTTCTCCCATCTTGCATTGAAACTGCTTCCAGGAACCCCATTGAGCAGGATTGTAGGAACGAAGTATGTCTACCAGAGGGCGGGTGAATGGGAGTTTTAAATTTTCTTCGGAAAACTTAAATCTCTCATAACCCAGCAGCGGAATGAATGAAAATCAAACTATAGTGAACTAAGACAAAGTACCGAAGGAGAACTAAAGCATGCATCGATGTAAATTATACGAATGAAAATGTATCGAAGGTAAACATGAGTGACAAAGATAACCGATGATGCTCGATGGAGACAAGGAATTTGTTCGACCACTTCGTCCTTCTGCACAAGGACTACGTCTGGTTGGAGGGGCTGTGACTTACCACGGAAGATAAACTCTCTTCACCCTATTCTCCTCGACAATCGATTCATCAACCGATGCCGATTACTCATGGTAGATACTTGAAGGCAATCTCTGAACCTTTACAGACTTCTTCTTCGAGAACCACAATCACTCTTGGTCTCTGAAGAAATTGACACCTAACCGTCTAGAGAGTTTGCAGCTCTCAAGAGTAATAGGCAGAGCGTACTAAACTTAGATTCTAGTGATGCTGAACCACTATCTAATTCTTCGGCTCTAGGGTTTTTCTCTCGGTGGATTTTAAACTCAAATCGCTTAGAGAGTGGGTTGCTCAACAATCTTCTCAGAATCAAACGGAGCAGCCGCCAGACAAAGTCGGCGCGGGGTGGCTATATATAGCCGCAGCCTTCCCAGACGGGAAATGACCATTTTGGACACGAGGTCCAGCCAATGGCCAACCGACACATTCACAACAGTCGGGTTTTGGAGCAACGGTAACATTACTTGAGGAACAAGTAATGCTAACTCCTTGGTCCGAGTCAAATCTCTCGCAGTGAAGAAGATCACAGTCTCTTGGTGGCAAGTATTTTCTCGGAACACAAAGAGATTTCTCTCACAACTTTCATAGGATTTGAGTTTAGCATCAGAGAATCAAAGCTTCGAACGCTACACCCCTCTTAATTGTACGGTGGTCCTATGACTCAATGAAAGAAGAAGAACAATGAAACAAATGCTACGTCTTCACTTCGTCTGCATTCTTCCTCGAACACAGTCATATTCTTCGAACAAACACCGAACCAATTGCTTGAACTTCAGCAATTTTTAGGGGTCACTCTTGTTAGCTTTATCTTCGGTGATAACCTTCGCTGCCACGTAGGGAGATTGTCTTCGTCGTTTGCATCAAACTCCTCGATACTTTAGGGACCTGTTACTCTGTGTGCACTAGCAAACACATAAGTCCCATACTGTTTACGTCAGCAAACTCCAAAAACATAAGGGGCCTATCATTGCACCAACAATCTCCCCCTTTTTGGACGGTTGTTGACAAAATAGATAATCATCGAAGTGAAGATAGATAAGTGAAATGTAAATCGAACAAGAGTGAACTTGCGTTACTTGACTCGATGATGAAATATAATCCCCCTAGATGTATGCAGGGTCAATTGATATTCAATGAAATTCCTTGCAATTCATTTACGTATAAGGAGGATTTTTCAATCAAGCGAGGTAATGATTCGCACTGATGGTAGATAATCCAACGAGAATATAGTGCAATCATTCATGACTTCTGACAATAATTCCACCTTCAAAACAAATGCTTTAAGAGAAAATAGTGCAGCAGGCGGGGTTATTAATATTACAGCTCATACCAGAAGTTTTACATCAGAGCACGTCAATTGGCATAACTAGTCTTTGAAACATACAACGCAAAAGACTCATAAACCAGAGCAAATAAGCATGGAGACCAAAACCAACAGAGCAAATCTATCGAAGCTCTCGATGTAATTCTCCCCCTTTTTGTCAACTAGTGTCAAAAAGGTGATGAAAAACATGAGTGAAAATAGGTGAATCTGATTCACTCTGAGGCATCGCCCGAAGAACTTCCCGAAGACGTTTCTGATTCGAAGGTGGCTGGTATATCTTCAGTGTCAGCAGCAGCAGCAGATCCTTCAATACTGGCTTGGGGCTGAGAAGATGAAGGCATATTGGGATCAGCCTGTGGAGTCTTACGAGACAGTGTATTTCCTTCAGCGGGTTTCTCAATGGGCGAGGTTGCTTCTGACTCGTCGAGCAATTTGCGCAGCTGAATCCGAAGTAAATTGGTTGTTGGTTCACGAGCTGGCAGAGGCGGAGTGATCCGATCTTGAAAATCTTCAGCTGAGAACCCTTGATCAATATACTCATAGAGTTCTTTGAGATGAGTGGTGCTCAATTGCTTCTTGGAGAAGAACTTCCGAAGCAATTTCCAGAGACGCTTCTTGTTTTTAGCTGTAATCATATGCACAACTTTTGTTCGGTTGTGGATTGCATTAAGTTCGGCAGCCAGGTGCTCTTTCTCTTGGCGATCTTCGGCCATATGCTTCAGCAGTAACTGTTGAGTGTGCATGCTCATTTCAAGATGTGAAGGAGGTTGAGTGTTCGGTTGACGATCACGCTGAGGTAGCTTTGGTCCATTGAAAGTGTTATGATAATCAGGAGGGCTTGACACTGGTGTTTTCCCGGAAGAAAAATCTTCCATTATTTTCAGAGTATCACGCATAGTTGGAATGAAGCTTTTGTGATTGACTTTTGCTAGATATTCGGTCTTCATTGCATAGTCAACCACTTTCTGAATCTAGGGCGCAAATACCTTGATAGTTTTCGGGCACTGAGCTGAATCCATCAGTATGCGTAGGAACATATCTTCGACATCGAAGATAAATCCTTGAGAGATAGCATGGATGGTGTTCCGAAGAACATCTGAAATCGCGTTGTCTGTATTCATCCCAGCCAGCGGACAGAGGGTATACGTGAGAATATGATATAGGGTCTGATTCTCGAATGTCAAGTGCTCAGGCAGGGGAGGACCATTGTAATCACGAATTTTCTCTTTATCCATTGTGCATTCGAAAATCTTCATGAGAGATCGCATCAATGTTATGAACTCGAATCTCAGTCTTGCCATGTTCAAATCAAGGGAAATGAAAGTGGGAGACAAAGTCCATAGCAGAGCATTTTATCCTTTTCCCTTCGGTCATCCACTCCATGATCCACTTTGTGCTATCTGATTCATCACCGGAGATATACAGTGTTGCATAGAATTGAAGGATTATCTCCATGTTCCATGGATGCTGAAATGCAAAGACATGCATGAGACCAAAGTCTTCGATGTCTTGCAGTACTTGATTGAAGCAGCCTATGTTCTTCATAGCAGCAATATCTGGGAACTCATGAGGGAAAATCTTGAGGCTGTCATAAAGGATTCGCGAATAGTATATTGCCTGTTCCTGACTCCAGAACTGAGGAGATTCAGAAGTACAGGGCTTGCTGTATGGACTCTCTTGAAAGAAAAGCGGATGAGTGTTCTGATTGAAAAGAGGCCCTTTGACGCCAACGACGGCGGAAAACAACGGCAGTTGCTCGCGAGGATAAGGGTATTTGAGTTCATCTTCAATGGAGATCACTTCGTCACCATAAATTACCGAGTCTGAGTGATGAGCAGAGGCAGATTTTGCTGCGGAAGGATCAACATCTGAGGTTCTTCGTGCAGTATTGAGTGAAATTCTCAGAGGAGAGGGATCAAACACTTTGGCAGTTGAAATTGTAGTGTGGTCAGGCACCGGTGACTGAGGATGTTGTTCTCGGGAGCTGTTTGAGGGGCACAGGGAGGAACCAAAACATTTGGTACTGCATGAGCAGGAGAAGCTTGGCGTTCAGACTGAGGAATTTCTCCTTCTTCCAAAACAATTTGTTGAGGTGGAATTTCTTCATGAACTGGTGAAGCCATAGGCACTGGTTTAGTTAGCCTTGGCGAAGTAGTTGCATTTGCAGCTGGTTCAAGAGATGGTGAAGGAATTGCTTGTTCCGGAGACTTTTCTTTCTGTGTCTCAGCGGCTGGTGGAGGAGGAGGAGGAACATTCTTCGTCGCTATCTTCTTCTTCTTTTGCTTCAACGGATCAATGTGCCCTTTAACAAGATCATTGTAGCCAGTGACTTGGGCTTGATGATCGAGGCAAATTTTGTGAACGATTTGATCCAGATCTGAGAGAAATCCCAGTCTTCTGTGCCGAAGGATAGTCAAAGCCTTATTGACATCCACATAAGATTCTTCAAGTTGTTTGATGACAAACTTGGATTTCGTATCCTTCATACAATTGTCAAACTCCTTGAGTTGGGCAGTGAGGTCATTTATCTCAACAGATTCATTTCTCATGTCGTTGACTAGATCAGACGCTTGAGCAATTACTTCAGGGGGAATGGGCAAAGATGCCACTTCTCCATCAAACAGGTTCTCCACAAATCTGTGAAGTTGTTCCATGATGAACACTTGATCGAAATAGTGCGGTGCATCAGAATCATCTTGAGGTTGTGCATCAGGAGCATCTTGTGCTACATTTTGTTCGGTCGGACGCATGGAAGCCAAAGGTTGAGTTAGCTTGGGAGCAAACTGCGCAACATTTTCCTTCACAATATCAACACTTGGAACATTTCGCTCAGCAGCAGCAGGGGCTTTGATTTGCTTCACCTTTTGCTTCGGGAGCTTTTCCTCTGGCTTAGCTATGCCTACTGGGGCAACAACTACCAAATCTTGCAAGTTTAATGCATCAGGATGAGGATCTGTATTCACTTTGTCAACCATTGTGACAGTGGTAGGAGGAGTCTTTCTTTTCAAGGGGTTCTTCTTCGGAGGTGCAATTGGGACTGCATGTGCTCGAAGATCAGGCAAAACAGTGGAAGTGGTGATATTCACTTGTTCTGAAAGAGTTGCATCAATTTCTTCTCTGGTGAGTGGAGGATCATCTTGATCGGAAGAATCACTTTGAGGTTCAACTGGCTTAGCAGGTCTTTTCCTCGGTGCGCTCTTTTTCTTCAGAGCAGCTGATTTTGGATCATGATTTTTCTTTGAATGGCGTTCTGCTTTTCCTTCATCCTTTTTCTTCTCGACATCTGATTTGATGAGATGATGATTTTCTTCTTCTCTTGCC
This sequence comes from Thinopyrum elongatum, assembly GCA_011799875.1. Taxonomy (NCBI): domain Eukaryota; kingdom Viridiplantae; phylum Streptophyta; class Magnoliopsida; order Poales; family Poaceae; genus Thinopyrum; species Thinopyrum elongatum. The sequence continues at coordinate 215,192,584 of CM022303.1, forward strand.
TGCTCCTTTTCAGCCTTCTTGGCTCTCTTTTCAGCATTCTTGAGGCGCTTGGCTTTTTCATCAGGATAAGAGTTAGGTGTCTTAAGAGACGACTCATGAGCGTCAGGAGGTGGTGGAGGCCTTTGCTGAGGTTCACCTGCCCGTATGAGTCCAATTTCGCGACAGTCACCCCACGGGGGATGGAAGGCAAAATTCTTGGCATATCGAGGATGAACCATTTTGTAGTTAAACCACTTTCGTACCCAGTGACGCCGAATCTTTTGCACACGCCTTTTCCTCTGAGTTGAATCTTCTCCAGGTACTGTGTTGTAATTATCATGAGATATATACTGTGCTGAATTCATGAGCGGTTGCCTTCCACCTTTCCTTTTCTTCGGAGCATCTGCTTCTTGCTCATTTGCATTTGGTTCGGCTCTTTTTCTTTTGCTGGAAGATGGGCCTACCGTTGGGCCCTTAGCATTTGGTGCCTTTGATTCATCAGCTGTTCCCATGAATACCTCTTCTTCATCAGCCATATTGTGTGGTTTAGCAGAATCCTCAACAGAATGCATGCGCCATACACATCTGCATCCAGCTTACCATTCGTGGGCATTGGAGTTTTATAGCCCTTCATTTTGGAATCTTGCATTTTGAACTTCTTTAGGCATTCTTTCAGATATTTCTCCTGAGATATGAAAATTCCATTTGCCTGTTGATGAATTTGCAGTCCGAGAAAGAACTTGAGTTCACCCATCATGGACATTTGATATTTATCGGACATCATTTTCCCGAACTCTAAGCTGCAAGCATTGTTCGTACAGCCGAAGATAATATCATCCACATAGATTTGACAAACAAATAAATCATTGTCAACAGCACGAGTGAAAAGTGTGGGATCAGTGGATCCTAGCTTGAACCCTTTGTCGAGTAGAAACTTCTTCAGGGTGTCATACCAAGCTCGAGGGGCTTGCTTTAGCCCATATAGAGCTTTCTTCAACCTGAATTTTTTTTAGGAAATTCAGGATGTTCAAAGCCAGGTGGTTGTCTAACATAAACTTCCTCATCAATTTCACCATTGAGGAAAGCACTTTTCACATCCATTTGATAAAGCAAGATATTGTTGTAGTTTGCATAAGCGAGAAGAATACGAATTGCCTCAAGGCGTTCAACAAGAGCATATGTTTCACCAAAATCAATACCTTCTACCTGTGTGTACCCTTGAGCAACAAGTCGAGCTTTGTTTCTCACCACAATGCCATTTTCATCCTGCTTATTGCGGAAAATCCATTTCGTGCCGATGATATTGTGCTTCTTGGGATTCGGTTTGTCAACCAATTTCCACACATCATTTAATTCAAATCGCACCAACTCCTCTTGCATGGCATTCATCCAATCTGGATCATTCATGGATTCTTCATATTTGGTAGGTTTTTCCAATGAAACAAAGGAGAAACTTCCACAATAGTTAGCCAAACGAGTGCGTGAGCGAGTTGTGGGTCGGTAACCTGGATTTTCAATTTCATCAAGAATTAATGAAGGATCAACTCGATTTGCCACACGAGGATGAGCATTTTCCTCGTGATGATCATTGTCATTTTCATCAGCATCAGCATTTGTATCATCATTCCCTTCAGGGTTGCCATTTTGATCGGCATTTGAATTTTGATTTCCATTTCCATTCGGAGGAGCATTTGCTTCGACAGTGGCTTGACAAGTTCTAGTTCGAGTCATAGGAGCATCATCATCAGAGGACTCAAGTGCATTTCCTTCAACAGGCTTGACGCTCCCAATGGCCATTTGCCGAATAGCATCCGATATCAACGGTTCATCTATCACATTTGGCAGGTGCTCCTTTTGGGAGTCGTTAGATTCATCAAACCGCACATTTACCGTTTTCATAACTTTCATGTGGTGAGAGTTATAGACACGATACGTATGCGAGTTTGAGTCATAACCAAGAAGAAAACCTTCATGTGCCTTAGGTGCAAACTTGGAAGAATGATTCATATCAAGAATGTAACACGGTGCACCAAAAACACGTAGATAAGAAACATTGGGTTTCTTGCCAGTGATAAGCTCATATGAAGTTTTCTTAAGGAACTTGTGAAGATAGACACGATTGATAACATGACAAGCAGTGTTAATAGCATCAGCCCAGAAACGAATGGGAGTTTTATACTCACTAAGCATTGTTCTCGCCATTTTAATGAGAGTTCTGTTCTTCCGTTCAACAACTCCATTTTGTTGAGGAGTGTATGCAGCAGAGAATTCATGAGTAATGCCATGTTCATCGAGAAATTCAGCAATATGAGTATTTTTAACTCAGTTCCATTGTCACTTGTGACATGCTTAATTCGCACATCATATTCATTATGTGCCTTCTTAGCGAAGCTTTTGAAGATGTCTTGAGTACAAGTCTTGTCTTCGAGAAAGAATACCCAAGTGTATCGAGAGAAATCATCAACAATAACCAGACCATGATGACTGCCACCGAAGCTTGCATAATTTTGAGGACCGAATAAATCCATATGAAGAATTTCCAGAGGTCTTGTAGTGGTCATGACTGTTTTTAAAGAATGATGCTTCTTGGCTAATTTTCCAGCCTCACAAGCAGCACAGAGACGATTCTTGTCGAATTTCACATCAGGAATGCCACGGAGATGATTTTTCCTCACCAAGGTCTACAAATTTCTCATACCTGCATGACCAAGTCTTCGGTGCCACAGCCAACCTTCGGTTGCTTTTGCAAGCAAACAAGTTTGGACTGAGGGACCCTTAGAGAAATCCACAATATAAAGATCACCCTTTCTAATTCCCTCAAAGACGAAGGAATTGTCAGAGGCCATGAAGACAATGCATTTGGATATCGAGAATAAAACTAGCATGCCAAGATCACATAACTTGCCAAATGACATAAGATTGAATCCAAGAGACTGGACAAGTAAAACATCATCAATAGACTTGTCTTTGGATATGGCAATTTTACCTAGCCCAATTACCTTTCCTTTGTTGTTGTCACCAAAAGTGATATACTTCAAAGGAGAAGAAGTTAAGTTGGTCGACAAACAACGACTTGTCTTCGGTCATGTGACTAGTGCATCCACTGTCCATAATCCATTCAGTGCACCCGGAGACAGCGGCGGCGCCAGGAATTAGGCAAGCCCCAGGGCGACCCAGGCAGCCTTCGTTCACTGTAGCTTACTGTAGCATTATACGTACAATAATCGCTACAGTCAATGAAGCAAACAACCATCCCGCCCCAGGCAGCCGCCCGGGCTGCCTAGGGCCTGTCTCCGCCACTGCCCGAAGACATAGTCCAGCAGAAGAATTATGCTTTCTTAACCACCCACATCTTTGCAGGTGGCTTCAAAACAAATGAACGAGCAGGATATGATTTCTTTCGATAAGGATAGTTGTTACTCGATGAGGTGCGAGTATAATTGAAAGAGTAAGCATTGAAATTCTTTCTAGACGAATGTGCATAGTGATTGTATGCAGTATGCATATATTCATTATGTCGAATTCTTTGTGCCTGCATGGTCAGTCGAGCAGAAGTAGGCAAAGCATCAATCATTTTCTTAGGCACCCAAATAGCTTTCTTTGGGGGGCCATTTCTGCTGTTAGGTCCAACATAGCGAGCCACAGTCTCACCATGTTGATTTTTGAACAACTTATAATTGTCCAGGGAATCATCATCAGGATATTCAGGAATAGGGGAGTTGTATCCCGAAAGTAATGCTGGATCGAGCGTTTTGCTCTTTGCAGGAACCCACACAGTTTGAGGATATTGATGTGGTTCCCAGTAAGAACCATCTTCATTCAGTTTCCTTTCGAAACCGACACCTTCCTTTCTGGGATTTTTGTGAAGGATAGATTTGTTCAAAACATCACAGAGGGTTTGATGCCCTTTGAGAGATTTGAACATTCCTGTCTGAAGAAGATCCATCAAGCTAGCATTTTCATCAAAAACAGAACCATTTTCCTCGACCGAGGGGTTAGCATTCACAAATGATTCAGCATTTGATTCAGTATTGGTTCGTTCAAGTCATTTTAAACATGGTGGCTCAAACACTTCAGGTTTCTCTTTAAGTTGTTGGGTGAGAAGAGAATTTTCTCTGACCAAATCTTCATGAGCCTCTCTCAGCGCCTCGAGTTCCTGTTTCCTTTTCAGGTAACCATAGGTCAATCTTTTGTGGTCTACTGAGAGAAAATCATGACGAGTTGAGAGTTCATCCATTCGTGACTTGAGAGTGGAATACTCTTCGGTCAGCGACTGGTTTTTCTCCATCTCCTCAACCAACAACCCTTCAGATTTCCTGAGGGTTTTCTCAATTTTCTCAAGAGAATTTTGTTGAATATTAGCAATTTTGATCAACTTAGCATGGTCATCCTCATCAGAAGAATATTGATCACTGGAGTGAACCTTGTGATGTTTGGAGGATACCTTTTCTTTCGAAGCCTTGGCCACGAAGCAATAGGCAGGAGATTCATCGTCGCTTGACGGATTCCCGAATAAGTTTGTCGTAGCAGAGGAGGCACATGCTATGCCCGCCATGCCGGTGTCGGAATCCTTATCGGATTCTTCTTCTTCTTCGGAACCTGACAATTCTTCTTAATCAGAATCCATTTCCTTGCCGATGTATGCCTTGGCCTTGCGAGAGGTATTCTTGCGGTTGGAGAAGGACTTGGAAGGATTCCTTGACGAAGATCTTGACGAAGATTTTGAAGTCGAGTTGTCCTTCTTCTTGAAGAATTTCTTCGTCTTCTTCTCATCACCGGAGTCGTAGTTCTTGCTCTTGCTTTTGCCTCGATGGTTGCCCGAATCATATCTTCCACTAGCACGGATTTCAGCTTCCCAGAGAGGGCAGTCCGAAATGATGTGTCCAGGCTTTTTGCACTTGAAACAGGTGTATTCTCCAATAGGTTTTGATGAAGATTTTGAACCCCCAGAGTTGCTTGAACTTCTTTTCTGGAACTGGCTCTTCTTGTGAAATAGTTGGAATCTTTTCGTGATCGGTGCGAGATTATTGCTGAGTCTTTTTGGATCATCAGAATCTTCTTTGGCATTTCCATCAGAGGAAGAATCAGCTGCTGCCTTGAGAGCATGATTTTTGCGTAAACTTGAACCATACAAATCTCTTTTCTCTTCTTCCTGTTCCTCGTGAGTGTTTAGTCTCTCCATGATATCAGCAGAGTCAAGGTCCTTGAAGTCAGGTCGTTCAAGTATCATCAGAACCAGTGTGTCAAAAGAACTGTCAAGAGATCGAAGCAGCTTCTTAACAACTTCATGGTCAGTGATGTCTTTGGCGCCGAGACCTTGAAGTTCATTCACGATATAACTCAGGCGATCGAAGGTTTGTTGGCAGCTTTCATTTCCAGTGCGCTTGAAACGATTGAACTTGGCTCGAACAGTATCAATTCTAGCTTCTTTCTGAGTTGAAACTCCTTCATTGATCTTTTCGAGGACGTCCCATAATTCCTTCGCAGTTTCACACTGGCGATAGCGAAGAAATTGTGCTCGATTGAGATGACCACCAATTTCATCTTTGGCCTAAGCATCCAGCTGAATGAGCTTCTTTTCTTCATCGGAAGGGGCTTGAGGTACAGCAATGTTGAGCCCGAATTGCACCACATTCCACATATCATCATCTATTGCTCGGAGACGGATCTTCATCTTCTCCTTCCAGAAGGGATAGTCCGTCCCATCGAATATGGGAATCTTGAGATGCGACTTGTAGTTCACTGAAGACATACTTAAACTCCCAAGTCGTTAGACTAAACTGAGCAGAGTCAAGGTGTACCTCGCTCTGATACCAATTGCAGGAACGAAGTATGTCTACCAGAGGGGGGTGAATGGGAGTTTTAAATTTTCTTCGGAAAACTTAAATCTCTCAGAACTCAGCAGCGGAATGAATGAAAAACAAACTACAGTGAACTAAGACAGAGTACCGAAGGAGAACTAAAGCATGCATCGATGTAAATTATACGAATGAAAATGCATCGAAGGTAAACATGAGTGACAGAGATAACCGATGATGCTCGATGGCGACAAGGAATTTGTTTGACAAGTTCGTCCTTCTGCACAAGGACTACGTCTGGTTGGAGGGGATGTGACTTAACATGGAAGATAAACTCTCTTCACCCTATTCTCCTCGACAATCGATTTGTCAACCAATGCCGATTACTCGTGGTAGATACTTGAAGGCGATTTTCGAACCTTTACAGACTTCTTCTTCGAGAACCACAATCACTCTTGGTCTCTGAAGAAATTGACACCTAACCGTCTAGAGAGTTTGCAGCTCTCAAGAGTAATAGGCGGAGCGTACTAAACTTAGATTCCAGTGATGCTGAACCACTATCTAATTCTTCGGCTCTAGGGTTTTTCTCTCGGTGGATTTTAAACTCAAATCGCTCAGAGAGTGGGTTGCTCAACAATCTTCTCAGAATCAAACGGATCAGCCGCCGGACAAAGCCGGCGCGGGGTGGCTATATATAGCTGCGGTCTTCCCAGACGGGAAATGACCATTTTGGACACGAGGTCCAGCCAATGGCCAACCGACACATTCACAACGGTCGGATTTTGGAGCAACGGTAACATTACTTGAGGAACAAGTAATGCTAACTCCTTGGTCCGAGTCAAATCTCTCGCAGCGAAGAAGATCACAGTCTCTTGCTGGCAAGTATTTGCTCGGAGCACAAAGAGATTTCTCTCACAGCTTTCATAGGATTTGGGTTTAGCATCAGAGAATCAAAGCTTCGAACGCTACACCCCTCTTAATATTATGGTGGTCCTATGACTCAATGAAAGAAGAAGAACAACGAAACAAATGCTACGTCTTCACTTCGTCTTCATTCTTCCTCGAACGCAGTCATATTCTTCGAACAGACACCGAACTAATTGCTTGAACTTCAGCAATTTTTAGGGGTCACTATTGTTAGCTTTATCTTCGGTGATAACCTTCGCTGCCACGCAGGGAGATTATCTTCGTCTTTTGCATCAAACTCCTCGATACTTCAGGGGCCTGTTACTCTGTGTGCACTAGCAAACACATAAGTCCCATACTGTTTATGTCAACAAACTCCAAAAACATAAGGGGCCTATCATTGCACCAACAAGGACCGATGAGAATCCAGATGAATATAACAATATCAATCCACTTTACTACTAAAACCTCTGGAGTCAAGAATTTCTTTGATTGTTTGATCCTCTATTGTGTCAAAAGCTTTCTCAAAGTCTAATTTTAAAATCACTATCTCCTCTTTAGACTGGTGGCACTGTTGAATGTATTCATAGGGCCATGTCAAACAATTTTGGATAGACCTTTTCTGTAGAAAGACACAAACCGATTGAGCGAGCCCAACACAACGCACACGCATGGAATGCCAGTCGCCAGATGAGACGCACACGGCCCACTCCCAAACCTAGCTAGCGTGGCAGCAGCGGCTGGAGGGATGAGGCGGACTGGCTGACGACGGGACGGTCGACGGTGGTTGGGGGCATCGAGCAAGCGGGCGGCTGGGTGTTGCTGCTTAGGAGGCACTGCACAGTGAACAGCGGCTGAGGGTGGGGCCTAGGGGTATATCTCTTTGAATTTTAACAACTTATATTATGAACTTGAAGGGGAAGGGGCATGGAAGAGCTTGCTCGACTCATAGAGATCTATCATGAGGATTTCACTCATTATGAATGTGAATATATGGAAGATAACCTTGAGCTATTCATCATTCATATGAGAAGAATTGAAGACTTTAGAGCTTGTCATGATATTGCAAGCCTGGCTAAGAAGATTATTGATCTTGAAAGGCGTGTCATGTTTCTTGCTGTTTATCGCCCCATTGAGTTGCCATTGCTACTATCGGTAGCGACGACACCAGTTGAAAGGGTCTTCTCAGCCATGAAAATCATCAAGACTGAGTTGCGCAACAAGATGTCTAACTTAATGACTTGATGGTGTGTTACACTGAGCGAGGGGTCTTCAAAAGTTTCGATCTTGGTAAAACTAATGAAGATTTTCAGAAGGAGGGTATGGCACTATCATTGTCTAGGTCTTCTAGACGCCATTGAAAGCTTCATTATGGGTATGTTTTAGGTTATTTTTCTATTGAAATATGTCAACATTATCATTATATTTGGTTATTCATTTGAGAATCACATAAAAATAGAAGTGCACGTTATTAGATATATTGACTCTTTTGGTTTCTCATAAAAAAATCGTTGCTTAAGACTTCGCCCCACCTTATACAAATGAAGTCCTCCTCCACTGCTTCTCTGCTAGCTAGTTCACACTTCATCTCTTCCTCCAACTTCGGACCATGTAGAAAAACCGTTTGAAAATGTTGTTCATCTTTTTTTATGGCAAAAAATGATTATATTGGCTCAAATGTTGTTCATCTTTTTTCCCCATAACTTTGAAAAAAATCAAGTCATTTAAGTTTGAAAATACTTGAAAGAAAAAGGTACTCTTGCATCTATAAAATCAAGACAGTATGTAGTGGGTGGGGTGGGGAGTAGGATTAAAATATGTAGTTCATGAGGAAACAAAGCTAGATTCGCCACGCAGCCGATGAACAATAGGATAGGGACAGGGATATGGGCAGAACGGCACATTTTTGTGGGGCATGGGGACAATTCGATTGGAGCTGAAAAATCCAACCCCGGAATTCATTCCGAGTTAATCAATCGGCTGATTGGATACAGAGCCTCGACATTGCTAATCTTCGCTAAAGAAGAGACAACTAGACAATGACCGATCACAAAAAGCAGGACTAAACTCAAATGATGAGGGCTAACTTCTAACTTTTCCAGCCTACGGCAAAGTTGGAAATGGAGCATCTCACAGTGAACAAACAGTGCATTCAGTTCAATGCATTGTTCATCTATTCAAAACCTAGTTGTTGTCCCAACAGTGGCGTAATTGTACCCGGGCGACTGGTCAAACTGAACATTCTAATGTCACTTATCAGTCAACCAGAGGCTTATTCAGATCAAGTTGTAGACCCATCACCCATTTGAAATGCTGGAAGCTTTGTGCAAATTTTACATGAACTTTATGCAAAATTTACACTTTATAGTAGGTGATGGTTTCGTGATGCAAGACCCCTTCCTTGAAGAGATCCAAATGTTCCATGGGAGCATCGATCACGGGCTGCATAATGTACAGGCTCGTAGGCTTGATGCAGCATATGCGCGCACAGTCGAGTCGTGCACTTGCGCTGTGGAGTCAGAAGTTACCAAACGCCGACAAGTGCAGGGAGCCACCACCGCACCGGCACTGGGTCCTTACTCCGTAACCACGTCGCCGTCACGGCACGCCCACAAACCCCCAGCCCCGATCAACTGCCCCCGGCCAAGCCACAACTGCTTATAAACCCTTCGTCTTCCTCCTCCCCACATCACCACCGCCCCTCGCCCCTCGCCGCTTCCGTCTCCTTGCCGACGGAGCAAGCAATGGACCTCGACGACGACATGATACCCTACTCCCCCTCCGGCGACTCCTCGCCGTCCTCCTCCGACCTCGACACCGAGGTAGTTATCGAATTTCTTGGCTGGGTGCGGTTAGTTGCATTTGCGTCGTTTTCTTGTGTGCGCTGACGGAGTTGTTGGTTTTGATCTGTTGGCAGTCGACGGGGTCCTTCTTCCCGGACCGGAGCACGACGCTGGGGACGCTGATGGGCGTGTCGACGTTCGGCGGCGCCGGTGTCCAGCGGCGGCTGACTCGGGCGGCGCCGGGGCAGGAAAGCGAGAGGCCGACGCGTGCGGCAACGGCGGGGCAGGAGGGGCGGCGCGGGGGCGGGTGGCGACGGAGGAGACGGCGGCGGGGCGGGAGCTGGTGGCGGCTGTGCCGCGACGACGCCAGCGGGCCGCCGACGAGGCTGGGCGAGTTCCTGGACATGGAGCGGCAGCACGCCGGCGCCGACTTCCTGTGCGGCGGCGGCGGCCCGCCGGAGCCGGAGGCGCCTTCGGTGGCCGCGACCCCGCTGTTCGAGGACGGGAGGGTGCGCCCGCCGCAGCAGCGCGCCGCCCCGCCGGAGGAGCGCGGGAGGTGGCGGCTGCAGCGGGCCGCGGAAGGGTCGTCCACGTCGTCGTCGCTGGCCAGGCTCCCGGTGCTGCTCACCGGCATCTGCAGCGGCGGCGCAGGGTAGTGGTAACACCTCGCAATTAACTCATCCCCGAGGGGCGCTTACGTGGTGTACGTGAAAGCGGACTGAATGCAGCGTGATTCTTTTCTTTATCCCACGGATTCTCCTTGCCGCTTCATTTCTCCTTCCTTCGTTAAATAATTATTATTGCTGTTTGGTCCTTCTGGCCCAGTACAAAATTCTTCGTTTGATGCTTCAACTCTTCTCTTTTCTTTCTCCTTTTGCTCTGCTTTACTATCGAATAGAATCGGAGTTGGTACAAAAGCAACAAAGCTATGCTCTCTTCCATGTTGTTACGCCCATCAGTTTTTATTTATCTTGTGTACTCCTGTAAATATCAAAGCAGCAGTGGGCAAAGTAAAGTCGCTTGTATTCGTCTGTACTATTCGCAGCCGCCGTGCATGCATGCACCGCGGATTCGCAGCAGTAAGTGTATCACTGGTACAGGTGCGGCACCGTGGCATTTTCTTCCCTGTCCGTGCACTGCATGCGGCCCGATCCCATCGCACGGACGGAAGATATGCCACGTCGCCCGGGGATTCGAGTGCCAGCTGACCGCCGAGAGCAGACACGAAATCCCGACGCCAACGAACGAACCTTTGCACGGCGGTCGACGCGATCCGCCGCATGGGTTCATCTTCATCGGTCGCTCTCGGGATCAAGTTAGCGGCGATCCGTGCCGCATTGGGCATGCGCGCCATGCCTGCTCTGCGGCCCCCACGCAGCAGCAGAATGATGAGGAGGAGGAGATGGAGATGTACCCGTATTGGCTAAATTTCGTGTTTTGACCATTTTCGTATACTATTTCAGGATCTGACCCTCATTGAAAAAAAATCCGGGATCTGATCCTTTTCTTACCGCCAGGCACCTTTCGGACACCCTACCGCCAAAAAATTTTAAGTTTCCAACACAGAGCGTGCCCAGGGCCTACCGCCAGACACCTTGGCGGTAGGCAGGAACCCTACCTACCTACCGCCAAGGGGTCTGGCGGTAGGAAAAGGGTCAAATTCCGAAACTTTTCTCAACGGGGTCAGATCCCAAAATAGTATACGAAAAGGGTCAAAACACGAAATTCGGCCACCCGTAGTTGCTTCCGGTTTGAAGCAAAGCTTCAGATTCCAGCAAGGGCCCAAAGGCCAGAAAAAGACGCGGCACATGACATGTCCACCAACGGACGAGGTCACACACGTTTAAGTTTAACCTGAAGCTTAAATTGGATGGCCGCTCTGGCAGTTCAAAGCTTGGAATGAATGTTCAAGCAGAGTTCCCGCCGATTCTTCTTTGGCTTCATCATAGCCAAAAAGGGAGTTGTGTTCTCTAAGCAATGTTGCATCGAAGTATTTCATTAAGGGGGTTGTTGACCTTGGAGTTTCCATCGTTGTCTGTGGTGCGGCCGTGCGGCGTCCACAATTTTCTTGGGATTGGTTGTTTTGCCATGAAGCGATGACATTGACTTCTCAACTGGAAGAAGGCGGCCATTTAGATAGCAAAGGACTTTTTTTTTTGCGGGGAAGATAGCAAAGAACTTAATACGAAGCTAAACCTAGGACGATGGTGATATTATTTTTTGCGTGTGACAATAGGACGATGATGATATAGTAGTAGTAGATAGATATAGATTGCTTGTCTTGCAGTTGGCACGACCGATCCTTTTCCTGTCATTTTTTACAGGAAAGGATCGGCATCCGTTACACGTAGTAGAAATAATAATACAGGGGCAGCAAAGCAAACGGACGAATCAGCCCACTGCAGCCCATACAAAACAAGGACCACCAACCAGGCTTCCTTCTTTGGCCCACCACAGCTAAAGAGGCCACTCCACCACCACATTTCTTCAGTCGCTGCCATCGGACTGCGGCAGGTTGGGGTGGGCGGAGAAGTAGGCGAGGAGACCCAGCAGCGGGGCGTTGATGTAGGTGGTGGGCTCGGACTGCTGGAAGACGGCCCGCGCGTCGGGAAAGTTGTCGCTGGTGTTGCTGGGCCCGCCCACCACGGCGCCCACGAGCAGGTTCGGGTTGGGCGCGCTGCTGCCATAGTATGCCGCCCCCGCCTTGCAGCCGATCCGGGCCGGGTGGGCCGACACCGACGGCAGCGAGCTCCCGCGGTGGTGGATGCGCCGCGGGAACCGCTCCCCGTACCCCACCATGTACGACATGCGCAGCGGGTTGTCGCCCAGGATGTAGTCCACCTGGCAGAGGAAACCAGGAGTGCGCGTCAGCGTGTCAGTCTGCTTCGCGGCGCGTTTCGGGGATGGAAACACGGCGGCGGGTTTCGTGGAGAAGGAAGGAAGCCGACGTACCTGGCGCTTGGCGACGCGGCGGAGGACGACCGGCGAGGCGGAGGTGCCGCCGCACGGCACCCGCACGTTGGCGTGGCTGGCGTAGTTGGCGTAGGCGAGCAGCAGGAACGACAGCGACGTCACGTGCTGCATGTTGCTGTTGCCCACCTTGAACAGCAGGCCACCTGCGTCCATATTTCACAAGAACGAGTTCAGAAATGTTTCTCCACACGTTGGACTGCATTATACATCAAGATAAATTTTGTGCAAATATGACTATGGCTTAGCAATGGCTGGTTCACCTGGTGAGTACTCGATCTGGGGGTGGTTGGAGATGCCGGGGAGGAGGGTGCAGATGAAGTTGTCGGCGTTCACCTGGAACGACTTGAAGAACGAGTCCTTGCCCATCAGCACCTCCTGCAGACGGGAACAGCACGGCAGATCCCACTATTAGCGACCAGACTAATTAACCCAACACTTCATCGGTAGTACTCCCTCCGTTCCATAATGTAGTGCCTATAGATTTTTTGAAAAATCAAACCTTACAAACTTTGACCAAGTTTGTGGAGAAAAACATTTACACTTAGAATGCCAAACATATATTATTAGATTCATCGTAAGATGTATTTTCAAATTTTATATATTTGATATTGTATATATAAATAGCTTTCTCTATAAACTTGGTCAAAGTTTGTAAAGTTTGACTTTACAAAAAATTTATAGGCACTACATTACGGAACGGAGGGGTATGATACTATGTGAAAAATGACAGTGGTTCTGGGCTTCTGGCATATCGCGCTACGATCGAGACCCGTGAGCAACACCACTGAAAAGTCGCCCACAGCGCACTGCCCGACCCCCCCTGTTCGCCTGTTTTACAGCAGGGCATACGACCCCATGGGTAGACCAGACCGGCCGGGCCAGTGTTACTGACGACTGAGACAAACATACTCGCCTGCCTGCTTTGATCCACTAACCAACCTATCATGACTGGCAGCACTGATAAAAATATAGGGTAATACTACTCTGCTGCTGAGGCGTTTGATTGATTAACCTATCCAGATAGAATCTGGCCCCAACCAAGGTCCAGCAGCGTGCGGTGCGAATCTAGGATACGTTCCAATGAGGCACGGGCCCAATAATGTACACATGCTGCGCCAATCTGTACAGCTAGGCATGTGAATATGTGATGAGCACACTCTGCCACGGTGTGAGTGGCCATCACTGGTCATACGGCCATGTGGAATGCCACATGAACGCCAAGGCAGCCAGAAAGTGCAGAATGCCTGATTAGTCGGGCCAGAATCGTGTCAGCTCACATGCTGATCCGCCGAACAAGTAGGTATTGATGCATCATAAGCTACAATGGAGAGAACGAAGGCATATGCTCAGTCCGCACATATGTTCGATCCCATTGCCTAATTATCCAATAATGTACACTACATGATCATGATCTGCTGGGTTTTGTTATCCTGGCCTTGGGACAATTGTTCCTCTGACAGTCAATCCAGACAAGAGAATGCAGATCATCACCAACCCAACATGGCGTGCACGTTCAAAGGAATATCTGGTGAGGATGATGGAGACGTGAAACGCAACGCTTGCTAGTATAGGCTCTACACTAGTAACATGATATCGAGCCGACCTTTTCCTTCTCTTTTAAATTTTGCTTTTGGGCCCAGCCTAGCACACCCAGCCCCACATGTCTGACGGAGCAAAGTGCAGAGCCCGCGTACAAAGGTTCCCCCCATGGCCGGCCTTCCAGCCCATGCATGCGCGAGCAGAGTTGCCCTGCTCTCCTAGCACAGAGAACTCTTCTGGTTTAAAGTACTCACTAATTGCGAGGATGGCACGTCTGGACTTGACGATGGCATGCACAGACTGTCATTGCTCGCTGCGGCCACCGAAAAGAAAAGAAAAACTACTAGCACTGGTAATTAAAAGGGCGGGAAGCCGGGCGCATGTGCGCGCCGCAGGGCAACTAGAGACTAGCGGCGTCGTTGCTCTTGGGTGTACGCAAACTGAGCAGAGCACGAGCAGGGCAGAATCACGCAATGACACACGAGAAGCGGCCAAAACAGGGTCAGGCATCCCTGCGCCGACGCACTGCCCTAGAGTACCTGACTACACTTCACACTCTACACTATACAATAGGCCAGTATAGCAATGCAGTGGAGTGGACGTCATGGCTCGTCAGCAACGTGCAAGAGCCAAGTGCTCCTATTGTGTAGTCTGTGTTACACGAAGTACAGTGGTGGTAGTAGTAGAGTGATACCCTACTCTAGTCACCAGGAACGTGCATGTAATCTACTACTGTAGTGGCAGAAATGAGGGAGATGTGTACCTTGGAGATGAGGATGTTGATGCCGGCGTGCTTGTTGTCCCAGCCGAACTCGTTGATGGAGTCGCTGGCGCCGAGCGCCACCTCGTTCTTCTTGATGTAGTCGCGGTACACCCGCTGGCGCGACGCCTTGTGCAGCCACGCCGCGCCCCACAGCAGCTCGTCCTGGTACCCGTCGTAGTCGCAGTAGCAGGGGCACACGGCCGAGTACAGGCTGCTGCTGTACGCCCCACGGTACTTGTCCGCGAACTCGAACACCTTCACACCCAAAAATAACACCAAACACACCACCCAAAGTCACTCAATCCATCTGCTGCTTGCCATGTTACCTACAGCACCACTAATGGAAAAAACGCGTGCTACATCTGCTGTGGCCAACTTTTATAACTTAGCAAAAGAGCTCAAGAGAAACATCGACTTAGCAAAAGAGGTTCGCTATTTTTGTGAAGGTGGGTGACGGTAGATATTACGGCTGCAGCGACGTGGCAGGGTCATAATGGGCCGGCTTTAATGCACTTTATTTACGAGCAAACGGAAAATGGGGAGTGGAGTGGCTATCTTACGGAGATGGCGCGGTCGAGGAGGCGCTTGGAGTAGGCGGGGTCGGCCTCGCGGAAGACGATGGAGCCGGCGGCGAGGGCGGCGGCGGTCTCGGCGGCGACGTCGGACCCCGGGTGCTGGGGGTCCACCTTGTAGACGGTGCGCGGGGTGTCCATGTCCTCGGGCCGCTCCCAGCACGAGTGGTCGCGGAAGGCGTCCCCCACCTGCACGTACACCGTGTTGGGCGTCGCCGTCGCCTTCATCAGGTAGTCCGTCGCCCACCGCACCGCTGCCCGGGCCTCCCCGCCGTGCGACCCGAAGTTCTTGCCGAAGTCGATGAGCCCCCACGACATGAGCGTCGTCGTGAACGCCATCGGGAACCCGAACTTGACGTTGTCGCCCGCGTCGTAGTACCCGCCCGTCAGGTCCACCCCCGCGGCGGCGCCGTCGTTGAGCGCGGAGTCGCGGCGCCAGCGGACGCGCTGGTCGGGCGGGAGGCGGCCGGACCGCTGGCCCTCGAAGAAGAGGATGCTCTTGTGGAGGGCGTCGCCGTAGTTGTGCTGGGCCACGGCCGCCGTCGACAGGAGCAGCAGCATTGCCGCAGCCACCCCCATTGCCTTCGCTGGCGACGCCATTGCTAAAGCTAAGCTTCTCCGCCTCCGGTGTTGATGGGTGGCAGTTTAGTTGGTTGGCGCTGTGTGTGTGTGCGGCGGTTCGGGCGCTGGACTGCTGCTGCAGTGGAGTGGCGAGGCCGAGGATTTAATAGGGGAGGACACCGGCCGGGGTGGCGAGGTTTAATGGCATGTGAGGCGAGGCTCCATGTGAGGCTGAGCCAGAGGGGGAATGGAATGCTGGGGACGGAGCCAGTCGCCACGCGACACGTGTGCGTGGCAGCGTTGCGGCGCCCGGGGCGAGGACGGGCCTGTTTGTTTCAGCTCTGGGAGCAGTTTTTTGACTTGGAAAAAGCTGAAACTGAAATAAACAGCTATTTTAGAACAGTTGTGGAACCACAACCTAAAATTGTTTCGGGCTATTTTCAGTGTAACAGCCCAAAGCACGTCTCGGGGTACTTCACAGCCAAAGCTGTTTCCCTAGCCCCTGTGCTTTTGGCGTTTGGTCGTAATTATGTCATAAATGTCGCCGCAGGCACGGCCTATCTCTCCCTTCGCCCCCTCCTCCTGAAACATAGAGTTTTCACCAGCCCACAGTCGTTTCTACAGCTACGTTGTCAAACAGCTAACCTTCACTGCAGCTGTTTTCTCAGCACAGCAGTTTTGCCAGCACAACAAGTTCACAGTTGAATGTGTCGAAACTGAAGCTCAAACAAACACAGCCGACGACGGCCACTTCGGTGGAACTGGTCCTTGTGGACGTTCGTGGTTGCTTCCGGTGGCAACGAAGGGCTATTGCCATTTGGGAGCACAAAAGTGGTGTACCAAACCCTCAGAAATGGCTGTCTTGGGACCGATCGATATAACTTTTCTTGTAATCTCGACGGCTGTCCATAATACCTATATTCACGTGCAATCATTGGTTCACAACCTTGCAACATTTTGGACGCAAAGAAACAATAAAAGCAAATTTTAAACCTACTACTACCAAGGATGAAGCACCAGTGCAATTTTTACGCAACTACCTAATTCCACATTTCAAAACCCCAAAGATGCACAATAAATCATCATTAGACTTAGGGCCTGTTCGGCAGCTCTCCGCTCCACTCCTGGAGCGGCCGGAGCGGGAGCTGCCCGCAGCCTATTTTCGTGGAGTGGCCAAAGTGGCGCTCTGTGTACTCCCGTATTTTGCGGAGCTAGGTGAGTGCCAAACAGGCCCTTAGCAACGCAAGTGGGCAAAAATAATTTCATGATAATGTCATAACCGATATTTGGAAGAAATATGTGTTGGAGAAAATAGAGGATCCAAAATAGTCATTACAAGTGTTACCGAATTTCGCATGAAATGCCTTCATAATATAACTCATGCGCTCGGGGATGACAGTGGGGTGAGATCATCTTGATCGCCCCGGTAAATTTCATAAGGTTAGACCGGTTAGTCTATGTATGCTACGTAGTACTATAATACCCCGTTTGGATCATAAAACTAAGCAGATAATTTTATAAATTGGAAATAAAGACGATAAACATTGGTTGTTAGGTTGAAAATAAATCAGAATTGGAATTGTAGCCCAATTCCAAATGGATTAGTGGGCAACTAGAATATGTGCACCTCAATTAAATGATTAGAGATCTGAATTTGGTGGAAATGACCAAGCCACCTCATACTCATGTATGTATGCGCATAAAAATATGGTATTACATTATATTTTAAATTTAAATTGTAATAGAGAAATAAATTTATGTTTCGGTAATATAAGTACTAATATATAATCAATATTAAGAATATATTGTTATCTTTACAACATGCGCAAAAAGAATACAAAACATGATTTTATTCATACATAAATATTTTTTGTAATAGTGATAAACAATATAATTATATGTAATTACAAGATCATGTGGACATTATTACATACACAGATAAATTTACATATATTCTGTAAAATACTACTACATACTTGTAAATATCTAATATAATATAATAAATAGTAATATAATCCATGATTATGAATTACATAGTAGAAAATATATAGTGTTATAACATATATGGTCAATTACTTTAATATAAACTACGTATTAGATATGCACACACATTTGTACATACAACAATTTCGCTATGATGCTCCCTCTGTAAAAAAATACTACCTATGTTCCACAAAGTAGTGCGTATAGAGTTTTTGAAAAATCAGACTTTAACCAAGTTTGTATAGAAAAACATATACATCTGGAATACCAAAATACACACCATTAGATACATCACGAGGCTGTCTCATTTTCCTTAATGGAGAGGGCACTGGTTTTTTGCATAGGATTATTCTATCTTTTCAGTCCTGTAATATCGATGTTTACGTGGCTTGTAACTGAATCTTTATGTTACTAATGAGACACGTATTACTATGCAGAAAAAAAATCACGAGACGTACATTCATATTATATGCATTTGGTATTGTAGATATAAATAGTTTTCTTTATAAACGTGGTCAAAATTTGTAAAGTTTGACTTTTCAAAAAATCTAAAAAATCTTATATTTCTTTACAAAGGGAGTACTCCTATTTTGCACATGTCTCTAGTATTTTAGCTACTTTTCTTGTACATATGTAACAATACGTACACAAATACACGAGTGCGCTAACTCAAATGCTTCGAAATGATGAGCCAAACAAAATTTAAATTCACGTTACAACTCTGTTGTGCAATTATACTACAAGACAAACACCTGAATTGAAATTGATTTCCAATTCCATCTCTTTTTTATTTAGCATACTAGTGAATCCCATTTACCAAGTTGAATTTGGTGATCTGAACCGACTTCGAATCATTCAAAAGAAGGTGTCCCTCCGTCACTGCGTCAAGCTCGAACCCTACCACGTTGTCGCCCCACCAATGTCGTCATCGTGAATGCCATCTCTATTGCAGAGGTGATTTGAATGCTCGTGTTAATTTAGAGGCAAAAAGTGACGGGTTCTAATAATAAACTACTCCCTCTGTCCCACAATATAAGACGTTTTTGCAAGCTATGGGATGGAGGGAGTATATTTTTCGGAACTGCTCCGCACATGACAAACTCTTGACGATTTGTTCACGGCTAAAGAATACAACATCTGTTTTTCAGCTTTGGACAAGATTCTGCCACTGGATGTAATCATTATCCGCAAATCGTCCAAATATTTGTCGTCCACATAGCACTGCTCTATTTTTTTTTGTCTAACATATAAATGGAAGGAGGAAGAGACGTGAGCAAAATTTCGTACGGCAAGGACCAGGAAGAAAACATTTAGTTGGTCCATCATTAGTTGGTGGCGTTGGTTAAATATACTGTAGGAAAAATGGCTGCTCTTGCAACAATGTATATTCAGATAACATATGTTTTGCTGGTTGCACTGTTTTTTGTGTGTGTGATTATTGTCTACTTCCCCATTTTCGTGTCAAAAATCTTGTTTCAAGCGACAATTGTGGTATTGGATCGAACACATATTTGAAAAATCATGGCATCAATAAAAATGGGGGCGTGGCTACATGTAAGTCGTTCGAAAATTTGAACTGGGCCAGTCGATTTGGGGCAATCAATTTGAGCCATTGGATGATAAACGAACGGCGATGCTCACGTATTCTTCCTCCAGCCGGCTTCCCCCTGGAAACAGATCCGGCCGGCGGTGCTCCCTCCCGCCTCGCCGCACCGCCCTCCACCGAACCTCCCCCACCGCTGGTCTTGCCGCCGCCCCCCGGCCATCCCTCTAAGTCCGGCGATTACCCAAAAAACTGCGGCAAAGCAGCACCCCACCCCGCCACCCTAAGATAGATAGTGGGGTGCTTCTCCGGTGAATCTGCACTGCACCCACCTGCCACTCTAAGATAGATGGTGGGGGTGTTCTTCCCAGGCGCTTGCGGCCTCCTTCTTCATCTCCAACGCTTCTCTTCTTCCTTCTCAAATCGACTGCCCCAAAATTCGACTGTCAGTCTACTGGCATTTAGCTACTGTGATAAAAAATGAGTGTTCATCTTCGATATTGATGAATAAAAATTGCTTCTCTTCGTGCAGTCGTACCCATCATGAACGCCATCGGTGCCGCGAAGCAAGTAACTAAACGCCGCCGGCCGGTTCATGGACGGGGCGTAGCACGGGAAGAGCCGAAAGCAGTGCTGTCCCGGAGCCTAGCCTGGGGCAGCATCAACAGGATGTGACGGGACGAGGGGAGGGGAGGGCCCCCGGCGCCGGCGAACTCACGTGCCATCGGCGGAGGTGATCGAAAGTGATAGGAGGAGGGGGCGTGGGCAGGCATGTTACTTTAGGACGATATCGGTCCATACAGGAGCACGTACCTGCGCATGGCCGTAGCGACATTAGCGGGTGCCGTCGTGGGGTGGGCGGCGTCGATCGATGCGGCGCTGAGCTGATCAGCAGCATCGCTCGTCATCCGGGCTTGCCCGTGCGGTGGTTGGCAATTGCATGTACTCGTGCGCCGGTGAGTCGGTAACTGCTGCTGCTGTAGCAGTAGCGTGCAGTACTGGGAGATATTTATTTTTATTTTTATTTTTTTGCGGATTCAGTACTGGGAGATATGCTTGCCCTGCCGTAACCATGAGCCAGATGTGCTAGTGGGACGGCAGTCGTCCATGCCCCGCGTTAAATGGTGGGAGACGTGTAGTACTTGTTTCTAAATATGGGCTGCAGCTCCTACCGTGTACCACTGCTTGTTTGATTTAGACTCTGTCACCAGTATGGTTACACATGGGTGGGTTATCCGAACAGCTAGGGGTAATATCAACGGGAGTCATATAACTTGCGCTCGATGTTCAGTTTAATGCTAAAACTTTAAAAATACGAATTTGTGGTCATCCAACTTGCGTTCTTGTGCAAATACGGTCACTTTGCTCGTATTCAAACATACCATGAGTCTATGTGCCACGCCAGTGTGGCTATGGCCCACTGTCAGTGACTGGAAAAGCTGGGGCAACGCGTGTGTGTTTTGTTTTTGCTGAAGCACGCCATGTTCTATACTTAATTAAGAAAAGCTGCTGCGGGAAATGAGAATAAGAAAAGGTCAGGGAGGTATTCGATCTCTCGACCTTGTACACAGGCATGAAATAGCCAACCACTGCACCATCTACATGTTTATGCGAACACGGAGATACACATATCTTTATATTGGGCGCAGTTTTTCTCTTCTAGATTCGTATTTTCTCGGGTTCAGCAAGAAAAACAGTCTCAGAAAAATATTGATTTTTTGTTGAAAGAGACCACCTGCCCAACAGAATTGCCAGAAAAGACCCCCTCCGGATGAAATTGTCAAAAAAGACCCCCTCGGCTGTGGCGGCAGGCGCGGCAGGCGACACGTGGCACCTGCCGCCACACCGGGTGGTGGCAACACTGTTCACGTACTGTTCACACGGGGGGACGATTTTCGCACGGCAGAACGGAAAACGGGCGCGAGTGAACAGTGCTGCCGCCTACGGGTGTGGCGGCAGCACTGTTCATCACTGGTGAACAGTATTTTCGAAAAAGTAAAAAAAAAAAGCAGAAAAATTCAAAAAAATCTGAAATTTTTTTGGCATAAAAGACGATCGAGTGTTCTAAGTGGGTGCAAAATTTTAGATTTTTTTGAATTTTTCTGTTTTTTTTTACTTTTTCGAAATTACTGTTCACCAGTGATGAACAGTGCTGCCGCCACACCCGTAGGCGGCATCACTGTTCGCTCGTGCTCGTTTCCGTTCTGCCGTGCGAAAATCGTCCCCCTCGTGTGAACAGTGCGTGAACAGTGTTGCCGCCACCGGGTGTGACAGCAGGTGCCACGTGTCGCCTGCCGCTCCTGCCGCCACGGCCGAGGGGGTCTTTTCTGGCAATTCTGTTGGGCAGGTGGTCTCTTTCGACAAAAAATCAAAAATATTGGCTATTTTCGCCAAGAAAATCAAATTAAAAAATCGCGTCAAAATACAAAACTTTTCTTCGAGCGAGATTTTTTTATCTCCTTTTATTTTTCAAAAGGGGCTTCCTATTACAGTACTCGGCTCAACTCCTCTCTCATAGAAGGTTGCAAGTTCAATTCATTGTTGCAGCGCCGAGACCATTTTTTAAAATGAGCATGAATAACGTCAAAAAAATATTTCACAATACAGGGAATAGAACCACAGACTCTACCACTAAGCTAACTACGGCATTCTGATATTGTATGCATACAGAAGGTATTATATTTAACATAGTTTCTGTAGTTTAAATTCAAAAAATTTGGGTGATAACATTTTTTTCTGGGGGCCATCGAAATTTCTGGAAATAGATCAGTTATTTGAATTTTGGTCCAGGAGAAAAAACCTGAATACGAGTAGCTGTCGTGATCCGAAGATAAAACTAATGTTTCTATTTATAGACACTAACATGTAGCTGGTGGAACTGCCTCTTTTTACTGCAAAATTATTCTTGTGCCCTGGTTAGGAACTTAAATTACTCCTGCGCCTGGGTTACAAACTTCTGATTGATCTACTGAGGTGGGCCATGTGTAGATCAGCGTAATTACCTGGTTAGTTTAATCCGTTGTTAGTATCTCACTGATTAACCGAGTCAGTCTTTTGTGTGTAATTAAATAAATTTTAGTTGTGCACGTTCAGCATGAACCAGCATTGGTGGAATGGGTGTACATCTGAGTGTTTAATTAATTAACAGGTCATGTGTTGAAAACCCATCTGCCCAAACTATTTTTCATTATATTTCATGGTTTTTTTGCGTAGTTAAATAAATAGCGATGGAGTTTTCTGCAAAAAAAATGGCTTGCTACTGCCACCCAACGTCTTCTGCACTCCCATTTACTGATAGGTGGGCCGCCCCAGGCTGGCGTGCCACGTGAGCAGGGCATACGGCTGTATACGAGCGAAGTGACAGTATTTGCACAAGAACACAAGTTGGATGACCAAAAATCCATATTTTTAAAGTTTTAACACCAAACTGAACATCAAACACAAGTTTTATGACTCCAGATGATATTACCTGGAACAACTACTGCTGGTGCGTTGTTTTCTGAACTTTTACGAGAACTTGTCCTGCAAAATCTCTGTTTCTAACGTCCAACATTGTAAAACCGAGCAGAGGAGACGGCGGCCCATACCACCCACATACTCTATGCCCGATTGCTCGTCACGTATGGATGGAGCCGCCGGTGCCACTTGATGCAGGCGGCAGTAACTGTGGCCGTTATCGATAGGCGAGCCGTTAAAGCCTGGAGGCGAGGCGAGGACAGCGGGAAGCGGCAGACCACCGGCCTAGTAGAGAGAGAGAGGCGTACGGGGCGGTAAGACCAACTCCAACGTGCGACCCCATTCTGTCCAACGCGCGGCAGCAACGGACCATCATCCGTTTTATGTCCGCTTTTGATTCATTTCCGGTCCAAGTTTAGATCAAGTTTACGACCGAACGGACACGCGCGGATGGTGCGTGGCGCCTGCCCATGTCCTCCCTTGGCCCGCCCGCCGGGGACGCATACCTCCCTTTTTCTCCCCCCGCTCCTGTTGCACCATCGCCACTCTCGTCCCTCGCCGCCGCCGCCGGCATTGCCGATGTGCAGCTCGGCCGCGCGCTCGTCTCAACCCTTGTCGCAACCCCCGTTCCCTCAACGCCCTCGAGCTACCCAACCACGACCACCTGATTTGCGCACCCGACGGTCGGATTTGCAGCGGATTCGGCCGGACTTGAGCTCGCCGGGCACCGGACCGGAAGGCCCCGGCAAGGCCGCATGCAGGTACTGACTCCGTCTCTAGCCGCTCGGATCTACATCGTCGGCGGTTCGCCGGCAGATACACGAACGGCCGTCGGCCGGGTTCGGTGCTGGCCCAAAGGCTCGTCGGCACACTGTTGCCATTCATAAAGTGCGACGACTGCCCAAGGAAGGTCTTGCGCCACGTGTCTACAACGTCGGAACATCCCGGATGGGTGTTCGTCAAGTGCTCAAACGATGGGGTATGTGCTACTTTAGTTTCAGTTGTGCTCTCGGATTTGACTAGTTGTACTAACTTAAATTTTTATTGTGTAGAATGGATGCAACTTTTGGTATTGGGAAGAAAAATACATCGATATATTGATAGAACACAATTTAGTAGATGTTCGTGCACTTTTAGCTAGAGTAGAGGCTAGAGATGAGACTAGTGCACTTGTTGCTAGAATAGAGGCTAGAGATGAGACTAAATGCGAGGAAGTAACGTCCACTTCTTTAGACTCGAAAAAAAAATAAACACGCAAGATCGAGCCTTCGCAGATCAACAATGAATGCATCGAGAAGGCACTAATCCAACTTACGGGAGCAGTTATTTTTTTTTCGAAAAGAGGGGACATCCCACGACCTCTGCATCGAGTGATGCACACAGCCTTTTATTTATCATATCAAAGTTCATCATCCGATCATAACAAAGTTCAACCAATAAATTGTCGCACATGACCATAATAAAGTTCAACTCACGGAAGCAGTTATGGAAGTTGGTTATCTTCTAAAATGTCTTTTTCTGGTTCTTGTTTTATTTGGTCTTGCTATTCTAGTCAAAATTTGATGATGTGCTTCCATGTATCAAAAATCAATAACGAAAATAAAAGATATGTGTTTGTGAAAAAAAAAATGCAGACAGGATGCGGATGAAATGTGGCTGTGCGTTGGGCGCACGGCCGGCGCATCGACGAATCCGGGCGGACACGACCCATTGCCACACCTCAAACGGACAAAAAGCGGACGAAACTGACGTCCGTTTGGGGTCGCGCGTTGGAGAGTTGGCGAACGCGCGACCCCATCCTGTCCGCCCGCGTCCGTTTGAGCCAAAACGGACAGATGACACGGCCCAACGCGCGGCCGCATCCTCAAATTCTGTCTGTTTTGTGTCCGGTCCGCCCCATTTTCGACGCAAACTTGCGCCCGGTTTGCGTCCAGACGGACGCCGAACGGACGGGCCATGGGGACGCGTGGCGGCCGTCCACCTACCTCCACCCCCGCAAATTGAATGCACACGGACAGCGGGGCCCGGCTGTCATTGACACGGGCGTGGGGTCGCCGTCCTTCTTAATGTGGAAGCCGTGGACCGGCCAGTCCACAGCTTCCACTTCCAAGCCAGCCTGCCTCCTCCATTGCCGACAGGAGCAAACCCTAGCCACCTCGCCGCCGTCGCGCCCCGCTCGCCCACCTCGCCGCCGGCGCCATGGGCTGGCATTGGATCAATGGGAAGCACGACCGCGAGGCCGGCTCCTCCTCGGGCTGACGCCGCTCCAGCAGATTCGCCCCGCCCGCACCGCCTTCTCCTCCGCCGTCTCCGCCACCTGCGCCGCCAGCATTCCAGATGGCGCCGCCAGCGGCCGGCCATCGCGACATGCCATACATCCATGTCGATGTATGCCGTCGCTACTGGGAGACGGCGACGCCGGTGCCGTGGGGAGATGTCCACCTGCCAAATAACTGGCATCTCTCCGCCGACCGCGTGCCGATCCCTCTGGTGCCCGCGAGCGGCCACGCCCGCCGCGAGGAGATCAACCGACGGCGCCGGCGCCTCCCATCGGATCTACTGGCGGACTCCAGGTACGCCATAGATTCGCCGCTATGGGACACCTGGCTCTGCGACGAGCACGACCAGCGGCGGCAATCCTTTTTTGCCGGCCATCCTCCTAGCCCGCGCCGCCCGCGTCCTCCTCGTGCCGATGACAACCCTCCCCAGACGAGGGGCCGTAGGCGTGTGCGCGGCATCACGCCGACGCCTTCTCCGTCCCCGTCCCCGCCACCGCCGCCGCCCATGACCGAGGAGGAGGAGGCCCGGCTCATGAGGCGTGTCATGGAGGACTCCATGAACACGCACGACGAGCGGCAATGGGATGGCCTGGAAACCGCTCTGGCCCTGTCGGCGGCCAGAGACGTGGCCATCCCGGAGATGGACGTCGACGTCAAGGAGGAGGTGCGGGAGGAGGTGCTGGAGTGTGACGACCCCGGCTTAATCGTGCACTAATCATACACGCAAATGCACACGATCAAGCCTAAGGACTCACTTGAAGATATCACAACACAACTCTAAAACATAAATAAAGACATACAAGCTTTATATTACAAGCCAGGGCCTCGAGGGCTCGAATACATAGCTCGATGGCATACAAGTGTCAGCGGAAGCATCAGATATCTGAGTACATATATATTACATAAACAGAGATAGGCCATTAGAATGGCGGGGCAAAATAAAACACTACGATCGAAAGGCGCAGGCCTCCTGCCTGGGACCCTCCGAACCTACTCCTGGTCGTCGGTCGGCTCCTCGTAGTAGTACTCGCCGGGAGGGTAGTAGTAGTAGCAACCGTCAGCGGGGGCAGCTGGCTCCGGGGCTCCGTCGTCTGGTTGCGACAACTGGGTATGGGGGAAAAAGAAAGTAAAGCAAACGTGAGTACTCATCCGAAGTACTCAGCAAGCAAGGATCTACACTACATATGCAACATTTTCAAAGGAGGCTGTATATGTGGACTAGGCTGCAGAAATGCCAGAATAGATGGGAGAGCCTAGTCCTATCGAAGACTAGCATCTTCAATCATCTTCATCGGTCTTGCAGCATTAGAAGAGTGCAGATTAACATAATGTAAAGTAGTAGTAATGTTATCAACCTCGCCCAGAGATTCTTCCTCGACTCCCTGCGAGAAAGCAATCCCAGAGCCATACTATTCATTTCATCTCAAGTCATCAGTTCTAGTTGTACCGATCGGGATACAACTCCGAGTGTCCGTTACTGTAGGACATGCTATCGATAGATTGTTTCTTCCCTGCAGGGGTGCACCAACTTACCCACCACGCTCGTTTAACTCTGGCCGGACACACTTTTCTGGGTCATGCCCGGCCTCGGCTAAACAACACGCCGCAACCCGACCTAGGCTCTAAAGAGAGGTCAGCACGCCGGACTAACCTATGCCCCCAGGGGGCTTGGGCCTTCGCCCTGGGAACCCTGCACGTTGCGAGGACGCTCCGAAAGCAGACCTAGCCCCCTTAATACAAGCGCAGGCTTAACCAGTCCAATCAAAAGCGGGCCGCTCCTCGCTGACGTCTATAGAGCTTCGGCTGATGTATACGACGCAGAACGCCCATACTATGCCCACATGACGATTAGTGCTATCAGGCCAGAGGCCCCTCGGATCAAATATCCAAACCGTTAGTGTGTTGGGGGTTGCGGTAACGAGCAGAGACTCACGAAAGATGTGACCCCGTCGCCCCGTCTCGAGGACTTGCGGCAAGGGCGAGGAATGCCCGGCCACGGCTCGTGTTCAACTCTCGGGCACCATCCAGGTCCACCCGATTCCACATCACTCGCTAATAAGCTCGCGTGGGTACCCCTCAGGGCCGACCCGTCTTTATCCAGAATAAACAGTATCAACAGTAATGTAAAGGCATCCGTGTGGCTACCGTATCAAGAAGGAATCCGAGGTATCACCCTCGTTGGATTCCCACCTGACGTAAACATCAAGGTGAACGAAGGAGGAGTCACCCTCGAGGTCCACTCTTGAGGAGTTGCACGACGGTGTCGTTATCGGGGGTGGTGTAGGAGGAATCACCCTCGTTGACCACGACCGATTAACTAACCTACAAGGTTATCATCAGAAGTGCTGACGAGGTATCACCCTCGGCACTCGATAGTAACCCAGTAGTGTCGAGCAACTAAGGGGAAGTAACGTGCGGTGCCGGGACCTGGTCTTCGATCCCGTTGCTCGGGTCTTCTGATAATCCAGCGGGGCAGTCGTGATATAGTGGGGTCTCTGCTAGGTCTCTACCCAAACTATACTAAACAGTTTAGGATAAACAGGC
The DNA here is from genome assembly GCA_011799875.1 of Thinopyrum elongatum. Classification (NCBI taxonomy): domain Eukaryota; kingdom Viridiplantae; phylum Streptophyta; class Magnoliopsida; order Poales; family Poaceae; genus Thinopyrum; species Thinopyrum elongatum. Next base: position 215,220,263 of record CM022303.1, read on the forward strand.
AGGTAACAATAGCAGGTTACAATAATCAGGCTATGCAGCAGAAATAGGATAATAGCAGCAGAAGTAACTTCTAATGCAAGCATAAGAGGGAAGAGAGTGGGCGATATCGGAATGCTCAAAAGGGGGGTGCTTGCCTGGTTGCTTGGCAGATGAAAAAGGACCTCCGACGGTGTAGTAGTCGATCTCCAGGGCATCATCAGCGGTCTCGGGGGTCTACCGGGAGGAAAGGGGGAGAAGAAACAAATAAATACATGGTAACAAAAGCAATCACAAAACAAAACATGGCACTACGCGGTGTTAGGGGTGAACTAACGCGGTGATACACGTCGCAGATGAAACGGGAAAATATCTGGGATATTTTCCCGGCTCGGGGCATCTGTCAGACAATTGAACCGGAGGGGAAGGTTACATGTTCAGGTAGTTAGGGGTATGTGACAGATAAACGGAGAGCGTATTCGGATTCGTCTCGAAATTCTGAGCAACTTTCATGTAGAAAACTTTTTCATCCGAGTTACGGTTTAGTTTCTACGAATTTCTAAAGGTTTTAGACATTTTCTGGAATTATTATATATTAGCAAATTCGAATTTAAACAGTAAGTGCAAATGCTATGGGTACCCGGTTTTGTACCCAACTGACCAGCACAGAGGCTGATAAGTGGGCCCATTGACTGGGTCAAAGAGCCAGTCAGTAGTGGCTGACATGTGGGCCAGCCCGCTGAGTCAACGCTGACTGGGCTCATCTTATCCAAATGAACAGTGCGGGGGCCCCACTTGTCAGTGTTTATTTTAATCTAAACCGATTCTTATTAGCTCTAATAAAACATGCGGGGCCCGGCTGTCAGTCAGTGGTTAGCTGGGTTAGTTAGAGACTAATGATGACACGTCAGCGGGGTTAGCGCCGGCGGGGAGCTACAGTGTGCCGGCGACGAGGCCGAGCTCCGGCGATGGCCGTCTGGCCGATTCTGACGACCATTTGGTCTGGGCCTAGGCTCTACCGAACGGGGGCGGCATTTCGCATTGATCTGCGGTGACGGGAGACGCGGAGGTGGCCGCAGCAGCAACGGCCGGCGGCGGCCGAAACACGGCTCGGACGCAAGCGCCGTTTGGCGAGGCGCGCGGCCAAAACAACGGCACGGGCGACCTCGTGGGATCGTCCCGAGCACGCGGACGTGCTCTCCTGGCCCTGGAAACTAACGGCGGCGACGAGACGAGCTACACGGCGAAGGTATTCTCCGGCGATGGCGGGGCTGCGGCTAGCGAGCGTGCCCGAGAGCAAGGGGTTAGGGGAGGAGATGAGAGGCTCACAGCGGAGATGCAGAGGGGTGGCAGTGGGCTCGGGGAGGCTTGCCGGCGCCGAAAACGACGACGAAGGCTGACGGCGATCTGGCGGGGAAGGAGGCCATTGGCGAGGGCTCGAGGGCGCTCCGGCTCTTGCGCGTCGTCGAGGAGGCCCAAGACGGCGAGGTGCAGCCTCTGGACAACAGATGGTGACTGGAGAAGGCCGGAGGCCACGGCATCGGCGAGCGGCGGCGACGAGCGCAGCCGGCTTTGAGGAAAAAGGGGAAAAGGGCAAGGCAGGGGGAGAAAGAGGGGTGGCCTAGGGTTCCTAGCGCGGAGGGGATCCTTATCCTCGCAGGAAAACGGCGGATGGGCGACGCGTGCGGCGCCGGCGACGTGTCGACGGGCGCGGCCGACGGCGCGGGGAGGAAGGGGACGAGCGCCAGATGGGCTGGGCCCAAATCTGTAGCAGCAGACCTAAGTGCACAGTAGCGAATAGGCCCTTTTCTATTTTCCTTTTTCTGTTTTCTTTTCTACTCTGTTTAGCTAATTTTTGGGCACTTAATGATTTTTGTAAAATGTGTGACCTAGCTCATAATTCACATTGTAATATATCCTATCACCAAAAACTAGTTTGGGGAAAATACTATTTCATATTTATTTTGGATTAATTAAAATGTTATTAAATGTTGTTTTCAGCCACTGTTTGAGGTTGTTGGAGTTACTTAGTTAATCCCATTAATGTTGATTACCATTTTGTAATTGCCTATGAATTATTTGCTATTTATTGAATATTTTAGTTTCTGATTTGAACAACTTTTATTTTCCACTTTAAGTTTGAAAATCCATTTGAATTGGAATTTGAAAAGAGATATGATACTAATGATGATTAAGCTCTGTTGAACATGATGACTTGGAATTATTAGAGGGTGATCACTGTAGTGTGGAGCTGGGGATGTTACATGGAGGAGGCGCCCATCGCCGCGTGGAACCCTCGTCTGTTGGGCCAGGCGTGGAGCTGGTCGTGCACGGCGCTGGAGATGGCTGACTCCGTGGGTGTCGGCCCATGGTCAGCCACACCGCCGCGGTCACCAGAGCACGAGCAGGAGCCACGGGAGGAGGTGGTGCAGGCGCCTCCGGCGCAGGAGCCACCGGCGCAGGCGCCACCGGTCTTGCAGGGGCCGCCAGCCCACCTGTGGCAGCCACCGCCCTACGTCGACCTCACCGACGACGACGACGAGTAGGACGGCGACTCCTGAAGATGACGGCGGCCACCGGCGACGGCCTTTATCTACTTTTTTTATGTATTTTATTAAGTTTTAGTTTAACTAAGACCTGTGGTACTATGGACGTATGGGTGTATGGACGTTTTATGTTTATATTCATGTTTTCGTATTATTTGCAAGTTTATTTTCTTTATTTTTGTCGCAAAAATAAGAAGGCCACGATTCCGGACGGTTTGGGGCGAGGCGTGCCCGTTGGACGCACCGATGCCCGCACGACCACAAGCGGACGGTCGTGTCCGTTTTCCTGCTTCAAACGGACGAAAAGCGGAAGACGCCGCGTACGACCGGCCGTAGAACCCGCCGGACTGGGACGGCCGATGATGATGGCGACGGGCACGTTCTGGTCCGGTGGATTCTAGCATGCGCCATCGCGGCCGACCGAGGCGGCATGTATCGGCGTGTATCCTTCCCTTCCCGCCCTTTTTCCATAGGCCTCAACGGGTAAAAACTAGAGGTGAAAAAGCCTGATAAAGCCTCTCCGTCCGGCCATGATTTCGCTCGGAAAAGTCACTGCATGGGGCGGAGATGCACGGAAAGGAGGGGGCACGGGGAGGTATAAACTAAAAAGGCGACGGGAGAATCGATCAATCGCTGCCCTTTTTTGACAGGAGAGTAAATGTTTTGGTTTTATATCAGCTGCGCTTCGAATCTTTCGTTTGCCGGGGAACATGGCGTTCATTGAGTATGGAGACGAAAAAACTGAGCCCCGAGGCTAACCTTTTTGTACTAGTACGTGCTGGTGTAAATTTAACCTAAGGAACAAAGCCACTTTCTTTATCCAATGTTGATCTAGCGGACAATCGAACGCCCGTAATTAGTTACGCTCTTTAGCCTTTGTTGTCAAGGGCACTACTGGGCGGGAAGAAAAGAAGAGCACAGCAGCAGCAGATGCAGAGCTCCTCCTAGAAAGCTTCCATCTGCTGGAAAAGCCTCCGGGCCTTCAGGGCAACAATAGTTTGACCGGCGGTGTCAGGAGAGAACACACACGGAGGCCATAAAAGCCTGTGGCCAAAAGCCTTTTCAGCACTGTAAAATTTGATGCGATTCCAATGTTTACTACTCGCATCCTATGCATCCATGGATCTGCCAAACCTTGCCCATCATTCCTCTAGTAATCTCGATTCTGGAGCACTACCGGCAGCATTCTTTTATTTCCACCTCACACCAAAACAGGCACGAACAGATAACGGGAATCAACTACTTAACATGGTGGTGGCTAAGACAGAACATGGCAACAAAATACAAGATAAGATTCAAAGCGGAATCCGCGTAACGCACGACGGGCACGTTCTCATGCCGCTGATGCGATGAATGAATCCAAGAAACAAGGAACAAACCATTAGTGAAGCACATGAATGGTCCAGACCCTCCCTGCGCCGAACAAACAGTTTTACCTGCCAGAGACGGCAACAACAACCGGCCCTGCTATCACTGCATCATCATCATCAACCCCACCGTCACTGCGAGATCCGCAGCATTGTACCTTGTGTTCCCACACAGCGTGCAAAGCATAAGAATTGACGGATTCAACAAAATAGCTGGGGCATTCCTCAATGAAAATCATCAACAAAACACGAGGCGGTCAAAGATTTGGTTGTCTTATCAACCATGATTCATCAACAAAACACGAAGACGGTCAAGTATTTGACTGTCTCATCAACCATGATTGTGTGGGTTAAGTGTACTTCGCAGTTCTGTACCAGGAAAAGGATCCAAAGATGGCGCACATTGTCTTCAGAACTTAGGTAACATGGCTAACAGGAGTCGACCAAAATATCCATCCGCCCCTCCCGGTTGATGCGATCCTACTGCCTCCTGCCCCGTCCCTTCTTTGATTGCTGCTGCTCCGCCTGTTCCTTCCCTGAAACCTCGCTTATATCAGCTGCACCATGGAAAGGTCAGGGATCCAAATTAGTGAAAACACTTGGGGCTTGATGCAATAAGTGTGACCAAGGAGAATCGATGGGAAATACCATCAGGTCCACGAGTCATGAGAGCGAAAAAGATGTTGTTGAGCTTCTCCATCTTCTTTGCGTCCTGAGCTTGATCCGTCTTAAACTTCAAGCACTGCAAAGTAAACACATACAGTCAGCAGAGCAGGATTGCTTTGCTTCAATCAAAGTTTAAAACTATACGCAGTTCACGCACTGATGTTAGAACAGTCAGACGTTGATCAAGGACGGCAGTGCACACAATACAATTCACCACTTTTGTCAGTTTAACCGAGACGAAGTGCACAGTCAATCTTATAACTATAATAAACAAATAGGAAGCAACACCTAACCCATGAAATTATGATGCTGTGATTTAGCCACCATAGCACAACATTGCTAATCCCATCACAAATGCCAGAAAAGAATAAACCAGTGGAAACAAGCTACTCGTGCCAACACTGGCCAAGCAAGATAGTCTAAAAACACTGCCAAAGCAATAAAATTTAATGATAGAACTGGGAGCTTTCACTTCAGAACTTTAACAAGGGCATATCAAGAGAACAGACAAACGGAAGCATATTGTTTGACATTCTGAAAAGAATAAGGTTAAGTCTAAGATGGGTCAAAAGTACACGTTACATTTGACAATTGCTATTGTTGCTAGTTTAGTACAAAGTTTCCATACTGGTTTTATTTATAGGCTAATCACCTACCACACATATTGGCACCTAGACTATAACACCACAATGTCAACCGAGCCAGTAGATTGGTAATAGTTGAGTTTCTAACATTTTCTTTGTAGAGCATAAAATGAAATTGGTTCACAATTCTAATAAGTGGCTATCTAATTACAGGTTGGGTCGAATATACTACCTCCATTCCTAAATATAAGACGTTGGGGCTTATATTTAGGAATGGAGGTAATAGGTGATAATGTGCTAATCTTAACAAAAGAACAAATAAACAAGAGTAACACTATATTACAAATATTATATTTCAGACTTCACATTCATTTAAATATAGCCACTATTTCACATTTCATTTGACAGTCAGAATTACGGTGAGGGCAGAAGATTGATCACTGTGACATACAAAATCCTAGCCGATTCATTCAACTGCAAGACTCTATAGTCTTGACACAAACAACATAATGTTGCTGCGTAACACTGTAGTCAAGTATAACTTCGACAGTAATTTTTTGTTGCATTTTTACAACAATGGCTTTCAAATCAGCAAAAAGTAATAGGCAAGTGCAAAGTTAACAACCAATCCACCACAATCAGCAAAGGTTAGGAATTTGGATTAGAAAACGGACATGCTTATATTTAATCCAGATTTTGGATTAAATATTTCACATCGACCTATCATTAAAATCACATAGAAGGGATACATAAATAAAAAATCACATTTTGTTTTTTCAAGGCAGATACATGCATATAATAGGATTGACATGACGACCGTTAGAGAAGCACTGCATTTAACAGCGCAAATAATGGAACTTAAGGGGAAATATATCTAGATTTTATGAATATAATGTAATACTCCCTCCAGTCCTTTTTAGTTTGCATATAAGTTTTGTCCGAAGTCAAACTATCTCTACTCTGACAAAACTTATAGAAAAAAGCATCAACATTCACAATGCCAAACCAATATTGTTAGATTCGTTATGAAATGTTTCATAGTATATATATTTGGTATTGTAGATGTTGGTATTTTACTATTTTTTAATATAAATTTGGTCAAACTTAGCAAAGTTTGACTTAACACAAATCTAATACACGGAGTAAAAAGGACCGGAGGGAGTATTACGTTGGATGATTATTCACCGCATGGCTTACAGGATTACAAGAAAAGTCAATTAATTCGATCCATGACAACAAGAAAAACATTCAGCTACAGTTCCATCAAACAAGAATGAATAGATAGTTTGATCGATGCTTAGGAAGTAAAGTGAACTCAAACTTTCCTCACGGCACATTTTAAAAGTTCTGCACAGAAAGTGACTTCCAATGGTATCTACGGCATTTCCTAGTACAATAGGCCCTCTATGCTGAATGTACTATCGCTGTCAACTAAAAGGCATAGCTGTAAGCTGACTTACATGCCTATATAACTATGGAAATTCAAAATTTTCATCTGGAAGTGATTCTTCACTGAAATATTATGCATCAATTCAATACATTTGCAGGGACGTAATGTCAAACCATGAAAAAATGCTACACAAATGTTTATGATTTCCAGAACCATTGGGTGCAATCAGATGCACAACTATATTGTTACATTATCTTCCAAAGCAAGTATGTTGACTAGGAGAGTACTGAAGCAACTAGTAGATAACACCAGGAGTATGAAGCGTGGGGAGAGTAGTTGCATATAGAAGCTTTATCAAGCCAATGTGAAAATCTAGTACTAACAAAAATAACAGAATATCTCAAGTACACTACAAGATACTCCTTAGCTTGCAAAATGATCTTATATTATGGGAAGGAGGGAGTATAACTTATGACTCAGTTTTGAGAGATGCATGTCCTGAAGCTGCAGTATTTTACCAGTGTATGTTTGACCTGCACCCTCTACGGGTTCCCCAACAGTGTAAAAAAAGTAAAAAACATTTAAGTTTGAGCTTAAAAAAATAATCCTTCAGTGTTGAGCTAATCACATACCAAATCAACATATGATGATATATATACAAAACTAAGTAGTTTTCTAGATGAAGCCAGGAGAGGGATAGTGTATACAAAATTAAGTGGTTTTCAGATAAAGTCAGCAGAAGGCCGCTTGCTCAAATCCATATAGCTAAACATGTACTCTGCAGTCTGCACTATCTATTTTCCTGGCTTCGCTCGCATTCATCCAGGAAGAAACAAACTTACTAGTGGGCACAAGAGTACTTTCTTCATGCACAGCAATGATTTGCTTCAATTAGAAAGGAAAAGCACACATGCCCACCCACACTGGTGTAACTACTAACTACTGCGAACTAATGCTAATGGCTGCTAGGCATTTATCTCAAAATCTCCAGGATTTATGATATCAAGCAGACATTTAATTGTAATTAGCATTTCATTATCTTTCTTGACTTCAAAATAAACTTCAGCTTTGCATTCCGTTAATGCTGACCTATCTAACTACTGTAGTATTTTATCGAGCCATCTGATCAGTACCAAGATATGCTACGTCACACAAATCAATAAGCAACAGTGAACCATCTCACGCGATGCATGAATTACACAAGAACGCTCGATAGGCTCAATTCCTAGTTGTAACACGCATCTCGTAGTGACACGCGTGACCGGGCCCTAAAATACACCACTCCCTGATCATGAATTTGGAAGCAAGACCCAAATCTGGGCAAAACAAAGAAGCCTGGGCGCCGTACCTCGCGGTCGTCGGTGACCTTGAGCACGAGCTTCCCGTCGCAGTGCCGGTACTTCATACAATAGCGAGTCTGGATACATGGGCAACGGACAACGGGTTAGATCGAGATGCGGGCAGGGGGAATCGGGCATGGGTGGACGAGGGGGGGGGGATCGGGGAGGGAGGGATGGGGTCCCGGCGTACGGTGGTGGGGTCGGCGCGGAAGAGCTGCACGGACCGGTCGACGAACTCGTCCCATGAGTCGAAGTACACCATCGCTGGCCGGAGGCTAGGGCTTCGCCGCGGTGTGGCGTGGTCTCGTCGGGATCTGGTGGGTTTGCGGGGAGGAGTCTGTCGCGGTTCGCTAGATTGCTCCCTTCCCTTGGGTCCGGTCCAGGCTCTTTTTTTCTTTTTTCTTTTTTGAGAGAGGTCCGGTCCAGGGCTCTTTCTTTTTTAGAGAGGTCCGGTCCAGGGCTCTTTTTTTTTGAGAGAGGTCCGGTCCAGGGCTGAAACTTGTGTTTGGAAGGAGCCACGGGTTCCAGGGCAACTTCAACCGGCCGACCCAGAGGACAGTCCTTTTTCGCAAAGGCTATATCTAGCTTACAGCGAGCACAATCGTTCAGTTGCAGCGCACTGCTGCTAGCCACTGCGTCGTCGTCCGGTTCACGTCGAGTTAGTATGTCGCGATCTAGTTGAAGAAAAAGAGCCGGTCTTCCACAAGTTTTTTGGGCTCTTTTTTGTTTTTCTTGTTTATTCACCGGCTTTTCTTCGTTCTTCTTTCTTTGTTTTTACTATTTCTTTTCTTTTCTTTATTTTCTCTTTGGTTTTCTTTGTTTCTTTTTCATTTTTCACTAGCTTTTTTTATTTTCTTTATTTTTCCTTCATTTTCCTTGGTTTTGTTTTTATTGTTATTCATTGGTTTTCTTTTGTTTTCACTCGGGTTTTCATTGTTTTTCTATTCACATTTTAAGTATAAATCTAATAATTTTTTTTATACTATTTAATAATTTTCAAATACAAGATTACATTTATGAATACATGGTGAACATTTTTCTATACACCTTTAACATTTCCTATACAATAGCATTTTTTGAATACATGATCAACATATTTCTATAAAATTTAATATTTGTTTTAAATCCTTGATTAAAATTTCAAATACATTTTTTAAATAACACATGGTCAAAAAAATATACACATTCGATATTTTTTCAAACGCACGATTGACATTTTTCATATACAAGTTTAACATTTTTTCATACATGGTCAATATTTTATCTACACACTTTTTACATTTTTCAAATGCTTGATTGAATTTATTGAATACATGGTCAACATTTTTTATACACATTTAACATTTTGCAAATGATTGATTAGCATTTTTCAAAAAAATATTATCATTTTTTAAATGCTTGGATTAATAATTTTTTAAATACATGATCATCATACACATTTGTTTTTTCTGTATACATTTTGTATACATGAGAAACATTTTTTCTATATGCATATAACATTTTTCAAATGCTTGGTTAATATAATTCTTTCAAATGTTTTTACGTAGATTATTTTTGTAACATATTTATTTATTTATTTATTTTGGAAATATAAACAAAAGTAAAGAATGAAAGCAAAAACAAAAATAAAAAAACATAAAAAAAAAACAAAACAAAACGAGGTTGTGGCCATCCACGCACCTGGGGCGGCCAATCTTCTTTTGTCTTTTTGGGTCGGCCATGCGGACACCAAAGTCTATCCTTGTGCGGTAGCTCATATGCGTGGCCACCGCATCGGGACGCATTTCATATTTGGAACATTTTGTAAATTAAAAATATATACATTACCGCTAAAAATCCATTTGTTACATTAATTCGGAAAACATAATAAAACCTAGACTAGTAGTCGTCGCCACTGTCGTTGTTGTCCTCGTCGGTGAGGCCGATGAAGACCGGAGCCGGCCATGGAAACGGCCACGGTACTGCCGTCGGCTGTGGCGGTGGCGCGTCTTGTGACGCAGCGGGCTCCGGCTGCTGCTGCTACTCTGGCAGCCACGGCTCCTCCTGCTCCTCGCCGGCGCCCACCCACACGAGCGTGCACGACACCCACTTTGGCGTGTGCAGGGCACTGTGGACGTCCACGACCACGAGTGCCCCACCACTGGCGTAGTGGGCACTGCTCCTGCTCTTGCTTTGGCTTGGGCAGTGGCAGGGCGGTCTTTCTGCGTCCGATTCAGCTAGTACCAGTGCCAAGCCAGGCCACCAAGCGAGCTCGATGAGCTGGGAGTCCTCGATGACCTTTGTGTAGGCCTCGTCGGCTTCTCCTCGGCTTCATCCTCCTTCGGATGTGGCACTGGAGCACAGTGTTGGAAATATACCCTAGAGGCAATGATATTGTATTATTATATTTCCATATTCATAATTAAGTGTTTATATTTCATGCTATAACGATATGATCCTGCAATATGCGATTCACTGGAAAACTCATGTGCACGTGTGAAATGATAAACAGATAAAATAAAGGTTCACAGTCTCGTCTCTGAGACTAGCTCAAGTGTTGTTGGTGATCATGTTTTTCGGATCTTAGGATATCGTTAAGTGTAAAGATATTCTAAACTTGAATTATGTGTATGGATACTATCTCACATTATTTTGGCGTATAGCCAATTCTGGAGTCAGTGCTCATCAAAGCTTCTCTGTGTATTATAGGTTCATTGTTGGTTTCGACAATATTTCGCTTGCACACCCTGAAGGTCTGTATGAATTTTCCAAACCTATATAGTGTGACGACCCCGGCTTAATCGTGCACTAACCATACACGCAAATGCACACGATCAAGCCTAATGACTCACTTGAAGATATCACAACACAACTCTAAAACATAAATAAAGTCATACAAGCTTTATATTACAAGCCAGGGCCTCGAGGGCTCGAATACATAGCTCGATGGCATACAAGTGTTAGCGGAAACATCAGATATCTGGGTACAGATATAACAGAGTTACAGATATGCCTTTAGAAAGGCGGGGGAAAATAAAATATTACGATCGAAAGGCGTATGCCTCCTGCCTAGGACCCTCTGAACCTACTCCTGGTCGTCGGTCGGCTCCTCATAGTAGTACTCGCCGGGAGGGTAGTAGTAGTAGTAACCGTCGGCGGGGGCAGCTAGTTCCGGGGCTCCGTCGTCTGGTTGTGACAAATGGATATGGGGAGAAAAAGAAAGCAAAGCAAACGTGAGTACTCATCCGAAGTACTCAGCAAGCAAGGATCTACACTACATATGCAACATTTTCAAAGGAGGGCTGTATATGTGGACTGGGCTGCAGAAATGCCAGAATAGAGGGGAGAGCCTAGTCCTATCGAAGACTAGCATCCTCAAGCATCTTCATCGGTCTTGCAGCATTAGAAGAGTGCAGATTAACATAATGTAAAGTAGTAGTAGTGTCATCAACCTCGCCCAGAGATCCTTTCTCGACTCCCTGCGAGAAAGCAATCCCAGAGCCATACTATCCAGTTATCATCTCAAGTCACCAGTTCTAGTTGTACTGATCGAGATACAACTCCGAGTGTCTGTTACCGTAGGACAGGCTATCAGTAGATTAGTTCTTCCCTGCAGGGGTGCACCAACTTACCCACCACGCTCGCTTAACTCCGACCGGACACACTTTTCTGGGTCATGCCCGGCCTCGGCCAAACGACACGCCACAACCCGACCTAGGCTTAAAAGAGAGGTCAGCACGCCGGACTAAACCTATGCCCCCAGGGGTCTTGGGCCATCGCCCTGGGAACTCCTGCATGTTACGGGGCCACCGAGAGTAGACCTAACAACCCCTTATACAAGCGCGGCTGCGTTCCCAGTCCAACTCGCGTGCGCCGCTCCTTACTGACGTCAATTAAGCTTCGGCTGATGTATACGACGCAGAACGCCCATACAATGCCCACGTGATGGTTAGTGCTATCAGGCCAGAGGCCCCTCGGATGAAATATCCAAATCGTTATTGGATTAAGGGCTTGCAGTAACGAGCAGAGACTCACGATCGATGTGACCCCATCGCCCCGTCCCGAGGACTTGCGACAAGGGCTAGGAATGCCCGGCCACACCTCGTATTCATTACTCGGGCACCGTCCAGGTCCACCCGACTCCATATCACTCTCATCATAATCTCGTACGGGTACCCCTCAGGGCCGACCCGTCTTTATCCAGAATAAATAGTATCAACAATAATGTAAAGGCATCCGTGTGGTTACCACCTCAAGAAGGAATCCGAGGCATCACCCTCGTTGGATTCCCACCTGACGTAAACATCAAGGTGAACGAAGGAGGAATCACCCTCGAGGTCCACACTTGAGCAGTTGCACGACGATGTCGTTATCGGGGGGGGGGGGGTGTAGGAGGAATCACGCTCGCTGACCATGTCCGATTAACTAACCTACAAGGTTATCATCAGAAGTGCTGACGAGGTATCACCCTCGGCACTCGATAGTAACCCAGTAGTGTCGAGCAACTAAGGGGAAGTGATGTGCGGTGCCGGGGCCTGGTCTTTGATCCCATTGATCGGGTCTTCTGATGATCCAGCGGGGCAGTCGGGATAAAGTGGGGTCTCTGCTGGGTCTCTACCCAACCTATACTAAACAGTTTAGGATAAGCAGGTAGGTAATAATTGCAGGTTACAATAAACAGGCTATGCAGCAGAAATAGGACAACAGCAGCAGCAGTAACTTCTAATGCAAGCATAAGAGAGAAGAGAGTAGGCGATATCGGAATGCTCAAAATGTTGGAAATATGCCCTAGAGGCAATAATAAAATTGTTATTATTATATTTCCTTGTTCATGATAATTGTCTATTGTTCATGCTATAATTGTATTAACCGGAAACCGTAATACATGTGTGAATACATAGACCACACCATGTCCCTAGTGAGCCTCTAGTTGACTAGCTCATTGATCAATAGATGGTCATGGTTTCCTGACCATGGACATTGGATGTCGTTGATAACGGGATCACATCATTAGGAGAATGATGTGATGGACAAGACCCAATCCTAAGCATAGCACTAGATCGTGTAGTTCGTCTGTTAGAGCTTTTCTAATGTCAAGTATCATTTCCTTAGACCATGAGATTGTGCAACTCCCGGATACCGTAGGAATGCTTTGGGTGTATCAAATGTCACAACATAACTGGGTGACTATAAAGGTGCACTACAGGTATCTCCGAAAGTGTCTGTTGGGTTGGCACGAATCAAGACTGGGATTTGTCACTCCGTGTGACGGAGAGGTATCTCTGGGCCCACTCGGTAATACATCATCATAATGAGCTCAATGTGACTAAGTAGTTAGTCACGGGATCATGTGTTACGGAACGAGTAAAGAGATTTGCTGGTAACGAGATTGAACAAGGTATAGGGATTCCGACGATCGAATCTCGGGCAAGTAACATACCGATGGACAAAGGGAATTGTATACGGGATTAATTGGATCCCCGACATCGTGGTTCATCCGATGAGATCATCGTGGAACATGTGGGAGCCAATATGGGTATCCAGATCCCGCTATTGGTTATTGGTCGGAGAGGTGTCTCGGTCATGTCTGCATGGTTCCCGAACCCGTAGGGTCTACACACTTAAGGTTCGGTGACACTAGAGTTGTAATGGGAATTGTATGTGGTTACCGAAAGTTGTTTGGAGTCTCGGATGAGATCCCAGACGTCACGAGGAGTTCCGAAGGTAAAGATTTATATATGGGAAGTCCTATTTTGGCCACCGGAAAATGTTCGGGATTTTTCGGTATTGTACCGGGAAGGTTCTAGAAGGTTCCGGAGTGGGGCCCACCTGCATGGGGGGACCCACATGAACATGGGTAGTGGGGGCAAGGCCCCACACCCCTGGTCAAGGCGCACCAAGACCCCCCCTTAGAAGGAATAAGATCATATCCCGAAGGGATAAGATCAAGATCCCTAAAAAAGGGGGATAACAATCGGTGGGGAAGGGAAAGGATGGGATTTCTTTCCTCCCACCTTTGCCAACGCCCCAATGGACTTGGAGGGCAAGAAACCAGCCCCCTCCACCCCTATATATAGTGGGGAGGTGCATGGGAGCTGCACCCCTTGCCCCTGGCGCAGCCCTCCCCCCTCCTACTCCTCCTCCTCCGTAGTGCTGAGCGAAGCTCTGCCGGAGAACCACGAGCTCCACCGCCACCACGCCGTTGTGCTGCCGGAGCTCTCCCTCAACTTCTCCTCCCCCCTTGCTAGATCAAGAAGGAGGAGACGTCACTGGGCTGTACGTGTGTTGAACGCGGAGGCGCCGTCCGTTCGGCGCTTGGATCGGATCTTCCGCGATTTGAATCGCCGCGAGTACGACTCCATCAACCGCGTTCTTTGGAACGCTTCCGCTTAGCGATCTTCAAGGGTATGAAGATGCACTCCCTCTCACTCTTTGCTAGCATCTCCTAGATTGATCTTGATGACACGTAGGAAAATTTTGAATTATTACTACGTTCCCCAACACAAAAGGGGGTGCTTGCCTGGAAGCTCGGTGGCAAGAGTCTGGTCGTCAGGGGCGTAGTCGACCTCCGGAGCTGCGTCGGTCTCGGGAGCTACATCGACGTCGGGGTCTAACGAGAGAGAAGAGGGGAAGGAAACAAATAAATACACAGCAAATAATGCAACACATAGCATGCTATGCCTAAGATGCAGTGCAGGGTTGCCTAAAGATTAGTCTAAGTCATTATAGTTATTTTAGGATTTAAGTTGGATTTATTAACCGGTGAATATGCACTATTCATATACCGGAATCGGGCTAAAAGTTACGGGTTCTCCTACGTAGGGGGTACCGACATAGAAACGGACGACACGATCAAATTCGTCTCGTCGTTCTGAGCAACTTTCATGTTTTAAGTTTTTCGATCTGATCTACGGTTTAAAAGTTATGAATTTTCAAAAAAATTAAACTATTTTCTGAAATTATTTTTATTAACAGAAAAGGATATATGACACCAGCATTGCGTAGGAGTGACGTCAGCAGGTCAACTGGTCGTCTGACCAGGTCAAACCTGACCTGTGGGTCTAGTGGGACCCACATGTCAGCCTCTGTTAGTTAGCAGAGTTTAAACTTAAACTAACAGGGTTAATTAGGCAGTAGGCCCCACATGTCATAGGCTAATTAGTATAATTAATCAGTTTTAATTATAAAAATATTTTAGTTAATTAATCTACGTGGTGGGGCCCGCATGTCAATGGCTGGGCTGCCCAGTCAGCACAGTTGACTGGGTCAACCCAGCCAACAGGGCCCCCCGGGGCCCAATGGCAGCGACCCAGAGGCGGGGCCCACCGGGCCACGTAGGTGCCGGCGCCGGAGTTGCTCCGGTGGCCTCCCGCGACGGCGAACTCGCCGGAGACGCTCGGAAAAACGCTACGGTAGGTCTTTTCGCGCGCAGTCACTTGCATTCGAACGAGCGGACGTCGCTGCATTGAATGGTGGCAGCGCCGTGGCCTGAGGTGGCCGGTGGCGACGGCGGCGATGACCACGGCGGACGGCCGGAATTGGGCGGCGACGGAATCGACGAAGCGAACGCGCTCGAGCCAAAAAGCTAGTCCTGGGGGCATCTACATGCGTAGGAGATCACGATGGGCGGCGCCACTTGACCATTTGGTCATCGTAGGCTTGCCGGCGATGAGCTGTGGTGGTGGCGCGTTCGGGCGTTCGTCGCAACAGCAGCAGCAGCGCACACAAGGGCGAACTAGAAGGCGCGGAAGATGCTACGCAACGCGGCGAGCGCGTTGGGCACCAGCCCGTGACCAAAGGGTCGACGGAACACGCCGGCGACGTGCGCGGGCGGCGGCGCGATCAGGTGCTGCGGAGGGAGTATCTAGCGAGCATGCAAGAGCAGCCAGAGATGGGGGAGGAAGAGGGGCTCACCTAGCGGCACGCACGAGGGCCCTTGGAAGTTTAGGAGCAGCAGACCGTCACCGGAGAAGAAGGGGATTGCCGGTGTCCCGAGGAAGAAGACGGCGTGGATCCGGCGTTGTGCTGCCTTCCTGCTTGCGTTAGACAAAGGGGTTGATGTGGCGCAGCACGGCGAAGCGGCTGGACATGGCGGCGTGGTCTGGAATCGTTGGTGGCCGCGAGGACGATGGCGTGCGGTGGCGGAGGCGCTCGGTCGCGGTGGATCTGGAGAGGGAACGAGGCGAGGAGCGAGCTAGAGAGAGGGGGAGAATGACGAGGAGGAGGCCAGGGGGGAGGAACGGGCCATCCTTATCCCCTCGCGGCGTCGGTGGCTGCCGCGGTGTCGACGTTCGGCCGGCGCGCGCGCGGCGACCACCGGCGTGGTGACACGCAAAGGAGAGAGAAGGGGATGGGCCTGGTGGGCTGGGGTTTCTGGCACTGTGCACTTAGACCAGTGTACAGTGGCCTTTTCTATTTTGTTTTCTGATTTCATTTATTCTTTTCTGTTGATTTTTCTTTTAGCTAGCATTTGTATTTTGTAAATTATGGGAATTGCCAAATCAATTACTAGGCAATGGCTGGCACTGCCTCAAAAAGTTTGGAGAGTTTTTGAATCCATTTGGTATTTTCAAAAATGAAATTGGATTTAATAGGGCTATTTTGGGTACTGTTTTGATTGCTAGGGCCAGGTTTGGAATTCAATAAATGTTGCTGTTATTTTTATAATTACTTTTGAATTATGTGTTATTTAATGAACATTTTTGCAGCAACTTTTGAACAACTTTATTTTGCACTTTTGAATTTGAGTTGATTTTCTGAATAGAATTTGAATTGTTTTGATTAACCACTATGACTAGGCACTGCAAATGAAGTGACTTGGAATTATTAGTAGATGATCACAGTGGCTATTACATGGGGGTGTTACAAATTCTCCTCCTCTAAAAGAAATTCTCGTCCCGAGAATTTAGGAGGTAGAAGGAAAGAGGTCGGGATATTCTTCCCGAAGGTGATCCTCGCATTCCCAAGTGGCTTCATCTTCAGTGTGATTCGACCACTGCACTTTCAGGAACTTGGTCGTCTTCTAACGAGTCCGACGTTCAGCTTCATCGAGGATGCAGATTGGATGCTCCTTATAAGAAAGATCATCTTGTAGTTCGCGCATCTCGTGATCCACTGCTCTGTGGGGAGATTTCTTGAAGCATTTACGAAGTTGTGACACATGGAAGACGTCGT
Organism: Thinopyrum elongatum; assembly: GCA_011799875.1. Classification (NCBI taxonomy): domain Eukaryota; kingdom Viridiplantae; phylum Streptophyta; class Magnoliopsida; order Poales; family Poaceae; genus Thinopyrum; species Thinopyrum elongatum. The sequence goes on from CM022303.1 coordinate 215,237,285, forward strand.
GGATATGAGAGAATTGCGGCAGCAACTCCAATTTATATGCCACCTGTCCACATCTGGCAACAATGCGAAAGGGGCCGATGTAGCGTGGAGCTAGCTTGCCCTTTCATTCCGAAACGACGAGTGCCCTTCATAGGAGTGACATGAAGATAAGCTTGATCACCTGGTTGATAAGTCAGACCCCATCTTTGCGATCATAGTTGCTCTTCTGACGGTCCTAAGCCGCCTTGAGATTTTCTCGGACAATACGGACTTGTTCTTCGGCGTGTTGAATAATGTCCGGTCCCACGAGTGGTCGTTCCCCAGTTTCTGACCAATTCAGAGGGGTTCGACACTTACGTCCGTAAAGCACTTCGAAGGGGGCCATTTTCAAGCTGGCTTGATAACTGTTGTTATAAGAGAATTCGGCATACGGGAGAGATTCTTCCCACTTCTTACCGAACGATATAACACAAGCCCGAAGCATATCTTCTAGTACTTGACTAACTCGCTCAACTTGACCTTGGGATTGTGGATGATATGCTGAACTCCAGGTAATGTGAGTTCCCATAGCTTGAAACTTTCCCAGAACTTGGACGTGAAAAGACCGCCACGGTCTGAACTGATCTCCTTCGGAATACCGTGGAGTGAAATAATTCTGGAGATATACATCTCTGCTAACTGACTAGCAGTAATAGTCTCCTTGACAGGCAAAAAATGTGCAACTTTGGAGAGTTGGTTGACGACGACGAGAATAGCATCGTGACCCTTCTAAGACTTGGGTAGACCAGTTATGAAATCCATTTGCACTTTATCCCATTTCCATATAGGAATAGGAAGTGGTTGAAGAATACCAGCAGGCTTCTGATGTTCTGCTTTCACGCGTCGGCAAACATCACATTCAACAACATATCGAGCAATGTCCTGCTTCATTCTAGACCACCAGTACCTTTGTCGAAGATCGCGATACATCTTGGTGCTACCCGGATGGATAGACAGCGGTGTATCATGTGCCTCCTTCATGACTTTGTCAGTCATAAGTTCGAATCGAGGTACCATAATGCGGTCTCTGAAATACAAGGTTCCGTCTTCAGCAATTGAGAAATCCCTGTACTTCTTGAGGTGAAGTTCTTTCTTCATTAGATCTACTTCGGCATCTTTGGCTTGCACAATCTTTACAGCTTTCTCAAGATCTGGCTGTACCACAAGGTTATTAAGAGAACCCTGCGGAATGATACAGAGGTTCAGCTTGCGCAGTTCTTCATATAGCTGGGGTTGAGCTTGCTTAACCATGAGGTTATTGCAATAGGACTTGCGGCTCAAAGCATCAGCCATCACATTAGCCTTGCCAGGGGTATAAGAAATACCACAATCATAGTCCATGATTGTTTCCAACCATCGCTGCTGATGGAGATTAAGATCCGGTTGAGTGAATAAATACTTCAAACTCTGATGGTCGGTATAAATCTCACACCAATTACCAACAAGGTAATGTCGCCACTGCTTTAAAGCATATATCACAGCAGCGAGTTCAAGATCATGCACTGGATAGTTTTCTTCATGCGGACGCAATTGTCGCGAGCCATATGCAATTACCTTATGTTCTTGCATTAGGACACAACCTAATCCTTGACGAGAAGCGTCACAATATATCACAAAGTCCTTGCGAGAATCGGGAGGAGCAAGCACTGGAGCAGAAGTAAGCTTGTCCTTGAGGGTCTGGAAACTTTCCTGACATTTGTCTGTCCACTCAAACTTAACACCTTTGTGGAGCAGATTAGTCAGGGGCTTGGCAATCTTGGAAAAGTTCTCGATGAATCGACGGCAATAACTTGCTAGTCCGAGAAAACTTCTGACTTGCTTGGCGTTCTTCGGAGGAGTCCAGTCAAGGATAGCCTGAACACGCTCCGGGTTAACGGTGATACTGTCCTTGGAAATCACATGTCCAAGGTAGGTCACTTCAGAAAGCCAGAATTCACATTTGGAGTACTTGGCATACAACTTGTGCTCTCGAAGCCTCTCCAGAACAAGGCGAAGATGTTCGGCATGTTCTTCCTTATTCTTCGAATATACTAGAATATCATCCAGATAAACCACGACGAACTTGTCGAGGTAATCCATGAATATATAATTCATCAGACGGGAGAAAGTAGCTGGAGCATTCATTAGGCCAAATGACATGATAGTGTATTCATAGGAGCCATAACGAGTAACGAAGGCGGTCTTCGGAATATCCTCTTCGCGGACATGGATCTGGTGATAACCCAACCTCAAGTCGAGTTTAGAAAATACCGAAGATCCAGCAAGTTGATCATATAAATCATTGATCCGAGGAAGCGGATATTTATTCTGAATGGTTGCCTGGTTGATCGGACGGTAATCTTGAACCAACCTATTCGTACCATCTTTCTTCTTGACAAAGAGATACAGTGCTCCCCAGGCAGAGGAACTGGGACGGATGAAGCCCTTCTTAAGTGATTTATCGATTTCTTCCTTAAGCTCGAGAAGGTGGTGCGGAGGCATCTTGTAAGGACACTTCGCTATAGGAGTGGTGCCAGGCTTCAAGTCGATGACGAACTCGACAGCTCTAGCAGGGGGTATTCCTGGAAGTTCTTCTGGAAAAACATCCTAGAAGTCACAGACGACTGGAATGTTTTCGATCCCCTCTAGCGGAGAAGCGTTCAACGCATTTAGGGCATAAATCTGAGCCTCAGCGTTCTGAGTGATATGAGCACGGTAATTCACTAACCCATCTGATGGATGAAGGAGGTGTACAACTTTAGTAGCGCAATTGATTGAGGCATAGTGAGCCTTCAACCAATCCATTCCCAATATAAGGTCAATTTTGGAAGACTTCAGGATAATGGGAGAAGCGCGGAACTCCAACCCTTCGATTTCAATGGAAACATTATAACTAACCACGGAGGTTCAACAACCGCCCGCGGGAGTATGTACCACTAAAGGTGTGTTCATGTACTCACACTTAACATCATGCATGTGTGCAAAATGTTCTGACATGAATGAATGAGATGCTCCTGAATCAAATAAAACAGAAGCTGGTGCTGAATTAACAAGTAGTGTACCCATGACTGTAGCTAGTTGGTCTGGGTCTTCACTCATGTTGACATGATAGGCCTGCCCATGACCATAAGAAGGCCTGGCATTGTTGTTACGCTGCTGAGGAATTCCACGACCATTACCATAGCCAGCAGGAAGAGGCACTAGCTGATTCTGATTCTGAGAACAGTCTCTCGCACGGTGACCTGGCTGGCCACACTTGAAGCAGAGTCCACTGTCTGGACATGGTGCAGGAGCTCGAGGTGGTGCAGCTCGAAGAGGCTGCCTCGGTGGTGGAGGAGGCAGGCGAGGTGTAGCATAGGCAGGTCTATACACTGGAGCTGTTGGACGGTACATTCTCTGTGGAATCCAGATGCGGCACTTCTGCGAAGACGAGCCCGAAGATGAGCCCGCTTCACGGGTGCGTCTGGTCGCTTCCTTGTGCTTCTTCAGACCAGTTTCGACCATGATGGCCTTGTTCACCAAGGTGGCGAAGTCAGGAAAGTCTTGGATGAGCAGAGCTAGATGAATGTCATGGTGTAGCCCTTCACGGAACTTCTCCTGTCTACGAGCATCAGTGGGAATGTCTTCTTCAGCATCGAGAGACAAGTCAAGGAACTCTCGCTGGTAGACCTCCACAGTCTTGTTGCCTTGGACGAGGCTACGAAACTCGGCCTTCTTCCGATCTATAACTCCTTGCGGAATATACCGGGCATGAAAAGCAGCCTTGAATTCCACCCAGGTGACGATAGTTCCAGGAGGCAAGGTCTGTCTGTGAGTTGCCCACCATTGTGCTGTGGGTCCCTTCAGGAAGTATGTCACGAATGTGACATAACTGACAGGGGGAACATCAGCTGACTCCATCTCATAGAAGATGTCACGCAGCCAGTCATCGGCATCTAGCAGATTAACTGTGTTGCGGAATACCGATGGGTTGAGATGCACAAACTCTGGTAGCATGATTGAAGCTGGCTGATGGTTGGCATTGGGACGAGGGAATTGATCCATAATTCCCGTCATGAACTGACAGTTGAGTTCAAATTGTTGCATCATAGCAGCCATATAGTCAGGCGGTGGCGGCGGTGGTGGATTGTTATCACCCATCCTGCTAAATTCAATAGGGGTAGTTTAGTAGAGGCTATTGTGAGTGTTTAGCAACAAGCATGATGTAACACGATGGAATTTAGGTAATGTAACAGATGCTTAATAGTAGTCATTAAGACATACAGATCCATACAGAGTCGGTTACATTCGGGCAGCATAACGGCGCAAATTCAAAAGCTAGACATGTTAGGCGGCACGCAGGCACGCGGTAAGGAAGTACACAACGAGACATAGCAAAGGCTACATCAACGTCGGAGAAAACCACTGAAACGGGGTAGCTGCAAGTGCGAACGACGGATGTTCGTCGCAGAAGGATCCTGCGCTCCATGTGCACTCTGATGCAGAACCCGGTCTCGAACTGAAAGAAGAGGTCCACGTGCAGGTGTGTGACCTGCCACAGCAGGCCAATCGATCCCTGGTGGCATCTCGGTCCTGCGCGGGTAAAGGATATGCTCCATATGTATCCCTGCACGAACAGCTGGTAGCAACTACGTCATAGCATCGTAGAGTCGTGCTCGAGTGGCAAACAACTCGACGACAAGAGCCCGAATAGTGCGATCCAGAGCCCGAGTACACTGAATCAGAACTCGCGGATCGTAGCGACGAGGCTCGTACGAGGCACAGATAGCTGTGTAATATCCAGTAGCATCTCTAGCAGGGGCATACGGAATGTATCGAAACTCAGAAGCATCCAAGCTAGCGCTAAGCTCTCCTCGGAGACGTGCGACAGCAGAGTAGGTGGCATCATGGACTGCCATCTCAATCGTCACGCTGATACCGTGGAAAAGGTACAACTCAGTGTCTGAGTCATCCTGCTGATCATAGATGCGAACATCAGCATAGTACTGCTCCTGGTTGAACTCGCGGTATACCTCACAGACCATGTACTCGGGGTACCAGCGGTAACCCAGTCTGGTCAGGAGGGCGATCAGGACAGCTGGAAAACCAGGGGCATCTCGAGCCCAAGTGCGAAGCACAAGCTGCGTCGTAGGACGTGGTGGAAACAGATGATCCATCTGAAACAAAGGAAATTCAGGATTGTCATTTGATGATGAGAAGTATAACAGATCTCGACAAGAAAGGTTAAACAAAACAATGGAAAGGAAAATGATTATCAGACTAATCAGATCAATGACAGGGAAATCACACAGATATCCAGCTCTCCGGGTGGACAGAATTTACGAGATCCTAAGTGTCGGTGTTAGTAAATTTAATAAACCCGAATAGAAGAGAGATTAGAGTCCCAGAGTAAAGACGAGGAATAAAAGATCCTAATACCACCCAGTTGGCGACGTGGGCCCGTAAGCCACACAGCCAAGTTAGTAAAATAGTTTTTGGACCTCTAGACTCAACTTCGGCCAAGGAGTTGGATAGGGGGATTCCTAGAGGCAGTCGGCTCTGATACCAACCTGTGATGACCCCGGCTTAATCGTTCACTAACAATACATGCAAATGCACACGATCAAGCCTAAGGACTCACTTGAAGATATCACAACACAACTCTAAAACATAAATAAAGTCATACAAGCTTTATATTACAAGCCAGGGCCTCGAGGGCTCGAATACATAGCTCGATGCCATACAAGTGTCAGCGGAAGCATCAGATATCTGGGTACGGATATAACAGAGTTACAGATAGGCCTTTAGAAAGGCAGGGCAAAATAAAATACTACGATCGAAAGGCGTAGGCCTCCTGCCTAGGACCCTTCGAACCTACTCCTGGTCGTCGGTCGGTTCCTCGTAGTAGTACTCGCCAGGAGGGTAGTAGTAGTAGTAACCGTCGGCGGGGGCAGCTGGCTCCGGGGCTCCATCGTCTGGTTGCGACAAATGGATATGGGGAGAAAAAGAAAGCAAAGCAAAACGTGAGTACTCATCCGAAGTACTCAGCAAGCAAGGATCTACACTACATATGCAACATTTTCAAAGGAGGGCTGTATATGTGGACTGGGCTGCAGAAATGCCAGAATAGAGGGGAGAGCCTAGTCCTATCGAAGACTAGCATCTTCAAGCATCTTCATCGGTCTTGCAGCATTAGAAGAGTGCAGATTAACATAATGTAAAGTAGTAGTAGTGTCATCAACCTCGCCCAGAGATCCTTTCTCGACTCCCTGCGAGAAAGCAATCCCAGAGCCATACTATCCAGTTATCATCTCAACTCACCAGTTCTAGTTGTACTGATCGGGATACAACTCCGAGTGTCTGTTACAGTAGGACAGGCTATCGATAGATTAGTTCTTCCCTGCAAGGGTGCACCAACTTACCCACCACGCTCGCTTAACTCCGACCGGACACACTTTTCTGGGTCATGCCCGGCCTCGGCCAAACGACACGCTGCAACCCGACCTAGGCTTAAAAGAGAGGTTAGCACGCCGGACTAAACCTATGCCCCCAGGGGTCTTGGGCCATCGTCCCGGGAACTCCTGCACATTACGGGACCACCGAGAGCAGACCTAGCAGCCCCTTATACAAGCGCGGTTGCGTTCCCAGTCCAACTCGGCATGCGCCGATCCTTACTGACGTCAATTAAGCTTCGGCTGATGTATACGACGTAGAACGCACATACTATGCCCACGTGATGGTTAGTGCTATCAGGCCAGAGGTCCCTCGGATCAAATATCCAAATCGTTATTGGATTAAGGGCTTGCGGTAACGAGCAGAGACTCACGATCGATGTGACCCCGTCGCCCCATCTCGAGGACTTGCGACAAGGGCTAGGAATGCCCGGCCACGCCTCATATTCATTACTCGGGCACCGTCCAGGTCCACCCGACTCCATATCACTCTCATCATAATCTCGTGCGGGTACCCCTCAGGGCCGACCCGTCTTTATCCAGAATAAATAGTATCAACAGTAATGTAAAGGCATCCGTGTGGCTACCACCTCAAGAAGGAATCCAAGGCATCACCCTCGTTGGATTCCCACCTGACGTAAACATCAAGGTGAATGAAGGCGGAATCACCCTCGAGGTCCACACTTGAACATTTGCACGACGATGTCGTTATCGGGGGTGGTGTAGGAGGAATCACCCTCGCTGACCATGTCCGATTAACTAACCTACAAGGTTATCATCAGAAGTGCTGACGAGGTATCACCCTCGGCACTCGATAGTAACCCAGTAGTGTCGAGCAACTAAGGGGAAGTGATGTGTGGTGCCGGGGCCTGGTCTTCGATCCCGTTGATCGGGTCTTCTGATGATCCAGCGGGGCAGTCGGGATAAAGTGGGGTCTCTGCTGGGTCTCTACCCAACCTATACTAAACAGTTTAGGATAAGCAGGTAGGTAATAATTGCAGGTTACAATAAACAGGCTATGCAGCAGAAATAGGACAACAGCAGCAGTAGTAACTTCTAATGCAAGCATAAGAGAGAAGAGAGTAGGCGATATCGGAATGCTCAAAAAGGGGGTGCTTGCCTGGAAGCTCGGTGGCAAGAGTCTGGTCGTCAGGGGCGTAGTCGACCTCTGGAGCTGCGTCGGTCCCGGGAGCTACGTCGACGTCGGGGTCTAACGAGAGGGAAGAGGGGAAGGAAACAAATAAATACACAGCAAATAATGCAACACAGAGCATGCTATGCCTAAGATGCAGTGCAGGGTTGCCTAAAGATTAGTCTAAGTCATTATAGTTATTTTAGGATTTAAGTTGGATTTATTAACCATTGAATATGCACTATTCATATACCAGAATCGGGCTAAAAGTCACGGGTTCTCCTACGTAGGGGGTACCGACATAGAAACAGACGACACGATCAGATTCATCTTGTCGTTCTGAGCAACTTTCATGTTTTAAGTTTTTCGATCTGAGCTACGGTTTAAAAGTTATGAATTTTCAAAAAAATTAAACTATTTTCTGAAATTATTTTTATTAACAGAGAAGGATATATGACGTCAGCATTGCGTAGGAGTGACGTCAGCAGGTTAACTGGTCGTCTGACCAGGTCAAACCTGACCTGTCGGTCCAGTGGGACCCACATGTCAGCCTCTGTTAGTTAGCAGAGTTTAAACTTAAACTAACAGGGTTAATTAGGCAGTAGGCCCCACATGTCATAGGCTAATTAGTATAACTAATCAGTTTTAATTATAAAAACATTTTAGTTAATTAATCTACATGGTGGGGCCCGCATGTCAGTGGCTGGGCTACCCAGTCAGCACAGTTGACTGGGTCAACCCAGTCAACGGGGCCCCCCGGGGCCCATTGGCAGCGATCCAGAGGCGGGGCCCACCGGGCCACGTAGGTGGCCGGCGCCGGAGTTGCTCTGGTGGCCTCCCGCGGCGGCGAACTCGCCGGAGACGCTCGGAAAAACGCTACGGTGGGTCTTTTCGCGCGCAGTCACTTGCGTTCGAACGAGCAGACGTCGCCGCATTGAACGGTGGTAGCGCCGTGGCCTGAGGTGGCTGGTGGCGATGGCGGCGATGACCGCGGCGGACGGCCGGAATCGGGCGGCGACGGAATCGACGAAGCGAACGCGCTCGAGCCAAAAAGCTAGTCCTGGGGGCATCTACATGCGCAGGCAATCATGATGGGCGGCGCCACTTGACCATTTGGTCATCGTAGGCTCGCCGGCGACGAGCTGTGGTGGTGGTGCGTTCGGGCGTTCGTTGCAGCAGCAGCGCACACAAGGGCGAACTAGAGGGCGTGGAAGATGCTATGCAACGCGGCGAGCGCGTTGGGCACCAGCCCGTGACCAAAGGGTCGACGGAACACGCCAGCGACGTGCGCGGGCGGCGGCGCGATTAGGTGCTGCGGAGGGAGTATCTAGCGAGCGTGCGAGAGCGGCCAGAGAGATGGGGGAGGAAGAGGGGCTCACCTAGCGGCACGCACGAGGGCCCTTGGAAGTTTAGGAGCAGCAGACCATCACCGGAGAAGAAGGGGATCACCGGCGTCCCGAGGAAGAAGACGGCGCGGATCCGGCGCTGTGCTGCCTTCCTGCTTGCGTTAGATAGCGGGGTCGACGTGGCGCAGCACAGCGGAGTGGCTGGACTTGGCGGCGTGGTCTGGAATCGTCGGTGGCCGCGAGGACGACGGCGTGCGGCGGCGGAGGCGCTCGGTCGTGGTGGATCTGGAGAGGGAACGAGGCGAGGAGCGAGCTAGAGAGAGGGGGAGAATGACGAGGAGGAGGCCAGGGGGGAGGAACGGGCCGTCCTTATCCCCTCGCGGCGTCGGTGGCCGCCGCGGTGTCGACGTTCGGCCGGCGCGCGTGCGGCGACCACCGGCGTGGTGACACGACGAAGGAGAGAGAAGGGGATGGGCCTGGTGTGCTGGGGTTTCTGGCACTGTGCACTTAGACCAGTGCAGAGTGGCATTTTCTATTTTGTTTTCTGATTTCGTTTATTCTTTTCTGTTGCATTTTCTTTTAGCTAGAATTTGTATTTTGTAAATTATGGGAATTGCCAAATCAATTACTAGGCAATGGCTGGCACTACCTCAAAAAGTTTGGAGAGTTTTTGAATCCATTTGGTATTTTCAAAAATGAAATTGGATTTAATAGGGCTATTTTGGGTACTGTTTTGATTGCTAGGGCCAGGTTTGGAATTCAATAAATGTTGCTATTATTTTTATAATTGCTTTTGAATTATGTGTTATTTAATGAACATTTTTGCAGCAACTTTTGAACAACTTTATTTTGCACTTTTGAATTTGAGTTGATTTTCAGAATAGAATTTGAATTGTTTTGATTAACCACGATGACTAGGCACTGCAAATGAAGTGACTTGGCATTATTAGCAGATGATCACAGTGGCTATTACATGGGGGTGTTACATATAGTTCAGTTGCACGTTCGACCGAAGCCTCTATTTCCCATGTAGAGGCTGATGTATCAGTTGCGGTAAGAAATCTTAGAACCACTTCAAGCGTTTCTCTTCTTTGACTTGATCATAAAGACTCTATAATCTCATCGAATTGCACTGTCCTCCCACTGACTCTTTTGCAGAAAACATTTTTTTTGAAACTTCCACACTCCGTGACAAAACACTTTGCCTCGGCGTAGTGATAGAGCAATACCCAACCATTTGGGATAACCTACAAAGTAGCACTTATTTCAACAAATTTGATGGCTCTCTTTTCAGTGTAAAAGCCACAGTCCCTAAAGCATCACATTAAAGGTATATTGGCGGAACAATCAATGTCATCTTTGATCTCACCATGTCATACATAGCTTGATTACATCTACTCAAAACACTCTACTCTTAGTAGTGTTTCTAGGAGGTCCAAGCTATAAAATTCTTTTGTAGCTCATCAGACATTCGCTAAATTTGTAACTCAATTATTGTTTTTGTGCAATCCAATTGTAGAAACATAATTTTCTTGTTACAATAATTTCTACTTCATTTTGAAAATCTTTTGAAACATTCCAAAAGATCCAGATTACGTCTCTGTTAGTAAATATAAATATCTACTTGAGTCATCCTTGAAGCTAGATAAATACACTTCTTGCAACAACACTTATTGGATACACACATCAATATGCATATTTCCAATTTATTTTGTTGCTCGTTCTTTATGGCCCGTGAACGGTATTTTTGTTTACTTCACTATTAGGACGAAAGTTGCAAGTGTCAGATGATTCGAAATCATATGACTCCAATATCCATCATTATAGAATTTCTTCATGCGGGTTTCTCCAATGTGACTAAATGTAGTGCCACACATATGTGATATTCTTTCAGTCTTGCGACATTTAGCGTCACTGTTATGGATGTTCAATTTTATCATCAATATTCATAACCTAAATCCTATTCACAATAGGAGTATGGCCCTTTTGTTCATTACATCGAACAACTATTGTTTTCTTATGAACAACCTCCTTGCAACTTCTATGCAATAGATTAGAGTGTACAAAACTCTAAAATGAATTATGATAATCAATTCAGAGGTAATATGTTGATGAAAAAGTATCATAACTATTACAAAATTTTCAACACATATTTTAACCTCATTTATTTGTTGGTCATTAGGTCGTAGTAATTCTTGCATCGATTCGCAACAACATGCAATCGAGTCGGTTTCCATGTGATTAACTTTTAACCATAATTCCCGAAGAATTTAGTGTTTAACAATTTAATTATAATTCTCAAGAATCACACTTTACTTGACTGACTTCCTCTACATCTTATAACGCATATGACATTCATACCTGAGCTGGACATTCCAGTCTTCTTTTCCTTCCGCCTCTAAACTTCTTATAGTTTTTACTTTCAGTATTTCTCCCACTCAAGAGAAGAATCATCTAACTTTTTAAGAGTGGCGTGAGCCCCAAACTTCCCTAGGCATGTAAGTCTCATTACATCCTTTGGTTTTGTTCTTTCTTTTTAAGTTCTCTCCATCAACTCATGACTGGCATTCTTCCAGATCTTACTCATTTCAGTCTTAAATATAGTTGAACACTTCACTAGATCTAGCAAACAAAACACTTCTTTAGATATCACATATCTTTTAATATTTGTTTGTTTCTGAAAACAATTTTCAGTTTCAAGAATATCACATAACTATCCTAAACATTTTGAAGTTCGGGTTTTCTCGGAGGCAAGGAGACCGTAATGCAATTCTAACTTTTGGATTGACGGACGTGAGTCTTTTCATCCATAGCATTAGCAGAGAATATTGTAAGCACGCATTAGGAAAAATCCTTCTTGGCGTTTTTAGAGGACGATCCTCTCAATCATAAAGATTCAACCAGAAAATAACAGCTAATCAATTTCAACAACAAAGGTGGAACTGTGAGCCATAATTCTACACCTATAATGCTACTCCCTCTACCATAGTTTAGAAGGCGTACATAAAAAATTACTGGGACCAAGGAGATTAGCGATTGGCTTAGTTTCCTTTTGCGCGTGACTGAAAAATAGCAGCGTACTAATACCACGACACCTAAGTAGCTGAGAAATCAATGTGCAGTTAACCCCACGGCCAGTAAATGAGACGTCCTCCTGCGTGCACACCCAGCGTTCCCACTATGCATGCAACCTGGTACGCCTAATTAACTAAGCAGTAAATGCCCACACGCCTTAAACTTCTCCTATTCTGAAAATGCATGTAAACGGAGGTGCGCCTTCTAAACTATGACGGAGGGAGTACACATAGACATTGTTCATAATTAATTTGCACTGGTGATTAAACTAAATTAACACATAATTGTGCTCCCACTCAAATCAATATCTCTCATAATTGATTTTAAGTGATTCAAGATCCAAATCTAGTTCTCATCCATTGATGTGGACATCACTGATGACGAGAATTTTAACCGGTGGGCAAACTATTGCCGATCATATCACCATATGACTCTTGTTCATCTTTAGATGCTTTGTGCTCTGAGCTTAGAACGATTCTACCAGAACTTCAAGACAACTGAGTGTTATCTGCTTGCTCGGTCTGACCTCGCCCGTCTTACACCTCATGCCCCATTTGTACTCATGTGGACATGACGCACTCCGGAACGCTATGTGTTATAGACGGTTGTAACACTGGGAAGAGCACCCTTTAACTTGATATTTACTGTGAGAGATCACCCTAATAATTGATTACTGCATAATCAAAGGGCGCAAACAACAAAGAGATAAACATCTCAGGCAGTTCATAAAAGCATGATATGGTATAGCCCTAGGCACCGGGAATATCCGTGACCATCCCCAGTTGAAGTGTCGTGACAACCAATATTTCGTTGCCGAGGCAACCATTTCAAAAATGTTGTCGTGGCGTCAATTTCAGAGAACGTTGTCGTGGCGGTCGTTTCAGAAAACGTTGTCGTGGCACGAAATTCAGAAATTTCGCCGTGGCACGAAATTATAGCTCCTCGTCCCGCGGCTAGTACACCTTCTCCATCGGGGTCCTCCATGTACTGTTGCCATCGTCACCTGTAACCTATAGGCTAACTCTGCAAAATTTACATTAACATGGCAATCTTGTGGCTCCAGCCATCATGATGTGACATGCAGGCCACTTAACATTACAACATATAACCATCTCACACATAAACTCATTATCATGACGAAGGCTATACCACATCATATGCATACCCTACAAAACCAAGTTAGACGTCCTCTAATAAAATTTAGCAAAATTTTAGTTACGCGGTTAACCAGTTTTAACAAGTAATACTAGCTACCTATGTCCACAACATTGGCGATGTTTCTTGATGCTAGATTAAGTTTCGGGGTGTGTGAAACAAGAGACTTAATTAAAAATCTCTAGCCCCGCAATAAACTTCGTCAATACGCGTGACCCCCTAGAAGGTCATCCATCTTCGGCACCCTCTTGTGTACGCGATGGTTCACTATTCTCAACTATGGTAAAGCCCAAGGAACTATTAGCAGATCGTCGACAGCCAGAGCCGACCGATTGTCAGAACCTTGTGAAAAACGACACCATGTCATCGATGAATTGAACCAAAGCAACACTCGAGGGAAGCATAGTAAGAACATCAACTCTCACAATCACATGTGATCTAGATCGCAATCTGCATCTACTCATAAAACCGCTCATGATGCTACTGTTGGGAAACATAGTAGAAAACAAAAAAAATATAGCGCCTACGATCACCCAAGATCAATATGAAGATGCATAACGGGTAGGGATCACGATCGTTACCGTCACCGAGTTGCAGCGGAAGAACATGTCGGTGTAGATCGTACTTGGAGTCCCTCGAACCATCAATGAACGATCCCTCATACCGCCCACAAACAGTCCCTCGAACTGAAGACCGAAAGCACGGCCTCTCTACTTTGTTGCAAGCATGCAGCCTTCACAATCCGGCAGCGCTTCGTCGTCTAGAGCTAATCGATGCCGGAGAATCAGAGGGAGGAGTTTAGAACTACATAGGGCTTCTAATTTCAAGGACAAGAGGATTATCCTAGCTCTAATTAGTCAACTAGGACCAACTAGAACTAGAACTAGAAGAATTAGAGGAGACTCCAAAACTTGTGTTTCCAAAAGAGCAAAATCCCCTAGTATATATGTGTTGGAGGGAGAGGGAGGGCTTCCACCAAGGGGGAAGGAGTCCCGCTTGGTGTGCCGACCTAGGGGAGGAGGAGTCTGACTCCCCCCTTCACCAATTCGCTAAGGAAGGAGGCACTTTCGAACTTGGGCCTTTTTGGCCCATGTTGCCTTCCACATATTGGTATTTTTAGGCCCGTTGATATTAAATTAAATATAAAATAGTTATAAAGATTTTTAGACCATTACATATATAATTTAACATCCTCGGAAACATTCTCCACCTATATATATTTATCAGTAATACCCGGTATTACCCCATATTCATCGAAACCCTTCCGGTGACCCAGAACGCTTCCGGATCCTCTCGTAACCAATGTTGGGGATATCGCTTATCGGGAACTTATCGGTCGACCCAAGATAAGGGGTAAATCGGCCAGTTTATCGGCATATCGGCCAATTTATCGCCATATCTGCCGATTTATCGGTCGATTTATCTTATCGGTTAGACAGCGATAAGCGATAAATCGGCCAATTTATCGGCATATCGGAAGATATCTTGAACAGTGCTCGTAACTATTCCAAATAGTAATGAAACAATTCCACAAATATATTCTCATCACTCCTGTCCTACTAACACTCGGCAGATCATGATTGCCTTAAACTTGTGACCCCGTAGGTTCGGTAACTCATAGACATGAACGAAACCATCCATTCAATGACCGACAACGGAACCGTGGACGTCCATACCGGTCCCTATGAGCACACTGATAACCCACAAGTATAGGGGATTGCAACAATTTTCAAGGGTATAGTATTCAACCCAAATTTATTGATTCGACACAAGGGGAGCCAAAGAATATTTGCAAGTATTAGCAGTTGAGTTGTCAATTCAACCACACCTGGAGACTAAATATCTGCAGTGGAGTGATCAGTAGCACAGTAGTATAATAGTTTGATAGCAATAGTAATGATAGCAACAGTAACGGAGCAGTAATAGTTTTGTAGAATTTGTGGCAGTAGCAACAACAGTAGTAACTTAGCAAAAGCAATATGTGAAAAGCTCGTAGGAATTGGATCGGTGATGGATAATTATGTTGGATAACATTCATCATGTAACATTTATAACCTAGGGCGACACAGAACTAGCTCCAATTCATCAATGTAATGTAGGCATGTATTCTGTAAATAGTCATACGTGCTTATGATAAGAACTTGCATGACATATTTTGTTCTATTCTCCCATGGCAGCGGGGTCTATAAGGAAACTAAGGGATATTAAGGCCTCCTTTTAATAGAGAACCGGATCAAAGCATTAACACATAGTGAATACATGAACTCCTCAAATTACAGTAATCACCGGAAAGAATCCCAATTGTTCTCACCTTGGGGTATGCGGATCATAACACGTAATAAGTGCGTATAACTTGCAAGATAGGATCAAGAACACAAATATATTGCTGAAAACATAAATGGTTCAGATCTGAAAACATGGCACTCGGGCCCTAGTGACAAGCATTAAGCACAACAAAGTCATAGCAACATCAATCTCCGAACATAGTGGATACTAGGGATCAAGCCCTAACAAAACTAACTCGATTACATGATAAATCTCATCCAACCCATCACCGTCCAGCAAGCCTACAAAGGAATTACTCAGTCCCAGTGGTGAGCATCATGAAATTGGTGATGGAGGATGGTTGATGATGACGATGGCGACGAATCCCCCTCTCCGGAGCCCAAAACGGACTCCAGATCTGCCCTCCCGATGAAGAACATGAGGTGGTGGCGGCTCCGTATCGTAAAACGCAATGAAACTTTCTCTCCTATTTTTTCTCGGGAAATAGGAATTTATAGTATCCGGATTAGGGTCAGCGGAGCCTCGTGGGCCCCACGAGCCACCAGGGCGTGCCCTCATGCGTCGTGGGCAGCAGGTGCCCCCCTCCAGTGGGTCTTTGCTCCAATATTTTTCTTTTATTCCATAAAAAATCTCCAAAAAGTTCCGTCCAATTATGAGAACTTTTATTTCTACACAAAAATAACACCATGATAGTTCTGCTGAAAACAACGTCAGTTCGGGTTAGTTTCATTCAAATCATGCAAATCAGAGTCTAAAACAAGAGCAAAAGTGTAAGGAAATGTAGATACGACGGAGATGTATCGACTCCCCCAAGCTTAACTCATTGCTTGTCCTCAAGCAATTTAGTTGACAAAGTGAAAGTGATAAAGAAAAACTTTTACGAACTCTTTTGTTCTTGTATCCATATATATGCTTATATAATACCCATGTTTTCAGCAAAGATTATAACTATCCATGCAAATGATAACTCTTAGAAATTATATTTACTCATATCAATGGCATAATCAACTAGTGAGTAATAATAAAATATCTCAAATGCCAACACTTTGTCAAAACAATCATGATATAATATGATAACATGGTATCTCGCTAGCCCTTTCTGAGACCGCAAAACATAAATGCAGAGCACCTTCAAAGTTCAAGTAGAGACTAAACATTGTAATTCATGGTAGAAGAGATCCAGTCATGATGCACACAACGTTAACTATACACAATGCATGAGAATGACAATAGTGCTCTCAGGACTGGTGCTTGTTTGAGAAGGTGATGACTCACCAATAAAAGTAAAATAACATAAAAGTAAATAGATAGGCCATTTGTAGAGGGAAGCAGGGATTCAGAGGTACCAGAGCTCAAAGCTTAAATCAGAGATAAATATAATTTTGGGAGGTATACCTTTCCTGTCAATGTTACGACCGAAAGTTTTTAATATCTTCCATGCTAAACAAATTAGCGGCGGTACCCAAGCGGTAAAGTAAAATTTACTCCCCCTCCACCAACAAACACAAGCCATGGCTAGCCAAATCCTCGGGTGCCCTCCATACCAACAAATTTCCGGGGGAGTTTGTTTTATTATTTGCAATTTTAAACATGGGACTGGGCATCCCGATTACCTGCCCCTCTCGTGCAATGACAAGTGAATAAACACTCATCGTGAGAATAACCCGCTTAGAATGGAATAACCCCCTATCGCTTCATGAGCGGTACAGGCACACAAAACATATGTTCATTTGGATATTTAGAGGTGGCACATGAAAATTTACTTGGAACGGCAGAGTAATACCGCATATATGTAGATATATTAGACTCATCTGGAATGACTTTGGTTTAAGGATTTGGATGCACAAGCAGCATTCCCGCTTAGTATAGGCGAAGGCTAGCAAATAGGTTGAGAAGCGACCAACTAGAGAGCGAAAACGGTCATAAACATGCATTGTGAATAATTAACATTGAATACTAGCATGAGTAGGATATAAACACCATGAACATAAATATCGTGAAGGCTATGTTGGTTTTGAATCAACTACATGCGTGAACATGTGCCAAATCAAGCCACTTGAAACATTCAGAGGAGGATACCATATCATCATACCATATCATAATCATTTTAATGCATGTTGACACTCAAGATAAATCATTGTCCACTCCTAGCTACTTAAGCATGGCATGAGCAACTATAATCTCTAATTGTCATCATAAACATGTTTAATCATCATATGCTGAATCATGGATACTGAGTTAAACATATTTACAAAAACAAAAACAAGTTAAGTTCATACCCGCTTTTCCTTGCCACAGTCACTTCATCAAATTATCGTCATTATTGCCTTTCACTTGCATGACCGAATGATATAAAAATAATAATAGTGCAAGAGTGTCGTGGACTAAGCTGGAATCTGCAAACATTTTATTCAAAGGATAATACAAGGTAATATGGCTCTTTGTTAGATCAACAATAATGCATATGAGAGCCACTCAGCATTTTCATCATGGTCTTCCCCTTAGTACAACCCAATAAAAGAAAAGAATTTCATAGAAACACACTGAAATATTTTTGGAGTTTTTAGTTTTTCTTGAAGGAAACAGATTAACGAAAGAAAACAAAAAGGAGAAAAACTATTTACACGGGAAATCTCCCAACAAGCAAAAGAAGAAACGAGAAATCTTTTCGGGATTTCTTTTAATACTATGACTAATTTAAACTAGAAAGAAAAAACAAAAAGAAGCGAGAAATATTTTTGGATTTTCTCAAAGTTTTTCAAACACACAAGAAGAAGGTGAGAAAATAAATCTAACATGGATTATACAATGAAAGAGGATGAACACCGACAATTGGAATGAAGTGTGTGAACATGAATGTAATGTCGGTGAGAAATACGTACCCCCCGAAGCTTAGGCTTTTGCCTAGCTTGGTAATCACCATCCGTAGTAGCCATCTGGTCCAATATGGAAGTGTTGGGGCGGCGACACCTGAGTGTCCCAGTCCTGAGCCTCATCCTCTATCGCTGCCAACGCGTTTCGGTAAGCAACGATGTCCAGTGGCATAATAATGTATCTGTTCCTGGCATGAGAGTCAAACAAAGCAGGTGCAGGCACGAAATAATATCATGAGTATCCTCATTAAAAACTGAGTTATAGTGAATATGGTGAGGATGCTCAGGGTCATCAATAAAATGGTGAGCTATCATAGACTAGTGATCTAGGTAAACTCTAGGCAGCAAATAATCATGAGGGCGTATGGCAACATGGAAACGTCTCGCTAAGCGAGTAGGATAAATACCACCATGAATTTTACCCTTAGTCCTATTAGTGTGTAGGCGGCGTGCAATAATAGCTCCAAGATTATAGTTGTGGTCATTATGAAGTGCACGACGTAATATGGCAAAATCAGGAGCGCATAGCGCACCACCTTGCTCTCTAGCAGTCAAGCATTTCCCTATGAATAGAGCAAAGTAATGGACAGCAGGAAAATGCAAGCTAGTGGCTCAGGCTTTCGACACACCCCTTTCCTCTCCCACAGTTAAAGTGTGGAGAAATTCCTCAAACTGGTCCGGTTGAGGCTCTCTTATTTCCCCATCAAAAAGGATAAAATATATCTCACAAAGTTCAGTAAGCGGTATTTGATGATGTTCAACATATAAATCAAAGCGCACCATGGGAGGTTCGAGCCTATTCAAGAAATGAAAATTTGCACAAACGAATTTGTAAGGATGTGGTGTTGCTCACACTCATCTGCGAGGAAGTCGGTCAATCCGACATTTGCAACGAATTGCGCAAACTCTTGGAAGAATCCGGCTTCATTCATGAAGGCATTGTGCGGCCATTCGCATGGCCGGACCTCCGTCCTACGCGAAATGTTGAGGTCGCTGTCCGAGGAGTCCCCAAGGACTCCCTTGGCATTCGGTTTAGAGGAACTCCTCCAGAAGAAATCCATTTTTTCTATGAACAGATTTCTAAAAAAATTTGGGTCACAAAATAATATCAATAAAACTTCACAAAAATGACAGCAACTACTCATATGGATGTCTAGAGGCCATATCAAGCATTCAAACTACTTGGAACTCCAAGAATTCAATATGCAAGCTCATTTTCAGTAGCACCAAGAGCAACTAATTATGCAAAATATAATCCACTAGAGCAAAAACTAATTGGAGCAATGGAGGAGTCACATACCAAGTAGCAATCCCCCAAAACAGTTTCAGAAACGGAGCTCCGAGCAAAGAGATCGAAAGTCTCAGGTTTGGGAGCAAGAACACGAGAGAGAGAGCTACCAGGAATTTTTGCTAGAGGTAAGAGACAATGTGGGCTGAAGGAATAAGTGAGGGGATCCCTGTGGGGCCCACAAGCCACCAGGGCACGCCCAGGGGGGTGGGCGCGCCCTGGTGCCTCATGGGCACCTGGGGCATCCCCCTGGGGTGTTTTCAGTGCCAGAAATTCTTAAATATTCAATAAAAATTCATGTAAAAATTTCACGTCATTCTGAGCACTTTCATTTTTGTGTTATATTTTATTGCATGGATAATTCAGAAAACAGGGTAATCATGGCATTTTATTGCACTTGACTAAAAATAACAGAGAGCAAAAAGTAGGTACAGAAAGTTGTGTTTACTAAATTCATTGACCACATGCCCCTCAGAAAGAATCCATTAATAAGGTTGATCAAGTCTTATTAACAAACTATTTCCGAGTAACATGAAACCGAAGAATCTTCGTATGACACTAAGTTACCTCAACGGGATATGCATATCCCCAACTATAAGTGTTCGTACTTCCTTTTGACAGTAGAAAGAGGTGGTTGAAAACTTCCAATAGTGATTCTTGGAGTCTTTTCAATAACATTAATACCATTCACTTGAAATTGTTTCTTTGGAAAGTGCACCGTATATTCATTACCATTGATATGAAAAGTGACCTTGCTTTTGTTGAAATCAATAACAGCCCCTACAATATTCAAAAAGGGTCTACCAAGGATAATCAACATGTTGTCGTCCTCAGGCATATCAAGTATAACAAAGTCTGTTAAGATGGTAACATTTGCAACTACAATGGGCACATCCTCACAAACACCGATAGGTATGGCAGTTGATTTGTCAGCCATTTGCAATGATATTTCAGTAGGTGTGAGTTTATTCAAATCAAGTCTTTTATATAAAGAGCAAGGCATAACACTAACACTGGCTCCTAAATCACATAAAGCAGTTTTGACATAATTTCTTTTAATGGAGCATGGTATAGTTGGTATTCCTGGATCTCCTAGTTTTTTAGGTACTCCATCCTTAAAAGAATAGTTTGCAAGCATGGTGGAGATTTCAGCTTCAGGTATTTTTCTTTTATTAGTGACAATATCTTTCATATATTTAGCATATGGGGCCATCTTCAAAATATCAGTCAAACGAGTACGCAAAAAGACTGGCCTAAGCATTTCAGCAAAGTGTTCAAATTCTTCCTCATCCTTATTCTTAGATGGTTTAGGAGGAAAGGGCATGGGTTTCTGAACCCATGGTTCTCTTTCTCTACCATGTTTTCTAGCAACAAAGTCTCTTTTATCATAACGTTTGTTCTTAGGAGGTTGGTTATCAAGATCAACAACAGGTTCTATTTCAACATCATTATCTGGTTCTTTATCATTGTCTGGTTGAGCATCTACATGAACATCTTCATTGTCATTATTATTATCACTAGGTGAATGTTCATTACTAGATTGTGTTTCAGCATCAGAAATAGAAGCATCATTACTATTCTCAGAAGGTTTTTCCACCTCAGGTTCACTAGAAGTATGCAAAGTCCTATCATTTTTCTTTTTCTTTTTAGATGGACTAGGTACATCAACATTAATTCTTTGAGAGTCTTGCTCAATTATTTTAGGGTGACCTTCAGGATAAAGTGGCTCCTGAGTCATTGTACCTCCTCTAGTCATTACTCTAACAACATGATCATTCATATTATTATTCATCTCATTAAGAAAATCACTTTGAGATTTAGTGACTTGTTCTAACTGGGTTTGGACCATGGAAGCATGTTTACCTACACATTTAACATCATTAGCAATTCTAAGCAACAAGTCACTCAAGCAATCTATCATGTAGGCATTATGTTTCAATTGTTTCATAACATACACATTAAAATGTTCTTACTTAATAATGTAATTGTCAAATTCATACAAGCATTGACTAGGAGGTTTATTATAAGGAATATCACCTTCATCAAAATTTATAAGAGAGTTTACCTCTACTACCTGTGTTGGCATGTCAAGACCATGTATTTCTTCAATAAGTGGTAAATTCTTAACATCTTCAGTTTTAATACCTTTTTCTTTCATAGACTTCTTGGCCTCTTGCATATCTTCGGGATTGAGAAATAGAATACCCCTCTTCTTCGGAGTTGGTTTATGTGGTGGTTCGAGAAGTGTCCAATCATTATCATTCTTCAATATATTATTCAATAATTCTTCAGCTTGTTCAATAGTTCGTTCCCTGAAAACACAACCAGCACAACTATCTAGGTAGTCCCTAGAAGCATCTGTTAGTCCATTATAGAAGATATCAAGTATTTCATTTTTCTTAAGAGGATGATCAGGCAAAGCATTAAGAAATTGGAGAAGCCTCCTCGAAGCTTGAGGGAGATTCTCTTCTTTAATTTGCACAAAGTTAAATATTTCATGTAAGGCAGCGTGTTTGTTATGAGCAGGAAAATATTTTTCAGAGAAGTAATATATCATATCCTAGGGACTACGCACACAACCAGGAGCAAGTGTATTAAACCATGTCTTAGCATCACCCTTTAAAGTGAAAGGAAATAACTTGAGGATATAGCAATAGCGAATTTTTTCCTCATGAGCAAATAGGGTGGCTATATCATTTAATTTAGTGAGATGTGCCATGACGGTTTCAGTTTCATAACCATGGAAAGGATCAGATTCAACCAAAGTAATTAACTCTAGATCGACAGAGAATTGATAATCCTTATTAGTAACAAAGATAGGTGAAGTAGCAAACTTAGGATCACATTTCATTCTAGCATTCAGAGATTTTTCTTTCAACTTGACTAATAATTTCTTGAGATCATCTCTATCATTACAAGCAAGAAAGGCCTTAGCTATTTCTCCTTCCATAACATAACCTTCAGGTATCTTAGGAAATTCATATCTAGGATAGCTAGGTCTAATAGGTGAATCATAATCTTCAGTTTCAATAATTTTATCAGTTTCAGCATTCTCAAATTCTTTAGCTTTAGCAAGTTGTTTATCAGGAAATTTACCTAGTGGCACAGTATCATCAAGCAAAGTACTGGCATCATCAATAGCATCATTCATAGCAGAAGTTGCATCATCAATTACTTGCAGAAGTTACATCATCAATTACTTGTGACATATCAGAATTAATAGAAGGTGGTGGTGTTGCAAGCTTACTTAAAATAGAAGGTGAATCAAGTGCAGAGCTAGATGTCAGTTCCTTACCTCCCCTCGTCTTAGAGGGAACGATCTTGGTTCTATCATCCTTAAGATTCCTCATAGTGATCAACAAATATAAATCCCAAGTGACTCAGCAAATAGAGCTATGCTCCTCGGCAACGGCACCAGAAAAAGGTCTTGATAACCCACAAGTATAGGGGAGCCAAAGAATATTTTCAAGTTTTTGAGGGTAGAGTATTCAACCCAAATTTATTGGTTCGATACAAGGGGAGCCAAAGAATATTTACAAGTATTAGCAGTTGAGTTGTCAATTCAACCACACCCAGAGACTAAATATCTGCAATGGAGTGATCAGTAGCACAATAGTATGATAGTTTGATAGCAATAGTAACGATAGCAACAGTAACGGTAGCAGTAATAGTTTTGTAGAAATTGTGATAGTGGCCGCAACAGTAGTAACTTAGCAAAAGCAATATGTGAAAAGCTCGTAGGCATTGGATTGGTGATGATGTTGGTAATATGCCCTAGAGGCAATAATAAATTGGTTATTATCATATTTCCCATTCATGATAAATGTTTATTACTCATGCTAGAATTGTATTGACCGGAAACTTAAATACATGTGTGAATACATAAACTACACCGTGTCCCTAGTAAGCCTCTACTAGACTAGCTCGTTGATCAAAGATGGTTATGGTTTCCTAACCATGGACATGAGTTGTCATTTGATAACGGGATCACATCATTAGGAGAATGATGTGATGGACAGACCCAACCGTAAGCTTAGCATCAGATCGTTTAGTTATTTGCTATAGCTTTCTTCATGTAAAGTATCAGTTCCTTAGACCATGAGATCATGCCACTCCTGGATACCGGAGGAATGCATTGTGTGCTATCAAACGTCACTTCATAACTGGGTGATCATAATTAAAGGTGCTCTACAGGTATCTCCGAAGGTGTCTATTGGGCTGCATGGATCGAGACTGGGATTTGTCGCTCTGTGTGATGGAGAGATATATCTGGGCCCTCTCAGTAATACAACATCATAAGAAGCTTCATGTGACTAATGAGTTTAGTCACGGGATCTTGTATTACGTAACGAGTAAAGAGACTTGTCGGTAACAAGATTGAACTAGGTATGGGGATACCGATGATCGAATCTCGAACAAGTAACATATCGCCAGACAAAGGGAATTGCATACGGGATTGACTGAATCCTTGACATCGTGGTTCAACCGATAAAGATCTTGGTTGAATATGTAGGAACCAATATGAGCATCTAGGTCCCACTATTGGTTATTGACCAGAGAGGAGTCTCGGTCATTCTGCATGTTCCGAACCCATAGGGTCGCACGCTTAACGTTTGGTAGCGCTAGGGTAGTATTGAGATATTAATAGTGGAAATCCGAAGGTTGTTCAAAGTCCCGGATGGGATCCGGGACGTCACGAGGAGCTTTCGAATGGTCTGGAGGTAAATATTTATATGTGGAAAGTTGTTGTCGGGGTTCCAGAAAAAAGTCTGTTTTTTTCGGTATTGTACCAGGAAGCCACCGAAAGGTTCCGAATGGTTCCAAAAGTCCTCGGAGGGTTCCTCCATGTCCCATACAGTGGCATGGGCTGTTGGGGGGTGCCCTGGCCTTAATGGTCCAGGGGCACCAGCCCCTACAAGGCCCATGCGCATGGGGGAGGGGAAACCCTAAGGGGGAGGGCCTCCACTTGGCTTGGAGGGCACTCCCCCCCCCTTGGCCGCCGCCCCCTGCCTTGGGAAGGGGGCTAGGGTTTCCACGCCCCTCCCTCCCCCCTATATATAGTGGGAAGGCGCAGGGGGCAGCCAGCCCTTCCGTGCTTGCCCCGTCTCCCTCCCGTTACTCCTCCTCCATGTTCCGTCAGCGCTTGGCGAAGACTTGCCGGAGTTCCGCTGCCACCACCACCACCACGCTGTCGTGTTAGTTCTGGTCTCATCTACCTCCTCTTCCTCACTTGCTGGATCAAGAAGTAGAGGACACCATCGAGCTGAACGTGTGCTAATCTCGGAGGTGCCGTTCATTCGGCACTAGATCGGATTGGATCATGAAGAGTACGACTACATCAACCGCGTTATGACGCTAACGCCTTTCGGTCTACAGGGGTATGTAGAAACACTCCCCTCTCGTAGCTATGCATCTCCTAGATTGGATCTTGGGTGTTTCATAGGAATTTCTTGATTTTCATACTTCGTTCCCCATCAGTGGTATCAGAGCTAGGTCTATGCGTAGATGTATATGCACGAGTAGAACACAAAGAAGTTGTGGGCATTGATGTTCAAATTGCATACTTCCCTTGTCTTATTTGGATTCGGTAGTATTGTGGGATGAAGCGGCTCGGACCAACCTTACATGTCCATGCACATGAGACCGGCTCCACTGTTTGAAATGCAACTTGTATTGCATAAAAGTGGCTTTGCGGGTGTCTGTCTCTCCCACTTTAGTTGAATCTGATTTGACGAGGGCGGTCCTTGTAGAAGGTTAAAAGGCAACTTGTATATCACTATTGTGGTTTTGCGTAGATAAGAATGGTTCATATAGTTTTCCCTAGCAGCCACGTAAAAATCGCAACAACAAAGTAGAGGACGTCTAACTTGTTTTTGCAGGGCATGTTGTGATGTGGTATGGACAAAACATGATGTGATATATGTTGATGTATGAGATGATCATGTTTTGTAATAGGTTGGATGACCCACAAGTATAGGGGATCAATCATAGTCCTTTCGATAAGTAAGAGTGGCGAACCCAACGAGGAGCAGAAGGAAATGACAAGCGGTTTTCAGCAAGGTATTTTCTGCAGGCACTAAAATTGTCGGTAATTGATAGTTTGGTAGTAAGATAATTCGTAACGGGTAACAAGTAACAAGTGTAGCAAAGGTGCAGCAAGGTGGACCAATCCTTTCTTGTAGGAAAAGATAAGCCTGGACGAACTCTTATATAAAGCAAAGCGCTCCCGAGGACACATGGGAATTACTGTCAAGTTAGTTTTCATCATGCTCATATGATTCGCGTTCGTTACTTTGATAATTTGATACGTGGGTGGACTGGTGCTTGGTGCTGTCCTTTCTTGGATAAGCCTCCCACTTATGATTAACCCCTCTCGCAAGCATCCGCAACTACGAAACAAGAATTAAGATAAATCTAACCATAGCATGAAACATGTGGATCCAAATCAGTCCCTTACGAAGCAACGCATAAAGTAGGGTTTAAGCTTCTATCACTCTAGCAACCCATCATCTATTTATTACTTCCCAATGCCTTCCCCTAGGCCCAAACCATGGTGAAGTATCATGTAGTCGACGTTCACATAACACCACTAGAGGAAAGACAACATACATCTCATCAAAATATCAAACGAATACCAAATTCACATGATTACTTATAACAAGACTTCTCCCATGTCCTCAGGAACAAACGTAACTACTCACAAAGCATGTTCATGTTCAAGATCAGAGGGGTATTGAATATCATTAAGGATCTGAATGTATGATCTTCCACCAAAAAAAACCAACTAGCATCAACTACGAAGAGTAATCAACACTACTAGCAACCCACAGGTACCAATCTGAGGTTTTGGGACAAAGGTTGAATACAAGAGATGAACTAGGGTTTGAGAGGAGATGGTGCTGGTGAAGATGTTGATGAAGATTGACCCTCCCTCGATGAGAGGATCGTTGGTGATGATGATGGCTTCGATTTCGCCCTCCCGGAGGGAAGTTTCCATTGCAGAATAGCTTCGCCGGAGCCCTAGATTGCTTCTGCCCAGGTTTCGCCTCAAGACGGCGGCGCTTCGTCCTGAAAGCTTCCTTCTTATTTTTTCTAGGTCAAAACCCTCCATATAGCAGAAGATCGGCACAGGACGATGGCCAGGGGGCCCACAAGCCTTGGGGGGGTAGGGCGCGCCCCCCAGGCTTGTGGCCTCCTGGTGGGTCCCCTTCAGTTGTTTCTTCTCCCAATATTTTTTATATATTCCAAAATAATTCTCCGTAAAGTTTCAGGACATTTGGAGTTGTGCAGAATAGGTATCTCAGATTTGCTCCTTTCCGGTCCAGAATTCCAGCTGCCGGCATTCTCCCTCTTCATGTAAATCTTGTAAAATAAGAGAGAAAAAGCATAAGTATTGTACCATAATGTGAAATAACAGCCCATAATGCAATAAATATCAACATAAAAGCATGATGCAAAATGAACGTATCAACTCCCTCAAGCTTAGACCTCGCTTGTCCTCAAACAAAAGCCGAAATCGATAATCATGTCCACATGTTTAGAGATAGAGGTGTCGATAAAATAAAATACGTACATGAGGTGTAACACCCCCGGTGGTTAGCCACAGTAATCCCATTTTGATAATGCCAAGTCAGCATGATTATCAGTGCATGATCATCATTAACATCATATTGCATTTCAACTCCTAACCTCAAATTCAAAATTTAATGAAAGTGGAAAATAAAAGTTGTCCAACATAGAAACTAAATTGTTCATTAAATAGCAAATAAATCAGAGACAATTCTAAAATTAAAACCAACATCATTGGAGTTGGGTAAGTGACTCAAACATCTTCAAACAGCGACTAAAAACAATATTTAATAACCATTTATTAAATCTAATTTAAGTATGAAATGATGTTTTGCCCAAACTAATTTTAGGTGTTAGGAAATAAAGCACCGGTATTTATGGACCAGGTCACATGTTTTACAAAATTCAATTTGAGCCCTAACTATTTACAAAACAGGGGTATGGATAAATAAAAGGAGAAAAGAAAAGAAAAAGGAAAAGCCCCCCCCCCGGACCAACTGGGCCGTGGCCCAGCTGGCCACCAGGCCACGAACCAGGCCGGCCCATTCCCCCCAGCCGGCGCCCACTCCCCTCCCCCCATATCCCCCCCCCCCCCGAAACCCTAGCCGTTACCCCCCCCCCCCCTCGCTCATTCCCCCCCCCCCCCACTCGATCCCCTTTCCCCTGGATCGATCGGGGCAGAGGCGCCCCGATCCCGACCCCGCCGCCGCCCGGCCCCGCGGCCCTGACGCCGGCGCCGCCCCGCTCCGTCGCCGCTTCTCCTTGCCTCGCCCTCCTCCTCCTCCCCTCCTCCCGACGCCTCCTCCCCCCACGCCCTTGACGCCCCCCCCTCCCGTCCCCGCGCCGCCGCGTCGCCCCTCCCCGCATCGACCTCACTGTCGCCCCTCGCCCCGGCCACCCGCGAGCCCGCTGCCCCTTCCCTCCCCCCCGTCCGGCCCCTGTGAGCCCCTCCGTCTCTCCCCCTCCCTCTCTGTCCCCCCCGCGCCGACCCCTCCGCCCGTCGCGCTCCCCCGCGCTCTCTCTCCCCATCCTCTCCACGGCCTCGCCTCCCCTCCCCCCCTCCTCCTCCCTGCTCCCCCCCCCGCACCCACCGTCCTCTTCCACCTCTTCCCAGCTCTGCTGCCCTCTTCTCTCTCCCGTCCCCCTCCGCTCCCCTCCGTCTCCCTCTACCTTCCCCTTTCCGTTCCTCTCTACCCCTCTCTCCGCCCCCGAGCCCCCTCCTCTGGCCTTCCGCCTCTTCCTGCTCCTCTCCATTCCCGTCGCCCCGGAGGCTCCCCCCGCGCCCGCGCGTGCCATTTGGGCACCGACATGTCCGTCCCAAACGGTTATGCTCCGGACATTTCCGGCCCTGGTCCACTGACCAGTGGGGCCCACCGCCCTGCCTGTTAATTAAAATAAATAAAAAATAATTATTAATTAAATAATTAATTAGTTATATTAATAGTTAATTAATCCTGATTAGGTTAATCTAATTAAGTAGTTAGTGTTAATTAAACAGTAAATTAATTGTTAATCACTAATTAACCTAACAGCCTATGACAGGTGGACCCACTGGTCCTGACGTCATGCTGACGTCATGCTGACGTCAGCAAGACACTGTTTCGGATAATGTTTAATTTATAATTAATTAAATTCCAGAAATTAATAAAACTTTAGAAAATCATATAAAATAATCCGTAGCTCAGTGAAAAACTTTGTACATGAAAGTTGCTCAGAACGACGAGACGAATCTGAATACGCGGTCCGTTCGTCCGTCACGCGTCTCTAACTATCCGAACTTGCAACCGTTCCCCTCTTATCCTCTGTCCGACAATTCCAAAGACCCGGAAATATCGTCATATTCTCCCGCTCCGTCTGTTACGTGTGATGCTGCGTTAGACTAATACATACTACCCCTAGCACCGTGTATCGTATTTGTCATGCTCATGTTTGCTATATATTTATACTGTTTCCTCCCCCTCTTCTCTCTCGATAGCCCCCGACCCCGACGTCGTCCCCGAGACCGACGCAGCTCCGGATCCCGAAGACACCATAGACGACCTTGCCCTTGCCGCCGAGCAACCAGGCAAGCCCCTCCCTTGAGCATACCGATATCGCCCATTCTAAATTCCTCATGCTTGCATTAGAATTACTGCTGCTGCTGCTTTACCTATTCTGATGCATAGCCTGTTCATTGTAACCTACTGTTAATAATTACCTACATATCCTAAACTGTTTAGTCTAGGCTGGGTAGAGACCTATCAGTGACCCCACTTATCCCGACTGCCGCGCTGGATCGTCAGAAGACCCGATCAATGGGATTGAAGACCAGGACCCGACACCGCACATCACCCCCCTTAGTTGTAACGACACTGCAACGTTACTATCGAGTGTCGAGGGTGAAACCTCATGTAGCACTTCTGATGTTAACTCTGTAGAGTAGTTATTCGGTCATGGTCATCGAGGGTGATTCCTCCTTCACCGCTTCCGATAACGACGCTGTCGTACAACACCTCAAGTGTGGACCCAGTGAGGGTGATTCCTCCTAGTTCACCTTGACGGATACATCGAGTGGGAATTCAATGAGGGTGATACCTCGGATTCCCTGATGTTATGGACACACGGATACTTGGACTTTACAATGTTACTTGGAAAGGCGGGTCGACCCTGAGGGGTACCCGCGTGTGATGTGAAGGCGGGTTGCCAGTGTGGTGCCCGAGTGGTGAATACGAGGCGCGGCCGGGCATTCTTAACCCTTGCCGCAAGTCCTCGAGACGGGGCGACGGGGTCACATCTTTCGTGAGTCTCTGCTCGTTACCGCAAGCCCTAGTCCTAACGATTTGGATATTTGATCCGAGCAGGCCTCTGGTCTGATAGCACTAACCATCACGTGGGCATAGTATGGGCGTTCTGCATCGTAGCATCAGCCGAAAGCTCTGTCAGACGTCTAGTTCAGCCTTGCGGCCGGGACGGACCGGCGCCCCCCCTGGTGCCTGGCTTCCCCCTGCACGCAACGACTCGGAGTGCACAGGGCGATGGCCCAAGACCTCTGAGCGCTTAGGATGTAGACCGACGGGGACCTCTCTGCTGAGCTGTAGGTAGGGTTGCGATGTGTCGTTTGGCCGAGGCCGGGCATGACCCAGGAAAGTGTGTCCGGCCGAAGTTAATCGAGCGTGTTGGGTAAGTTGGTGCACCCCTGCAGGGAAGAACACTTCTATCGATAGCCGGTCCTACGGTAAAGGACACTCGGAGTTGTATCCTGATTGATACAATTTAGAACTGGATACCTGTGATGAGACCTGTATATATGGCTCTGGGATTGCTTTCTCACAGGGAGTCGAGAAAGGATCTCTGGGTGAGGTTGATATTATTACTGCTACATTATATTGTTTTGTTCTACTCTCTTCTACTGCTGCAAGACTGCCGAAGATGCTAGTCTTCGATAGGACTAGGCCTTCTCTCTATTCTGGCATTTCTGCAGCCCAGTCCACATATACAGCCTCCCCTTGAAAATGTTGCATATGTAGTGTAGATCCTTGTTTGCTGAGTACTTCAGAGTACTCACGGTTGCTTTGTTTTCCTTTTTCTCCCCATATCAGTTTGACGTGACCAGAGGACGGAGCCCCCTGAGACAGATGCCCCGACGATCGTTACTACTACTACCCAGAGGATGGATACTACTACGAGTTGACTGACGACCAGGAGTAGGATCGGAGGGTCCCAGGCAGGAGGCCTGCGCCTTTCGATCGTAGTGTTTTATTTTGCCCCGCCTTTCTAAAGGCCTTTCTGTTTCTCTTTTATATCTGTACTCAGATATCTGATGCTTCCGCTGACGCTTGTACGCAAGCTTATGTATTCGAGCCCTCGAGGCCCCTGGCTTGTAATATAAAGCTTGTATGACTTTATTTATGTTTTAGAGTTGTGTTGTGATATCTTCCCGTGAGTCCTTAGGCTTGATCGTGTGCATTTGCGTGTATGATTAGTGCACGGTCGGGCCGGGGGCGTCACATGAGGGCATCATGATCATCTTTAGAACAGCAACATATTGTCATATAACTTCTTATGCTAAAGTAATAATTCATTCACAAGGTAAAGTATGAATCACAAACTTTATTGAAAACTAACAAACTATGATCACGGTCAGTGAGGAAATTGCAATTTTTCATAACATCAGAAAGAGTCAATGTAAGAGATTTTATTTAACAAGTTCACATACTCAACCATCATTTAATCTTTCATAATTTCTAACACTCACGCGATACTTATGAAATCAAAGCTTCAATCAAACACATAGGAAGATAGGGGATTATAGTTTCGCCTCCCAACCATTTACCTCAAGGGTAATGTCAACACTAATAATTTATGAACACCTACATCCGAGTGGATATATATGTCTGGATCATCCCCAACACATAGTGCTTGCCAAAAAGAGAAAATATAAAAGGAAGGGTGAAGATCACCATGGCTCTTGTATAAAGGTAGAAGGTGAAAGTAAAAGATAGGCCCTTCGCAGAGGGAATCAGAGGTTGTCATGCGCTTTCATGGTTGGATGCACAAAATCTTAATGCAAAAGAACGTCACTTTATATTGCCGTTTGTGATAAAGAACTTTATTATGCAGTCCGTCACTTTTATTTCTTCCATATCACAAGTTTGTATAAAGCTTATTTTCCTCATACTAAAAGATCATACATATTTAAAGAGCAATTTTTATTGCTTGCACAGATGACAACTTACTTGAAGGATCTTACTCAATCCATAGGTAGGTATAGTGGACTCTCATGGCAAAACTGGGTTGATGGATTTTGGATGCACAAGTAGTATCCCTACTTGGTGCATAAGATTTGGCTAGCATAGGATGAGAAGAAAACTCAACATGTTGGAGGATCCATGACAATATAACTTCTATTCGGATATAAGAAAACATAACTCATTATGTTGTCTTCCTTGTCCACCATCAACTTATTAGCATATAATATTTTAATGAGTGCTCACAATAATAAAATATGTCCAAGATAGTGTATTTATATGTGAGACCTCTCTTTCTTTATTACTTCCTATTAATTGCAACAATGACCAAAACTATGTTTTTCAACCCTCAATAAATTTCATGCAGCATACTTCTTATATGTGAAGTCATCACTCTCCATAAGATTATTATATATATTTTTTATTTGTTTTATTCTCTTTTCCTTTTCCAAGATCAAAGCAAGAAAGCAAAGCCCTCAACTCAAAACTAATCTTTATTATATTACTCTCGCACTTGATTACAAAGATAGATCACAAAGCAAAACTCAAAGACTGGATCATTGCATTTTTGCCCCTAGTTGGAACCTACCCACGGGTTTTGCCCTTACTTTTCCACTCTGCTCAGTTTTGCCCTTAGATTTGCCCTCGAGGTCGCCCGAATGCCCTTTGACCATTTGACCAATATTTTGAAAATTCATAACAAATTCATATGAACTTAGAAAAATGCGAATAAGATATCAAAGTGTTCAGATAAACATTACCTTTTTGTGCATATAATTTGCATTCAGGACAAAAGCACCGTTTAAAATACATGAGGTTATTAATGGCATTAACATAATTAAAAATAAAAAGGGATAAACAATATTTTTTCATGAATAAAAATTACATGCAAATGTAGGTGATGTTTTCTGAACATCCCGATATCTTATTTGCATTTTTTTAGTTCATATCAACTTGTTATGAATGTTCAAACAACTTTGACCATTATTTTGAAACTTCATAACAAGTTGATATGAACTAGGAAAAATCCACATAAGATATGAGGTTGTTCAGAAAACAACACCTACATTTACATGTAATTTTTGTTCATGAAAAAGTATTGTTTATTCCTTTTTATTTTTAATAATGTAAATAACATTAATAACCTCGGGTAGTTTAAATGGTACTTTTTTTTCCTGAATGCAAATGACATGCACATAAAGGTAATGTTTACTTGAACACTTTGATATCTTATTTGCATTTTTTCGAGTTCATATGAATTTGTTACGAATTTTCAAAGTATTGGTCAAATGATCAAAGGGCATTCGGGCGACCTCGGACGCAAATCTAAGGGCAAAACTAAGTAGAGTCAAAAAGTAAGGGCAAACCCCGTGGGTAGGTTCCAACTAGGGGCAAAAATGCATTTGTCCCAAACTTTTATTCTACTAAATCAAGATAAAACCAAAAGGATCGAACTAAGGTAAACGATAAAAGTAAAGATGTGATGGTGATATGATACCGGGGCACCTCCCCCAAGCTTGGCATAAGCCAAGGGGAGTGCCCATACCCATGTACTCAACTCTCTTCCTTCGGAGGTGGTGATGATGGAGGTGTGGTAGTATTCTTCTTCTCCAGCTTGCGTCTAAGGCTAAAATTTTCCTCCCTTAGATCATCATTCTCTAGCTCAAGCTTCAATACCCTTTTGCATAATCCCGCCTTGCTTTCCTGCAGAAAACGGGATGGGACGAATTGAACCTTAGATTTGCCTCCTCTATTAGGAAGGCTTGACTTCTTGAATTCCATGTGCATATCTCCAGGTTGAGGTAGTGGATCTTCATCTTCATAAGAGCTGTCGTCCCTTGTTTTCTCCATGTCGAACTCTTCCCCCTCATCTGTGGTCCAACCGTAATGATCCACCTCCCCATAGACCTTTGGGTTTGCGATATAATCAGCGACATAGCTCTCTCCCTCCGAATCTTGAGACGAAATATTTCCAGATCTAACAGAAAAACAACACGAAACAAGAACAAAGGATATTGCCATGATACGGTGGTCAAAACCTTCGGGAGATTATATAATGAATTTTTACCGTGCAGAACAAGTATTCTGCGAGAAAACGGAGTCCGGAGGGCACACGAGGTGGCCACAAGCCTGGGAGGCGCGCCCAGGGGGGTAGGGTGCGCCCCCACGGCTTGTTGCCTCCTCGTGCGCAATTCGGACTACTTCTTATTTTCCTTTTTTTAAATATTCCAAAATAGAGTAAAATTGCTTTTGGAAAATTTTGGAGTCGGTTTACTTACCGTGTCACATACCTATTTATTTTCAGGGTTCTAGAGCATTCTGGAAAGTTTCCCTTATATACTCCTCCGGTGTTATGGTATGAATAATATTAGTTTCTACATTTATGTACTCCTTCGGTGTTATAATGTTTGATTCTTTGCCCATTCACCACCTTCGGGTTATTGCCCTCGGCATTGTTGATCTTGATGGCACCGGAACGATAAACTTCTTCGATTATGTAAGGACCTTCCCATTTGGAGAGAAGTTTTCCTGCAAAAAATCTTAAACGAGAATTGTATAGCAAGACTTGGTCACCTACGTTAAATTCCCGCTTTTGTATTCTTTTGTCATGCCATCTTTTAACCGTTTCTTTAAACAATTTGGCAATTTCATAGGCTTGGGTCCTTCATTCATCAAGTGAGCTAATGTCAAATAACCTCTTCTCACCGGCAAGTTTGAAATCATAGTTGAGTTCTTTAATTGCCCAATAAGCTTTATGTTCTAGTTCGAGAGGTAAGTGACATGCTTTTCCATATACCATTTTATATGGAGACATACCCATAGGATTTTTATAAGCAGTTCTATAAGCCCATAATGCATCATCAAGTTTCTTAGATCAATTCTTCCTAGATCTATTAACAGTCTTTTGCAAGATCAGTTTTATTTCTCTATTACTTAATTCTACTTGACCACTAGACTGAGGATGATATGGAGATGTAATTCTATGGTTAACATCATACTTAGCAAGCAATTTACGAAAAGCACCATGAATAAAATGCGAACCACCATCGTTCATTAAATATCTAGGGACTCCAAACCTCGGGAAAATAACTTCTTTAAGCATTTTAATGGAGGTGTTATGATCGGCACTACTAGTTGGAATAGCTTCTACCCACTTAGTAACATAATCAACAGCAACCAAAATATGTGTATACCCATTGGAGGAAGGAAAATGTCCCATATAATAAAATCCCCAAACATCAAATGGTTCAATAACAAGTGAATAATTCATAGGCATTTCCTGACGTCTACTAATGTTACCAATTCTTTGACATTCATCACAAGAGAAGACAAACTTACGAGCATCCTTGAAAAGAGTAGGCCAATAAAAACCAGATTGTAATACCTTGTGTGCAGTTCTGTCTCCAGCATGGTGTCCTCCGTAAGCCTCGGAGTGACACTTGCGTAGGATTTGTTCCTGTTCATGCTCATGTACACAATGTCGAATAACACCATCTACTCCTTCTTTATAAAGGTGTGGGTCATCCCAGAAGTAATGTCTTAAATCATAGAAAAACTTTTTCTTGTGTTGGTATGTGAAACTAGGTGGTATAAATTTAGCAACAATAAAATTAGCATAGTCTGCATACCATGGAGTACTACGAGAAGCATTTACAACAACTAATTGTTCATCAGGAAAGCTATCATCAATAGGTAGTGGGTTGATACGTCTCCAACGTATCTATAATTTTTTATTGTTCCATGCTATTATATTATCCATCTTGGATGTTTTATATGCATTTATATGCTATTTTATATTATTTTTGGGACTAACCTATTAACCTAGAGCACAGTGCCAGTTTCTGTTTTTCCCTTGTTTTTGAGTTTCGCAGAAAAGGAATATCAAACGGAGTCCAAATGAGCTGAAAATTTACGGTGATTTTTTATGGACTAGAAGAAGCCCCCGAAGCAAAAGAGTTGGGCCAGAAGAGCCACGAGGCCTCCACAAGGGTGGAGGGCGTGCCCTACCCCCCTGGGGGCGCCCTTCGGTCTTGTGGGCTCCTCGTGGACCCCCCCTGACTTGTTCTCGACGCCAAAAATTCCTATAAATATAGAAACCCCCAGAAATAAACCTAGATCGCGAGTTCCGCCGCCGCAAGCCTCTGTAGCCATGAAAAACCAATTGGGAGCCTGTTCCGGCACCCTGACGGAGGGGGAATCCATCATCGGTGGCCATCTTCATCATCCCGGCGCTCTCCATGATGAGGAGGGAGTAGTTCACCCTCAGGGCTGAGGGTATGTACCAGTAGCTATGTGTTTGATCTCTCTCTCTCTCTCTCTCTCGTGTTCTTGATTTGGCACGATCTTGATGTATCGCGAGCTTTGCTATTATAGTTGGATCTTATGATGTTTCTCCCCTCTACCTTCTTGTAATGGATTGAGTTTTCCCTTTGAAGTTATCTTATCGGATTGAGTCTTTAAGGATTTTAGAACACTTGATGTATGTCTTGCATGTGCATATCTGTGGTGACAATGGGATATTCACGTGATCCACTTGATGTATGTTTTGGTGATCAACTTGTGGGTTCTGTGACCTTGTGAACTTATGCATAGGGGTTGGCACATGTTTTCGTCTTGACTCTCCGGTAGAAACTTTGGGGCACTCTTTGAAGTTCTTTGTGTTGGTTTGAATAGATGAATCTGAGATTGTGTGATGCATATAGTATAATCAAACCCACGGATACTTGTGGTGACATTAGGGTTTTGGTTGATGTGTATCTTAAGGTGTTGTTTTAGTACGAACTCTAGGGCTGTTTGTGGCACTTATAGGAATAGCCCAATAGATCGATCAGAAAGAATAACTTTGAGGTGGTTTCGTACCCTACAATAATCTCTTCGTTTGTTCTCCGCTATTAGTGACTTTGGAGTGACTCTTCGTTGCACGTTGAGGGATTGTTATATGATCTAATTATGTTACCATTGTTGAGAGAACTTGCACTAGTGAAAGTATGAACCCTAGGCCTTGTTTCCAAGCATTGCAATACCGTTTTCGCTCACTTTTACTACTAGTTACCTTGCTGTTTTTATAAATTCAGATTACAAAAACCTATATCTACCATCCATATTACACTTGTATCACCATCTCTTCTCCGAACTAGTGCACCTATACAATTTACCATTGTACTGGGTGTGTTGGGGACACAAGAGACTCTTTGTTATTTGGTTGCAGGGTTGTTTGAGAGAGACCATCTTCATCCTATGCCTCCCACGGATTGATAAACCTTAGGTCATCCACTTGAGGGAATTTTGCTACTGTCCTACAAAACTCTACGCTTGGAGGCCCAACACGAGTCTACAATAAGAAGGTTGCGTAGTAGACATCAAGCTCTTTTCTGGCGCCGTTGCCGGGGAGGCTAGGTAAGCGGCACTCACATCCCGTCAACGAAGCTCTTTTCTGGCGCCGTTGCCGGGGAGGTGAGTGCTTGAAGGTATATCTTTAGATCTTGCAATCGAACCTTTTAGTTTCTTGTTTATCACTAGTTTAGTCTATAAAAGAAAACTACAAAAAATGGAATTGAGGTTGCCTCATATGCTTCATCTTTTTAATGTCTTTCGAGAAAATGATGGAAAGGAAAATTGTGCTCAAGTGTTAGAAGAAGAAGTCAATAAAATGTTTGGCACTAAATATTTGAATGATGAGCATGATTGCAATGTTGTTAGTATGAATTCTTTGAATATCCATGATGCTAATGATATGCAAAGCCATAAGCTTGGGGATGCTATGTTTAATGAAGATGATATTTTTAGTCCCCCAAGTTTTGATGCGCAAATTTATTATGATGATAGCATGCCTCCTATTTATGATGATTATATTAATGAAAGCAGGTTTGGAAGAGTGTCAACTCTAGGGAATGATCCCACTATTTTGGAGGGTGTTGAATCTTTTCACAATATTGATAAAAGTGGATTTGGAGAGGTCATGACTTTATTTAGTGATGAACCCACTATTTTGGAAGAGGTTCCAATTGATTATGAGAACAAAGTTTCTATCTATGATGATTATTGTTATGACATGTATGCTATAAAGAATAATGATAACCATAAAACTTGTCATCATGATTTTAATTTTCAATTGGATTATGCCTCACATGATAGTTATTTTGTTGAGTTTGCTCCAACTACTATTCATGAGAATAAATTCGCTTATGTGGAGAGTAATAAAATTTCTATGCTTGTGCATCATAAAAAGAATGCTTTATGTGATAGTTATATTATTGAATTCATTCATGATGCTACTGACAATTATTATGAGAGAGGAACTTATGCTTTTACATATCTCAATAATATCAAGTTTCCTCTCTATGTGTTGAAAGTTTTGAAGTTGCACTTGTTTTGCCTTCCTATGCTAGTTGATTCTTGCTCCCATAAATTGTTTGCTCACAAAATCCCTATGCATAGGAAGTGGGTTAGACTTAAATGTGCTAGTTATATGCTTCATGATGCTCCCGTTATGTTTCAATTCTTATCTTTTATGTGAGCATCATAGAAATCATCATGCCTAGCTAAAAAGGCATTAAAGAAAAGCGCTTGTTGGGAGACAACCAATATTTCCCCCTACTGTTTTTGTGTGTTCACATGATTATGCTACTGTAGCAATCATGTTTTATAGCTTTTGTTTGAATAAAGTGCCAAGTAAAGCCTTTGGGATAGTGTGGTTGATAGTTGACTTGATTCTGTGCAAGAATAGAAACTTTTGCGTACACTAACAGAATTGTTTAAATTTACTGGAACGTGGAAAAACTCTGAATGTTTTACAGAGGATTGGTATACAAATTTTATACGTTTTCCTAATTTTTGAGAATATTTGGAGTTACATAAGTATAACCTTAATTCTGATCTTTACAGACTGTTCTGTTTTTGACAGATTCTGTTTTCAATGCATAGTTTGCTTGTTTTCTAGTTTCTATGGCTTATATTGCTTAATATAAATTGTAGAAATGATATGGTACAGTATAAATCATGTGAGAAAAATTATGAATCTTGTCTTGACAGTACCAAAGTGAATGATTTGTTTTATCATACTAACCCATCTCATGAAGTTCCGTTAAGTTTTGTGTGATTGAAGTTTTCAAGTTTTGGCTGAGATATCGATATGAGGAGAATAAGGAGTAACAAGACCCTAAGCTTGGGGATGACCAAGGCACCCCAAGGTAATATTCAAGGAATATCCAAGCAACTAAGCTTGGGGAT
Organism: Thinopyrum elongatum; assembly: GCA_011799875.1. Classification (NCBI taxonomy): domain Eukaryota; kingdom Viridiplantae; phylum Streptophyta; class Magnoliopsida; order Poales; family Poaceae; genus Thinopyrum; species Thinopyrum elongatum. The sequence goes on from CM022303.1 coordinate 215,276,394, forward strand.
GCCCCGGATGGCATCCCCTCATTCGTCTCCAACATTATCGGTAATTTTACTTGGAGCTATATTTTTATTCGTCACATGATATGAGTTTTTCTTGGAGCGTCATTTTCTTTTATTAGTACTTGCTTGCTGTTATTTAGAATAATGTTTTGTATCTTTTAGTTCAATAAAAAGGTCAAGTATAGCCTTTACCATGCTTATTTTGCATGTCTATATTTTGCTGTTTTGAAAACAGAAAGTTTTCTATCATTGTATGAATTATTCTGGAAAGTAAGAACATGGTAAAATCTTGAATTTTTTACACAATTTGTAACAACAAATTTGATACAGTTTGGTAATTTTTCAGAATTTTTTGAGTTATAAAAGTATGAGTACAATTGCACTCTTTATAGTCTGTCCTGTTTAGACAGATTGCTGTTATGTTTGCATTGTTTGCATATGTTTGCTTGTTTAATGATTCTATTTGAGGATAGGAGTATTAAATATGCAGAGGCATTTTGTATGCAATGTTAAATAATAATCTTAGTGATTTTCTACAGTAGAGAATGATAAGGTTTAGCATTTGATTTATACTAACTTTTCTCACGAGTTCTTATTGAATTTTGTGTGGATGAGGTTTTTAAGATTTAGGGAAACCGTGATATAAAAGGAACTAAGGAGACACAAAAGCTCAAGCTTGGGGATGCCCAAGGCATCCCTAGTTAATATTTCAAGAAGTCTCAAGCATCTAAGCTTGGGGATGCCCCGGTTGGCATCCCACCTTTCTTCATCAAGAATTATCAGTTAGTATCGGTTGAGCCTAAGTTTTTGCTTCTTCACATGGTGTGTGCTATTTTTAGAATGTCATTTTATTTTGTTTTGCTTGCTGTTTGAATAAAGTACTTAAGATCTAAATTTTCTTTATGAGAGAGAGTTTTCACATAGCTACTTAATTATTTGACTACTCATTGATCATCACTTATATCTTTTTGGAGTAGTTTATCATTTACTCACGTGCTTCACTTATACCCTAAGAGTAAATGGTTGAATGAATTGAATATCATAAATCTGAAATTATATATGCTTCATATGCTTATACCATGGGGAGTAATGACTTCACATATAAGAAGTAGAGGTGGTAAATTTATTGAAAGTTAGCAAATATAGTATTGGTCACTTGAACAATTCATGAAAGAATATTGAAGGAAGAGAGATTTCACATATAAATATACTATCTTGGACAACTTCTATGATTGTGAGCCCCATTAATTATTTTCAAACTTGAGCAAATTAGTTGAAGTTGGACAAGGAAGACAACGTACTGAGTTATGCTTGGGTATATTTGTATAGAAGTTATATTGTTATGGATCCTCCAACATGTGGTGCTTGCTATTTAGAATCTTTTGCTATCCAAAATTTCTGTACTAAGCGAGAATACTGCTTGTGCATCCAAAATCCTTGAACCAAGTTTTTTCCATGAGTGTCCACCATACCTACCTATATGCGGTATTTACCTGCCGTTCCAAGTAAATTTGCATGTGCCAAACTCTAAACCTTCAAATAATAATCTGTTTTGTATGCCCGAATCGCTCATGTAGTGACTAGGGGCTGTCAGTATCTTCCATGCTAGGTGGGTTATTCTCACGATGAGTGTTTATTCACTTATCATTCATGAGAGAGTGGCTGGTAATTGGGATGCCCAGTCCTATGATCAAAAGATCAAAAACAAAATCGGAAATAATTAAACAAAACTCCCCCAGGACTGTTGTTGGTATGGACGGTACCCGTTATTTCGGACCAGCCGTGGAGTGTGATTGTTGGTGGAGGGGGAGTAAAAACTTTACCTTTCTATTTGGGAACCGCCTATAATGTATCTAGCATGGAAGATATTGGGAACTCTTGGTTGTTATGTTGACAATGAAAGCATACCTCTCAAAATTATTTTCATCTCTGTTTTAAAAGCTTCGAGCTCTAGCACCTCTGCAAATCCCTGCTTCCCTCTGCGAAGGGCCTATCTTTTACTTTTATTTTTGTTGAGTCAATTTCTTATTCCAACCTATTCTTTAGCTGGCAAGCATCATGTGATGGGGAAAGATCTAAGCATATATGGCCATTCAAATATATTTGATCATGAACTATTATTATTAACAATTATCTACATGATAAATAAGTTGGGAGGCGAAACATTAAGCCCCTATCTTTATCTGTGTTCAATGGATGCTATTTGTTCTAAAAATATGCTTTGAGTGGTAGCAATCATGGAAGACTATATGATAGTTGAGTATGTGGGATTTGCTAAATCAAAGCTCTTACATAGACCCTTCCTGAAAATAAGATGAATTGCAATTTATTGATGACTGAGAACCTAGTTTGTTAGTTTTCAAGAAAGTTTATGATCTATGCTTTAACATGTGAATAGTTTGCTACTTGATCATGAGAAGTTTTATGAGATGAGCTACTGTTTATGATATATAATGATGCTAGAAAAAGTGATTGAAATTATCATTGATCAAACTTGTGCACTAGGTAGCATTCCACATCAAAAATTCTGTTTTTATCATTTACCTACTCGAGGATGAGCAGGAATTAAGCTTGGGGATGCTTGATACGTCTCCAACGTATCTATAATTTTTGATTGTTCCATGCTATTATATTATCCATCTTGGATGTTTTATATGCATCTATATGCTATTTTATATTATTTTTGGGACTAACCTATTAACCTAGAGCCCAGTGCCAGTTTCTGTTTTTTCCTTGTTTTTGAGTTTCGCAGAAAAGGAATATCAAACGGAGTCCAAATGAGCTGAAAATTTAAGGTGATTTTTTATGGACCAGAAGAAGCCCCCGAAGCAAAAGAGTTGGGCCAGAAGAGCCACGAGGCCTCCACAAGGGTGGAGGGCGCGCCCTACCCCCCTGGGGGCGCCCTTCGGTCTTGTGGGCTCCTCGTGGACCCCCCTGACTTGTTCTTGACGCCAAAAATTCCTATAAATATAGAAACCCTCAGAAATAAACCTAGATCGGGAGTTCCGCCGCCGCAAGCCTCTGTAGCCACGAAAAACCAATCGGGAGCCTGTTCCGGCACCCTGCCGGAGGGGGAATCCATCACCGGTGGCCATCTTCATCATCCCGGTGCTCTCCATGATGAGGAGGGAGTAGTTCACCCTCGGGGCTGAGGGTATGTACCAGTAGCTATGTGTTTGATCTCTCTCTCTCTCTCTCTCGTGTTCTTGATTTGGCACGATCTTGATGTACCGCGAGCTTTGCTATTATAGTTGGATCTTATGATGTTTCTCCCCTCTACCTTCTTGTAATGGATTGAGTTTTCCCTTTGAAGTTATCTTATCGGATTGAGTCTTTAAGGATTTGAGAACACTTGATGTATGTCTTGCATGTGCTTATCTGTGGTGACAATGGGATATTCACGTCATCCACTTGATGTATGTCTTGGTGATCAACTTGCGGGTTCTGTAACCTTGTGAACTTATGCATAGGGGTTGGCACACGTTTTCGTCTTGACTCTCCGGTAGAAACTTTGGGGCACTCTTTGAAGTTCTTTGTGTTGGTTTGAATAGATGAATCTGAGATTGTGTGATGCATATCGTATAATCAAACCCACGGATACTTGTGGTGACATTGGAGTATCTAGGTGACATTAGGGTTTTGGTTGATGTGTATCTTAAGGTGTTATTTTAGTATGAACTCTAGGGCTGTTTGTGGCACTTATGGGAATAGCCCAATAGATCGATCAGAAAGAATAACTTTGAGGTGGTTTCGTACCCTACAATAATCTCTTCGTTTGTTCTCCGCTATTAGTGACTTTGGAGTGACTCTTCGTTGCACGTTGAGGGATTGTTATATGATCTAATTATGTTATCATTGTTGAGAGAACTTGCACTAGTGAAAGTATGAACCCTAGGCCTTGTTTCCAAGCATTGCAATACCGTTTTCGCTCACTTTTACTACTAGTTACCTTGCTATTTTTATAAATTCAGATTACAAAAACCTATATCTACCATCCATATTACACTTGTATCACCATCTCTTCGCCGAACTAGTGCACCTATACAATTTACCATTGTATTGGGTGTGTTGGGGACACAAGAGACTCTTTGTTATTTGGTTGCAGGGTTGTTTGAGAGAGACCATCTTCATCCTATGCCTCCCACGGATTGATAAACCTTAGGTCATCCACTTGACGGAAATTTGCTACTATCCTAGAAAACTCTGCGCTTGGAGGCCCAACACGAGTCTACAAGAAGAAGGTTGCGTAGTAGACATCATGGGTCATCAAGAATATTTTCTAACCTAGACAAGTTGTCTGCTACGGGGTTCTCAACTCCCTTTCTATCAGTAATATGTAAATCAAATTCTTGTAGCAAGAGAACCCACCTCATGAGTCTAGGTTTAGCATCTTTCTTTTCCATAAGGTATTTAATAGCAGCATGATCAGTGTGAACAGTTACTTTAGAATCAACAATATAAGATCTGAATTTATCACAAGCAAACACAACTGCTAAAAATTCTTTTTCAGTAGTAGCATAATTTCTTTGAGCACTGTCTAGAGTTTTACTAGCATAATGGATGCCATTTAATTTCTTATCAACTCTTTCTCCTAGAACAGCACCAACAACATAATCACTAACATCACACATAATTTCAAAGGGTAGGTTCCAATTAGGTGGTTGAACAATAGGTGCAAAAATCAAGGCTTTCTTAAGTATTTCAAATGCTTCCACACAATCATCATCAAAAACGAATGGAACATCTTTTTGCAAAAGATTAGTGAGAGGCCTAGAAATTTTAGAGAAGTCTTTAATAAATCTCCTATAGAAACCATCATGACCAAGGAAGCTTCTTATACCTTTGATATCTTTAGGACACAACATTTTTTCAATAGCATCTACTTTAGCTTTATCAACTTCAATACCTCTTTCGGAAAATTTATGCCCCAAGACAATACCTTCATTCACCATAAAGTGACACTTCTCCCAATTCAAGACAATATTAGTTTCTTCACATCTCTGCAAAACTCAGTCAAGGTTGCTTAAGCAATCATCAAAAGAAGTTCCGTATATGGAAAAATCATCCATGAAAACCTCAACAATCTTTTTCACAAAAGTCAGAGAATATAGCAGTCATACATCTTTGAAAAGTAGCGGGTGCATTGCATAGACCAAAAGGCATACGTCTATAAGCAAAAGTATCAAAAGGGCATGTAAAAGTAGTTTTTTCTTGATCCTCTTGTGACGCAGGTATTTGGGAAAAACCAGAGTATCCATCTAGAAAGCAGAAATGTGTATGTTTTGATAGTCTTTCTAGCATTTGGTCAATAAATGGCAGAGGATAATGATCTTTCCTAGTAGCTTTATTTAATTTTCTAAAATCAATTACCATCCTACAACCTGTGATAATTCTCTGTGAGATAAGTTCATTTTTATCATTAGGAACAACAGTAATATCTCCCTTCTTAGGGACACAGTGAATATGACTTACCCATCTACTATCAGCAATAGGATAGATTATACCTACTTCCAGAAGCTTTAGTATTTCATTTCTTACCACTTCTTTCATCTTAGGATTCAACCGTCGCTGGTGATCAACAACTGGTTTAGCATCAGGTTCCATATTAATTTTATGCTGATATAGAGTGGGACTAATGCCCTTAAGATCACCAAGAATATATCCAATAGCGGCACGGTGCTTCCTTAGAGTTTTCAATAATATATTTTCTTCATGCTCTGAAAGGTTAGCACTAATAATAACAGGATATATCTTCTTTTCATCAAGATAAGCATATTTCAGAGTATCAGGTAATTGTTTAAGGTCGAACACAGGATTACTCTTGGGTGGAAGAGGATCTCCAAGAGTCTCAACAGGCAAATTGTGTTTCAAAATAGGCATTTGTTTAAAGAATATCTCATCTATTTCATTTCTTTTGTTCATAAACATGTCATTTTCATGGTCTAGCAAATATTATTCTAAAGGATCAGTGGGAGGCACGGCAATAGAAGCAAGACCAATAATTTCATCTTTACTAGGCAATTATTTATCACGAGGTTGTCTATGGAATTTGGAGAAATTAAACTCATGAGACACATCCCCGAAACTTACGCTAACAGTTTCTTTCTCACAATCTATCTTAGCATTAACAGTGTTCAAGAACGGTCTACCAAATATAATGGGACAAAAATCATCTTGTGGGGAACCCAAAACTAGAAAATCAGTAGGGTATTTTATTTTCCCACACAAGACTTCAACATCTCTAACAATCCCAAGTGATGTGACAGTATCTCTATTAGCAAGCTTAATAGTAACATCAATATCTTCTATTTCAGCAGGTGCAGTATCATTCATAATTTCTTGATATAAAGTAAAAGGGATTGCACACACTAGCACCCAAATCACATAAGCCATGATAACAATGATGTCCTATTTTAACAGACACAACATGCATGCTAGCAACAGGTCTATGTTTATCTTTTTCATCGGGTTTAGCAATTCTAGTAGCTTCATTACAGAAATAAATAACATGCCCATCAATATTTTCACCCAAGAGATCTTTAACCATAGCAACATTAGATTCAACTTTAATTTGTTCAGAGGGTGTAGGTGTTCTTGTATAACTCTTACAGACTACAGCTGAAGCTTTAGCATGTTCTTTTATCCTAATAGGAAAAGGTGGTTTCTCAACATAAGCAGTAGGAATAACTGGATCAACATTATAAGTAATGGTTTCTTCTTCAGCTTTAATGGGTTCTACTATTTTTAGTTTAATGGGAGGATAATATTTAAACAACTTCTCCTTAGGGAGATCAACATGAATAGCAAATGATTCACAAAAAGAAGCTACTATCTCAGAGTCAAGTCCATATTTAGTGCTAAATTCACGAAAAACACGGGTATCCATAAAAGATTTAACACAATCAAACTCAAGGTTTATACCTGACTCCTTACCTTCGTCGATCTCCCAATCTTCAGAGTTGCGTTTAATTCTTTCCTAGAGATACCATTTGAATTCAATAGTCTTCTTTATAAAAGAACCAGTACAAGAAGTATCGAACATGGATTGATCATTACGAGAGCCGAGCATAAAAATTCTGAATAATAATTTCTCTTGAGAGCTCATGATTGGGGCTTGAATATAACATTGACTTAAGCCTCCCACAAGCTTGAGCGATACTTTCTCCTTCATGAGGCCAAAAATTATATATATAATTCTGATCACGATGAACCAGATGCATAGGATAAAACTTCTGATGAAATTCCAATTTCAATCGGTTGTAATTCCAAGATCCAATATCATCACATAGCCTATACCATGTCAATACCTTTCCCTTCAAAGATAAAGGGAAGACCTTCTTCTTGACTTCATCTTCGGGCAAACCTGCAAGCTTAAATAATCCACAAACTTCATCCACATAGATTAGATGCAAATCCGGATGTAGTGTTCCATCACCTGCATAAGGATTAGCTAGCAGTTTCTCTATCATACCTGAAGGAATTTCATAATAAATATTTTTAGTAGGTGCAGTAGGTTGAGGAGCAACTCTTCGTTCTTCCGGTCGGGGTGAAGATACCCCGAACAAGCCCCTCAAAGGATTATTTTCCAGAGTGACAAGTGACAGTAAATTTCAGCACGTAATATAAGTTTTTCCTTACCAAATTCCACTCACCAAAGGCGCTTCACTCCCCGGCAACGGTGCCAGAAAAGAGTCTTGATGACCCACAAGTATAGGGGATCAATCATAGTCCTTTTGATAAGTAAGAGTATCGAACCCAACGAGGAGCAAAAGGAAATGACAAGCGGTTTTCAGCAAGGTATTTTCTGCAGGCACTGAAATTGTAGGCAACAGATAGTTTGGTAGTAAGATAATTCGTAACGGGTAACAAGTAACAAGTGTAGCAAATGTGCAGCAAGGTGGCCCAATCATTTTTGTAGCAAAGGATAAGCCTGGACGAACTCTTATATAAAGCAAAGCGCTCCCGAGGACACATGGGAATTACTATCAAGTTAGTTTCCATCATGCTCATATGATTCGCGTTCGTTAATTTGATAATTTGATATGTGGGTGGACCAGTGCTTGGGTGCTGTCCTCTTGGACAAGCCTCCCACTTATGATTAACCCCTCTCGCAAGCATCCGCAACTATGAAAAAAGAATTAAGATAAATCTAACCATAGCATGAAACATGTGGATCCAAATCAGCCCCTTACAAAGCAACACATAAACTAGGGTTGAAGCTTCTATCACTCTAGCAACCCATAATATATTTATTACTTCCCAATGCCTTCCCCTAGGCCCAAATCATGGTGAAGTGTCATGTAGTCGACGTTCACATAACACCACTAGAGAAAAGACAACATACATCTCATCAAAATATCGAACGAATACCAAATTCACATGATTACTTATAACAAGACTTCTCCCATGTCCTCAGGAACAAGCGTAACTACTCACAAAGCATGTTCATGTTCAAGATCAGAGGGGTATTGAATATCATTAAGTATCTGAATGTATGATCTTCCACCAAAAAAACCAACTAGCATCAACTACGAAGAGTAATCAACACTACTAGCAACCCACAGGTACCAATCTGAGTTTTTCGGACAAAGATTGAATACAAGAGATGAACTAGGGTTTGAGAGGAGATGGTGCTGGTGAAGATGTTGATGAAGATTGACCCTCCCTCGATGAGAGGATCGTTGGTGATGACGATGGCTTCTATTTCCCCCTCACGGAGGGAAGTTTCCCCAGCAGAATAGCTCCGCCAGAGCCCTAGATTGCTTCTGCCCAGGTTACGCCTTGAGACGGCGGTGCTTCATCCCGAAAGCTTCCTTCGTATTTTTTTCTTGGTCAAAACCCTCCATATAGCAGAAGATGGGCACCGGACGATGGCCAGGGGGCCCACAAGCCTTGGGGGGGTAGGGCGCGCCCCCCAGACTTGTGGCCTCCTGGTGGGTCCCCTTCGGTTGTTTCTTCGCCCAATATTTTTTATATATTCCAAAATAATTCTCCGTAAAGTTTCAGGACATTTGGAGTTGTGCATAATAGGTATATCAGATTTGCTCCTTTCCGGTCCAGAATTCCAGCTGCCGGCATTCTCCCTCTTCATGTAAATCTTGTAAAATAAGAGAGAAAAGGCATAAGTATTATACCATAATGTGAAATAACAACCCATAATGCAATAAATATCAACATAAAAGCATGATGCAAAATGAACGTATCAAGGTTCACGACTTGCATGTCGATGAGTACGGCAACCGGCAGGAGCCATAGGGTTGTCTTTAATTTATTGTATGACCTGCGTGTCAACAAATAACGCCATGTAATTGCTTTACTTTATCGCTATGTGTTAGCAGTAATTGGTGAAAGCACAGGTAAACTCCCAGAGGGGGGGGGGTGAATGGGAGATTTTTAGAAATTCATCAAACTCTGATGAATTTGACGAAGATCGGAGTGAGGAATTAGAAACACAAAGGAAATTAAGTCATCACAGAATCAGAGCACATGCAATCAGGATATGTAATAGTGAAGAGCTTGCAATCAGACTAGCATACACACATGAAGAAAATGAACTGAGGAAATGAATGATAGCAAGATGAAATACTTCAGTTCAAAATCGTCAGAGGATGGATCACAAATTCTCCAGCGGCAGAATAAAGTAAGAGATGGGTTGAGGAATTTGAAACCAGGTTGGCTCGGTGGAGACAATGACTTGGTAAACCAGTTCTAGTTGTTGTATCAACTGTATGTCTGGTTGAGGCGGCTGAGTCGCAACTCAGAGGACACACAGTCCTCACCGTATTCCTCTTGAGCTAAGGCCCGCATACCTCCTCCAATCACTCGTGGTAAGTGTAGGAACGAAGTATGTCTACCAGAGGGGGGGGGGGGTGAGTGGGAGTTTTAAATTTTCTTCAGAAAACTTAAATCTCTCAGAACCCAGCAGCGGAATAAAGGATAAACAAGCTAAGAAGAACTACAGCAAAGTACCGAAGGGAAGCTAAAGCATGCATCGAAGTAAATTACATGAATGGAATGCATCGAAAGTAAACATGAGTGACAGAGGTAACCGAAGATGCTCGATGGCGACAATGTATTTGTTCGACCAGTTCGTCCTTCTGCACAAGGACTACGTCTGGTTGGAGGGGTTGTGACTTAACACGGAAGATAAACTCTCTTCACCCTATTCTCCTCGACAATCGATTCGTCAACCGATGCCGATCACTTGTGGTAGATACTTGAAGGCGGTCTCCAAACCTTCACAGACTTCTTCTTCGAGAACCACAATCACTCTTAGTCTCTGAAGAAATTGACACCTAACCGTCTAAAGAGTTTGCAGCTCTCAAGAGTAATAGGCGGAGCGTACTAAACTTAGATTCCAGTGATGCTGAACCGCTATCTAATTCTTTGGCTCTAGGGTTTTTCTCTTGGTGGATTTTAAAATCAAATCGCTCAGAGAGGGGGTTGCTCAACAATCTTCTCAGAATCAAATGGAGCAGCCACCGGACAAAGCCGACGCGGGGTGGCTATTTATAGCCGCAGCCTTCCCAGATGGGAAATGACCATTTTGGACACGAGGTCCAGCCAATGGCCAACCGACACATTCACAATGGTCGGATTTTGGAGCAACCGTAACATTACTTGAGGAACAAGTAATGCTAACTCCTCGGTCCGAGGCAAATCTCTCGCGGCGAAGAGGATCACAGTCTCTTGCTGGCAAGTATTTGCTCGGAGCACAGAGAGATTTCTCTCACAGCTTTCATAGGATTTGGGTTTAGCATCAGAGAATCAAAGCTTCGAAACGCTATACCCCTCTTAATAGTACGGTGGTCCTATGACTCAATGAAAGAAGAAGAACAACGAAATAAATGCTATGTCTTCAGTTCGTCTTCATTCTTCCTCGAACACAGTCATTTGCTTCGGACATGCACCGAACCAATTGCTTCGACTTAGCAAATTTTAGGGGTCACTCTTGTTAGATTTGTCTTCGGTGATAATCTTCACTGTTGCGCAGGAAGATTATCTTCGTCGTTTGCACCAAACTCCTCGATACATCAGGGACCTGTTACTCTGTGTGCACTAGCAAAGACATAAGTCCCATCCTGTTTATGTCAACAAACTCCAAAACATAAGGGGCCTATCATTGTACCAACAATCTCCCCCTTTTTGGACGGTTGTTGACAAAACAGATAATCATCAAAGTGAAGATAGATAATTGAAATGTAGAACAATCAAGAGTGAACTTGCGTTACTTGACTCGATGATGAAATATACTCCCCCTGGATGTATGCAGGGTCAATTGATATACAATGAATTTCCTTGCATTTCATTTGAGTGTGTGGAGGGTTTTCAATCATACGAGGTAATGATTCACACTGATGATATATAATCCAACGAGAACATAGTGCAATCATTCATGACTTCTGTTAATAATTCCACCTGCAAAACAATAAGCTTCGAGAGAATATAGTGCAGCAGGTGGGGTTATTAATATTACAGCCCATAACAAAAGTTTTACATCAGAGCACATGAGATGGCATGAAAGTCTCAAAAGATAGAGCGAGAAAACACAACCACAAAATCCAACAGAGCAAATCTATCAAAACTCCCGTTGTTATTCTCCCCCTTTTTGTCAACTAGTGTAAAAAAGGTGACAAAAAACACGAGCGCTAGAAATAGGGGAATATGATTCACTCTGAGGCATCGCCTGATGAACTGCCCGAAGAAGTTTCTGATCTGGAAGTGTCTGGAACATCTTCATCTTCAGCGTCAGCAGTAGCTGATCCTTCAAGACTGACTTGGGTCTTGGAAGAGGAAGGCACATTTGGATCAGCTTCAAGAGTCTTGCGAGATAGAGGATTTGCTTCAGCAGGTTTTTTAGTAGGCGATGTTGCTTCTGATTTGTCGAGTAATTTGCACAGCTGAATTTGAAGTAAATTCGTAGTAGGTTCACGAGCTGGCAAAGGTGGAGTGGAGTGATCTTGATAATCTTCAGCAGTAAACCCTTGATCAATATACTGATAGAGTTCTTCGAGGTGAGAATTGCTGAGTTGCTTCTTGGAGAAAAAAATTCGAAGTAATTTCCATAAGCGCCTCTTGTTTTCTACTGTAATCATATGCACAACTTTTGTTTGGTTGTGAATAGCATTAAGTTCGGCAACCAGATGATCTTTTTCTTGACGGTCGTCGGCCATATGCTTCATAGCAATTGTTGAGTGCGCATGCTCACTTCAAGATGTGAAGGAGGTTGAGTGTTCGGCATACGATCATGTTGAGGTAGTATGATAATCAGGAATTGCTACTGGAGCTTTTCCCGAAGAGGAATCTTCCATTACTCTCAACGTATCACGCACAGGAGGAATGAAGCTTTTATGGCTGACCTTGGCAAGATATTCAGTCTTCATTGCATAGTCAATCACCTTCTGAATCCAGGGCACATGCACCTTGATGGTTTTTGGACACTGAGCTGAATCAATCAGTATGCACAAAAACATGTCTTTGGCATCGAAGATATACCCTTGTGAGATGGCTTGGACGGTGTTCCGAAGAACATCAGAGATAGCATTATCAGTATTCATCCCAGCCAGTGGACAGAGGGTGTATGTGAGAATGTGATATAACGTTTGATTGTCGAATGTCAGGTGCTCAGGCAGAGGAGGACCATTGTAGTCATGAATTTTGTCTTTATCCATTGTGCAACGGAAATCTTCATCAGTGATTGCATCAATGTTATGAACCCGAATCTCAGTTTTGGCATGTTCAAACCGAGGGAAATGAAAGTGAGATACGAAGTCCATAGCAGAGCATTTGATTCGCTTTCCTTCTGTCATCCATTCCATAATCCATTTTGTGCTATCTGACTCATCTCCGGAGGTATACAATGTTGCATAGAACTGAAGAATAATCTCTTTGTTCCATGGATGCTGAAAGCCTAAGACACCCGTGAGACCAAAGTCTTCGATGTCTTGTAGAATTTGATTGAAACAACCAATGTTCTTCATAGCAGCAAAGTCTGGGAACTCATGAGGGAAAATCTTCAGGCTATCATAAAGGATACATGAGTAGTATATTGCCTATTCTTGAGTCCAGAACTGAGGAGATTCAGACGTTCTGGGCTTGCTGTATGGACTTTCTCGAAAGAAAACTGGATGAGTATTTCTGTTGAACAGAGGCCCTTTGACTCCAACGCCGATGGAAAACAATGGTAGTCGCTCGCGAGGATAGGGGTACTTGAGTTCATCTTCAACAGAAAGCACTTCATCGCCATAGATGACGGAATTTGAATGATGAGCTGATGGGGACTTTGCTGCAGAAGGATCAACATTTGAGGTTGTTCGAGAAGTGACGAGTGAAATCCTCAAGGGAGAGGGATTTGGCACTTGTGTAGGAGCAGAGTCAGGCATCGAATCTTTATCAGTCATTTGGGGCTGTTGTGGAATTACTGAAGAAGTTGGAGGAGCAGAGTCAGGCATCGAATCTTCAACCACTAAATCTTGCAAGTTTATTGCATTAGGATGTGGTTCCGTGTTTACTTTGTCAACCATTGTGACAGTGGTACCAGGAGTCTTTCTCTTCAATCGAATCTTCTTCGGAGATGCAATTGGGACCGCACTTCCTCGAAGATCAGGTAGAATAGTGGATGTTGTTACGTTCACATGTTCAGAGAGAGTTGCATCAACTTCTTCTCGGGTGAGCGGAGGATCATCTTGATCAGAAGAATCACTTTCAGGTTCAGCTGGCTTCGCAGGACTTTTCCTCAGGGCGCTCTTTTTCTTCAGAGCAGCAAATTTTGGATCATGCTTATTCTTCGTGCAACGTTCTACTTTTCCTTCAGCCTTTTTCTTCTCGACGTCTGATTTGATGAGACGACGATTTTCTTCTTCTTTGGCCTGATCTTTTGCGGCCTTCTTGGCTCGTTTTTTAGCATTCTTGAGGCGCTTGGCCTTTTCTTCAGGATACGAATCAGGAGTCATGGTGGATGACTCATGAGCATCAGGAGGTGGTGGAGGCCTTTGCTGGGGTTCACCTGCTCGGATGAGCCCAATCTCGCGGCAGTCACCCCAAGGGGGATGGAAAGCAAAGTTCTTGGCGTACCGAGGATGAACCATCTTGTAGTTAAACCACTTCCTTACCCAGTGGCGCCGAATCTTTTGCACACGTCCTTTTCTCTGAGTGGAAGCTTCTCCAGGTACAGTGTTATATTCATTATGAGAAACAAGCTCAGCTGTGTTTTTGAGTGGTTGCCTGCCACCTCTCCTTTTCTTCGGAGCATCTGCCTCTTGTTCATCTGCATTTGGTTCAGATCTTTTCCTCTTGCTGGATGACGGGCCTACCGTTGGGCCCTTTGCATTTGGTGCTTTTGATTAATCATCTGTACCCATGAAAGCCTCTTCATCATCAGCCATACTGTGTACCTTGGCAGAATCTGCAACAGACTACATTCAACTGTGAAGAGAATAGGTACGAGGGAAAATGGGGACAGGGTCACAAATGCTCACAGCGAAAGTTTTCTCGAACAAAAACATTTTGAGGAAGAATCAGATGCAGAGTTTGAGAGATGTCTCAAAAGAATGAAACATATAGATCGAGCTAGTAGATCTGAAAAAGAATACCAGACAGCGAGCTAGGCATTTCATTCGAACGAAGCACAACACAAACCCTAGATCTGACGGATTCGGATGCGAGGAATAACTACAAACCACATCCGCACTAGAGAGGTAACAATCTAGATCTAAGAACTACGGTAAATCCAGAGAAAATTAACCGCGGACGAACTCGAAATATGAAGGATGGAAGTCCGAGTACGAACTACACGTACCCTAGCTTGGTGACGTGCAGTAACTACGAAGGCGCGAGGAAGAAGATGTCCCGCGACGGCGTGGAATGACTCCGGTGACCTCTTTCCGGCAGCTAAGCGGTGAAGGGGTCGTCGGCATCGAGCTCAAGGTGGAGCACTGCAGCGAGGGTTTCGGTGGAGAGAGAGCGAGGAGAAAGAAGGTAAAGGAGGACGAAGGGTGCGGTGCGGTTTATATAGGCGAAAGAAAATAACCGCACTCCGAGTTTTTTGATCGGACAGTCTCTAGCCAGAGACGATTGCGATTCAACGGATAGGATGAACTGGCAGTTGATGTGTTGCACGTGGCAACCGTCAAAGATCGTGGTCCTGACTTGGGCGGGAAATCCCAAATTTTGGACAGCTTTCGCCAAAATAGGTTAATGTTCAGACCGAATCTTAATCATGGTCAAGGACACCAGATAAGTTTCGTTCCAGATAAATTTGAGCATTTGCAACGGAACAACATAGACTAGAAGAGATAGATCAGAGGGAAAAACAGGATCCTTTGCATTTCACTCAGGCAAAAACACAAACACTCGAGCAAATAGCTATGAGAGGAATGCATTTGGACAGAAACCAAATCCATCTAACAAAGTGTAATCCAACGAAAGAAAATTGTGGTGGCGTAACCCACCGTATAAGAACTGTTTGACCCCGAGCGTCGCACAATTATCGTGGCACCCGGTTAGTCTAGTTCTTCGTTAATGTATTCACTCTCAGAAAGAAAATTTTCACTTTGTCGAAATTTTCAAACTCTTCGAGTGTTATGCACCCATTCCTTCTAAGATGTGGAAGTGTTAGCACGGGTGCTGAGTGCATCTCACTGCACATTTGCGAAGTCTAGGACATTTAGCTCACACCGTAACGCACAGAATCTTTTCTCGTCGAGAGGCTTGGTGAAAATATCAGCGAGATTGTCTTCGGTCTTGACGTGATTGATGACAATATCCTCTCGAGCCACGTGATCGTGAATAAAGTGATGTCTGATGGCAATGTGCTTCGTGCGAGAATGCTGCACATGATTGTGTACAATTTTGATGGCACTCTCATTATCACAATACAAAGGAATGTGCTTGACCTTGATGCCATAATCCTTCAGTGTCTGCTTCATCCACAATAACTGAGTGCAACAAGATCCAGCAGCAATATATTCGGCCTCAGCCGTAGACAATGATACGCAATTTTGCTTCCTTGAAGACCAATAGACCAACGATCTACCGAGGAAATGACATGTCCCCGAAGTAGATTTCCTATCAACCAAGTCACCAGCCCAATCTGAGTCTGAATATCTAACAAGATCAAACTGTGCTCCCTTAGGATACCATAAACCTAAGGTGGGGGTGTGAGCCAAATATCTCAGAATGCGCTTCACCGTTGGTGATGCGATTCTTTCGGTGTAGCTTGATAGCGGACACACATGCAAACACTCAACATAATGTCAAGTTTGGATGCACATAGGTAAAGTAGAGATCCAATCATCGAACGATAGGCTTTCTGATCGTAGTTCTTACCATACACATCTGCATCTAGCTTACCATTCGTGGGCATAGGAGTTTTATAGCCCTTCATTTTGGAATCTTGCATTTTGAACTTCTTCAGGCACTCCTTCAGATATTTTTCCTGAGAAATGAAGATACCATTTGCTTGTTGAGGAATTTGCAGTCCGAGAAAGAATTTGAGTTCACCCATCATGGACATTTGATATTTATCGGACATCATTTTCCTGAATTCTAAGCTGCAAGCATTGTTAGTACAACCGAAGATAATATCATCCACATAGATTTGACAAACGAATAAATCATTGTCAACTGCACGAGTGAAAAGTGTGGGATCTGTGGATCCTGGTTTGAACCTTTGTCGAGCAAAAACTTCTTCAGGGTGTCATACCAAGCTCGAGGGGCTTGCTTCAGCCCATATAAGGCTTTCTTCAACCCGAAAACTGTGTTAGGAAACTCAAGGTGTTCAAAGCCAGGTGGCTGTCTAACATACACTTCCTCATCAATTTCACCATTGAGGAATGCACTTTTCACATCCATTTGATATAGCAAGATATCATTGTAATTTGCTGTAACGACCAGGATTTGGTAAAA
Source organism: Thinopyrum elongatum (assembly GCA_011799875.1). Taxonomy (NCBI): domain Eukaryota; kingdom Viridiplantae; phylum Streptophyta; class Magnoliopsida; order Poales; family Poaceae; genus Thinopyrum; species Thinopyrum elongatum. Next base: position 215,293,296 of record CM022303.1, read on the forward strand.
TCCAAGTCTCTGTGCTTTCTGTGCTATCCTTGGATCATAGCTAGCACACACAGTAACAAGAATGAATATCAGTAAAACATACATCATTTTACTACAACGGTAGATCCAGAATTAAGCAAATACATACCATTGGCACAACTCAATGTTGGCACATAATACAGCGGAATAATACGTAGTCGCTAAGTTAGGGCTCCATCAACGGCACTGGGCTCGTTGAGTGTAGACCGTAACCCTATCGTCTCTTAATCTGTCGAGATCTGCACATGACAGGTGCAGATGAGTACGTGGAATGTACTCGCAAGTTGCAAAGGAAAGTTTAACAGAATATATATGCAGGGTAAGTATTGGTGGAGGTTTCCTTTGCATAAAGCCAATTTTCTCCTATACTAAATTTTGTAAACTTCTTTTGAAATAAAAATAGTTTTTAGTATAAAAGGTAGGAGTGAGACACTTGGATATACGCACCAGTGCTCATTCTCCAAAATAGTTTAAAACATACATAAGGTTGAAATGAAACACATTCACTGTGCTCATTCCTCAACTTTAACCCTTAAAATAGACTTTTAGAAAAGAGAGGGGAGATTCTTCTTCAGTCCAAGTCTTCAGTTGCTCAAAATTGCCCGTAACCGGGGGCACGGCTAATTGATTAGGTTAAACCCTCTGCAGAGGTCGTACACGTTCCCCACATGACACAACCAACCCCGTTTGTCGTTACACACTTGGGTGCACGACTAGGAGGAGATTGTGACGAAGCCTTTCCGTAACAGCCCCCTATACCGACAAAGCCGCCCGCAACTTTGGCACGAAGGCCTCTCTCCGATTGCGGTCCTGGGTAGGGTTTCCTGTTAGTACTAAGCTAAGCCAGAGCCCATAGTAGCATGCGGCTGTACTGGAAGCTACATCAAATTGTACTTGGAAGATCTCAGTCCCCTGGACGGCGGTCCCCACCAAAAACCTATGTGCAAGACCCCAGTCGGGCGCATTCATTGCAAGACCCCGATTGGGCGCGATCACTTGTAGACGCTCCCGTCAATACCATCCCGCCCAGGGAGTAGAAGTAAAATAGTATATAGTTTTTGTTTTTCAAAAGTTTTCACAAAACATTGCCCCAAAAGAGGGCAAGTTTATTCGTTTAAAACTTGTTTGATTCCCAACTCTTTCTTTGTAAGCATGGCTGAGCATAGCTACAAGTTCCTAGGGCTTTAGCTAGCAATAATTCTTTGCAAAACCTTTTAATAAAACATGCATACTAGTAAATTTTAATGAGAACATGCATATTTCAAAAGCATAGGACCAAGTATGATCAAGATGCAACTTGCCTGTGTCTTGAAGTTGAAATATTCTACTCTTAGTCGTCTCTTCTTCACCTTACGATATATCTAACGATACAAGAAAATAATTCAACACACAACAAATCCAATTGAAGATCCAAATAAAAGATACAAATTCACAATACAAATTATTTAGTTTTTACTATTACTAAGCTAGTTACTATGGCGTGGTAGGGTTGAGATAGGATCGAGTTGGCTTGACTGAAAATATGACATAAATCATATTCCGAGGTTGGATCAAATTGATACAAGTTAGGATCATGGGTTTGAAGGGTTGTGAGGCAAGGTTCTACGACGAAGTCTATAATGGGTCTGATTGCAATATTGACTTGGGTCCAATGAAAATGGTAGATGGAGTTGGTGGCATAAGGTTTATGTTACAAAATTTATGTAACATTTCCTAAGTCCAAATTTTTATAATGATGACCAAAGAGGTTTTCTAGGGATCAATCTAAGAGATTTAACTTAGTGTCAAATTTTATTTTAATGAAGTTATTAAACAATGATCGAGATGGTCAAATTAAGATGTTGATGTTAAAACAGTGACTAAACCTTGCTGAAAAAATTATTCTATGAGTTCTAGCAGATTGGTATGGTTCCAAGGACCAATTTTCATATGTAAAACTTTTTCATATCATTTACAGAATAAAATATATAGTAAAAAAACTCAAATTCTCATTTAAATCAAAACGAAATTTTAGTTTGCGTAAAAGTGAGATTTCAATTTTTTATAATAAACTAGAGGTCCGCAGCTATCCAGGGATATCTTATTTGTCAAATTTGGATAAGCGGTTTAAAAGATGTGATTTTTCTAAGTTGGGCTAAATTTCTGTAATAGAAACGGAAATAAGAAAATGTCTCGCCACGTGGAAGTTTCTTACAGGAGGATGCCGTTTCGTTTTTTTTTTAACAGAGAAGAGGGCTGGCCTCACCGGAGGATTTGGCCGGCGATGTACAGCGAACTTGGCGTGCTCTCGCTCGACGATGCGGAGGTCTTTGGCAACGAAGGAGAGGTGGACGGAGTAGAGGAAGTCGAGGTGAGTCTCCGGAGCACGACGCGGCTCCTGGTTCGTCCTTAGGTGGCTGCTAGATGTCGCCGGAGTTGGGCGGAACTCCGGCCGGAAGCGAACAACGTGAAACTCGTGCTCCGGCTGCGAATTTTCAACAGAAAACAGGGTCCATAAGATGCGCAAGATCGAGATATGAAGGATGGAAGAGTTAGAATGTCTGCTTCACCTCGAACTCGCCGGAATCTTCCACGAACAGCAGCGGTGTCAAGTAACTCCGGTGAGCAATTCACGACGATGGGGAGGGGTATAAGCTCCTGAAGGAGAGGGGTTCGGGAAAGGAGAGAGTTTTGAGGGAAGGGGGCCTTTTATAGGATGCAGGGGTGGTCGGAACGACGCAGGGTGTCGTCGGAATTATGGCGTCTTCATGGCGGCCGTTTCCGGTGTTCTAATGGCCATTAGGGCACGGTTTAGTGCGTGTAATTGGAAGAGTAGGAGTTGGGGCGGAGTGGGGGTCCGTTCAGAGCGGAATTAGGGCGAGGGAGAGGAGGGGAGGGGGTGGGCGCGGGATGGATGCGGCGCTGGCTCGTTGCCTGAGCGGTCGTGAGGTTGAGGACAACGACCCAGGTTGGGTCGTGAGGAAGGAGGAGAAGGAAAAAGAAAAAAAAGAGGGTTGCTGGACCGTGCTTCATGCATGAAATTGAGACGTGCTCGCATGCGTGATTAGAATAGGATTGGGCTTAGCCCGTGAGCTAATTAGTTAGGTGTAATACTAAGTTACTATTACTAAAGGCGCAAAAAAGTTAAACAAGATATAAAATAACAATTTTCCCGTAACATACTTATTATTTGGAGTCTAGTAAAAATATTCTCAGAACTTAATAAGTTAGTTTGCATGCACTTACTTATTTAGATGCCTTATGGACATAATTAAATTACTCAAAATGCAATATAGGGATAATATTCCTGCTGTTAGGTTAAATAGTAATATGCAAATTACAATTTTGTATAGGTTGCCATTCTAACAGTTTAATAATAATAAAAATGATTAAAATGGAAAGCACTCATAAACACTTAAAATTATTCAAATGATGATCAAATTACACAAAAATGCTCATGCTCTAATATAACATTCCAAATTAAAAATTTGGGATGTCACAAACCTACCCCCCTTAAAAAGAATCTCGACCCCGAGATTCAGGTCCTTCTCCAACTGAATTGCCTCCAAAGGAACCGTGTCATTCAAAGGAATATCTGCCAATTCTGCATGACACTTCTTCAACTGTGAGACGTGAAATACATCGTGAACTCCTGATAGAGCTTCTGGTAGTTCTAGCTGATAAGCTACTTCTCCTCTACGTTCCAAAATCTTGTAGGGTCCCACAAAACGTGGTGCTAACTTTCCTTTGATTCCAAACCTCTTAACTCCACGAAGTGGCGATACTCGAAGGTATGCTCTATCTCCAGATGCATATTCCACATCCTTGCGCTTGGCATCGGCATAACTCTTTTGACGAGACTGGGCGATCTTCAGTCGGTCCTTGATCAACTTGACCTTCTCTTCGGCATCTCGGATCAAGTATGGTCCAAAGAGTTGACGTTCACCCACTTCGCTCCACATCAAAGGGGTTCTGCACTTCCTGCCATATAGTGCCTCGAACGGTGCCATCTTCAGACTGGCTTGATAGCTGTAATTATAGGAGAACTCAGCATATGGCAAATTGTCATCCCAACTGGAACCATAGTCAAGTGCACATGCATGTAACATATCCTCCAAAATCTGATTAACCCTCTCGGTTTGTCCATCCGTCTTCGGGTGAAAAGCCGTGCTGAACTCAAGCCTGGTTCCAAGTGACTCATGGAGCTGATCCCAGAATTTTGAGGTAAATTGAGTGCCTCGGTCTGACACGATCTTTCGGGGTACACCATGTAAGCATACAATCCGTGTCATGTAAATCTTGGCCAACTTAGCACTGGTATAGGTCATCTTCACGGGAATGAAGTGAGCAACCTTTGTCAAGCGGTCCACAATCACCCAAATGGAGTCATATCCAGATCGAGTCCGTGGCAAACCGGTGATAAAGTCCATACCAATTTTGTCCCACTTCCAATCGGGTATCGGTAACGGTTGAAGTAACCCTGCTGGCTTCTGATGTTCAGCCTTGACTCGCTGACATACATCACAGATGGCAATATATTCTGCTATCTCTCGCTTCATATTTGGCCACCAAAATTGCTCTTTCAAATCAAGATACATCTTAGTGCTGCCTGGGTGAATAGAGTACGGAGAATCATGTGCCTCCTGCAGAATCATCCTCTTAATATCCTCATTGTTAGGTACGCAAATACGTGACTCAAACCAAAGTGTTCCATGTTCATCCTCTGTGAAGTCCTCGGATTTTCCTTGATGGATTCGGTCACGAATCTTTTCAAATTCCTTATCATCCTTCTGTGCTTCCTTGATTCTCTCCAACAATGTGGATTTTACCTCCAAGGTGGCTAAGAATCCTTTAGGCACAACTTCCATGTTCAACTGCCTAAATTCCTCAACCAAGTGGGGTGAGACAACATGAGCGGTGAGGTAGTTGAGATGTCCCTTACGGCTCAATGCGTCTGCAACAACATTCGCCTTTCCTGGATGATAATTTATACTCAGGTCATAATCATGGATAAGTTCTAACCATCTCCTCTGCCTGAGATTAAGCTCCTTCTGAGTGAAGATATATTTCAAACTCTTGTGATCTGTGAAAATGTCACAATGATTCCCAATAAGATAGTGTCTCCAAGTCTTGAGGGCATGTACCACTGCGGCTAACTCCAGGTCATGAGTAGGATAAAAGAAATGAAGATGCAAGGAAATTTCGTTATTTACAGATGCAAGTTTAACACAACCTGTGTAGGATTAACGCCACCCAAAGACGTTTTATTAGCTTTGCATGTGAAGACCTCTTTAAGAGGAGTGAGAAAGGCCGAGTGTTAGAATACGTGATTCACCTATCTACATATGAAGTAATGATTTGAGTACGGGATGGATTGGCCCCCATACCGGAGACTCTTATTATATACTTCTGTATGTTCGATTGGTAAATCAGAGATTTTCAAACCCTAGTTGAGTGTCGATACGACAAGCTTGAAACCATAGAATGGTAGGACGTATTACCCTTGTAGACAGGCAGTCGTGCCTAACGTAGGTTGAACGGTGAAGAAGAAACATGAAGATCTCAAGGAGTTCCATCGGAAGCTATCGACCACCATGAGAGTCTCGATAGTTAGCTTTGGAATTTCAGCAAGGCTTGTTCTTCTGAGGTAAATCTCAGTTCTTAGTCACACGAGCTTGATGATGAACCACCAGGGAATGAGAAGGCAATGGAATCCCCCGTAAGTATGTTTTTAAGGGTGGTAGCTCCCGATACCCTGAAAGGATAGTTGTTACCAAACACCAGTCTAGTTGAGACTCAATGTGGTGCCTGAAACCTCAGATTTATGATATGTCGAAGGCACAGAGGTATAAGGAATTGTACCAGCGGAGGACATACCTACAAGCTGGAGGTGAAGATAAACCACGAACCTGTAGATGATATGACCAAACACTGGGGAAGTGACCCAAGGAACCCAAACCCTAACCTATTTCTTGCTAGCCTCTGCAAATCTTGAGGACGAGATTTCTTTTAAGGGTGATAGTTTGTAACATCCCAAAATTTTCCAAATTTTGGAATGTTAATAAATAAGTAATATTATATGAATTGCTTCAATTTTCACGAGAATTTAAAACTTTTGAGTCCTTGTTTATACTTTTTCAAACCATGTTAAAAAAATTGGATAACGTTTTTGTCCAATAAAGAAAATATGGTTGGCAAAGTTTATTCAATAATTCAAAGGGCATTCAATTCTTTTGGAATATTTTGAAACCATATTCAAATATGTGAGTGAGAATAAAATGACTTTCTCAAATGTGGTGGATGAATATTCCATTTGGAGTTCTTTGCATTTATGAGTTTCATTGGAATTGGACCTTATATGGAATTTTAATGCCATTTAAATATTTCCAAATTATTCAAATAAAATTTAATGAGAGGAGATAATGTGACTTCTCCAAAAATATATTTGGAAATATTTAGTACGGCACAATGATCATTTTGTGAAATTGCAAAACTCAAAATTGATTTTTTTAGTAAATCAATTATGTCCTTAAAGCATTAATAGTAGTTTGTGCACAAAAATGTATTTTATTAAATTCTGAAGCTAATTTTCTTGGACTCTAAATAATATTGTCACTAATGTAAACATTATTATTATTATTTTTAAATAAAAATTTTGTGCAGGTACTTATGTACGTAATTATATTTCAATCCTAATTCCTAAACTCTAGCTTGACCCAGTCCATTCTCTCTCTCTCTAAATCTCGCACAGGCACGAGGCAACAGCACAGCACAGCTCACCTTGTCTTTTTTTTTCCTTGCCTTTTCCATTTGGGCCAATTTATCCCACTAAGGCCCATATCTTTTCAGCCCAACCGATGGTCATCTTCCTCCTCTCATCGTTACAGGAATATGAACAGCAACAACCATGGACGCTTGTACCTCAATCCCTCCCCTCCTCTCCCTCTCCCAACCCACTAAGCCCCAGAATCGGTTCCCCTCGCCTCCCACGACCCCTCCCCTGTAGTAGTGCACCTTAATGCACGCCCGAGCCACCGTCTTCCTCGTCGCCGGCGACCAACTCCGGTGAGCTCTCTCTAAATCCCGTAAATTTTTTTCAGAAAATATCCAAACTTCGGAAATTCATATCTCCTAAACCGTATGTCTGATTTTAACAAATAAGATATTCCTGGATTCGTTGGAACCTGTAGTTTATTATAAAAATATATTTATTCACTTTTGAGCAATCAATAATTTAGTTTTGATTTAAATACTAATTTGAGTAATTTTGGTATATTTTTTATTCTGTAAATCATATAAAAATGTTTTATATATGAAAGTTGGACGTTAGGACATCACCTTTCTATTGGAACTCATGGATTAATTCTCCAACATAATTTAGATGCTGTTTTGTCATCAACACCTTAATTTGACCTTCTTTGATCATCGTTTAATAACTTGGAGTTAGTAAATTATTAATTACAATTCGCTAAACTCATACGTCTTTCAATTCCCATAGTCGACCATAAGTCTAATATTCTAAATAGTTTCTTTATGAAAACTTTGTTATCAAACCTGGTCTCTCAATCATTCTATATATTGACACCATGATCTTCACTTGAACCAAGTTTACCCACCCTAGAATAAAATCTATGAGATATTCCCATTCAAAGAAACTTCTTATCACAACCATAGCCATGTCTCGATAATTATCATAAGGATGTAGTTATATTGTTAATTTGCATCTTTTAGTTGGATCTTCATTTGGATATGTTGTGTGTTAAAGTATTTTATTACATCTGGTAAAGTGAAGGAGTGACGATAATGAATAGGGAATCAACTTCAAGTATCAGGCAAGTTGCAATTTGATCATGCCCCGACCTATATTTTTATATTATGCATATCTTTTTAAATTTAATACTATGCATGTTTTACAAAAGTTTTACAAAGTATTATTACTAGCTAGAGCCATAGGTTCAAGACTTGCAACCATGCTTGGCCACGCTTGCACAAAATGGGTGGGATGAAAACCAAAATTGTTTTAAACCTTTAAACTTGCCTCCATTGGGGCAACGTTTTGTGATTTTTTTTGAAAAAACAAAACTATATATTATTTTACTTCTACTCCCTCGGCGGAATGGTATGACGGGAGCATCTACAAGTGATTGCACCCATCGGGGTCTTGCAGTGAATGCGCTCGACTGGAGTCTTGCACACAGGTTTTTGGTGGGGACCGCCGTCCAGGGGAATGAGATCTTCCAAGTATGGTTCGATGTAGCTTCCAGTACAGCCACATGCTACTATGGGCTCTGGCTTAGCTTAGTACTAACGGGAAACCCTTACCTCAGGACCGCCATCGGAGAGGGGCTTTCATTGCCTAAGTTGCGGGCGGCTTGGTCAGGTATAAGGGGCTGTTACGGAAAGGCTTCGTCACAATCTTCTCCTAGTCGTACACCCAAGTGTGTAATGGTAAACGGGGTTGGTTGTGTCATGTGGGGAATGTGTACGACCTCTGCAGAGGGTTTAACCTAATCGATTAGCCGTGCCCTCGGTTACGGGCAATTTTGAGCAACTGAAGACTTGGACTGAAGAAGAATCTCCCCTCTCTTTTCTAAAAATCTGTTTTAAGGGTTAAAGTTGAGGAATGAGCACAGTGAATGTGTTTCACTTCAACCTTATGTATGTTTTAAACTATTTTGGAGAATGAGCACTGGTGCGTATATCCAAGTGTCTCACTCTTACCTTTTATACTAAAACTATTTCTATTTCAAAAGAAGTTTACAAAATTTAGTATAGGAGAAAAAATTGGCTTTATGCAAAGGAAACCTCCACCAATACTTACCTTGCATATATATTCTGTTAAACTTTCCTTTGCAACTTGCGAGTACATTCCACGTACTCATCTGCACCTGTCATGTGCAGATCTCGACAGATTAAGAGACGATAGGGTTATGGTCTACACTCAACGAGCCCAGTGGCATTGATGGAGCCCTAACTTAGCGACTACGTATAATTCCGCTGTATTATGTGCCAGCATTGAGTTGTGCCTATGGTATGTATTTGCTTAATTCTGGATCTATCGTTGTAGTAAAATGATGTATGTTTTACTGATATTCATTCTTGTTACTGTGTGTGCTAGCTACGATCCAGGGATAGCACAGTAAGCACAGAGACTTGGATTTTGTCAAATCTGGGTCGTGACATTTGCGTAAGCAAGAAGAATGTGAATTGCCTCAAGGCGTGCAACAGGAGCATATGTTTTACCGAAATCAATACCTTCTACCTGTGTGTACCCTTGAGCAACAAGTCGTGCTTTGTTTCTCACCACAATACCATTTTCATCTTGCTTATTGCGAAAAATCCATTTTGTGCCAATGATATTGTGCTTCTTGGGATTATGTTTGTCAACCAGTTCCCATACATCATTCAATTCGAACTGCACCAACTCCTCTTGCATGGCATTCATCCAGTCTGGATCATTCATGGCTTCTTCATACTTGGTAGGTTCTGCCAATGAAACAAAGGATAAACTGCCACAGTAGTTAGCCAAATGAGTGCGCGAACGAGTTGTGGGTCGATAACCTGGATTCTCAATTTCATCAAGAATTAACGATGGATCAATTCGATTTGCCACATGAGGATGAACATTTTCTTCGTGATGGTCATTATCATCAGCATCAGCATTTGAGTCATCATTTCCTTCAGAGTTGCCATTTTGATCGGCAATTGAATTTTCATTTCCATTTCCATTCGGAGGAGCATTTGCTTCGGCAGTGGCTTGATGAGTTCTGCTTCGGGTCATAGGAGCATCATCATCAGATGATTCAGGTGCATTTCCTTCAACAGGCTTGACGCTCCCAATGGCCATTTGCCGAATAGCATCCGATATCAGCGGTTCATCTATCACATTTGGAAGGTGCTCCTTTTGGGAGCCATTAGATTCATCAAACCGCACATTTACCGTTTCCATAAGTTTCATGTGGTGAGAGTTATAGACTCGATACGTATGCGAGTTTGAGCCATAGCCAAGAAGAAAACCTTCATGTGCCTTAGGTGTAAACTTGGAAGAATGATTCATATCAAGAATGTAACAAGGTGCACCAAAAACGCGTAGATAAGAAACATTTGGTTTCTTGCCAGTGATAAGCTCATATGAAGTTTTCTTAAGGAACTTGTGAAGATAAACACGATTGATAACATGACATGCAGTGTTAATAGCATCAGCCCAGAAGAGAATGGGAGTTTATACTCACTAAGCATAGTTCTTGCCATTTCAATGAGAGTCCTGTTCTTTCGTTCAATAACTCCATTCTGTTGAGGAGTATAAGCAGCAGAGAACTCATGAGTGATACCATGATCATCGAGAAATTCAGCAATGTGAGTATTTTTAAACTCAGCTCCATTGTCACTTCTGACATGCTTAATTCGCACATCATATTCATTCTGGGCCTTCTTGGCGAAGCTTTTGAAGATATCTTGAGTGCAGGTCTTGTCTTCGAGAAAGAATACCCAAGTGTATGGAGAAATCATCAACAATAACTAGACCATAGTGACTGCCACCGAAGCTTGCATAATTTTGAGGACCGTATAAATCCATGTGAAGAATTTCCAGTGGTCTTGTTGTGGTCATGACTGTCTTTGATGAATGATGCTTCTTAGCCAATTTACCAGCTTCACAAGCAGCACAGAGACGATTCTTGTCGAATTTTACATCAAGAATGCCACGGAGATGATTTTTCTTCACCAGAGTATGCAAATTTCTCATACCTGCATGACCAAGTCTGCGGTGCCACAGCCATCCTTCGGTTGCTTTTGCAAGCAAACAAGTTTGGACTGAGGGACCCTTAGAGAAATCCACAATATAAAGATCTCCTTTTCTAATTCCCTCAAAGACAAAGGAATGGTCAGAGGCAATGAAGAGAATTCATTTAGAAATAGAGAATAAGACTAGCATGCCCAAATCACATAGCTTGCCAACTGACATGAGATTGAATCCAAGGGATTGAATAAGCAACACATCATCAATAGACTTATCCTTGGAGATATCAATTTTACCTAGCCCAATTACCTTTCCTTTGTTGTTGTCGCCAAAAGTGATATACTTCAGAGGAGAAGCAGTTAAGTTGGGGTCGACAAACAACGACTTGTCTCCGGTCATATGACTAGTGCATCCACTGTCCATTATCCATTCAGTGCACCCAGAGACATAGTCCTGCAGAAGAATTATGCTTTCTTAACCACCCACATCTTTGCAGGTGGCTTCGAAACAAATGAACGAGCAGGATAGTTTTTCTTTTGATAAGCATAGTTGTTACTCGATGAGGAGCGAATATAATTGAAAGAGTAAGCACTGAAATTCTTTCTAGATGAATGAGCATAATGATTGTATCCTGTATGCATATATTCATTCTGTCGAATCCTTTGTACCTGCAAGGTTAGTCGAGTAGAAACAGGTAGAGCATCAATAGTTTTCTTCGGCACCCAAATAGCTTTCTTTGGGGGGCCATTTCTGCTGTTTGGTCCAACATAGCGAGCAGCTGTCTCACCATGTTGATCTTTGAACAACTTATAGTTGTCCAGGGAATCATCATCAGGATATTCAGAAATGGGAGAGTTATATCCCGAAAGTAATGCTGGGTCGAGCGTTTTGCTCTTTGCAGGAACCCACACTGTCTGAGGATATTGATGTGGTTCCCAGTAAGTGTCATTTTCATTCAGTTTCCTTTCGAAACTGATGCCTTCCTTTCTGGGATTTTTGTGAAGAATGGACTTCTTCAGAACATCGCAAAGGGTTTGGTGTCCTTTGAGAGATTTGAACATTCCTGTCCGAAGAAGATCCTTCAACCTAGCATTTTCATCAGAAATAGAACTATTTTCCTCGATCAAGGTGTTAGCGTTCACAGATGATTCAGCATTATTTCGTTTAATGCAATTTAAACATGGTGGCTCAAACGCTTCCGGTTTCTCTTTAAGTTGTTGGGTGAGAAGAGAATTTTCTTTCATCAAATCCTCATGAGCCTCTCTCAGCGCCTCGAGTTCCTGTTTCCTTTTCAGGTAATCATAGGTCAATCTTTCGTGGTCTGCTGAGAGAAAATCATGACGAGTTGAGAGTTCATCCATTCGTGACTTGAGAGTAGAACACTCTTTGGTCAGTGACTGGTTTTTCTCCATCTCCTCAACCAACAACCCTTCAGATTTCCTTAGGGTTTTCTCAATTTTCTCAAGAGATTTTTGTTGTATATTGGCAATTTTGATCAACTTAGCATGGTCATCCTCATCAGAAGAATATTGATCATTGTAGTGAGTCTTGTGATGTTTGGAGGATACCTTTTCTTTCGAAGCCTTGGCCATGAAGCAATATGCAGGAGATTCATCGTCACTTGAAGGATTCCCGAAGAAGTTTGTCATAGCAGAGGAGGCACATGCTATGCCAGCCATGCCGGAGTTGAAATCTTCATCGGATTCTTCTTCTTCTTCGGAACCTGACCATTCTTCTTCTTCAGAATCCATTTCCTTGCCGATGTAAGCGTTGGCCTTGCGAGAAGTATTCTTGCGGTTGGAGGAGGACTTGGAAGGATTCTTTGAGGAAGATCTTGACGATGATTTTGAGGTGGAGCTGTCCTTCTTCTTGAAGAACTTCTTTGTTTTCTTCTCATCATCGGAGTCATAGTTCTTGCTCTTGCCTTTGCTTCGATAGTTGCTCGAATCATATCTCCCACTAGCACGGATTTTCACTTCCCAGAGAGAGCAGTCCAAAATGAAGTGTCCAGGCTTTTTGCACTTGAACCAGGTGTATTCTCCGGTAGGTTTTGAAGATTTTGAACCTCCAGAGTTGCTTGAACCTCTTTTCTGGAACTGGCTCTTCTTGTGGAAATGTTGGAATCGCTTTGTGATCAGTGCGAGATCTTTGCTGAGTCGTTCTGGATCATGAGAATTCTTCTTCGGCATTTCCATCGAAGGAGGAATCAGCCACAGCCTTGAGAGCATGATTTTTGCGTTGAGTTGAGCCATACAGATCTCTTTTCTCTTCTTCTTGTTCCTCGTGAGTGTTCAGCCTTTCCATCGCATCAGCAGAGTTGAGGCTTTTGAAATCAGGATGCTCTCAAATGATCAGAACTAGCGTGTCAAGTGAGGTGTCAAGGGATCGAAGCAGTTTCTTCACAACTTCATGGTCAGTGATATCTTTGGCGCCGAGTCCTTGAAGTTCATTTGCTATGTCACTGAGGCGATCGAAGGTTTGCTGACAGCTTTCTTCCAATACACTTGAAGCGATTGAACTTCACTCGTAGAGTATCAATTCGAGCTTCTTTCTGAATTGAGACTCCTTCATTGATCTTTTTGAGGACATCCCATAGCTACTTTGCAGTCTCACACTGACGATACCGAAGGAATTGATCACGAGAGAGATGGCCACCAATTTCATCTTTGGCTTGAGCATCTAGTTGAATGAGCTTCTTTTCTTCATCGGTAGGAGCTTGAGGAATAACAACAGTGAATCCGATGTGCACCATGTTCCACATATCATCATCTATTGCTCGAAGATGGATCTTCTTCTTCTCCTTCCAGAAGGGATAGTCTGTCCCATCGAATATGGGAATCTTGAGATGCGACTTGTAGTTTACTGAAGACATACTTAAACTCCAAAGTCATTAGACTAAAATGAGCAGAGTCAAGGAGTATCTAGCTCTGATACCAATTGTAGGGACGAAGTATGTCTACCAGAGGGGGGAAGGTGAATGGGAGTTTTAAATTTTCTTCAGAAAACTTAAATCTCTTAGAACCCAGCAGCGGAATAAAGGATAAACAAGCTAACAAGAACTACAGCAAAGTATCGAAGGGAAGCTAAAGCATGCATCAAAGTAAATTACATGAATGGAATGCATCGAAAGTAAACATGAGTGACAGAGGTAACCGAAGATGCTCGATGGCGACAAGGTATTTGTTCGACCAGTTCATCCTTCTGCACAAGGACTACGTCTGGTTGGAGGGGTTGTGACTTAACACGGAAGATAAACTCTCTTCACCCTATTCTCCTCGACAATCGATTCGTCAACCGATGCCGATCACTCATGGTAGATACTTGAAGGCGATCTCCAAACCTTTACAAACTTCTTCTTCGAGAACCACAAGCACTCTTGGTCTCTGAAGAAATTGACACCTAACCGTCTAGAGAGTTTGCAGCTCTCAAGAGTAATAGGCGGAGCGTACTAAACTTAGATTCCAGTGATGCTGAACCACTATCTAATTCTTTGGCTCTAGGGTTTTTCTCTCGGTGGATTTTAAACTCAAATCGCTCAGAGAGGGGGTTGCTTAACAATCTTCTCAGAATCAAATGGAGCAGCCACCAGACAAAGCCGACGCGGGGTGGCTATTTATAGCCGCAGCCTTCCCAGATGGGAAATGACCATTTTGGACACGAGGTCCAGCCAATGGCCAACCAACACGTTCACAACGGTCGGATTTTGGAGCAACCGTAACATTACTTGAGGAACAAGTAATGCTAACTCCTCGGTCCGAGGCAAATCTCTCGCGATGAAGAAGATCACAGTCTCTTGCTGGCAAGTATTTGCTCGGAGCACAAAGAGATTTCTCTCACAGCTTTCATAGGATTTGGGTTTAGCATCAGAGAATCAAAGCTTCGAAACTCTATACCCCTCTTAATAGTACGATGGTCCAATGACTCAATGAAAGAAGAAGAACAATGAAATAAATGCTACGTCTTCACTTCGTCTTCATTCTTCCTTGAACGTAGTCATTTGCTTCGGACATGCACCAAACCAATTGCTTCGACTTCATCAAATTTTAGGGGTCACTCTTGTTAGATTTGTCTTCGGTGATAATCTTCACTGCTGCGCAGGAAGATTATCTTCGTCGTTTGCACCAAACTCCTCGATACATCAGGGACCTGTTACTCTGTGTGCACTAGCAAACACATAACTCCCATCCTGTTTATGTCAACAAACTCCAAAACATAAGGGGCCTATCATTGTACCAACAATAAGTCTTCAAGGTAGACTTCCAAAACCTACACAGACTTGTTCACCGGCACACCACAATGACTCTTGGTGTACTCAGAACTTGATGCCTAACTGTCTGGAAGAATAATAGTCTTCAAAGGTAAAAGACGTCGGATCAGACAGATCAATCTCTTCAGTGATGCTCAATCACTTTGGCCCTGGGTTTTTCGTCACTTAGGATCCTCTCAAAGTCGTTAGAGGATGGGTTGCTCTCTTATGACAAGTGTCAAGTTCTCTCGGAGCTGCCAACCAACAACTGGTTGTGGGGGCGGCTATTTATAGCCAGGGGGCAACCCGACATGAATTGTCATAAATGCCCTTCTCTAATTCGACCGTTGTCAGGACAAGGATCCACTCGATAGCTGGCTCGCGGTGCAGCAACGGTTGGAATTTGAACTCTCAAATACGTCGGGGCACTCAATTTCCTCACGATAGGCAGATCGCACTGGCGAACTCCTAACTCCTCAGCCTGACCAAATTCGTTAGCGACCAGATGAAATTCGGCACTGTTGCTAGCAAATGCGTCAGCTGTACTGGAGATTTCCAAAGGCTTCACTTGAAGCGGCTTGTGTGTATAGGTTTGAGTAGGTTTGAGCATCACTTTGGAAATGTGAAATATGTTTCACCTAGACCCCGTTTAACAGTACGGTTTTTCCTATGACTCAAATAAGAAGAAAAGAAACTACAAAAACAAAAGTCTTCAAGCTTCAAAGTCTTCACATCAATTTCTTCAAAGGCCATACCAATTTCATCACCAAATTCTTCACTTGAAGAAATCCATTTTTAGGGATCGTCTTCCATGTGTTAAACCAAATCTTCAGAGACTATATTACCTGTGTATACTCACAAACTCATTAGTTCCTCAACTTATTTGTCTTCAATACTCCAAAACCACTAAGGGGGCACTTGATGCACTTACAATCTCCCCCTTTTTGGTGATTGATGACAAATTGGTTTGGTTTCGACGAGAGTAAACATATTGAAGTGTAAGTACAGAGTTTGAAGAAATTGGTTACAAGATATTGAGGTACCCCCCTGAAGATGTGCATATTGAGGAATTTGCTTTGGATTGCAAATGCACATGGCAGGTTGAAATTGTGGAGATCCCCCCTATATCTTGGAATCCAGTCATGCATGATCATAAGATATATATTGGAGAATATGAATGCATGACAAAAATTGGTGTCTGACAAAATTATGCATGCATGAGCAAATATATTTAATGTTAGAGCATGCGGATCAAATGTAGCAAAAGAGTCAGACAACCAACAATTATTAAGTTACAACTCATCAAAGAGAAAATCCAAAAAGTTCAAGAGTTGCAACTTAAGCAAAAACAGCCCATATATCGACCCGCTTGAAGACTAACTCAAACTTCTCCCCCTTTGTCATCGAATGCCCAAAAGTAAAGAAAGCTGATGACTAACACCCCTGAAGAAAATCAAAGAGAAGTCGAGGGAGTGCCAGCGTTGTTGGGGTCGCGCGGTGCAGAAGGACCAGCTGCAGTGTCTTCAACAACTTCATTTTCATCAGTCTTGTGCGATGAAGAGTCTGGACTTGGCATGAGAGGAGGAACTTGGGTTTTCTTGAACTTCTTCCTTGGCGTTTCAACCCAGTCAAAGTTCATCTGGAAATCCATAGCAGCAAGTTCGTCATCTGATTTGAAATGTGAGAGGATGGCCCAACTGCGATCAAAGATCTCATGGAGATAGTATCTGTTCTTGTGGACGGCGTTATGCGTCACTGTCATATTTACTTGAACAACAACGAATTGACACTTAACCCATCAATGATGCTTGTCCACTTTCTGATGAAGACTTATCAGCAACTCACGGTCAGTCATGACACCAGTTGCTTCAGAGGTTGGCTTGGAGGTCTTTGCTGCGGTATCCTGACTAGCAGTTTCATCAGCAAGAGAGCTAGAAATAGGCTGACGGAATTGTCCATCGAGGGGACAAATTCCTTCATGAATGACAAACTTGCCCTTTCCAGGTACATCAGTCAGAGAGCTTTGAAGAATTTCAACTTCAGGCAGATAGCTCAAATGATTCTGACGATCAGCCTTGTATTGAATTGAAGACTGAGATCTGATGAATCTCATAATCCATGATGCATACGGCTTCAAATCAAATAGATATTGTGCCACAGTGACCAAAGTCCTCAGAAAGAAATCATGAATGTTGATGGGAGTGCCATGAATGACGAGGAACATCAAGTTCTTCATAACTCCCACAACTTCTTCAGTATCGGAGTTGTGACCTTTGATCGGACTGAGGGTCTTGGCCAAAATGCGATAAATTGTCTTTGGCACATAGAGCAAATCCTTCAGTATGAAGGTTGTCCTTGGAGCACTTCCTTCAGCCATAGGCTTCATCAGCACTTGCATCAGGTGGTTCGGCAGCTCAGGTTCTTCATAAATTTTACTTGCTTTGTCTTGGGGTGGATCAACTGGCAGAGCACGAAGAAGTTTGTCAATTGGTGCTTTGTAGTGAGTGTCTTCACTCATCCAGTCCAGAGCCCAAGTTGCAGTGTCGTCAGCATTGCTAGAAAAATGCACAGTTGCATAGAACTGAAGAATTAGTTCTTCATTCCAATCACAGATGTCAGTGCAGAAGTTGAGTAGTCCAGCATCATAAAGAACAGCCAGAACTGGTCTGAAGCAGGGAATTGACTCCATATCAACATGAGGGATATGGCGATGCGGGAAAACCTTGTTCTTGTCAAATAGCAATGTGGCATAGAAGTTCATTTGAGTCCTTGTCTAGAACCTCAAGCGCCTGAGTTTGGCAGAGTCATAGGGTGACTCGCTAATGAAGAAGTTCTTCTCCTCGAAGAAGTTGGCGCTATCAAAATTGGGCCGCCTAAGGCCTTTGCCGATCTTGGGCATCACACGCATTGGTTGAAGATTATGCCGCTTTGATCTCACATCAAACACTGGTCGTGGGGACTCAGTGGAGTCATTTGGATCAGTCACTGCGAGAGCTTTAGCAATTTCCTTAGCTATGGCAGTTGGAACTGTGTATGTGTCAGCTGAAGGAATTGAGTCTGCACGTGAAGGAGATGTGTTGGCGACATCAACCATCTGCTCATCTTGTGCTATTTCATCAGCTGCTGCAACTAGAATGTCTTCAGGAATGCTTTGAAGTGATGGTTGTTATTCTTCAGAGCCAGTATGAATTTCTTCAGTGCGTGCTGGCGACTGAGGCTCACGAGTGAGGGGAGTGGTGACGGGTGAATTTGGGTGAGCTGCTTCCCAAAATTCATCATGAATTGGCGGAGTTGTATCACTGTCAACGTCCACATCCTCATCATTTTCTTCACTCAGCGTAGCTCGCTGAGGAGTCTGGGTAACATCTTGAGGAACTGATATATCAGCATCAGCCTCAATTTCTTCATCCATTTGCTCTGTGGTAGCAACAGAATGGGTATCTTCATCATCTTCATCAGCCTGAGGAATTTGATAATCCACCCCATATGGAACGATGTGACGATCATCTCAGGCATGAGCGGGGGGAGCTGATGAGATTGGAATAGCATCAATAGGAATGACAATTGAAGATAATGTTGCCATCTTCAATTTCTTCACAAGCTCTGGTGCACTTGGTGATGTTGAAGCTTTTATCTTTTTCGCTTCCTTTTCAGCAACCTGGGTCTTCTTTGCTTCTGATGCAGAAGGAAGGGTGATGATCTTCAAAGATGAAGTAGTTGATGGTGCTGCTGCTGAGGAACTAGTTGGTGCAGTTTCATCAGGCATGACTAATGCAATCACCCTGGCAGGTTCTTTAGGAACGACTGATGCAGTCGCCCTGGGAATTTCTTCAGGCGCAACATTATCAGTTGCCTTTTCACTTTCTTTAGGCACAACTTCTTCAGTTGCCCTGGCTGTCACTTGTGGAGGAGATGAAGGCGCAGTCTCACTAACCTGAGCTGTAGTGGGTGGAGCTGAGGAACTTGATGGGGGAGCCATACCAAACTTGGCAGCTTCACGCTTGTTGTGGTCTTCAACCACCTTGGTTGAGGCATTGATAAATCTCTCCTTAGCACCACAACAATGGTTAGCCTGTCTCTCATATTCTTCAGACAGCCGGTTAATCTCAGATTGCAATGTCACAAGCTGCTGAGGAGATATAGACATCATGCTTTTCCTCAATTCCTTCTCCTTTTGCAATTTTTGCTTATGCATTAGCTTAACCTGTGCTATCTTGTATTTCTCATTCAAGATGAATGAAGAAATCATGTGGCTTGGGCCAGGTGGCAAGTTAAGGTCATCAAGCGGTGTGTCTGGCTTGATGCACCATATATCAATGAAATCAAGCAATTTCTTTGGGTCCAGCAGTTTGGGAACAGAAGAATTCTTAGCAATATCAACTTCTTCTTGCTTCTTTCTGAGGAATTCTGCAAGTTCATCCTCGTCAGCCATTCCATGTTCATTAGCTTGAGGCACTACAGCCTTGCTCTTGGGACTTGGCCTTGTTCCACAGCCGGCAATAGCATTTTGCTTCAGCTTGGGTGTTGAAGAAGATGGTTGCTCACTAGCTGAGGCACTTGATGCAACAATTGAGGCTATTGAAAAGCCCTCGGTGCGCTGGAAAGATACGAGCACGACCGGTGTTGAAGCTCTTGCTGCAGCTATTGAGGAACTTGAAGCACGAGGAGGCACCGAAGATTTTGGTGCTTTTGGTGCTGAGGAATTTGAAGCTGCCGGCTTGGCCACTGAGGGCTTTGGAGCAGATAGCTTGGACTTTTGTGGCTCGGTTGAATTCTTCAATAGCTTTTAGGGCCTTCTTGGCCAATTTAGCTTGATACTTTTTCCATTCCTTGGGGAATTCTTCACCACTCCTCACACTTGAGCGATCAACAACTTGACCTTCAGCAAGCGGTGGCCTCTTGCACGGAGGCTTCATAGTGAAATCCTTCATGTACTTGGGGGTGACATATCAGTAATCCCTCCATTCTTACATCCAGTACCATTTGATCTTTTGTGTGCGTGTTTTGCGCTGCTTCTTTGTTTCTGGACCTTGGGTATTTTCATCTGGTGTACAATACCCTGCATACAGGTCTTCAGGTATTTCAAAAGCAGTGTGTTCCTCTTTCCTCTTGCCTCCCTTTTGAGGCCTCTTTCCTTCAGCCATTTTCTTCAACTGAGGTATTTGAACTCTTGAGGACTCTGAAGATGTTTGAAGGTTTTCCTCAAGAAATGCTGCAAATGAATTAAGTTGATGAGGACCAAGTGATTCGTTGGCGGACATTGTACCTGTGAACAGAGTATAGTTGCAAGGAAATAGGGAAGAGTCACATGCGTTCTCAGAGATTTTAATATAAAACCAGTTGAGGAAATTGACCCTTATCGTCTTGAAGAATTTCATCAAGTGTTCTTGACTTAGGTTCCAGAGTTGTATAGATTGAGACAATTGCACAATTGAGGAATCTAATAGTTAAGCATAACTTAAATGAAATACACAAGACTAGCCAAAAAGGAAGTGCCGAAGAATTGAAAGAGTGAAAGAAAAACAACACTTGAAGATTTTTGAGTAAAGTGAAGATCAAAGAGGGGCAGTAAATAAGCATTTAATTACCTTAGTGATAAACTTGACGAACTGGACG
Source organism: Thinopyrum elongatum (assembly GCA_011799875.1). Taxonomy (NCBI): domain Eukaryota; kingdom Viridiplantae; phylum Streptophyta; class Magnoliopsida; order Poales; family Poaceae; genus Thinopyrum; species Thinopyrum elongatum. The sequence goes on from CM022303.1 coordinate 215,313,893, forward strand.
ACGAAATGATGGAAATCGTTAGTTCAAATGTTTCATTCCCTAACTTGGCGACGAAAGACAGCTACGGCGGCAGTGGAGGTGAAGAAATCCATGTCCGGCATGAGTACAACGACAAAGAAGTCGAGCCAGTGAAGCTCTTCTTCTCCGGCGGCGATGAAATCCAGCGGCGGCGCTAGGGTTTGAGCTTTGACAGCGACAGGAGCTGAGAGGCGAAGTGAAAATAGAGTTTACAGGGTCAAGGCTATTTATAGTCGCAGTGAAAACTGAGCGGTTCGAAAGATTTGGATGGATAAGCCCCTGACCATTTGCATCTCAGTGACACGCGTCGCACATGCATTTTCTCACTATCGAGATGAGTGAAGCACGGGATGAAGTTATTGTGGCAACCGCCAGAAATAAAACCTTTTTTTAAGAATGATTAAAATGTGTTCGCAAATTCTTCACCTGTCAAGGACACAGTGAAGACTTTGAATAATGTCAAGAAGAACGCATGTGAAGAATTTGAACAGTGTCAAGCAGAAAGCATGTGAAGAATTTGAGAATAGAGCGGTTTGAGCTTGGCATAGAGGGGAGCGGGTCCGATCACATCCACATAGATGAAGAAATCAAATTGAAGAATTAGCAATATGTGGATGCTGTTGAGGACATGAAAACTCAAATATATATCTATCAGGAGGAGACAATGAAGAATAACCTCAAATGACGAATTTGAAAAGTTTGACGAAGTTGCAAATGACAAAAAACTCAAATTTGAAGAATGTCAATGAGAGATGGTGGCGTTACCGACCGTATAAGAACTATGATGACTTCAGACACCGCGTACAATTGTTGTAGGGTTCTGAGAGTCAAGCTCTTCATTAATTTCTTCACACTTAGAGGGTAAGTCTTCATTGATTGAAGAAATACATTACTTTGTGTGTTGTGCATCAAAGTCATCAAGAATACATAAGCGTTATGATGTGTGTCAACTTCAGAGGACATTCGAAGATTCTAGGATGTTTAGCTCACACCGCAACATGCAAAATGTCTTCTCATCCAAGGGCTTAGTGAAGATATCAGCAAGTTAATCTTCAGTCTTCACGTGGTTGATGACGATGTCTCCCTTCAGCACATGATCACAAAGAAAATGGTGACGAGTCTGAATATGCTTTGTCCTTGAGTGTTGCACGGGGTTGTGGGCGATCTTGATAGCACTCTCATTGTTGAAGTAGAGAGGGACTTTCTTCATGTTGATGCCATAGCCCTTGAAGGTCTGCTTCATCCATAGCAGCTGAGAGCAGCAGGCACCAGTGGCAATGTACTCAGACTCGGCTGTGGAAAGTGCAACGCTGTTCTGCTTCTTTGAGGACCAAGATACAAGAGATCGTCTGAGGAAATGGCATGTGCCTGATGTAGACTTGTGATCCACACGATCTCCAGCGTAATCAGAATCAGAAAATCCAGCTAGATCAAAAGATGAGCCCTTGGGATACCATAATCCAAGCGTTGGTGTGTGAGCTAAATATCAAAGAATTCACTTCACAGCCTGGTGGCGTGATTCCTTCGGTGTCGCTTGAAATCGGGCACACATGCAAACACTACGCATACTATCTGGCTTAGATGCACATATGTAAAGCAATGAGGCAATCATGGAGCGGTATACCTTCTGATTGAAATCTTTACCATTTTTGTCAATCCCGAGTTGACCATTGGCAGGCATTGGAATTTTGAGGCATTTGTAGTCTTGCATGCCAAATTTCTTCAGGCAATCTTTGAGGTATTTCTCTTGAGAAATGAAGATGCCATTGGGTTGTTGACGAATTTGGAGACCAAGGAAGATTTTCAATTCTCCCATCATAGACATCTGATATTCTTCACGCATCATATATGCAAATTCGTCACTGAAACACTTGTTAGTGCAACCAAAGATAATATCATCAGCATATATTTGGCATATGAATAGTTCACCATCATAAGATTTTGTGAAAAGAGTAGGGTCAAGTGAACCGGGTTTGAAACCCTTTTTCTTCAGGAATTCCTTCAGTGTATCATACCAAGCCCTGATATCTACTACACAACTTGTTGTTGTAGACTTGTGTGGGGATTCCAAGCACAGAGTTCGGTAGGACAGTAGCAAATTTTCCTCAAGTGGATGACCTAAGGTTTATCAATCCGTGGGAGGCGTCGGATGAACATGGTCTCTCTTAAACAACCATGCAACCAAATAAAAAAAAGTCTCTTGTGTCCCCAACACACCAAATACAATGGTAAATTGTATAGGTGCACTAGTTCGGCTAAGAGATGGTGATTCAAGTGTAGTAATGATAGTAGATATTGATTTTTGTAATAGTAACAATAAAAATAGCAAGGTAGCAAGTAACAAAAGTGAGCACAAACGGTATTGCAAAGCTTGAAAATGAGGCCTAGGGTTCATACTTTCGCTAGTGCAATCTCTCAACAATGCTAACATAGTTAGATCATATGGCCATCCCTCAATGTGCGATAAAGAATCACTCCAAAGTTCTTATCTAGCGGAGAACAGAAGACGAAATTGTTTGTAGGGTACGAAACCACCTCAAAGCTATTCTTTCCGATCAATCCATTGAGCTATTCCTATAAGTGTCACAAACATCACTAGAGTTCGTACTAAAATAACACCAAAATAACTTCAGATTCATAATACTCAATCCAACACAAAGAACTTCAAAGAGTGCCCCAAGATTTCTACCGGAGAAACAAAGACGAAAACGTGCATCAACCCCTATGCATAGATTACCCCAATGTCACCTCGGGAATCTACGAGTTGAGTGCCAAAACATACGTCAAGTGAATCAATATGATACCCCATTGTCACCACGGGTAATCATAGCAACACATACATCAAGTGTTCTCAAATCCATAAAAGTATTCAATCCGATAATAATAAAATCTCAAAGGGAAAACTCAATTCATCACAACAAGATAGAGAGGAAAACACCATATGATCCAACTATATTAACAAAGCTTGCGATACATCAAGATCGTGCCAACTCAAGAACACGAGAAAGAGAGAGATTAAACACATAGCTACTGGTACAAACCCTCAGCCCCGAGGGTGGACTACTCCCTCCTCATCATGGTGGCCACCGGGATGATGATGATGGCAACCGGTGATGATTTCCCCCTCCGGCAGGGTGCCGGAACAGGGTCTAGATTGGTTTTTCATGGCTACAAAGGCTTGCGGCGACGGAACTTCTGATCTAGGGTTATTTCTGGGGGTTTCTGTATTTATAGGATTTTTTGGCGTTGGTCTCACGTCCAGATGGGCTTCGAGGTGCCCACTACCCACCAGGGCGAGCCGGGCCCCCTGGCGCGCCCTGGTGCCTAGTGGGGCCCTCGTGGCTCTTCTGGCCCTCCCACGAAGCTTCTAGTGCCTCTTTTCTTCCAAAAAAATCATCAAAAAGTTTCGCTGCATTTGGAGAACTTTGATTTCTGCACAAAAAACAACACCACGGTAGTTCTGCTGAAAACAACGTCAGTCCATGTTAGTTTCATTTAAATCATATAAAATTGCACCCAAACCATATAAAATTGTTGTAAACATGGCACGAATACTTCATAAATTATAGATACGTTGGAGACGTATCAGCATCCACAAACTTAATTCCTGCTCATCCTCGAGTATGTAAATGATAAAAGAAATAATTTATGAAGTGTGAATGCTAGCATAGTGCATAAGTTTGATCAATGATAATTTCAATTACTTTTCCTAGCATTATAACAGCAACTCTTTCTCATAAAACTCATCATGATAAAGTAGCAATCAATTCACATGTTATGGTCCAAACAATGCCTTTTCTTGAAACACAACAACTTATGTTCTTAGTCACCAAACAATTGCCATTCAACTTATTCTCAACAAAGTCTAAGTAAGAGTTCCACATACTCAATCATCATATAGTCTTCCATGATTGCTAGTACTCAAAGCATATTTTTAGAACAAATGGCATCCATCGAACACAGAGAAAGATAGGGGCTTTATGTTTCACCTCCCAACTCATTTATCATAGAGATAATTGTCAATGATAATAATTCATGATCAAATGTATTTGACTGGCCATATGTGCCTAGATCTTTCCCCACCACATGATGCTTGCCAACTAGAGAATAATTGAGGTTGAAATGGGAAGTATACTATTGACTCTTGCATAAAAGTAAATACATAAAGTAAAAGATAGGCCCTTCGCAGAGGGAAGCAGAGGTTGTCATGCGCTTTTTATTTTTGGATGCACAATCTCTTAATGCAAAGGAACGTCACGTTATATTGCCCCTTATGATAGCAACCTTTATTATGTAGTCTTTTGCTTTTATTACTTTGCCATCACAAGTTTGTACAACGCTTATTTTCCCTTACAATAAAATATCAAACATATTTAGGAGCAATTTTTATTGCTTTATGCACCGATGACAACTTACTTGAAGGATCTTATTCAATTCATAGGTAGGTATGGTGGACACTCATGGCAAGAAACTGGGTTTAAGGGTTTTGGATGCACAAGTAGTATCTCTACTTAGTACGAATTTTTGGCTAGCAAAAGATCCTAAGCAAACACCACATGTTGGAAGATCCATAACAATATAACTTATATGCAAATATACACAACCATAACTCATTACGTTGTCTTCCTTGTCCAACTTCAACTAATTTGCTCAAGTTTAAAAATAATTAATGGGTATTCACAATCATAAAAGATGTCCCAGATAATATATTTGTATGTGAAAGTTCTCTTCCTTATACTAATCATTTATGAATTGCTTGTATGATCAATATTGTGATTGTCAAGCTTCAAAAGATTTCACTTTCTAAACCCAATGTGAAGCTACTACTAGGCATGATATGAACATATAATTTCAACTGCATGATATTCAATTCATTCAACAATTTACTCATAGGATATAAGTGAAGCACAAGAGTAAATGACAAACTACTCCAAAAAGATATAAGTGAAGATCAAGCGAGTAGTTAAGTAAATGGGTAGCTATTTGAGGACTCTATCTCATTAAAAAACTTTCAGATCAAAGTATTTTATTAAAATAGCAAGCAAAACAAAATAAAATGTCATTCCAACAATAGCACACATCATGTGAAGAAGCAAAAACTTAGGCTCAACCGGTACTAACCGATAATTGTTGAAGAACAAAGGTGGGATGCCTACCGGGGCATCCCCAAGCTTAGATGCTTGAGAATTGTTTAAATATTAATTTGGGATGCCTTGGGCGTCCGCAAGCTTGAGCTTTTGTGTCTCCTAAATTCCTTTTATATCACGGTTTCCCTAAATCTTAAAAACTTCATCCACACAAAACTCAACAAGAACTCGTGAGATAAGCTAGTATAAATCAATGCAAAACCTTATCATTATCTACTGTAGCAAATCACTAAAATTATTATTTAACATTGCATACTAAATGTCTCTGCATATTTAATACTCCTATCCTCAAATAGAATCATTAAACAAGCAAACATATGCAAACATAACAGCAATCTGTCAAAACAGGACAGTCTGTAAAGAATGCAAGAAGATTCATACTTCTCTAAATCCAAAAATTCTGAAAAATTACCACACTGTAGAAAATTTATTATATCTCACCAAGTAACAATTTCAAGATTTTATCATGTTCTGACTATTCACAAATATTCACGCACTAGCGTGCAACTTTCTGTTTTCAAATAGCAACATATAGACTTGCAAAATAAGCATGGCAAAGGCTATACTTGACATTTTTATTGAAGTAAAAGATACAAAACATTATTCTAAATAACAGAAAGCAAATACAAAAAAAAATGACGCTCCAAGCAAAACACATATAATGTGACAAATAAAAAAATAGCCCCAAGTAAGGTTACTGATAATGTTGGAGACGAAAGAGGGGATGCCTTCCGAGGCATCCCCAAGCTTAGTTGCTTGGATCTTCCTTGAATATCACCTTGGGGGTGCCTTGGGCATCCCCAAGCTTAGGGTCTTGCCACTCCTTATTCTCCTCATATTGATATCTCACCCAAAACTTGAAAACTTCAATCACACAAAACTTAACGGAACTTCGTGAGATGCGTTGGTATAATAAAGCAAATCTTTCACTTCGGTACTGTCAAAGACAAGATTATTAATTGTTCTCACACAATACCTATTGTAACTTATCATTTACACAATTTATATTGACCAATATAAGCCATAGAAACTAGAAAACAAGCAAACTATGCATTGAAAAACATAATCTGTCAAAAACAGAACAGACTGTAATGATCTGAACAATGACCGCGCTTATGCAACTCTAATTTTTTTGAAAAATTAGGAAAATGTAGGGAATTTGTATGTAAATCATCTGTAAAAAATTCAGAACAAAATCACGTTTTTGTGAATTTACAAAATTCCAGAACTGGGCGCAAAAGTTTCTGTTTTTGCACAGAATCACGTCAATTATCATCCACACTATTCCAAAGGCTTCACTTGACACTTTATTGAAATAAAAACATTAAAAAATGATTACTACAGTAGCTTAATCATGTGAACACATAAAAACAGTAGGTAATAGTGTTGGGTTGTCTCCCAACAAGCGCTTTTCTTTAATGCCTTTTTAGCTAGGCATGATGATTTCAATGATGCTCACATAAAAGTAAAGAATTGAAATATAAAGAGAGCATCATGAATCACATGAAAAGCACATTTAAGCCTAACCCACTTCCTATGCATAGGGATTTTTTGAGCAAAAAATTTATGGGAGCAAGGATCAACTAGCATAGGAAGGCAAAACAAGCACGACTTCAAAACTTTCAACACATAGAGAGGAAACTTGATATTATTGAGATATGTAGAAGCATATATTCCTCTCTCATAGTAATTTTTCAGTAGAATCATGAATGAATTCAACAATATAGCTATCACATAAAGCATTCTTTTCATGATTCACAAGCATAGAAATTTTATTGCTCTCCATATAAGCAAATTTATTCTCATCAATTGTAGTGGGAGTAAATTCAAAAAAATAACTATCATGAGATATTTGATTGACATAATCAAATTGAATGTTAAAATCATGATAACAAGTTTCATGGTTATCATTATTCTTTATAGCATACATGTCATCACAATAATCATCATAGATAGCAACTTTGTTGTCACAATCAATTGAAACCTCTTCCAAAATAGTGGATTCATCAGTAAATAAAGTCACGACCTCACCAAATCCACTTTCATCAATATAATCATCATAAATAGGAGGCATGCTTTCATCATAATAATTTTTGTCATCAAATCTTGGGGGACTAAAAATATCTCATCAAACATAGCATCCCCAAGCTTATGTCTTTGCATATCATTAGCATCATGGATACTCAAAGAATTCATACTAACAACATTGCAATCATGCTCACCATTCAAAGATTTTATGCCAAACATTTTATTGAATTCTTCTTCTATCAATTGAACACAATTTTCATTTCCATCATTTTCAAGAAACACATGATAAAGACGAATAATATGAGGCAACCTCAATTCCATTTTTTGTAGTTTTCTTTTATAAACTAAACTAGTGATAAGACAAGAAACTAAAAGATTCAATTGCAAGATCTAAAGATATACCTTCAAGCACTCACCTCCCCGGCAACGGCGCCAGAAAAGAGCTTGATGTCTAATACACAACTTTTTCTTGTAGACTCGTGTTGGGCCTCCAAGCGCAGCGTTTTGTAGGACAGTAGCAAATTTCCCTCAAGTGGATGACCTAAGGTTTATCAATTCATGGGAGGCATAGGATGAACATGGTCTCTCTCAAACAACCCTGCACCCAAATAACGAAAAGTCTCTTGTGTCCCCAACACACCAAATACAATGGTAAATTGTATAGGTGCACTGGTTCGGCGAAGAGATGGCGATTCAAGTGTATTAATGATAGTAGATATTGATTTTTGTAATAGTAACAATAAAAATGGCAAGGTAGCAAGTAACAAAAGTGAGCACAAATGGTATTGCAATGCTTGAAAATGAGGCCTAGGGTTCATACTTTCGCTAGTGCAATCTCTCAACAATGCTAACATAGTTAGATCGTATGGCAATCCCTCAACATGCGATAAAGAATCAATCCAAAGTTCTTATCTAGCGGAGAACATAAGACGAAATTGTTTGTAGGGTACGAAACCACCTCAATGCTATTCTTTTCGATCAATCCATTGAGCTATTCCTATAAGTGTCACAAACAACCCTAGAGTTCGTACCAAAGTAACACAAAAATAACTTCAAATTCATAATACTCAATCCAACACAAAGAACTTCAAAGAGTGCCCCAAGATTTCTACCGAAGAAACAAAGACGAAAACATGCATCAACCCCTATGCATAGATTACCCCAATGTCACCTCGGGAATCCACGAGGTGAGCGCCAAAACATACATCAAGTGAATCAATATGATACCCCATTGCCACCACGGGTAATCATAGCAAGACATACATCAAGTGTTCTCAAATCCATAAAAGTATTCAATATGATAATAATGAAATCTCAAAAGGAAAACTCAATTCATCACAACAAGATAGAGAGGGGAAAACACCATATGATCCAACTATATTAACAAAGCTCACGATACATCAAGATTGTGCCAACTCAAGAACACGAGAGAGACAGAGAGATTAAACACATAGCTACCGGTACAAACCCTCAGTCCTGAGGGTGGACTAGTCCCTCCTCATCATGGTGGCCGCCGGGATGATGAAGATGGCCTCCGGTGATGATTTCCCCCTGCGACAGGGTGCCAGAACAGGGTCCATATTTGGTTTTTCGTGGCTACAGAGGCTTGCGGCGGCGGAACTTCCGAACTAGGGTTATTTCTGGGGGTTCCTGTATTTTAGGATTTTTTGGTGTCGGTCTCACGTCCAGATGGGCTTTGAGGTGACCACTACCCACCAGGGTGAGCCGGCCCCCCTGGTGCGCCCTGGTACCTAGTGGGGCCCTCGTGGCTCTTCTGGCCCTCCTACGAAGCTTCTAGTGCCTCTTTTTTTCCAAAAAATCATCAAAAAGTTTCGCTACATTTGGAGAACTTTGATTTCTGCACAAAAAACAACACCACGGTAGTTCTGCTAAAAACAACGCCAGTCCATGTTAGTTTCATTTAAATCATATAAAATTGCACCAAAACCATATAAAATTGTTGTAAACATGGCATGAATACTTCATAAATTATAGATACGTTGGAGACGTATCAAGCCCGTGGGGCTTGCTTGAGGCCATAGAGAGCCTTGTTGAGTCTGAAGACTTTGTCTGGATGCTTTGGATCTTCAAAACCTGGTGGTTGAGCAACATATACTTCTTCCTCAAGCTTACCATTGAGGAATGCACTTTTCACATCCATTTGATATAAGAGAATATTGTGATGGTTAGCATATGCAAGCAATATACGAATAGCTTCAAGCCTAGCAACAAGTGCAAATGTTTCATCGAAGTCAATACCCTCAACCTATGTGTACCCTTGAGCAACAAGATGGGCCTTATTTCTCACCACTTAGCCATTTTCGTCTTGCTTGTTGCGGTAGATCCACTTGGTGCTGGTGACATTGTGCTTGCGTGGATCAGGACGCTTCACAAGCTCCCACACATTGTTGAGCCCAAATTGATGCAATTCATCTTGCAGGGCTTGAATCCATTCAGGATCCAGAAATGCTTCATTGACTTTGGTGGGCTCTATGATAGAGACAAATGCAAAATGCCCACAAAAGTTAGCTAGATGTGAAGCTCTTGAGCGAGTAAGGGGACCAGGTGCATTGATGTTGTCGAGGATCTTCTCAATTTTCACTTCATTAGCCACTCGTGGATGAGCTGGAGGAGACATTTCCTTCAGGAGCACTATTTCCTCAGAAATTTCCTTTAGGAGCACTATTTCCTTCAGGATCTTCTCAATCTTCACTTCATTAGCCACTCGTGGATGAGCATTTTCCTTAGAGACATTTCCTTCAGGAGCAGCAGCTTCTTCACGATGGGGAATGATCACTTCTTCATCAGCTATTTCTTCACTGGGCACTATTTCTCCAGTTCCCATCAACTTGATGGATTCCTCAGGAGGCATTTCATCTAGCACAGGAGGCAGGTGCTCTATTGGGTTTGTTGTTGGTAAGGAGCTCATATGAGGTCTTCTTGAGGAATTTGTGAAGATATACACGATTGGTGATGTGACATGCAGTGTCAATTGCTTCAGGCCACCAGCGAGTAGGGAGTCTTGTATTCATCAAGCATAGTGCGAGCCATCTCAATAAGTGTCCTGTTCTTGTGCTCGGCAACTCCATTCTGCTGAGGAGTGTAGGGGGCAGATAGCTCATGAGTGATACCAAGTTCATCAAGATAGTCATCAAGGCCAGTGTTCTTGAACTCGGTGCCATTGTCGCTTCTGATATGCTTGATCTTATGACCATAATTCGTCATGGCCCGATTTGAGAATTGTCTGAAGACGCCCTGCACTTCAGTCTTGAAGGTAATTATATGCACCCAGGTGTAACAAGAGTAATTGTCAACTATGATGAATCCTTAGAGTGATGCTGCATTGGTTAGTGAGGCATAATGTGTAGGACCAAAAAGATCCATATGAAGCAATTCAAAGGGACGAGTAGTAGCCATGATAGTCTTCGTGGAGTGCTTGGATCTGGTCATCTTTCCAGACTCACAAGCACCGCAAAGGTTATCTTTGACGAATTTGACGCCCTCGACACCAATGATGTGCTTCTTCTTGATGAGTGTGCTCAAATTCCTCATGCCAGCATGTCCAAGTCATCGATGCCATAGCCAGCACTCTGAAGCTTTTGCCAATAGACATGTGGCGGGTTGAGGACCTTGAGAGAAATCTACAATGTACAAGTCACCTCTCCTAAAGCCTTCGAAGACTTTGGACTTGTCTGATTCCATTAGCACAATGCATCTATATTTGCCAAATATGACAATCATATCAAGATCGCAAAGCATTGAGACAAACATGTGGTTGTATCCTAGGGACTCGACAAGCATCACCTTTTCCATGTGTCGATCCTTTCAGATAGCAACCTTACCTAGACCCAATACCTTGCTTTTTTCCTTTGTCAGCGTAGGTGATATGCTTCAGATGAGACAGAGTAAGAGGAGCATCAGTGAGGAGATTCTGTCACCAGTCATATGATTGGTGCAGGCACTGTCCAGAACCCATTCAGTAGCTTTTGGAATATCATCACATACAAGCATTACTCTCACTTACAAATTCATATACTTCAGTTGAAGAATATGATGATCAATTTCGTCAGTGAATTTCATCAGTATTATACAACAAGTAGCATAATGGATATGTGAAATGAAGAGTTCATTTCATCATGATTAGCTTGCATCCCAACAAGCATTTGTCAGGTCTTCAGCAAATTCATCAGACATTTAGTTGTCTGAAGACCTGACCCTACAGAAGAGATTAGTTTTTCTTCTTAACCACCCACATATGAATGGGTGGCTGAGAAGCAATGTAGCACAATGCATTGGTAGAAAACTTAGGCATTGAAGAATAAGCATTTCTCTTCACAGGAGGGTTATAGTAATTGAATGAATAAGCAGAGAAATTCTTCGAAGTTTTGTGCACATAGTGATTTGAAGAACAATGCACCTATTCATTAGATCGCTATTGGTTTCCCTGCGAAACAGAGGCATTAGTGTGACCATGAGTTGGTCTACGACCATTTGAGGACTTTGGTCCATGTGAAGAATTTGCCCTGATGTTTTTCTTCTTTGGTGGTGTCATGATGACATTCACCTGAAGATTTTGAAGCAAACTTTTGGGCATCCGGATTTTCTTCATTGGGGGACCATTCCTGCAGTTAGTACCAACAAATCTTGCAAATACTTCACCATTCTAGTTTTTGAACAGTTTATAGTTGGAGTCAAATGACTCATCAGAAGAATGTGGAGTATCACGGTTGTAGCCAGATAGAGTGGAAGGATCAAACGGAGGTCCTTTCGTAGCAACCCATGTGGTTTTGGGATATTGCTCAGGTTTCCAATAAGATCCATCAGCATTCAACTTTCTCTCAACAGAAATACCCTCTTTTCTAGGGTTCCTGTTGAGAATCTGCTTCTTGAGCACATCACAAAGGGTCTAATGCCCTTTGAGGCTTTTGTACATGCCTGTGATGTACAATTCCTTTAGACCTGCATTTTTGTCAGTAACACTCGTGGTTTCCTCATATGAGGGAATTGAAACCACAGAGACATTTGAAGATATAGCATCCGTTGAAGCATTTGAACATTCAGCTGAAGAATTAGCATTGTCACGTTCAAGGCATTTTAAGCATGGAGCAACAAATTCTTCCTGAGCGGTGTTGATCTATTGAGTGAGTAATGAATCGTTTTCTTTTCGAAGATCATCATGAGACACTCTTGGCTTTTCGAGTTCTTGCTTCCTTTGAAGAAATTCATAGGACAACTTCTCGTGTTGGGCTGAGAGGGCCACAAGACGACTTTCAAGTTCACCATACTTTGACTGGAGAGGCTTAAGGTTTTTAGTCAGAATTTGGGAACGCTCCATTTCATTGTTTAACAAATCATCACTTTTGTCTAACAACTTGTGAATCCTTTCCATAGTAGTTTGTTGTTTTGCAGCAATTTTAGCGAGCTTGGAGTAGCTAGGAGTCATGTTTTCATCAGATTCATCTTCACTTGAGACAGGTGAGGAACGGTTGAGTACCTTGGCGCCCTTGGCCATGAGGCACGATGCTGAAGAAGATGAATCATGATCGAAAGTCATCGTCTTGAGTGACTCCTTGAACTCGAGGAACTAGGGATCCTGACAGGTGTGGTGTCCTTCATAGACATCAGAGATCCTGCCCCATATGAGCTTCGCATTGCTAAGATGCATAATGCGTCTGAACTCATCTCTGGATAGATTGGAGCAGATGACAGCCCTTGCTCGCATATCTAGCCGAGTGTACTTGTGAATATCCTCAGCATTGGCCATCTTGTAGAGATCAGTCAATCCTATCTCAGTGATGGTCCACAGATCACTGTTCATGGATAGGAGACGCTTTCGCATCAAGGCTTTCCACTTAGGATAGTCATAACCATCAAAGATGAGACAAGCAGCGGATACTTTCTTCATACTTGCGATCGACATAACTAAAACTCCAGGTGGTTAAACCAAAATCACATAGAACAAGGGAGTACCTTGCTTTGATACCAATTGAAAGCGCAGGTAAACTCCCAGAGGGGGTGAATGGGAGATTTTTAGAAATTCATCAAACTCTGATGAATTTGACGAAGATTAGAGTGAGGAATTAGAAACACGAAGGAAACTAAGTCATCACAGAATCAGAGCACATGCAATCAGGATATGTAATGGTGAAGAGCTTGCGATCAGACTAGCATACACACATGAAGAACATGAACTGAGGAAATGAATGATAGCAAGATGAAATACTTCAGTTCAAATTCGTCAAAGGATGGATAAAAAATTCTTCAGCGTCGGAATAAAGTAAGAGATGGGTTCAGGAATTTGAAATCATGTTGGCTCGGTGAGGACAATGATTTGGTAGACTAGTTCCAGTTGTTGTATCAACTGTAAGTCTGGTTGAGGCGACTGAGTCGCAACTCAGAGGACACATAGTCCTCACCTTATGTCTGTTGAGCTAAGGCCCGCAGACCTCGCCCAATCACTCATGGTATGTCTTCAAGGTAGACTTCCAAAACCTTCATAGACTTGTTCATCGGCACACCACAATGACTCTTGATGTACTCAGAACTTGATGCCTAACAGTCTGGAAGAATGACAGTCTTCAAAGGTAAAAGGCATCGGATCACACAGATCAATCTCTTTAGTGATGCTCAATCACTTGGGCTCTGGGTTTTTTGTCACTTAGGATTCTCTCAAAGTCGTCAGAGGATGGGTTGCTCTCTTATGACAAGTGTCAAGTTCTCTCAGAGCAGCCAACCAATAACTGGTTGTGGGGGATGGCTATTTATAGCCATGGGGCAACCCGGCATGAATTGTCATAAATGCCCTTCTCTGATTTAGCCGTTGTCAGGATAAGGATCCACTCGACAGCTGGCCCACGGCGCAGCAACGGTCGGAATTTGAACTTTCAAATTCATTGGGGCACTCAATTTCCTCATGATAGGCAGATCGCACTGGCGAACTCCTAACTCCTCAGCCTAACTAAATTCCTCAGCAACCAGATGAACTTTGTCACTGTCGCTAGGAAATGCGTCAGCTGTACTGGAGATTTCCAAAGGCTTCACTCGAAGCGGCTTGTGTGTATAGGTTTGAGTAGGTTTGAGCATCACTTTGAAAATGTGAAATATGTTTCACCTAGACCACCTTTAACAGTATGGTTTTTCCTATGACTCAAATAAGAAGAAAAGAAACTACAAAAACAAAAGTCTTCAAGCTTCAAAGTCTTCACATCAATTTCTTCAAAGGCCGTACCAATTTCATCACCAAATTCTTCACTTGAAGAAATCCATTTTTAGGGGTCATCTTCCATGTGTTAAACCAAATCTTCAGGGACTATATTAACTATGTATACTCATAGACTCATTAGTTCCTCAGCCTATTTGTCTTCAATACTCCAAAACCACTAAGGGGGCACTTGATGCACTTACAGTTGGCGAGACGACCACGGGACGATGATAACCCACAAGTATAGGGGATCAATTGTAGCCTTTCTCGATAAGTAAGAGTGTCGAACCCAACGAGGAGCTAAAGGTAGAACAAATATTCCCTCAAGTTCTATCAACCACCAATACAACTGTACGCACGCCTGACGTTCGCTTTACCTAGAACAAGTATAAAACTAGAAGTACTTTGTAGGTGTGAAGGGATAGGTTTGCAAGATAATAAAGAAGACGTAAATAAAATCTAGGGGTTGTTTAGATAAAGAAACAATTAAGTTAGTTTTAGTAGAGAGCTTTTTGTCACAAGAAAGTTATTTGTCCCTAGGCAATTGATAACTAGACAGGTAATCATTATTGCAATTTTATATGAGGGAGAGGCATAAGCTAACACACTTTCTCTACTTGTCACAAGAAAGTTATTTGTCCCTAGGCAATTGATAACTAGACCGGTAATCATTATTGCAATTTTATATGAGGGAGAGGCATAAGCTAACATACTTTCTCTACTTGGATCATATGCACTTATGATTGGAACTCTAGCAAGCATCCGCAACTACTAAAGATCATTAAGGTAAAACCCAACCATAGCATTAAAGTATCAAGTCCTCTTTACTCCCATACGCAAACAACCTACTTACTCGGGTTTGTGCTTCTGTCACTCACGCCACCCACCATAAGCGAATCATGAACGTATTGCAAACTCTACAGCAGGGATCCCTCATGCTTGCGCGACACGGAGAGCACCATAGGATAGCACCAATAATAAAACATACAACTCAAACCAATCACGATCATCAGTCAACCCATAGGACAAAACGGATCTACTCAAACATCATAGGATAGCCATACATCATTGGGAAATAATATATAGCATTGAGCACCATGTTTAAGTAGAGATTATAGTAGGGAGAAGAGGTGTTACACCACTGCATAGAGGGGGAGAGAGTTGGTGATGACGGCGGCGAAGTTGTTGGTGTAGATCACCGTCACGATGATGGCCTCGGCGGCGTTCTGGTGCCACCGGGAAAGAGGGGGAGAGAGCCCCCTCCTTCTTCTTCTTCCTTGACCTCCCCCCTAGATGGGAGGAGGGTTTCCCTTCTGGTACTTGGCCTCCATGGTGGCGGAGGAGCGTGAGCCCCTCCGAGGTTGGATCTCTCTCTCTCTCTCTCTCTGTTTCCTTCTGTTTCTGCGTTTCCAGATTCTGGCCTTTCACCGTTTCTTAAATTCCCGGAGATCCGTAACTCCGATTGGGCTGAAATTTTAGCAGGATTTTTATCCGGATATTATATTTCTTGCGGCGAAAGAAGGGAACCAACCGCCTTACGGGGTGGCCACAAGCCCCCTGGCTGCGCCCAGGGTAGGGGGGCGCGCCTCCAGGGCTTGTGGGCCCCTCGGGCATCGTCTCGCGTTGATTCCAATTCCCAAAAATCACATATATTCCAAAACAAATCTCTGTAAGTTTTTATCACGTTTGGACTTCATTTGGTATGGATATTCTGCAAACCAAAAAACATGCAACAAACAGGAACTGGCACTGGGCAGTGGATCAATATGTTAGTCCCAAAAATAGTATAAAAAGTTGCCAAAAGTATATGAAAGTTGTAGAATATTGGCATGAAACAATCAAAAATTATAGATACGACGGAGACGTATCAGACGACACGATGATGGAGATCATGGTGTCATGCCGGTGACGATGGAGATCATGTCGGTGCTTTGGAGATGGAGATAAAAAGCACAAGATGATGATGGCCATATCATGTCACATATTTTGATTGCATGTGATGTTTATCTTTTATGCATATTATTTTGCTTAGGACGACGGTAGCATTATAACATGATCCCTTCACTTAATTTCAAGATAAAATGTGTTCTCCCTAAGTATGCACCGTTGTGAAAGTTCGTTGTTTCGAAGCACCTCGTGATGATCGGGTGTGATAGAATATACATTCACATACAATGGGTGTAAAGCCAGTTTTGCACATGCAGAATACTTGGGTTAAATTTGACGAGCCTAGCATGTACAAACATGGCCTCGGAACATGGAGGACCGAAAGGTCGAACATGAGTCATATAGTAGATATGATCAACATGGAGATGTTCACCATTGATGACGACCCCATCTCACATGATGATCGGTTATGGGTAGTTGATTTGGATCATGTAAACACTTAGACAACTTGAGGGATGCTGATTTAAGTGGGAGTTCACTAATAATTTGATTAACTAAACCAATTATCACGAACATAGTCTTAATGTCTTTGCAAATTATGTTGTAGATCAATGGCTCGCGCTGGAGCTCCCCTGAATTTTAATGCGTTCCTAGAGAAAGCTAAGTTGAAAGATGATGGAAGCAACTTTGCGGACTGGGTCCGTGATTTGAGGATTATCCTCACTGCTGCACAGATGGCTTGTGTCCTCGAAGCACCGCTAGGTGTGCCACCCGCTCCCGCAAATCTGGACGCTATGAACGTCTGGCAGACTAGAAGTGATAACTACACGATAGTTCAGTGCGCCATACTTTCTGGCTTAGAACCGGGGCTCCAAAGAAGTTTTGAGCACCATGGAGCATATGAGATGTTTGATACGTCTCCATCGTATCTATAATTTTTTTATCGTTCCATGCCAATATTATACAACTTTCATATACTTTTGGCAACGATTTATATGATTTATTGGACTAACATATTGATCCAGTGCCCAGTGCCAGTTCCTGTTTGTTGCATGTTTTTTGTTTCACAGAATATACACATCAAACAAAGTCCAAACGCGATAAAACTTTACAGAGATTTTTTTGGAATATATGTGAATTTTGGAAGAAGAATTAACGCAAGACAATGCTCGAGGGGCCCACCACCCACCAGGGCGCGCCAGGGGGTGCCCGGCCGCCCTGATGGGTTGTGGGCACCTCGTAAGGCGGTTGATGCCCTTCTTTCACTGAAAGAAAGATAATTTATGGATAAAAATACCCTCAAAATTTTATCCCAATCGGAGTTACGGATCTCCGGGAATTTAAGAAATGGTGAAGGGCCAAAAAACAGGAACGCGAAACAGAAGATAACAGAGAGATAGATCCAATCTAGGAGGGGCTCCTGCCCCTCTGCCGCCATGGAGGCCATGGACTAGAGGGGGAACTCTCCACTCATCTAGGGGGAGGCCAAGGAAGAAGAATAAGGAGGGTGATCTCTCTCCCCCTCTCTCCCGGTGGCGCCGGAGTGCCGCCGGGGCAAGGATCGTGATGACGATCTACATCAACAACCTTGCTACCATCAACACCAACTTTCTCCCCCTCTATGCAGCGGTGTAACCTCTCTATTCCCGCTTCAATTCTATACTTAAACATGGTGCTCAACACTATATATTATTATCCAATGATATGTGGTTATCCTACGATGTTTGAGTAGATCTATTTTGTCCTATGGGTTGATTGATGATCATGATTGGTTTGAGTTGTATATTTTATTTTGGTGCTGTCCTACAGTGCCCTCCGTGTCACGCAAACGTGAGGGATCCCTACTGTAGGGTGTTGCAATGCGTTCATGATTCGCTTGTGGTGGGTGGCTAGAGTGAGAAAAGCTTATGCCCGAGTAAGGGGGTTGTTGCGTATGGGATAAAGAGGACTTGATACTTAATGCTATGGTTGGGTTTTACCTTAATGATCTTTGGTAGTTGCGGATGCTTGCTAGAGTTCCAATCATAAGTGCATATATGATCCAAGGATGGAAAGTATGTTAGCTCATGCCTCTCCCTCATATAAAATTGCAATAATGGTCACCGATTTAGTTATCGATCACCTAGGGATAAATAACCTTCTTGCGTGACAAAAAGCTATTTACTAAACAACTAACTTTTATTATCTCGCAAAGTACTCATAGTTTTATTCTTGCAAAGTAGTTCTAGGATCACACCTACAAAATAGTTTCATACTTGTTCTAGGTAAAGCAAACATTAAAGTGTGCGTAGAGTTGTATCGGTGGTCGATAGAACTTGAGGGAATATTTGTTCTACCCTTAGCTCCTCGTTGGGTTCGACACTCTTATTTATCGAAAATGGCTACAAACGATCCCCTATACTTGTGGGTTATCAATGTTCTAGGAGCTGAAATTGGTATTTCAGGCTCATGCGCGGGTTGAGAGGTATGACACCTCCGACAAGTTCTTTAGCTGCAAGATGGAGGAGAACAACTTAGTGAGCATGTGCTCAGAGTGTCTGGGTGCTACAATCGCTTGAATTAAGTGGGAGTTAATCTTCCAGATAAGACATCAGTTGACAAAGTTTTCCAGTCACTGCCACCAAGCCATAAGGGTTTTGTGATGAACTATAATATGCAAGGGATGGAGAAAATGATCCCCAAGCTATCTGCGATGCTTAAGGCCGTGGATGTAGAAATTAAGAAAGAGCATCAAGTGTTGATGGTTAATAAGACCACCAGTTTCAAGAAGAAAGGCAAGGGAAAGAAAGGGAACTTAAGGAAGAATGACAAGCAAGTTGCCGCTCCCGTGAAGAAAACCAAGGCTGGACCCAAACCCGAGACTGAGTGCTTCTATTGCAAGGGGAAGGGCCACTGGAAGCAGAACTTCCCCAAGTACTTGGCAGATAAGAAGGCTGGCAATGTCAACAAAGGTATATTTGATATACATGTTATTGATGTGTACCTTACTAGTGCTCGTAGTAGCACCTGGGTATTTGATACTGGTTCGGTTGCTAATATTTGTAACTCGAAACAGGAGCTGCGGAATAAATGGAGACTAGCTAAGGACGAGGTGATGATGCACAACGGAAATGGTTTCGAGGTTGATGTGATCGCCGTCGGCATGCTACCACTACTTTTACCTTTGGGACTAGTTTTAAACCTAAATAATTGTTATTTGATGCCCGCGTTGAGCATGAACATTATATCTGGATCTTGTTTATTGCGAGACGATTATTCATTTAAGTCAGAGAATAATGGTTGCTCTATTTATATGGATAATATCTTTTACGGTCATGCACCCCTTGTGAATGGTTTATTCTTGTTGAATCTTGATCATAGTGATACAAATATTCATAATATTGATGCCAAAAGATGCAAAGTCAATGATGATAGTACCACATACTTGTGGCACTGCCGCTTAGGTCTTATTGGTGTAAAGCGCATGAAGAAACTCCATGCTGATGGACTTTTGGAATCACTTGATTATGAATCATTTGATACATGTGAAACATGCCTCATGGGCAAGATGACTAAAACCCCGTTTTCCAGAACAATGGAGCGGGCAAGTGACTTATTGGAAAGAATATATACCGATGTATGCGGTCCAATGAGTGTTGAAGCGTGCGGTGGATATCATTATTTTCTTACCTTCATAGATTATTTGAGTAGATATGGGTATATTTACTTAATGAAACACAAGTCTGAAACATTTGAAAAGTTCAAGGAATTTCATAATAAAGTGGAGAATCATCGTAACAAGAAAATAAAGGTTCTTCGATCTGATTGTGGAAGTGAATATTTGAGTTACGAGTTTGACCATCATTTAAGACAATGTGGAATTGTTTCACAACTCACGCCACCCAAAACACCACGGCGTAATGGTGTGTCTGAACATCGTAACCGTACTTTATTGTATATGGTGCATTTTATGATGTCTCTTACGAATTTGCCACTATCGATTTGGGGTTATGCATTAGAGACAGTCGCCTTCAATTTAAATAGGGCACCATCTAAATCCGTTGAGACGACACCGTATGAACTATGGTTTGGCAAGAAACCTAAGTTGTCGTTTCTTAAAGTTTGGGGATGCGACGTTTATGTCAAGAGGCTTTAGCCTGATAAGCTCTAACCCAAAGCAGAGAAATGCGTCTTCATACGATACCCTAAAGACCCCATTGGGTATACCTTCTATCACAGATCTGAGGGCAAGATCATTGTTGCTAAAAATGGGTCCTTTCTAGAGAAGGAGTTTCTCTCGAAAGAAGTGAGTGAGAGGAAAGTAGAACTTGATGAGGTAATTGTACCTTCTCTCGAACTGGAGAGTAGCACATCACAGAAAGCAGTTCCCGTGATGCCTACACCAACCAGAGAGGAGGCTAATGATAATGATCATGAAACTTCAGATCAAGTTACTACCGAACTTCGTAGGTCGACCAGGACACGTTCCGCACCGAAGTGGTATGGTAATCCCATCCTGGAAGTCATGTTGTTAGACAACGGCGAGTCTACGAACTATGAAGAAGCAATGATGAGCCCGGATTCTGACAAATGGCTTGAGGCCATAAAATCCGACATAGGATCCATGTATGAGAACAAAGTATGGACTTTGGTAGACTTGCCCGATGACCAGCATGCCATTGAGAATAAATGGATCTTTAAGAAGAAGACAGACGCTGATGGTAATGTCACCGTCTATAAAGCTCGACTTGTCGCAAAAGGTTTTTGACAAATTCAAGGAGTTGACTACGATGAGACTTTCTCACCCGTAGCATTGCTTAAGTTTGTTAGAATAATGTTAGCAATTGCCGCATATTATGATTATGAAATCTGGCAGATGGACGTCAAAACAGTGTTCCTTAATGGTTTCCTTAAGGAAGAGTTGTATATGATACAATTGTAAGGTTTTGTCGATCCTAAAGATGCGAACAAAGCATGCAAGCTCCAGCAATCCATCTATGAACTGGTGCAAGCATCTCGGAGTTGGAATTTATGCTTTGATGAGGTGATCAAAGCTTTTGGGTTTATACGAAGTTTATGAAGAAACTTGTATTTACAAGAAAGTGAGTGGGAGCTCTATAGTAGTTCTGATAGTATATGTGGATGACATATTGTTGATTGGAAATGATGTAGAATTTCTAGAAAGCATAAAGGGTTGTTTGAAAGGAGTTTTTCAAAGGAAGACCTGGGTAAAGTTGCTTATATATTGGGCATGAAGATCTATGGAGATAGATCAAGACACCTGATAAGACTTTCACAGAGCACCTACCTTGACAAGATTTTGGAGGAGTTCAAAATGGACCAGTCAAATAAGGAGTTCTTTCCTGTATTGTAAGGTGTGAAGTCGAGTCAGACTCAAAGCCTGACCACGACAGAAGAAAGAGAAAGGATGAAGGTCATCCCCTATGCCTTAGCCATAGGCTCTATAATGTATGCCATGCTGTGTACCAGACCTGATGTGTGCCTTGCCATAAGTCTGGTAGGGAGGTACCAAAGTAATCCAGGAATGGATCACTGGACAGTGGTAAAAAATATCCCTGAGTACCTAAAGAGGACCAAGGAAATGTTTCTCGGTTATGGAGGTGATAAAGAGTTCATCGTAAAGGGTTACGTCGATGCAAGCTTTGACAGGATCTGGATGACTCTGAGTCGCAAACCGGATACGTATAGTGGAGCAGTCATTTGGAATAACTCCAAGTGGAGCGTGGTAGCATCATCTACAATATGACATAGAGATTTTCAAAGTACACACGGATCTGAATGTTGTAGACCTGTTGACTAAAACCTCTCTCACAAGCAAAACATGATCAACCCTAGAACTCATTGGGTGTTATGGCGATGTGAACTAGATTATTGACTCTAGTGCAAGTGGGAGACTATTGGAAATATGCCCTAGAGGCAATAATAAATTGGTTATTATCATATTTCCCGTTCATGATAAATGTTTATTATTCATGCTAGAATTGTATTGACCAAAAACTTAAATACATGTGTGAATACATAAACTACATCGTGTCCCTAGTAAGCCTCTACTAGACTAGCTCGTTGCTCAAAGGTGGTTCAGGCTTCCTAACCATGGACATGAGTTGTCATTTGATAACGGGATCACATCATTAGTAGAATGATGTGATGGACAGACCCAACCGTAAGCTTAACATCAGATCGTTTAGTTATTTGCTATAGCTTTCATCATGTCAAGTATCAGCTCCTTAGACCATGAGATCATGCCACTCCCGGATACTGGAGGAATGCCTTGTGTGCTATCTAACATCACTTCGTAACTGGGTGATTAT
Organism: Thinopyrum elongatum; assembly: GCA_011799875.1. Lineage (NCBI taxonomy): Eukaryota > Viridiplantae > Streptophyta > Magnoliopsida > Poales > Poaceae > Thinopyrum > Thinopyrum elongatum. Next base: position 215,336,485 of record CM022303.1, read on the forward strand.
AAAGGTGCTCTACATGTATCTCCGAAGGTGTTTGTTGGGTTGCATGGATTGAGACTGGGATTTGTCACTCCGTGTGATGGAGAGATATCTCTGGGCCCTCTCGATAATACAACATCATAAGAAGCTTCATGTGACTAATGAGTTTAGTCACATGATCTTGTATTATGGAACGAGTAAAGACACTTGTCGGTAACGATATTGAACTACGTATGGGGATACCGACAATCGAATGTCAGACAAGTAACATATCGCTGGACAAAGGGAATTGCATACGAGATTGACTGAATCCTTGACATCATGGTTCAACCGATAAAGATCTTCATTGAATATTTAGGAACCAATATGGGCATCCAGGTCCCGCTATTGGTTATTGACCGGAGAGGAGTCACAGTCATGTCTGCATGTTTCGAACCCGTAGGGTCGCACGCTTAACGTTCGGTAGTGCTAGGGTAGTATTGAGATATTAACAGTGGAAAATTTGAATTTTGTTCGGAGTCCCGTATGGGATCCGGGATGTCACGAGGAGCTCCGGAATGGTCCGAAGATAAAGATTTATATATGGAAAGTTGTTGTCGGAGTTCCAGGAAAAAGTCTGATTTTTCGGTATTGTACCGGGAAGCCACCGGAAGGTTCCACCATGTCCCATACAGTAGCATGGGCTATAGGGGGGCACCCTGGCCTTAATGGGCTAGGGGCACCAGCCCCTACAAGGCCCATGCGCATGGGGGAGGGGAAACCCTAAGGGGGAGGGCCTCCACTTGGCTTGGAGGGCACTCCTCCCCCCTTAGCCGCCGCCCCTGCCTTGGGAAGGGGGATAGGGCTGCCACGCCCCTCCCTCACCCCTATATATAGTGGGGAGGCGCAGGGGGCAGCTAGCCCTTCCGTGCTTGCCCTGTCTCCCTCCCCTTTCTCATCCTCCACATTCCGTCAGCGCTTGGCGAAGCCCTGCCGGAGTTCCGCTGCCACCACCACCACCACGCCGTCGTGTTGGTTTTGATCTCATCTACCTCCTCCCCCTCGCTTGCTAGATCAAGAAGGAGAGGACGCCATCGAGTTGAACGTGTGCTAATCTCGGAGGTGTCGTCCGTTCGGCACTAGGTCGGATTGGATTGTGAAGAGTACGACTACATCAACCGCGTTACAACGCTAACGCCTTTCGGTCAACAAGGATATGTAGACACATTCCCCTCTCATAGCTATGCATCTCCTAGATTGGATCTTGGGTGTTTCGTAGGATTTTTTTTATTTTCATACTTCATTCCCCTTCAGATGGATAATTATGTTGGATAACATTCATCATGTAACAGTTATAACCTAGGGTGACACAGAACTAGCTCCAATTCATCAATGTAATGTAGGCATGTATTCTGTAAATAGTCATACATGCTTATGATAAGAACTTGCATGACATATTTTGTCCTACCCTCCCGTGGCAGCGGGGTCTATAAGGAAACTAAGGGATATTAAGGCATCTTTTAATAGAGAACCGGAACAAAGAATTAACACATAGTGAATGCATGAACTCAAATTACGGTAATCACCGGAAAGAATCCCAATTATTATCACCTTGGGGTATGCGGATCATAACACGTAATAGGTGCGTATAACTTGCAAGATAGGATCAAGAACACAAATATATTGGTGAAAAAATAAATGGTTCATATACGAAATCATGGCACTCGGGCCCTAGTGACAAGCATTAAGCACATCAAAGTCATAGCAACATCAATCTCAGAACATGGTGGATACTAGGGATCAAGCCCTAACAAAACTAACTCGATTACATGATAAATCTCATCCAACCCATCACCGTCGAGCAAGCCTGCGAAAGAATTACTCACTCCCGGCGGTGAGCATCATGAAATTGGTGATGAAGGATGGTTGATGATGACGATGGCGACGAATCCCCCTCTCCGGAGCCCAAAACGGACTCTATCTATAATTTTTTATTGTTCCATGCTATTATATTATCATTCTTGGATGTTCTACATTCATTTTATAGCAACTTTATATCATTTTTTGGGACTAACCTATTGACATAGCACCCAGTGCCAGTTGCTATTTTTTGCTTGTTCTTTACTTCGCAAAATATCCATATCAAACGGAGTCCAAACACAGCAAAACTTTTTGGAGATTTTTTTCTGCCCAGAAGGAAGCTTGGGAACCAAGGAAGTGGACGAGGGAAGGCCCGTGGGTCCCACCACCCACCAGGGCGCTAGAGGCCCCAGGCACGCCCTAATGGGTGGTGAGGCCCACGGAGGTCCTTTCCACCGCCTCTCAGCTCTATAAATACCCAAATATTCCAGAAACCCTGTGGGAGTCGACGAAACATAATTCCATCCGCCGCAAGTTTCAGAAGCACGAGATCCAATCTAGAGCCCTTTACCGGCACCTTGCCGGAGGGGAACACGATCACGGAGGAGTTCATCATCCTCATTGGTGCTCCTGCGATGATGTGTGAGTAGTTCACCATAGACCTATGGGTCCGTAGACAGTGGCTAGATGGCTTCTTCACTCTTTTTGATTCTCAATATAATGTTCTCCTCGATGTTCTTGGAGATCTATTTGATGTAATGACTTTTTGCGGTGTGTTTGTTGGGATCTGATTAATTGCGAGTTTATGATTAGTTCTATCTATGAATATTATTCGAGTCTTATTTGATCTCTTATAGGCAGGATTGGTATAGCCTCGTATTTCTTCTCCGAAACTTTGGTTTAGTTAGGCCAACTAGATTGATTTTTCTTGCAATGGGAAGAGGTGCTTTGTGACCAGTTCTATCTATGAATATTATTTGAGTCTTCTTTGATCTCTTATATGCATGATTGGTATAGCCTCGTATTTCTTCTCCAAAACTTTGGTTTAGTTAGGCCAACTAGCTTGATTTTTCTTGTAATGGGAAGAGGTGCTTTGTGATGGGTTCGATCTTGCAGTGTTCTCACCTAGTGACAGAAGGGGTAGCGAGGCACGCATGTATCATTGCTATTAAGGATAAAAAGATGGGGCCTATTCCTACATGAATAGATCTTATCTACATCATGTCATCGTTCTTATTGCATTACTTCGTTTTTCCATGAACTTCATACACTAGATTCATGCTGGATAGAGGTCGATGTGTGGAGTAATAGTAGTAGATGCAGGCAGGAGTCGGTCTACTAATTTGGATGTGATGCCTATATACATGATCATTGCCTTGGATATCGTCATAATTATTTGCTCTTCTATCAATTGCCCAACAGTAATTTGTTTACCCACCGTATGTTATTTTCTCGAGAGAAGCCACTAGTGAAATCTATGGCCCCGGGGTCTATCTTTTATCATATTGTTTTCTGATCTATTATTCCAAAAACCCGAAAATACCTTGCTGCACTTTTTCTTTATTTATTTTATTTTGTGTTTTTGCAAGATCTACTTATCCAATCTACCACAATTTTATCTATCTTATTACCGAGGAGGGATTGACAAACCCTCTTACGCGTTGGGTTGCAAGTATTTGTTCTTTGTGTGCAGGTACCATTTACATAATGTTGCTTGGTTCTCCTACTGGATTGATAACCTTTGTTTCATAACTGAGGGAAATACTTACCGTTGTTGTGCTGCATCATCCTCTCCTCTTCGGGGAAATACCAACGCAGATACAAGCAATCAGGAAGAATTTTTGGCGCCGTTGCCGGGGAGACATCATCAACATCTATCAGGTTCCTAATCACAAATCTCATCTCCTTGCAATTTACATTATTTGCCATTTGCCTCACATTTTTAGCTCCCCCACTTCTAAAATGTTTTTGCGAAAAGCACAAAAATATTTGCCTTGTTTTCCGTTTGCCTTTTGCTTGTTTGCTATTTTTGCTAGTGTTGCCAGGTGTCTTCTATTTGATTGCATCTTCACTTGCTAAAAATCTATTAATATGGATCCTCATCCACTTGCTAATCTTTTCCAAATATCCAATTATGATGAACCAATTGCTAGTGAATTGAGTTCACTAGATTATCTTTATGAAGTTTTGCTTGAGATTCGTGAATTTGAAAATTGTGATGAAGTGTTAAAAGAAGAAATTTATAAAGTGATTCACGATAGCTCCTTGAATGAAAAGCATGATTGCACTGATATTTTTATAAATTCTATTAATGTGCAATGACTACTACTAATATGCAAAACCCCAAGCTTGGGGATGCTAATTTTGCTATGACTACTACTTATTGCAATGATCATGATTGGGGTGATTCTTCTTATGATCTTAAAAATTTATTTAAGCCTCATGATGAATATGTTTGCAATAATATTGAAAGTGTGTTTGGAAGAGTGTCAACTCTTGGTAAAAATAATCCCACATATTTGGGGAGTGTTCAATCTCATGATTTTTTTTGATAAAAGTGGGGTTGGAGAGGTCATGACTTTAGTTGATGTTAATCCCATTATCTTGGAAGATTATAAAACTTTTATGCATGTGGATCATGAAGAGAAAATTTTATATGATGGCTATATAGTTGAATTTGATTATGATCCTACATTTAATTATTATGAGAGAGGAAAATATGATTGTAGAAAATTTCATGTTACTAATTTACCTCTCGTTATGTTGAGATTGCTATTGTTTCTTTCTTCTACCTTGCATATGCTAGTCTTTGCTTGCGTTGATAATTTGTTTGCTTATGAAATGCCTATGCATAGGAAGTATGTTAGACTTAAATGTGATTTTCACATGCTATATGATGCTCTCTTTGTGCTTCAATTCTTGTCTTTCATATGAGCATTATTAAAATTATCAATGCCTAGCTAGGGGCATCAAACGATAGCGCTGGTTGGGAGGCAACCCAATGAATATTTTTTTTTGCCTTTTTCTTTGTGTTCTTGAGTGTCAGCACAATTATTCTACTATTATGATTGTGTTTTTTTATGTTTTAATTAGTGTTTGTGCCAAGTAAAGCCTTTGGGATCATGTTGGGTGATAGTCGATTTAATCTTGCTGAAAAACAGAAACTTCTGCGTCCAGTAGCTGAATTTTGTAAAATCACAGAAGCGATGAAAAATTCTGAATTTTTTACACAAGATTGGTACAGAAATTTCCTACGTTTTCCTAATGGTTCGGAATTTTTGGAGTTACAGAAGTATGGTCAAAGTCCAGATTACTACACATTGTTCTGTTTTTTGACAGATTTTGTTTTCGTTGCATTGTGTGCTTATTTTGATGAATCTATGGATTGTATCGGGGGGTATAAGCCATGGTAAACTTATAATATAGTAGGTATAATGCAATAATAAAATATGAATGGGTTTTCAATAGTACTTAAAGTGGTGATTTGCTTTATTATACTAACGGATGTCACGAAGGTTTTGTTAAGTTTTGTGTGATTGAAGTTTTCAAGTTTTGGGTGAGATCACGATGGATGAAGGAATAAGGAATGAAAAGAGCCTAAGCTTGGGGATGCCCATGGCACCCCAAATTAATATTCAAGGAGAACCAAGCAACTAAGCTTGGGGATGCCCCGTAAGGCATCCCCTCTTTCTTCTAACAACCATCGGTAATTTTACTTGGAGCTATATTTTTATTCGTCACATATCATGAGTTTTGTTTGGAGCGTCTTGTATTATATGAGTCTTTGCTTGTTTTGCTTTTTAGCTTGTCGCAATTATCCTTGCTCAGCACACCTATTTGAGAAAGCAATAATTATGCTATGATTTGTTAGAATTGCTCTATGTGCTTCACTTAAGTTTTTTTGAGCTATGCAATTGCTCTAGTGCATCACTTATACCTTTTTGAGCACGGTGGTGCTTTAATTTTTGAAGAAATACTCTCATGCTTCACTTAGATCAATTTGAGAGTTAGTAAATTTTTGAAGAAATTCTCTCATGCTTCACTTATATTATTTTGAGAGATGAAAATTGTTATGCTCATGTTCTTCACTTAAGTTTATTTGAGCTTGTCATAAGCAATGGCAATATATGAAACTAGTCCCAAAGTGATAGATATTCAATAGGGATATAATAAAAACTTTCATGAAGATCATTGGACGAAATAAACTTGATTCCTTGTAATAGTTTTTGAGATATGATGATAGTAATATGTGAGTCATGTTGGTGAGTAATTATGCTTTAGTAATAATATTGGTGCTAAGGTTTGTGATTCCCTATGCAAGCAGGAAAGTCAGTAGTTATGAATGAAGTTACATCCTACTTGTTGTGCATTATTCGGTGTTATTTATGCTTAATGCTCGTTTATGAGAATTTTCATTTCTTGGTTGGTTGCTTCTCAATCTATTTGCTAGCCTCCATTTGTACTAAGTAGGAATACTACTTGTGCATCCAAAATCCTTAAACCAGTTATGCCATATGAGTCCACAGTACCTACCTATATGCGGTATTTCCGTGCCGTTCTAAGTAAATTTGTTTGTGCCAACTCTAATTTTCAAAATGAATTTCCTTTTTGTGTGCCCGTACCGCTCATGAAGCGGCAGGGGGTGGCCAATATTTTTCCATGCTAGATGTGTTATTCTCAAGATAAGTGTTTAATCACTTGTCATTGCATGAGAGTGTGGCGGTAATAGGGATGCCCAGTCCCAAAATGAAAAAGAAATTTACTTTATGTTGTCAAATAATAAATTCCTTGGAAAGTGTTGGTATGGAAGGCACCCGTGGATACGGCTAGCCATGGATTGTGAAAGAATGGTGAAAAAGGAATAAACTTTATTTTATGTTTGGGAACCGCCTATGATGTATCTAGCATGGAAAGTATTGGGAATTACTAGGTCATTTTCCTTGACGGGAAAAGCATGCCTCTCAAAATATATTTTCTCTCAATTTAAGCTTTGAGCTCTTGCACCTCTACAAATCTCTGCTTCCCTATGCAAAGGGCCTATCTATTTACTTTTATGCAATTTTTATTTTTATTTGAGTGTCCATCTTCTCTTATAAAGCACCAACTAGGGAGCACTATGATCATTCTTTTGCATTGGATGTAGCTAATATTCGAGTGTGTTTCATGAATGGATCAATGATTGAGCACGATGGGCTAGGGATAACTTTCTTTAGTGTTGATATTTTGAAAGACATGGTTGCTCGTTGATATGCTTGGCTATTGAAGTCTTCATGTCAAATATAGTCCATTGCTTTGAACCATCTAAAAGTCCAAATGTCCATGCTACAAAAGAAAACAATATGTGATGAGCATGTTAGGCAGCATTCCACATCAAAAATTCTGTTGTTATCACTTACCTACTCGAGGACGAGCAGGAATTAAGCTTGGGGATGCTGATACGTCTCCAACGTATCTATAATTTTTTATTGTTCCATGCCGTTGTATTATCATTCATGGATGTTTTACATTCATTTTATAGCAACTTTATATCATTTTTTGGAACTAACCTATTGATATAGTGCCCAGTGCCAGTTGTTGTTTTTTGCTTGTTTTTTAGTTCACAAAATATCCATATCAAATGGAGTCCAAATGCAGTGAAACTTTTTGGAGATTTTTTCTACCCAGAAGGAAGCTTGAGAACCAAGGAAGTGGACAAGGGAAGGCCCGTGGGGCCCACCACCCACCAGGGCGCCAGAGGCTCCAGGCGCGCCCTGATGGGTGGTGGGCCACGGAGGTCCTTTCCACCGCTTCTCAGCTATATAAATACCCAAATATTCCAGAAACCCTGTGGGAGTCGACGAAACACAATTCCAGCCGCCGCAAGTTCCAGAACCCCGAGATCCAATCTAGAGCCCTTTACCGGTACCTTGCCGGAGGGGAACACGATCATGGAGGGGTTCATCATCCTCATTGCTGCTCCTTCGATGATGCATGAGTAGTTCACCATTGACCTACGGGTCCGTAGGCAGTGGCTAGATGGCTTCTTCTCTCTTTTTGATTCTCAATACAATGTTCTCCTCGATGTTCTTGGAGATCTATTTGATGTAATGACTTTTTGCGGTGTGTTTGTTGGGATCCGATGAATTGCGAGTTTATGATCAGTTCTATCTATGAATATTATTCGAGTCTTATTTGATCTCTTATAGGCAGGATTGGTATAGCCTCATATTTCTTCTCCAAAACTTTGGTTTAGTTAGGCCAACTAGATTGATTTTTCTTGCAATGGGAAGAGGTGCTTTGAGATAGGTTCGATCTTGCAGTGTTCTCACCCAGTGACAGAAGGGGTAGTGAGGCACGCATGCATCGTTGCTATTAAGGATAAAAAGATGGGGTCTATTCCTACATGAATAGATCTTGTGTACACCATGTCATCGTTCTTATTGCATTACTCCGTTTTTCCAGGAACTTAATACACTAGATGCATGTTGGATAGCGGTCGATGTGTGGAGTAATAGTAGTAGATGCAGGCAGGAGTCGGTCTACTAATCTTGGACGTGATGCCTATATAATGATCATTGCCTTGGATATCGTCATAATTATTTGCTCTTCTATCAATTGCCCAACAGTAATTTGTTTACCCACCGTATGCTATTTTCTCGAGAGAAGCCACTAGTGAAATCTACGGCCCTGGGCCTATCTTTTATCATATTGTTTTCAGATCTATTATTCCAAAAACCCAAAAATACCTTTCTGCACTTTTTCTTTATTTATTTTATTTTGTGTTTTTGCAAGATCTATTTATCCAATCTACCGCAATTTTATCTATCTTATTACCGAGGAGGGATTGACAACCCCTCTTATGCGTTGGGTTGCAAGTATTTGTTCTTTGTGTGCAGGTATCTTTTACATAGTGTTGCTTGGTTCTCCTACTGGATTGATAACCTTGGTTTCATAACTGAGGGAAATACTTACCGTTGATGTGCTGCATCATCCTCTCCTCTTCGGGGAAATACCAACGCAGATACAAGCAATCAGTGGTGGCGGCTCTGTATCGTAAAACGCGATGAAACTTTCTCTCCTATTTTTTTCTCGGGAAATAGGAATTTATAGTATCCAGATTGGGGTCAGCGGAGCCCCATGGGCCCCACGAGCCACCAGGGCGCACCCTGGCGGGGTGGGCACGCCCTGGTGCCTCGTGGGCAGCAGGTGGCCCCCCTCCAGTGGGTGTTTGCTCCATTATTTTTCTTTTATTCCATAAAAAATCTCCAAAAAGTTTTATCCAATTCGGAGAACTTTTGTTTGTGCACAAAAACAACACGATGGTAGTTCTGCTGAAAACAATGTTCGTCCGGGTTAGTTTCATTCAAATCATGGAAATTAGAGTCCAAAAGTAGAGCGAAAGTGTTAGGAAAAGTATATACGACGGAGACGTATCACACACAAATGATATTCGAGTGAACCTTTGGTTATCATGTGATGTTCCCTTTGCTTCGCGATACCTTACAAAACCCGGGATGTATCGGTATCCTCTTGAGTCATCACCATGCTCACTATACCAAAATCCTCGTTACCGGTTTTATTCTTCTTTCTCGTTATTGTGTTTTAGCATCCCCGTGACGTAGTCACCTGTGTCTGGCTAGACGATGATGGATGCCGTCACACCGAGAGGGCCCTAAGAATATCTCTCCATCATCGGAGGCGAAAATCCCACTCTTGAGCTATCTGGCTGTCGGCGTGCGACACCTATGGGACCCTCAAGGAATCCCTTTACGATTCGGCGGGGGGAGAGGTATGCGCAAAGAGCAGAACCAACGATCGACGCGGGGCGATTTTATCCAGGTTCGGGCCGCTGATCAGCGTAAAACCCTACTCCTGCCTTGTTTAATTATGAGTGTTCTTGAACCCAGGCTCCAGGAGCGCTCGCAATGAACAGTACGTTCAAAGAGCAGCTACGCATGTAGAATGGGCTAAAAGATCCTCCTCCCCTGTAGCAGTCGCCTTGGGCCTCCTTTTATACGCTCAAAGGGGTCACCACAGTGGCAAAATGTACATACATTGAGGTGTAAAGTAGCTACAGGCTCATCATACCTAACCCCTGACGGATTAGGACGAACGCATTTAATGCACCGTGAGGTGTCCGTTTAGGTGTCCTCACTTTCTTGGGGATGGAAAAAGGGGCCATCCCATCAGCACCGCTTAAGCTCTCCTCCACTGGCGCGTCGCCACGCATCCAAAGAAGGACCCAGAATGTCAGGCTTGTTGCTGTGCCAGAGCGGTGGCACAGCGACAGAATCTTGCCGGGTGCCGAACCTTGCCGGGCGCCGAATCTTGCCGGGCACCGAGTCTTGCCGGGCTTCGTAGGCCACCCCGGCAAGATCTTGCCGGGGAAGCTGGCTTTTGGATTCTAGCTCTCCTTATCTGCTGACCCTCAGATCTTTGACTTGAGAATTTCTCTGGTAGCCTGAGTCAACCTCGAACTGTTCCCCGACAAGCCTTGCCGCGAGTATGGCTACAACTGCCCGTGCACAAGTATGGGGTACTAATGGCCCAATACTTAGTACACCGACAGGAGCCCCCGGGCCTAGGCCACACACGAGTGCGAGGCGTTGTTGGGCTAGGCCCAAACAGTGCACAGGCACACGAGGCAGGGAATTAACCGCTCGTAAATATCCCATTTACTGTGCCCCCCACTACGCGCGCTGAACGCATGACGTGGGAAACGTGCGTCAAAGGCTGCAACTGCAACGCGCCTGCAGAGGCGCATTCACATTGGGGAGTAAAAGAGGCGGCCCCGCACCTTCCCCATAAAAAAGGAAACTGCAAAGGTACAACCTATTTACCTCCCTCTTCTTCTCAATCTGGTCGCCGCCATTGTCTTCCTTCTCTCGAGCTAAGAGCAAAGCCTTCCCTCATCCGCCCGTCGCCTCCACGCCCCCTCCATCCCTAGCTTCCACCCCTGCATCTGTCATGCCACCCAAGGCTAGCAAAGGCAAGGGCAAGGAGACGAAAGCCGATGTCCTGGAGAACGAGCTGGCGAAGATGCGGAAGAAGCACGTCGTCTTCGCCCAGTCGCTTGATGCGAAAGCTCTGAAGGGGCGGTACCAGTGTATGTGGGCGAGGGAGACGCAGGCTCACCCCGCCACTCGCGTGATTCCAGGTTCTTGCTCCAAGAGCGGGTCAGACAGATATCCCTTCTTTGCTGCTTATTTCTATTGCGGGCTCTGTCCCCCATTTTCTGACTTTTTCAACAACATTATGTACACATACGGCTTCCATCTTCTTGTTCACGCCGAATGCGGTACTGTGCATGTCCATCTTTGCCCATCTTTGTGAAAATTTTGCTGGAGTGGTTCCCAGTACTGCCCTTTTCCGCCACTACTTTTTCCCTCGTATCCAAAAAGGGGAGGCCCTCTCTGGTTCTATCGCCTGGATTCCAAGGGCTTGGAATAAGGAAATATACCCAGAAGGGGTTTACCGTGAGAAGTGGGACGAATGGCAGGCTGAGTGGTGCTGGATCCAGGAGGCAGATCCCCATCCGTTCTGTCTGCCTCGACAACAGAAAGTGGTCCGCGGCAGTGGCTGGAGCGATCTCGCTGTTGAATATGAAAAACTCACAATCGCCACCACCAGGATCCTTCGCCTGAAAGCTGCCGGGCTAACAATGGAGATGATTGGCTTTGATTTCCTCCACCGCCGCATTGCCCCCTTGCAGAATAAAGGGAGACCAGCTTGGGAATACCGAAACGCAGCAGACATCATGAGATTGCGCCCTGGATTGAACAACAATTTGACTGCTATGCAACTTGGTGCTCTCCGTCAAAGGCTATTCCAGCGTGACAACAAGCATCGGTTGCCGGCAAGAATTGTCCCTCTGTGCAACAACTCTGCCCTGGGGTCGATTATCGCCACCATGCCACTGTTCAATGCCCACAGTCTTGACGCGACATGGGTTGAGCCATCCGAGGAAGAGGCACAGAAGTTCTTTGATAACTTGACGGAGAGGGCCGTCCGGGAAGAAGCAGACCTCATCCGAGCTACTACCGACAAAGAGGTGGCATATATCGCCACTAGGGCGGAGGAGGCGAATCTTGCCGCGGAGGCTGGTAGCGTCGGCTTCACAGAATGGGAAACCAGTGACGCAGAGGTAGTGGTGGAAGAAAATCCTGCCGGGAAGGACAAGGCTGCCGGGGGACAGAGCAGCACAGCCACTGAGAGCTCGTCCGACGAAGAGGCGGCCGAAGAAAAACCGCAAGAAGAGCTTCCAGCCCCGAAGAAGACAAAGCGTGTTCTTCGAAAAGCTGCATCTGGCATCCCGGCAAGCCATCCTTCCTCGAGCAGCGAGGCTCCCGGCAAGGAAGCGGCCGGCAAGACTGCGCCGCGGCAAGGAGTTCGACAGCAACCTGCGCGGCATGCGAGACCCACACCAGTGGCAACTGCTGAGGCGGCAGGGGTGTCTCGCACTACCGCACCGAGGGCTGAGGTGGTGGAAACACGCCAACCCCCCGTGCCTGCTACAGCCAAGCGACCTAGGACCCCTCCTCCGCCTCCCCACACAGACACTACAACAGAGGTCGATTTCGACATCTCCGGCTTCAGTTCGGAGCGAGAAGAGGAAGAGTGAGTATCTTGCCACAGCTTTTATCTTCCAAATTCTGGGTCAATCTTATTGACTTGCTTGTATTGTCTCTGCAGTAATGCAGAAACCTTGGCGGAGAGGATGGCGAAGAGGGCAAAGACTTCCACGGGCGACGAGCCCCCGGCAGGCTTCACGAGCGCGTCGGAAACTACTATCATCAGCCCGGATCTTAGTCCTCGACGCAGCCCCCAGCGCAAGTTTATTACTCTTTTTCCGTTGGGGAACACTGAGGTTCCTATCCTTGCCGCTGATATCTTTGGGCTTGTAGGAGAAGGATGACAACAAAGGGAGTTATCAGGAGATACCCTCGTTGCGTCACCTCTGTCAACCACATCGCCCTCAAGCGCATCCCCGGCAAGAGATCACACCGACGAGCTTGTCTTGGTTGAGGAGGAGCCGACAACCATGGATACTGGCATCCTACCCACGGCAACCGAGGTTGCCGGGAGGGGCGAGGCCACCTCTCGACAGCCCGATGCAGGTAACCAATTGCCTCAGTGCGCTTGCTATTCTTTCCTTTATCTCTCTTTCTTTTGTCTTCTTGAACTTCAATCTTGATCTCATTCTGTTTCTCTCCCTTGTCTTTTAGAATTCCCTGAGATGGAACACATGGACATCGACGCTGTCATCGAGGAGACCGCCAGGGATGTTGGCGCTGAAGCCGACAAAATCGCTGCCAGCGAGGCCGCCATGGATGCCACCGTAGAAGCAGGCGGTGCTTTTGCCGATGAGGCCGCCAAGACTGCACAGGAGGAACCCACCAAGGAGTCTACTGAAGAGGGCGGCAAGGAGGCTGGTGACCGTACTAACGGCATTCCTGCCACAGGAGCGCCAGGCGCTGCGCCGAAATGGAGCCCCCTGCTACTGGTGAGGCAGTTGCTGAGGATCAACCGTCAACATCCGAAGGCCCCTCATCCAGCAAATATCTCAAAGTCGGCGAGGACCTGTTTGTCAACTTGCTGGGGACGGCAAGCATTGGGGCACTGGCCGAAGGGGAAGTCTTCGATGAAGAAGTCATCGCCGCTGCTGGGCTCGAGATTGTTGATGATCCAAGCACCAGCAGTGGCAAATCTGAAGAGGATCAGCTCCTTCAGGCCATGTGCGAAAATTTCCGCAAGCTCCAGGCACTTCACCGTGCTCGGAAAGAGAAAGCAGATTCCAGAATGGCAGTTGTCGAGGCGGCCGAAGCAGATTTTCAGAGGCGCGTTGAACAAATGCAAGTCTGGTACGCCGAGGCCCTCCAAGAAATGACTGCCAGCCGGGAGCAAGTGAGCCAAAACTGGACAGAGATCCTATTGAAACAATCTGACATGGAGAAGGCGCAAGAGGAAGCTACGCAAAGAATTGCTGCTGAAGATGCTCTCCTGACGGCGCGTCGCATTGCGCTTGATGCTCACGAGGAAGACCTTGCCGCATGTGAGCAGGCGCTCGCCGCCAAGCTTCGCAGCAAAGATGAAGATATCGAGAAGCTTGTCACGCGGCGGACCCAGGAGCGGGAGCAGAAGCACAAGGAGGCGCTCGAAGCTCTAACTGTAGATCATGCCGGCAAGCTCAAGGAGGCGGTCGATGCTGCCGAGGCTGCAGAGGCCGCCAATAATGAGCTGAGCGACAAAGTCAAGAAACTGGAAGTGGATCTTGAAGAACACGGCAAGGAGCTCTCGACGCTCAAAAGCGACTGGGAAAAAACCCTCCACACCCTGGCAGAGATGCAAGTTGCCATGTCTGACAAGACCAAGCAGCTCTCTTCAGCAAATGATGCCATTGCCGATCTGGGGCTGAAGCTAACCACGTTGGAGAAGTCTCTCAAGGACGGCAGGGCCCGCGAGAAGGCCCTATGCAAAGATCTCCAGGAAGAGAGGAACCTACTCAAGAGCGCTGCCGCCGCCCAAGTTGACTACGAGAAGGGCGTGCAAATCTGGACTGAACGCCTCATCGACGCTGCAGAGAAACTCATGGCAGAACTGTCAACCATGGGCCTGTCAAACTTCTAATATTCCTCCAAAGAAAGGATATCTTCAAGTGCCAGGTTGATGATGTTCTTCGAAAGCATCATTGATGCTCTGAAGCTGCTTCAGTCTAATCGGGCGACCCAACTGGACAACGAATGTCGCCAGCTTTACCGGGCCGTCCTCCGCAAGGTACTCATCAAGGTGGTGCACAATAATCCTGGCATCGACCTCACCAACGTGCTCGGCCGTCTGCCAAAGGATGCAGACCTCAAGGAACTTGAGGAGCTTGTCGCACCCATCCTTGAGAAGGTGGACTCAATCAAAAGGGTCGAAGGCCAGCGCAGAGATTAGCTGCTCCACCTCTTCTTGCCGTCGCCATTTCATGCCAAAAACAATTAAGTCTTAAGTTAGAACTGTGGCAATGTATTAGTGTAATATAACTTGTTATGTTTGGATATATGTATGCTATCTCCCTTGTCTGATTCCTTTATGTATGGAGTTCACCCTACGCTTACTAAAAAATACTTGCCGGCACGCAACCTGCCGCGAGTGCTGGGTGCGGGACTTCAGCAGCCTGCCGGAGGTGCAGCGGCCGGCAAGGCTCCTTGGCGTTCTCAGTGCAGCCACTTAAATCATTGAGCGGACTCGAAACAAAATAAGGGCACAACCGATTACAACAAGGGTTCTTTCGCGTGCAGGTTTTCCATACAAAAGTCGAAATCATCCAAGGAAAATAACTTTGCAATAAAGGAAACTCGCTCTAAGTTTTAGAACTTAGCTTTCTGTCGCTGTCCTTCCTCCGGTGAGTGTCAATTCTGAACGTCGCCAACTGGTACCCATATCCTCCTTCCCCCCTGGTAAACGTGCACGCGAGGAACCCTTCTGTCTTTGGTTGCACCCTTATTTTGTTTCGAGTCCGCTCAACGATTTAAGTAGCTGCCCTGAGAACGCCAAAGACAGAAGAGAAAATAAAGATATGAAACCTTGGCGGTCCGTTAGAACTTACCGGAAGCAAGTGTCATACAACATCTTAGACAAACATGCATATATATATAAACATGAAAATCAATAAGGAACTGCACAACACTTAAACTTATTCATCTGTGCTCAGGGTCTGCGCCTGGCTTTGTACAAAGGATTATACGCCTTGCTGGCAAGACTTGTACAAAAGGGTGGTTGCCAGGGGCCCCCGGCAACCGCGCCCTATGGGTAGAACTTGCGAAGATGTTCGATATTCCAGGAATTGCTCACTGGAACGCCATCTTCGGTCTCCAAGCGGGCTGCGCCGGGCCTGGTGACTCGTACTACCCGATAGGGGCCTTCCCACTTCGGCGTCAACTTGTTTGAATTCTTGGCGGACTGAATCTGCCGAAGAACAAGGTCGCCTTCCTCAAGGCTTCGGGCATGAACTTTGCGGCTATGGTAGCGGCGCAAAGCTTGCTGGTAGCATGCGGCTCGCACAGCAGCCTGAAGACGATTCTCCTCAAGGAGCATAGCGTCATCTTGCCGCAGTTGCTCTTGCTCAAGCTCATCATAAGCGAGCACTCGAGGTGATCCGTACGTGAGTTCCGTGGGGAGAACTGCTTCCGCTCCGTAGACCAGAGCGAAGGGTGTCTGGCCGGTGGCTCGATTTGGTGTCGTTCTGATTGACCAAAGAACCGCCGGCAATTCATCAATCCAGCGTCTTTCGCACTTTCTCGGCCTGTCAAAGGTTCTGGTCCTGAGACCGCGCAGCACTTCAGCATTGGTCCTCTCCGCTTGACCGTTGCTTCTCGGGTGAGCAACAGAGGCAAAACAAATTTTGCCGCCAAGGTCTTGGACGTACTGCATGAAGGCGCGACTTGTGAATTGCGTGCCGTTGTCGGTGATGATCCTGTTGGGCACACCGAAATGGCAAACTATCCATTTAAAGAACTTGACGGCTGATTGTGCTGTCACCTTCCTCACTACTTCCACCTCCGGCCACTTTGTGAACTTGTCGATAGCAACATACAAGTACTCAAAGCCCCCGGTAGCACGGGGGAAAGGGCCCAGT
Source organism: Thinopyrum elongatum (assembly GCA_011799875.1). NCBI lineage: Eukaryota > Viridiplantae > Streptophyta > Magnoliopsida > Poales > Poaceae > Thinopyrum > Thinopyrum elongatum. The sequence goes on from CM022303.1 coordinate 215,352,899, forward strand.
ATGTCAAGCCCCCAGACCGAAAATGGCCAGGAGAGAGGGATCGTCTGAAGAGCTTGAGCTGGCTGATGCGATTTCTTTGAATGAAACTGGCACGCTTCACACTTGGTTACTAGTGCAGTTGCATCCTGGAGAGCGGTGGGCCAAAAGAAACCTTGCCGGAATGCTTTCCCGACAAGTGCTCTTGATCCTATGTGAGAGCCACATATGCCTCCATGTATTTCTGCCAACAGCTCTAGTCCATCCTCCCGAGGAATACACTTCAATTTCACACCGTTTGGTCTCTTTCTATACAGGACGTCATCGACGAACTTGTACATAACAGACCGACGGGCTACTTTTTTCGCTTCTTCCTGTTCCTCCGGGAGTTCTCCCGTCTGAAGGAAATGGACAATGTGCTGCGCCCATGCTGGAGCCTGGGGCTTGACAGCTAGGACTAAAGGCATCTCCTCTGCCGGGGGAACGTTTGTCTCAACGGCAAGGGCCTGAGCCCCTACTGGAGCTTGTTGTTCCCCAGCAGGCATGTCGTTGATCCCGGCAACTTCCTTGCCGGCGGCTCCCGGGAGCTCTGCCGGGAAGTACTGACCAGAATTCAACTTTCTTCTCTTTTCTTGCCGCATTGATGGCACCACGGATGGTTGAGTCAAATGGAGCACAAAAGTTCCTGGTTCCACAGGCAACTTGAGGACGACACGCTTTGACAGGTCGTCAGCAATACTTTTCTCGGCACGAGGGATGTGCTCCATTTGCAGATCATCAAAGTGCTCTTCCATTTTTCTCACTTCATCCATGTAGGCTTGCATCAATGGACTCTGATAACTCTTGTTAACTTGCCTGACGACAAGCTGTGAATCGCCTCTGATGACGAGCTTTTTGATACCAAGGTCTGCCGCGATCCTGAGACCGGCAAGCAAGCCCTCGTACTCCGCAGTGTTGTTCGTCGAACTCTCCCGGGGAAAATGCATTTGGATTACGTACTTAAGGTACTCTCCGGTGGGTGCGACAAGCAGCACACCGGCACCGGCGCCTTGCAGCGAAAAAGCCCCGTCAAAGTACATACTCCATTCCTGATCGATTTCCTTGCCGGGGAGAGTTATTTCTTGAACCTCTTCGTCTGGCGTTGGGGTCCATTCCGCAATGAACTCCGCCAAGGCCCTGCTCTGAATTGTCGAAGTGCTTTCAAACTTGAGGCCAAAGCTCGACAACTCCAACGCCCACTCCACAATCCTGCCGGTTGCTTCTGGATTTCGCAAAATCCGTTGCAACGTGAAGCGAGTGACGACGGTGATTTCATGTGCTTGAAAATAATGGCGCAACTTCCTTGAGGCCATGAGGAGGCCGAAGAGCAACTTCTGCACGCCAGAATATCTTGACCTAGCTCCTTGCAAAAGAGAGCTAACAAAATAAACTGGGCGCTGCACCACCTTTTTCTTCTGCACTGGTTCTTCTGACTGCACAGATCCTGTCTTGCCGGGATCAACCCTTGCCGGGGAAGATCCTGCCACGTCGCCTGACGGTCCTGCCGCTGGTGTTGCTTCCTCATCAGCTTCTCTCTGCGCCACTAACGCAGCACTAACCACTTGATTTGTTGCTGCCAAATATAGCAGCAACGGCTCTCGTGGTTTAGGCGCGACTAGCGTCGGCGGAGAAGAAAGGTATTTCTTCAAATCTTGCAGCGCAGCCTCCGCCTCCGGAGTCCATTTCATCGGACCTGCCTTCTTCAAAATTTTGAAAAAGGGCAGGGCGCGCTCAGCAGATTTGGAAATAAACCTGCTTAGAGCAGCAACACAGCCGGCAAGACGACGGACATCCTTGACGCGTCTTGGTGCTTCAATCTGCTCAATAGCTTTGATCTTGTCGGGGTTCGCTTCGATTCCCCGTTGAGATACAAAGAATCCGAGAAGCTTGCCGGAAGGAACACCAAACACGCACTTCTCAGGATTGAGCTTTAAGTTGATCTTCCGCAGATTTGCAAATGTTTCTTCTAGATCTTGTATGAGCGTCGCTTTGTCCTTGGTTTTGACCACTATATCATCCATATATGCCTCTATATTTCTATGGAGCTGAGGCTCAAAACCAATTTGGACCGCTCTGGCAAATGTAGAACCAGCACTTTTCAACCCGAAAGGCATTCGTATAAAACAATACGTACCACATGGGGTGATAAATGCGGTCTTTTCTTCATCTTCTTTTGCCATGAAAATCTGATGATACCCTGAATAGGCATCAAGGAAGGACAGTAGATCACAACCAGCGGTGGAGTCCACAATCTGGTCGATGCGCGGCAAGGGAAAGGGATCTTCTGGACAGGCTTTATTGATATCCGTATAATCGATACACAGCCTCCATTTCCCATTCGCCTTGCGCACTACAACCGGATTGGCCAACCAGGTTGGGTGAAGTACTCCTCTGACCAATCCTGCCGCCTCCAGCTTCCTGATTTCTTCGGCAATGAATTCTTGCCGCTCCAAGGCTTGCTTCCTAACCCTCTGCTTGATGGGCCGCGCGTGAGGATAGACAGCAAGGTGGTGCTCAATTACCTCCCTGGGAACACCGGGGATGTCAGATGGTTGCCATGCAAACACATTGACATTCGCCCGCAGGAAGGCAATGAGCGCGCTTTCCTATTTGTCATCAAGGGTGGAACTTATGGTGAAAGTTCCTCCCGTTCCGTCCTCTTTGACGGGCACCTTCTTGGTCTCTGGTGGAGCGGCCTTGGATCTCTTGTTCTTGCCGGTGGAACTCTCTGGTGCATCCTCAACGGAAGCGCAGCACTCTGAGGAGGTGCGCTTGTCAGAGTTCGCACCAAGATTCTTGCCGGTCTTCTTCTTCCCCCCGGGAGTTCCAGCAGCAGGAGCAGATGCCTTGACGGCAGGTGCTGCAACTGCTTCCCGGTAGACCGGCACAGATGAGCGCATCCTTCTTATCAGAATGGACAGTAATGACACTCAACGGCCCGGACATCTTCAAAACATTATACGCGTAGTGTGATGCCGCCAAGAACTTAGCCAGCGCTGGCCGACCAAGGATCCCATTGTATGACATAGGGATCTTGGCGACATCAAACACTACCTTCTCGGTCATGTAGTTGAGCTCGCTACCAAATGTCACCGGTAGCGTAATCTTGCCTTTTGGCTGGGTTCTTCCTGGATTGACCCCTTGAAACGTGCCCGTTTCTTCGAGATCTTCATCAGGAATTTGGAGCCTCTTGAGCACATCCGGTGAGATTAGGTTCAGCCCGGCCCCACCGTCAACTAGCATTTTCGTCACCTTGAGGTTGCGGATTGTTGGTGAGACCAACAATGGCAAGCACCTGACCGTGGTTGTGCGATCAGGGTGATCCTCGGCGTCGAAAATGATAGGCGTGTTGGACCACTTCAGGGGCTTACATGCATCCAGCGATGGCTCTGTTGCATTGACTTCTCGCACCCACTGTTTGAGCCGACGGTGGGAAGAATGCAACAAGGCGCCCCCGTCGATACACATGGCCTCTGTAGCCTTTTGGAATTCTTGCTCACTGGACTCATCATCTTCTTCATCATCATCTTCTTCTTTGTCACGGCCTCGAGCGGGCCTCTCCCTCTGTTGCTTGGCCTTGCCGCAGCGACCCCCTCGGCCACCGCGCTTCTTGCCGGACCCCTTAGCACCGTCATGGGCCTTGTCCTTATCTCGCCTTTCATACTTAGCCCTCTGCTTCTCGACAAGCTGTTCAACTTGCCGGCAGTTTTGGAGATCGTGACCCTTGGTGCGATGGATCTTGCAGTAGTGCTTGCCGGAGTTTTCCGACTTGTCGGCAGCCGCCAAGGCCTGACATGAAGAGCACCTGGCAAGTTCCTTGTCGGGGTTGTCAACCTTGGCCTTCTTGGCGGTGCCGGGGTTACCGGATCCCTCGACAACAAGCACGGCCTTGCCTTTGCGCTTCTTGTTCCGCCGCCGGCCTTTCCTTGACGGGGTTGCAGCATCGTCGTCTTCTGATTCGCTCCCCGCGCCAACAGCCTCGCCAGGGAGTTTCCTCCCCTCTTCAGCTCGGGCGCACTTGTCGGCCAAAGCGTAAAGCTCGGCAATACTCCTGACTTTGTTCATTGCCAGCTCTTCCTGCATTCTGCAGTTACGCACGTTCTGGTGAAACGCGCTAATAACAGCGGCAGGGTGAACGTCAGGAATATTGTACTGCACCCGGCTAAATCTCTGCATAAACTTGCGCAGGGGTTCGCCCTCCTTCTGAGGGATGATATGCAAATCACTCTCTTGGCCAGGAGCTTGGTGGCCTCCGACAAAGGTGCCAACAAACTGATGGCACATATCTGACCAAGAAGAAATAGAATTCTCCGGCAGATGCATCAACCACGACCTGACGTTGGGTTTGAGTACCAACGGGAAGTAGTCGGCAAGTATCTTGTCATCTCGGCCCCCGGCAGCCTGCACCGCAATGGTGTAGATGCTTAGGAACTCCGAGGGATGAGTCTTGCCGTCATATTTCTCCGGGACCTCTGGCTTGAAGGTTCGGGAATTGGGCCACTGGACTTGCCGCAGCTCACGGGTAAACGCTGGAGTCCCTACCTCGTAAGGCAAGTCACCTGCGTCCCCTGGCGCAGGCTTGTCGACAGCCGGCCCTGCGCGCTTATCAGATTGATAGCGCGCTTCCCGTCGCCGCTCGATGGTGGTTCGAGCGTCCTCTTTGCCTTGTTCCTGCAGAACTTGATGCTGGTCGCGGCGCATCCGTGGATCGGACGACGCCGTGGAATCATCATCACGGCGATCGACCCGATGGGTTGTCGACCGCCGCTGGTGTCGCGGAGGGGAGTGCACCGTGGTTGCACCACCTCCAGTTTTCTCCACATCGGCTCGCGCCGGATCGATGGGCCGCCGCTGTGAGGGCCCTGCCTCCTGTGGTCCATCTTTGTTGGCGAAGCCGATGAGGCTCTGGATTGTAGCTCGCCACTCCTCCATCTTCTCCGGAGCAGGAGGGAAATCGAGGAGCAGCTGCGCACGTGCCAAGGCTTCCGCTGGCGTAGGCGGCGGTGACAGGTGCGAGGTACGTGAGGTGCTCTGACTCCTAGCCATGTTAGAAGGAGCACCGTCACAGTCACGTGACCGTGCACCACCTCCGCCGGCAGCTCGGTGTGCATGCTGGGCCCGCGCACCCTGGGATCGATGCGTAGAAATCTTTTCATGGGGACGCCCTGAACCACCAGCGCCATGACGTTGCTCATCGTGCACGGCCTGGGAAGGCCGTGACGCTGGCGCCGGCGCGGGAGCCCCAGAAAGCATCCTCCGATCTCTGGAATTCGTTGTGCCACCCGTAGGCAACACAGCTCCATCTCTGGATCCAGTGGCGTGTGGGTTGCCGCTACCGCTGCGAACGACACCGCTCACCTGGCTTGGATCACCGGAACACCGTGGAGGCTCTAATCCTCTTCCTTCTGCACCCACGCCATCGCCCGTATGCGAGGGCATAGGTAAAACGGACGCGGATGGTTGCGCCGTTGCGGCGCTCTTCTTCTTGGGTGGCATGATGAAGATGATGAAGAAACTAAGGCACCGATCACTGGATCAGATTCACACAACCTACAACACCCCTACCTGGCGCGCCAAAGATGTCGGCGTGCGACACCTATGGGACCCTTAAGGAATCCCTTTACGATTCGGCGGGGGGAGAGGTATGCGCAAAGAGCAGAACCAACGATCGACGCGGGGTGATTTTACCCAGGTTCGGGCCGCTGATCAGCGTAAAACCCTACTCCTGCCTTGTTTAATTATGAGTGTTCTTGAACCCAGGCTCCAGGAGCGCTCGCAATGAACAGTACGTTCAAAGAGCAGCTACGCATGCAGAATGGGCTAAAAGATCCTCCTCCCCTGTAGCAGTCGCCTTGGGCCTCCTTTTATACGCTCAAAGGGGTCACCACAGTGGCAAAATGTACATACATTGAGGTGTAAAGTAGCTATAGGGTCATCATACCTAACCCCTGACGGATTAGGACGAACGCATTTAATGCACCGTGAGGTGTCCGTTTAGGTGTCCTCACTTTCTTGGGGATGGAAAAAGGGGCCATCCCATCAGCACCGCTTAAGCTCTCCTCCACTGGCGCGTCACCATGCATCCAAAGAAGGACCCAGAATGTCGGGCTTGTTGCCGTGCCAGAGCAGTGGCACAGCGATAGAATCTTGCCGGGTGCCGAACCTTGCCGGGTGCCGAACCTTGCCGGGCGCCGAATCTTGCCGGGCGCCGAATCTTGCCGGGCTTCGCAGGCCACCCCGGCAAGATCTTGCCGGGGAAGCTGGCTTTCGGATTCTAGCTCTCGTTATCTGCTGACCCTCAGATCTTTGACTTGAGAATTTCTCTGGTAGCCTGAGTCAACCTCGAACTGTTCCCCGACAAGCCTTGCCGCGAGTATGGCTACAACTGCCCGTGCACAAGTACGGGGTACTAATGGCCCAATACTTAGTACACCGACACTGGCCACTTGTCAAACTTTCTGATGAACCTGTAAGTTGTCGTTATGATCACCGTGTTAGAGGTGACGTTTGAGCAACCCCAATGCCCACCGTATGGTAAGAAGTGACCACGATACTCTCATGGTCTAAGGAGAAAAATCACATGTTAACACTCTGTGTTATTACAATTGAATGTAGACGATATTAATTCAATCCATAACAAACAAGTTTGGGTCGATTCAATATGATCATTCTTCCAACGTCATAATCTCAATGTTGTTTTAGGATAATTCTTACACTTAACGATATCCTAAGATCCAAAAACATGATCACCAACAGCACTTGAGCTAGTCCCAGGGGCAAGACTAGGAATCTTTTATTTATCCGTTTATCACTTCACACGTGCATATGAGTTTTCCACTGAATTGCATATTCCAGGATCATAGCAGTTATCGCATGAAATATAAACACTTAATTATGAATATGGAAATATAATAATACAATATTATTGCCTCTAGGGCATATTTACAACACGGGAAGCTAGGGCGGTTAATGGTTGTTTCCCGTTTCATCGGGGAAAGGCCAAGGAGGAGGTTGTGGTCACCGACATCTACTTCATTCACTGTGGGCCATCTGCTTCGTTGGCTGGCGCACCGTCTGTTCTCTGGCTCACTAAGGTTCGGCCTTCCTATCTTCTTTGGCCGTTCCTGTCCTAATGCCTGCTCTCACCATTTTATGTGTTTAACGTCAAGTAGGTGTTCTTTCTTGGCAGGGCATAGAGAATGGATGGCCAGAAAGGACTAAGACGTCGGAGAAGAAAACCATACCTGCCATCCAGGAGCCACAAACCCAACATACGATCCACCATCTTTTAGATGCCACTGTTGCATACCTGTGACGCCTGGATAATTAAGCTACAGTAATTCCCTGCTAGTGATGCCACGTCACCATGATTACTGTTGTTAATCTCGCGATGATTAAAAACCGATTCAAATGCAAATCCAAAATCAAGTCAAACGGTAAAAGTTTTCAAACATTAAATCAAAAATTTACCAGAGGTGACAAATAATGCATAGGTAATTATGGTGAAGAACCCAAGTTCAAATAGAATATTTAAATGCACTATAATAATTTAAACAGTAGCAAAAACAGTTATATAAATGCCTTTGGTATTTTACAAAATACTAAACTATTTTATTTTGGGGTAAAACTTTTTATGGCAGTCGGTTATTCTGGAACATTATTTTAGGAGCTATCATCATATTTTACTAAACTAAAAATAATGTGTAACTAAAATAAAATAGAAAAGAAAAATGAGAAAAGGAAAAGTAAAACAAAAGGGAAGAAGAAAGACCCCCCCTTGCTGGCCATCGGCCCAGCTGGCCACTGGGCTAGCCAGGCCGGCCCACTCCCCCCTCCATAACCCCCACCCGTGGGGGAAACCCTAACCCCCCGTCGCCCCACTCCCCCCACGTTCGCCTCCCCCCATGATCTAGATCTGGATCGGGGCAAGACCCCTTCGCCCTGGACCACCGTCACCGCCCGCGGACCTCGCCGGAGCCACCCCTGCCGTCGCCGTTGCCTCCTCGTCCTCCTCCCCGAAGGATCCAACGAGCCTCGCCACCCCTCGTCCCTCCAACGTGGGTGAGACCCCGGGCTCCGGCCTCGCCCCCCTTTCTCTGCTCCTGCTCGGCTCCCGTCGCCGGAGCTAGCCCACGCGCGCTCACCGCGCCTCGTGCTACTCCTCCCCCTCGGCCAACGCACACGCCGTCGGCGATAGCCGCGCCCCGCGCCATCGGGCCGCGCCCCTGCTTCCCTGTGCACGCGCCCAGCTCCCGCTCAGCCGCGCGCCGCTCTGTCACCGCAAGCCACGCGCCGCATCGGCCCGCCTCACTGATGCTCGCCTACCTCCGCGCCGCCTCACGCTCGCCCCCGCGCACAACCACGTCGCCCTGCCCACCGCTGCGTGACTGCTTCCCCGCCATCGCTCACCTCGCCGCTCGCCCCTGCCACCCAGCTCGCCGTCCGCGCGCCGGGCCAGGCTCAGCCGCACCCTGCCCACACCCTCTCGCGCGCACCGGACGCCCCTGCCCTGCTGCCTACGCCCCGACCCCCCTGCATGTCCCGCACCTCCCTCACCGCGGCCACAACTTGCCCGCTCCGCCCCGTGCCGCTCTCAGCCCCGGCCGTCGTAGCCACCGGCCTCCCCCTCGCCGTGCTGCTCCGGCCGCCGCCGCGGCCACCGCCCCACCTTGTGGCCTAGGGCCGGCACGCGGGCACACGCCCGCGCCCGCGCCCGTAACCGCCACCCGCGTGCCCGCTATGGTCCCTGTGCCACTGGCGAACGGGCCCCACACCCTGTAAAATAAAAAAGGGATTTTAAAAATAAATAAATTTATTAATTAATTAGTGAATTAATTAACTTAATTAATTTGGTTTAATTAAACTAATTAAACTTAATTAAGCTAACCACCTAATTAGACTAATTAAATCTGTTAATTAGGATAACAGTCAATGACAAACGGAACTCACACGTCAGTTTGACTAGTCAACGGTCAGCGTTGACCGCTGACATCATGATGACGTAATAAACATTTTTCGAATTAAATTAATCTGATAATTCCAAAAATGATTTAAAACTTTGAAAATTAATATAAAATAATCCGTAACTCGGATGAAAATACTTCGTACATGAAAGTTCCTGAGAAAAACGAGACGAATCCAAATGCGCAGTCCGTTCATCCACCACACGTCCCTAGCATAGTGAATATGCAACCATCCCCCTCCTTGTTACTTCTGTTGTTACCTTTACCTGCAATCCTAAATGCTTAGTATAGGTTGCTAGTAGTACATCAGTGGCCCTACATTCTTGTCCGTTTGCCATGCTATATTATCGGGCCATGATCACGTCGGGTGTTGATCACGGGTATATACATACATACATATTATACTTGACACATGATGTGACTAAAGTCGGGTCGGCTCGTAGAGTACCCGCGAGTGATTCACGGGCTGGGGGCCGAAGGGGCAGGTGGTTCCATCCAGGTTGTGATGGGCCTGGGTTCCCGATGCCCCCCGAGTGATTCTTTGTGGCGGAGTGACATGGCAGGTTGTGACCACCTAGGAGATAGGTGGGCCTGGTCCCTGGTCGGCATCCGCGGATACTTCAAATAGCACGCTTAATGAGATTGGGTATTTGATTTGAGTTGGTATTGACCTATACGCACTAACCGCCACGTGGGACAAGATATGGGCAACTGGCGTCGTAGTATCAGCCGAAGCTCTTCAGACGTCAGCGATTGAGTGGTGCGCGCCGGGTTGGACCACATAAAGCACCCTCCTTTGTAATAGAGGCTGCCAGGTCTGCTCACCGGCCATGTTTGCAACGTGCAGGAGTGCAAAGGGCAATGGGCCCAAGACCCCTGCACGCTTAGGATTTAGACCGGCGTGCTGACCTCTCTGTTGAGCCTAGGTAGGGCTGCGATGTGTTGATCTCCCGAGGCTGGACATGACCCAGGAAAGTGTGCCCGGCCAGAGGAATCGAGGGTGTCGGGTAATGTGGTGCACCCCTTCAGGGAAGATTGATCTATTCGAATAGCCGTGTCCACGGTAATAGGATGACTTGGAGTTGTATTCCGACCTCATGACAACTAGAACCGGATACTTAATAAAACACACCCAGATAAGTTCTAGAGACAACCTGGTGATCGCTCTCTCACAGGGTGATGAGGAGAGGATCGTCGAGTAGGTTTATGCTATACGATGTTACTTGGTTAACTTACCAGCTACTCTCTTCTATATGCTTCAAGATGGAGGCTGCTAGAAGCGTAGTCTTCGATAGGACTAGCTATCCCCCTCTTATTCTGGCATTCCGCAATTCAGTTCACAGATACTACCCATTTCATTGATACCGATGCATGTATAGTGTAGATCCTTGCTTGCGAGTACTTTGGATGAGTACTCACAGTTGCTTTGCTCCCTCTTTTTCCCCCTTTTCCTTTCTTCTCGGATGCTGCAACCAGATGGTGGAGTCCAGGGGCCAGACGCCACCTTCGACGACCCCTACTACACCGAGGGTGCCTACTACTACGTTCAGGCCGCCGACGACCAGGAGTAGTTAGGAGGATCCCAGGCAGGAGGCCTGCGCCTCTTCGATCTGTATCCCTGTTTGTGCTAGCCATCTTATGGCACCTTGCTTAACTTATGTCTGTTCTCAGATATTGTTGCTTCCGCTGACTCGTTTATGTTCAAGCACTTGTATTCGAGCCCCCAGGGCCCCTGGCTGGTAATATGATGCTTGTATGACTTATTTGTGTTTAGTGTTGTGATATCTTCCCGTGAGTCCCTGATCTTGATCGTACATGTTTGCGTGTATGATTAGTGTACGACTGAATGGGGGGTGTCACTGTCGGCGTTCTGGGAACCAGGGTACCCAGACTTGCCTACCTGCGGCCCATGGCGTGGCTTCATCGATGGCCTGGTACGACCCATCTACAAGACTACCAAGACAAGACCCTCGCGAGGGGCCAAGCCTTGCAAGGCAGACGACGCAAAGACCTCCCGAGGGAGCGGCCTCCCCAAGCTGCCTCCTGAGGAGCAGAGATTCCTATGTAGGTGCCCAAACCTCATGAGGTTGCGGTGACGCAAGCCATGACGACCAAGGCTAGGCAGGCGCCAGCGGGCGCATAGGAGACAGTTTCCTCTTTGGTGCTAAGGAGGCAAGCGCAGGCGTGGGTTCCCGAGGACTCAGGCAAAGGTTTCCATTCCCATGCAACGAGACCAAGACCACCAGGACGGCAGGATGGATGTCATCACCAAGCCCACCGCAGCGTCACGCCAGAAGCTTTACAGGCGAAGACCACCTTTCGTCAGGATAAGATGTACTACTTGTCCCCTTTTCAAATTGGCAGTTGTGGAATCCCTTCCCGCCTATGTTTTGGGAAGAGGACCAAGGCCACTATAAACATAGGCTAGCCACCACCGTAGAGCGGGACGAACCCCCCGGGATCGGATCCTTTCCACCCTCACCAGAGCAGACCTTGCGAGGTTGTTCATCCTCAGCCCCTCGTGAGGCAAATCCACCACAAAGCAGGAGTAGGGTCTTACACCACAAGGTGGCCCGAACCTGGGTAAACTGCCGTGTTCATCTTCTTCCTTGTTCCTTGAGCTAGGCCATAGGGCGATGAGCTGGTTGGCTAGATAGGTTGAGTTGTTCGCACATGCCCCAGAGTTCGAACCTTTCTTGGGTCTGCGGAGCCCTGAATCCGACATTTGGCGCGCCAGGTAGGGGTGTGTCGAAGTCCTCCTTCCATATTTGCTCCGCTTCCACTCCGTCACTCCCATGGCGGAGGCTCCCTGAGCTTGCGCTGAGCATTGGGCCACTCGCGCCGCCCAGGCGGCGCCCTCCGGCCGCGGAGCTTGTCACCCCGTGCTCCCCGCGGCCAGCACGGCCGCCGGTGTCGCCAACCATTGGCGGCACAGGCCGCTCCCGCCCTCTCCCGTGCGGCACCGCAATCATGCCACCACACGGTCTTCCGGTTACACCGTGGCGTCGTCCCTGCGCGCTCGCCGGGAGCAGGTGAACGCGCGAGCCGTGCTCCTCGTGGCACGCAAGTTGCTGCGATGCAGGTTAGCAGAAGGCAGCCACGACGCCTTGCTCGGCCGGGTCGCCGAGCTGCTCGATGGCGCCTGTGAGGGCGCGAAACCTTTCTGCATCCTGCCTATGTCACGGACGCCGCCAGGGGTTCACGCCTGCCCCCGCTGCGTCTGCTCGCCCTCCCGGAGGGTGTCCGGAGGGTCTCACGGCGGTGGTCTAGCACACGACGCCCCCTACCCGACCCAAGATGCGTTTCCCCGGAGTGCGGCCGATGTAGGTGGCCCCTCCCGGAGCCGCATCGAAGGACCACCCGCCGGTCGGCACGACCAGGCACCAAAGATGGTGGGCAGCAGAGTGGAGCGACTAGGGGCTGGCCTCAGGACGATGGCCCCTGGTGCCTCTATGCCACCATCGATGGGCTCGTTATACTAGCGAAGGAGAAGCCCGCACACGTTCCCCTCGTCGGCCTGGATGTCGGGATCACCAAGGCCACACGGGACCAAGACCCCTTGCGAGCCAACCCGACGCCTCGCCGGCACCTTCGACAGCAACGGCCACCGGTAACAACCCATATCTTTGGAACGAGTCGCGCTAACCTTGGATCGCAGGTAAATCGTGCCACGACGGTGTGCCCCCGGGCGCCGGCCCCGCCTCGGGCAGGCAGGGCGCGCCAGGGGGCCACACGAGGACGCGCCCCGCTCGCGGCAAGGGAGCCCGGTGCCAGGGCTCCCCTCATGCCACGAGGCGCGTGGCGCCATCCCCGCGGTGGCGCGTGCCACCTGGAAGCGGGGCCTTCCCCGGGGAAGGCGCCGGCGAGCCCTCCCCCGGCCAAGGACCCATGGCCACCCTACTACTGCCCGCGTATCCCCTTGCCCCTTGGACCCGTGACATTTTGGGCCGAACGATTTTTTTTCTGTCATGCTTATGACACTTCTATGACGATAATTGTGACAAAAGCACGTATCATCATAGATGTGGTGGGCTCCTACTTCTATGACAAAAAATCATGACATAAAATGGGCTTTTCGTCATGGGCGGGTCAAACCGGTCAGGGGGAGAAATTATTTGTTTTCGCATAATACGGGGGCACTTGCTGCGTGCGGCCATGGGCCATGTGGGTCCCTACTGTCAGCCACTCCATGTACATGCCTCTTCCAATGGCTGTCGTTTGTTGAGAAAGTTGACCACGCCGCGCCGAGAGAACCAACGCAGTGAACGATGGCAAGTCCTAGGAAGGGAATGACCCAGAGCCGGCGAAGACACAGCAGTGGATGCCCACGCGGAGGGGAGTACGAGGGTTCACTGGTTCGGCAGTGGTGTGAGGCTGCCGTCGCCGGAGAAGAACATGAGGTGTTGGTGAGTGGAGGAATGGCCTGGAAGGCGTTTGGGAGTAGGGTGGGCCGATGAAGCCTGCGCGGTAGCACAGTCGGCCACGGGAGGCGGTAGCAGGCGGTACCGCCGACGGTGGTTTGGGCGGCTGAAGCAAGAATATCTGAGATTGAAGAAGCACTAGAGCCGTTGGATGGACATCCAACGGCCACTTCTGCTAGAATCGTGTCTTTACTATAAGTTGACAAAGCCTTCCGTACGCCTTAGTAGGCCCACAAGCCTTCCGTACGCGTCACTGACTATAATTCTCAAAAAAAAAATAGTAGGCCCACAAGTGAGCATCACATCTGTGGCAGAGAATATATAGCTCATTTGCGATTTGTAATAATGTACAGCCCATTTTTGAATTCTAATGGAATTTACTACAACCCATTTACAGTCTGTTAAAATTACAGCCCATTTTCTAGCCAGGACAACGATTAATAATTTCAACCAACCGCTCAAAACAGAATTCAACAAAAAATCCCACATTTTGATGGGATCCGAAATATTTTTATCCTGAAATTTTGAGTCAGATTAAATATAATTTCAAAATGAATTTGTATTAGGTAAAAATCTAACGAAATATTGTGCGCGCAATAAGTAATGAAATTAAAATTTTCAAATTCAAAAAATAATATTTTTGAAACTAATTACCTGTTTGGTGCGTTTTTGTATATTTACAGCCCAGTTTTTATAATTACATCCCATTTATTATTTCTTAAAGCCCATTTTCTTGTTAGGCCTAATGCATCCCTCCTAGGAAAGATTTACAGCCTAGCGGGGCGGAGAATAAGAAGTTGACCTGGGTTGGGTATTCCACAAAAAAAGTATAGCTGGGCTAGCCATTTTCACCTTGAAAAATTAATATCTGGGCTGGATATTTGGTCAACAAAAAATAATAGCCTGGGCTAGACGGGCCACAGCCCGCCCAGTTGATACCCTGCTCCTTTGAACAACAACAAAAACATCGCTCAAGAAAAACTCCGCTTACAGCTAAAAAAACAAATACTGCTCGAGCTGCTGGGTCCCAGCTGTCGGCCGCTCCTTGTGCAATTCTCTTGTTTATTGACTATATAGGTTGACAATGGTGTGGGACCGTGATGTCAGGAAGCCAGGAGGAAGCAAAAAAAAATTATAGTTGTATATAATAAGGAGGAACTTGCGTACGTGTACGGCTATGGCCCTGGTGGGTCCTTACTGTCATCCTCTCCAAGTAAAGTCATCTCCTGATTCCTCATGTTCGTTGACCATGTTGACAACGCTCGGCGCCACGGCGAGCGCAACAACTCGAAGGATGACGGAGAGGGCCTCGCGGGCCCTACGGATGGTCTGATACAGCGCCCACTGCTCATTCAGGAAGCCAAGATCATCGGACACCTATGAGCACCTTCGAGAGACTGAGCCGGCATGAAACGGTAAGGTTGCGCTTGGGAGCTCTAGATTGTTTCACACCTGTATTAAGATACAAGTGTAATTTACTCGTCACTGGAAATAACGCGTAAAATACAGGCGTAATGAAACCGACGGCCCGAGGTCTGTAACGAAAACCATCAAGTTACGCGTGTAATTTGAGAGACCAGTGTATATTTTACCAGTCGAAATCTACCAACCAAGTGCTTTGCCCAAGACCATCTGCTTTTATTTACAAACGTCATTTTTACAAGCGGTTTTGGTTAGAAAACGACGACCCAATCACGGCCTAAGATGATGAGTTGGTCAAAAGATCATATGGTTTCACCTCTAACCTACCCGAATTGTCGTATAGGCTATGAATGAAACATAAGGCGATGAACTTCTTAAGCACAGAAACAACAGAAGAGGATGATCTTCTTAACATGCAAATCACTGGCATTAGATCAACATGCAAAACAATATGAAGCATTATTCTCAGGAGGCACGGTGAACAGCTCGTGATGCCGCATGCCACAGCATTCCAAGCTCTTTGCAATCAAACTCACAAGGCCTGGCATTACATAGACAACATTCAGAACAAACTCTTAAAATACCTTACATAAGTCAACATCCATGTGACTATGCATCTCAGCAGAGTAAATATTTACTTCTGAACTGAACACAGGAATAGGAAAAAATGATCGACGCTGCTCACAGCAAAGGGCGTCCGACTCCAAAATATCAAATGCATGTCTTCTGGCTAACATCAATGAGCAAAATTTGACAAGGTTTTCCAATTCCAATATATTAAACTAATGTCTTCTTGCTAACATCAATGATTAAACTTTGACAAGCTTTTCCCATTCAAAATATGTAATGCCTATGATTGTGGAATGGGCAGGGTTTGTCATCAGTTTGCACATTGAAATGGCACATGGAGCCGGATTAACCAGTGTATCTTTTTGTGCAGTTCCACTAAAATCAAACAATGTCTTGTGTAGCACGGTGGATTTCGTATTTATATGCTGTAAGAAAACAAAGACACATCAGCACGCACATGAAGATTGGCCCCAGTGTCAACCCACCAATCGGTGGACTGACAAACTGAAAGTACGGTAAACAGATTACCATACCCAGATGCCCCATCATTGTTGCTTAGATTGACATTGACAGACTTGGAGTCCTGTCCTGGCTTCTTGTACTTGTTTGGGCACTTGTTTGCTCAGTGTTCCTCTGAACCACAAGCAAAGCAGCCATCTCTCTTTGTCTTTCTTCTTACCCTTCTTCTTAAAGGTAGTATTCTGCTGGACAGAGTTCTTTCCCTTGAACTTGTGGGAATTCTTCTGCCTTGAAGACGTTGGTAGATCCATTCGGACGGGCAGGGTTTGTCATCAGTTTGCATGTTGAAATGGCACATAGAGCCGGATTAACCAGTGTATCTTTTTGTGCAGTTCCACTGAAATCAAACAATGTCTTGCGTAGCATGGTGGATTTCATATTTATATGTTGCAAGGCGTTGAACATGTTGGCAGCTCCATTCAAGTAGATAGTCCGATGGCTCAAGGTGACGACGAATGATTAGAGAACCATTCGATGTATTGTGCATGATGAAGTATTATGGAGAACACAAACCATCTGAACATTTTGTGCAGTTCGACTGAAATCAAGCTGAGCATCCCTGTCTGCATAAATACAGAAAAAGCATGATGAATATAATAGTGGTACTAGTTGATTAAACATACGCTTACAACTATAATCATCTTCATTATCATAATAGGAAAAGATAGCAATACAATAGCTTCAATTAAACATTTATTCAAAACAATACAACAATATAAGTAGCACAACATAACAAAGCACAATCATGTGGATGAAGGATGATACTGTCCTCGTTTGTTAGAGCTGCGTTGGCAACTGACTTGGTCATACCTTTCCTTGTGGAGTGAATTTTGCACTCCACGTGTTGTTGAGTTTCCCATGCTCGCTGCAGACTAGTCATGTCACCAGCGTCTACTAATACTCTGTAAAGCTTCTCGATCATTCCTTGTGTAATGTAGCGCAAACAGTGACTGCTTCTTTCTGCAAAGTGGAAAGACCAACTGGGCCCAATAATGCAATAGTTTGCCTTAAACACATTGGCTCCTTTTGTGCAGTTCAACTAAAATCAAAGTCGAAATAGAACCGAGCAGAAGTTTTGATATCCATGTATGCAACAATAGGTATAAAGGAAACAATTACTGAGAAATAACGGTTGATGACTTATACTCCCAGAAGAAAAAACATCTACCTTATCTTAATGGGAAACAAAGCAGGAGAGTAGCAATTCTCAAAAAGTGTGATTCATTCATATTAACTGAGACATTATCTTAACAATACCTTGTTTCAACATGTATAAAGAATGACAAAGCAGAAAAGTACCATTCCTAAAACAATGCAACAGATTCATATTCACAGAGACTTTATCTTAACAATACCTTGGTTAAACATGTAGAAAGAACTACAAAGCAGGGTAGTACCATTTGTAAAACAATGTAACTGATATACAATAAGAGACATTATCTCAACAATACATTTATTAAACATGTACTCCGGCCGATCCCTAACAGAAATGGTACTCCCGCCGATCCCTAACAAGTGTTGCAGTTTTGAACTAAGATTCAGTAGTTAATTCTGAGAGTGGCATTGCTTAATTTTACCAGTGGCATTAGATTAACAAAAAGCATAAACAGTTCCAGGGGAGAGTGGGCGTAACAACACCATCTGCTTCCATCTACTTATAAAGGGGGTGATGCAGAGTTTGTTGTAACAAAGCAACAAGCATCATGTCTGGGTTGGTCCCATTTTTGTTCACTTAATGGGAAAAGACAAGAATTCAATAGCTTCAATTCAACATTTATTTAAAACAGTACCAATACAAGTAGCACAGCATCTCAAAGCACACTGCACGATCATGTGGACGAAGGCCGTTACTGACCTTTCATGACGCAGCCAAGATCACCTACGAATCTGCCAACACGAATAGGAAATCCAATCTCGTTTTGTGCAGTTCAACTAAATCAAGCAAAGTCGCCGGTGTGACATTTAAGTTCACTATAGCAACAAGTTGAATAGATATCCCTGTTTTAATAGAGGCAAAAAAGGAAACAATTACTGGCCAATAAAGGAGGATGAAACATATGGCGACAAAAAGAAGCAATCTACCTTATCTTGATGGAAAACAAAGTAGGACAGTAGCATTTCTAAAACGGTTGCATTGATTCATATTAACAGAGACATTCTCTTAAAACAACATTCATTAAAAATGCAATTTACTTTTAACAGTGGCATTGCTTCAATTTTCCAGCGGCATTCTTAGATTAACAACAGCAAAATAGTTGTATGGGATATGGGACATGGGACATGCCAGCACCATGTGCGTCGACACGTATAAATGGGTGATGTAGAGTATGTTGCGAAGCAACATATCCGCGTTGGTCCCATATTTGTTCTCTTTGAACCTTTTTCCTATGTGAGGGCGGCAAATCTAGTCATGCACAAACTACCCGACCCCCCAGTTTCTTTCCTTTTTCAACAAAGAGATTGGTTCCTTACAGATGTGTGTACTGGGTTACCCCCTTTTTCCCTTTTCGACCAACAAAGTGACTGGATAGCCAGTCTATACTAATTTCCCTTCCTCCTTTCTTCATTGAACCACGTCCTAGATTCATGCTCCACCCCACCCCACCCTTCTTTCCTCTTTGAACCAAGACCTAGATTTGACTACAGAATTGAAAAAGATCCGCATGCAGCTAGAGCAATGATGGTTTCAAAGAAAGTTATACCTTAGGGTCATCGGGATGTGGCTAGGCGTGCGGCGGGAGGCCGGATCTGCCCTCACTACATACGGCAGCGAGGAAGAAGGGGTCGGAGGCCCTCCCGCACAGGCGCTGGGTGAAAGAGAACAGCGCAGCCGACAGTGGATTGCCTCCCTCGCCGAAGGCGACAGAGTGAACGCTGCACCTCCTCCCCTTCCCGGTGCGACGGGATCCGGATGGCTCCTTCACCAGCTATGAGGGGGGAGAGAGAGACAGAGGCCAACGCAGTCTTGTTTAGATCTGGTGAAGAGTGTGAGAGACTATGAATATAGCAAACCCTAGCAAAGGAACTCTGAGCCTCCAGCATGTATATATACATATATATGTAGTGCAGCGAGAGTGTGGAGAGTGCAAACCCTTGCGAACAAGCGCTGAGGCTCCAGCTTATATAGTACTCGTGTATACTACTAATATAGTGGAGTGGTTTTCTTTTTCTCTCCATAGCAATTGTTTTAAATTGTGTAAGTATGAAACGAAACTCCTTATTTAATGTACCAGTGAAGAAAACTAGTTACGATCAACTAACGATCCACGCGTCCTGGTCACACTTTCTGTCCTTCACATGCGGTACACTACGGGGCTGTTTGGTTGCTAGCCTTAGCTTGCCACGCCAAACGTGTGGCGTACCATAGCTCTCTTGGCATGTGTTTGGTTCTGTACTAATGTTTGGCTCGCCACAACCCATAGGAGCATCCGCAGTAGAAATTTTTGCCTAAGGTGCGGCGTTTGTTTTGAGCGCCACAGTTTCTGTGGTGAGCCACAGGTGTGGGCGTGTGGCTAGCTTAGGCGTGGCAAATTAAGTCTCCAACCAAACATGTCCTACCCTCGGTTAAGTGAACAACCACACACGCGCCAAATTATCGGAAAGGTGTGAGAGTGTGTACAAATAAAGAATTTTAATTTCAATTATCGGAAAGGTTTGAGAGTATGTATAGTTTGCCCTCTCTCAATAATTATGGTTTGTTGTGTTTGGCCTAAACTTGGTCGAACTTTACAAAGTTTTACTTTAGTCAAATCTAATATGCAGAGTAAATAAAAACGGAGGGGTACTACGTCCATCCGGGTTTTTAGTCCACACCATATTTTTAATCAAAGTCTGACCACATATTTAGTTAATAGCTCGACAAATAAAATTACAGGGGAGCTGAAGACAAAGTTGTGAGAAGGCTTAGAAATCAATACAAAACTTATGCTCTTAGTGCCAATGTCGATGCTTCTTCGAGGAAACATTTGGTTCATAGCCAATTGTGTGATAAAATTGCACCAACGTGAAAGACGATTGCGTCTCCAACGCAACCAAGGTGAACTGATGAAGGATATAATCTTTGTGGGTAACAAGCAAAGAGCACTGATGGAAGACAGCTTGTTTTTCGTCGAAAATCGATCAGCTTCACCAGCCGATGTAACCATGAGACGCAACCATGAGCATCGATAGGTCATCGTGGTGATGCATCATCCATTTGGCATCAAGTTTGGGTGAGGCACCAATGAAGTTTGACAAATCCTCACTATGGTCTGTTTCTTCTTGGTAATCAAGCTCGAGGAAGGAAGAACCACATGGCAGAGGACAGTGAGGCGGAACAACAATGGCCATCCAATTTTGTGCAGTTCCACTAAAATTGAGGAAGACATGCCCGGGTATGGAGATACGCATCGCTGTTTGCAAAAATATAAAAAAGGGATATAGTGTTGTTACTTTGTTTTGGCAGTGGTACAAGATTAATAGTGACATCTCAATTGTCAATAAGAATTAATGAAAAGTACACCAACAAATAGAAGCATCATGATTATCTTGATGGGAACTAAACCAGGATACCCGAGAAAAAAAAGCAGGACAGAAGCATTTATCGACGCCTTTGGATTGACATCAGCATTACTTAAAAGGGACGTCACTTTAACATGGGCATTGCTTCATTTAACCAGTGATAGTATTAGATTAGCAGCAGCAATAGGAGCATATGGACAATGACCGCACAACCACCATGTACTTTTTGTCGAAAAAACATGTATACCTCCACCGAGGCATAAACCAGGACAACTTTTCGAGTGGCCTTTCCTCTATAATAGTAAAAAATAGGTGATGTTGGACCAGCCGACGAACCCTAGCTACTGTACATGGGGAGCTGGGGAGTAGTGGTATAGAAGAAAACCCGCATGCAACGACCTGGGGAGCTGGACCAGTACAATGAAGCATGAAATCCAAAAGAAGTTATACCTCACATGGGCGAGATGTCGCTTAGGCGAGCGGGCCGGATCTGCCCACACGACGGCAGCGAACAAGGGCGCAGAGGACCTTTGTCCGTGCCAGCACCGGCTCAAAGAGGACGGTGTGCATCGGCTTCCTCCATCGCCGATGGCGACAACGTCAACGCTGCACCTCCTCACCTCCCACAGCGGACGGGATTCGGCCGGATCTGTGACCACCGGTGAGGAGAGAGATAGAGTGGACACTGTCATCTTGTTTAGATATGGAGAGAGTGAGAGAGTGTGACGCGAGAAACCCTATCAAACAAAAGGCTGCATATATAATGGAGTAAAAAAAATCTCTCCATAGCAGTGGTTTTAAATAGAATACGCGTGTTCCCAGAACAAAGAAACGAAAACTGCCGGACAAGTCTTTTTTTAACTTACCAAGAAAGAAAACTCGATCAATAACACGCCCCCGCTTCCAGGTCGCAGTTTGTATCGCTCACGTGTGGTCCCCTACCCTCCATTATTAAGTGAACAAATTAAAGGGTCGAATTGTTATGTACGTAAGCTACCTCTTCGTGTACAAATGCGCTCCATCGTGTACTCGCGGGTATGTCGGAGGCAGAGTGAGTGCGTGTACATTTCTTCTTGTATGTAGTACTCCATTTATCTCACTTCATATTGTTTCCCACTCCTATGATATTCCTATCCTAGGAACAAAATTAGGTGGTACTAAGTTTGTGTGTGTGTAGGGAGAACGAGACATCGATGTTGTGTACGAGTAGTCGCGAGAGTCGTCACTATGTGTGTGAGCGCGCACACACACATAGACATGTATATCCATGTTTACGTAAAAATCTTACTTTCATCTCCATCTCCATCTCCATATTCAATCATATTTGTCCAACCGGCACATTATTTATGTTATTAATTACGCAGCAATATTTACGTACGTCCAGCCTGACCGCTCTGGCCAACCCGAACCCTCTTCATCACCCACGCGCGGTTCCCGCCCGAAACGGTCAGTGCCGCATTCATGCCCGGCCAGAGCGGACGCGACCTCTCACTGGCGCCGGCATTGAAGCGGCGCGCCGGTTGAGGGAGCGCTGCCCCCGCCGCTTCCCGGTGCACGCGACTACTCCGCGTTCAAATGTCACCACGGCCGGCCACAACATGCATGTAAAAAATTTCTTGGGAGTCCGTGCTACAGCTAGCTGTCCTCCCCCTCCTCGTCTATCTCTTCCAGTAGTGAAAATAATTAATACTTATAATATGGTATAAAACTAAGAAATTGAGATGAGCCCAATAAACCAGAAAGGAGGAAGTACATTTTACCACTTGACACACCAGGCCACCATACACTCTCACATACTACACCGTTCCATGTAATTTATGCATGATACTAGTATATGATACTCCCCACTATGAGTAGCCTTATACGCATACAAAAAAGGACCGGAGGGAGTACGAAGCTTTATGATTTTGTTTCATGTATGTATCCTGACTCCAAGGTTGCCCCGTTACAACATTCCATCAAATACAAAGGAAAACTAACACGCATGCTGATGCATATCAATGATTCACAGATCATAGCCAATATTTACTTCACAACTAAAGACAACAGTTGTGAGAGTGTGTACAAAAAAACTACTGATGGGGTCACTATGCCGTAAACCCTAAACCCTAAACATGATTTAATTTCCTGGCTAGGTAGAACCTGTCGAAGGAAAGACGCCTGGCACCCTCGGATCATATGATGCTTTTGTGCAGTTCCACTAAAATCGAGCTGAGCATCCCTGTTGGCAAAGATATTGAAGAAGTGTGATTAGAATAATAGTACTGGCACTAGTTCATGAGACATAAACTCATCACAAATAGAAGCCGGTAGAAGTAGAGAAAGATTCACATGGAGATGGAGCTACGTGGGGAGCTGCGGCAGTGGAGCAAGCCGGCTCCAAAAGGAAGTTGTACCTGGGATGTCAGGGTGTAGCTAGAAGGGCAGTTGGGAGGCGGCATCAGCCCATACCGCGGGGACCCCCGATCGGGACGCACCGACAGTGGGTTTTCTCCCTCGCCACTGTCGACCGCGTCTACGCAGAACATCGTCCCCTTCCCCACCGGCGGGATCAGGCCGGATCTGTGACCAGCGGTGTGGCTACCGTCATTCTATGCTTGTGAAGAGAGCAACCCAAGCAAGCAGGCTTGTAGCTTAGGCTCCTGCTAGTGCATATATAGTGGAGCGTTTTTCTTTTTCTCTCCATATCAACCATTTTATATTGCGTACGTGTCATTGAAGAGTGAAATGATGGTTGCTTCGTCCGACTAACTTACTGTGTGATTTGACTGCTCCTGAGTGGCCCCTACACGTACTCCCCCTATGTGTATGACCGTTCCTGAGTCTCACTTGTACTTATCTCTATTTTCTTGCATGACACGTAGACAGCATGCGCATAGAGGAATTTTGTTACTGCATGTTGTTACGTACTACTAGTACCTACTCCCTCCTTCCGGTTCACTACTAGTACTCCCTCCATCCTGGCTTATTGGTCCCCTTTGTACTCAATTCATGGGCTCGTTCTCCTCAAGAAATTGTCTTTACCAACGTATTAATATCGGGAATGCATGCGTGAACAACGAATGATTAAACCTTGCATGCAACATTTTGACAAAGCATTGACTTATGAACATGTGAATGTGAGGGACTACAACCTCGTGCATGCATGCACCAGTCACACGTACACATGGACGCAAAAACGCACGCGATGCCCTAATGCATGCATGTCTGAACACACGACAGAACACACATGGTCACGCTCAAGTGCTCAACCTACACGTGCATGCACACACATACTCAGCCAGGGTGAGCTAGTGACCGTATAAACACCGGAAAATGTATATATTGACCGCAATGAGCGTATTATGAAGTCCACTGACCATATTTTTACAAATATACAGTGGCAGACAGTGTATTTATCTCGTTTTGAATTAAGCCATATTAACCGGAAAGGAGGCAGCATGGACTAGCATTACTTTGTTGTGTCCCGTCAACTTGCCGAACGAGGAGAAGCTTGCAGGACGGGAGAAGCGTGCGCGTGGTGGCTCGCAGGACAAGGAGAAACTTTTGACTAATGCAAGCTCTCCCTCGCTCAGGCGGTGGACGTGCAACAGTTAATTCGGTGTCAGATTGCCAGAAGCATACACTGTATTAGTACCATTATTGTTCGACTTCCCGAAGAGGCAAACAGTCGAGCGCAAAGTTTAGTACTTCGAGTACTACTACTAGTACTAGTACTATACAGGTATGTACTACTAGGAACCGCATGGTGGAGCATGTGCACTCTTATTTTATTTTAATCTATGATAAAGCAATCTTCAACACATTTGGTTCTCTTTGAGGGTTCTCGCATGTGATAATGGAAGTTGATTGCATGGAACACTCGCCACAATTCTCTCTTAATTCTGGCTCCTATCCTGTTAGAAATAGGAGCGCTCAGTAATATTTTCTCTTTTCTGTTATTCAGCATGTTTACAAGTCAGCAAACCTTGCAGCGCATCTTTGTGCGAACCGTGCTTGCTGCACTTTGAATGTGACCGAGAGCTGGCTTGATGAATCACCTCACTTCCTTCTTCTTTTTTTGCGGGGTACCTCGCTTCCTAGTGACCAATCTCTTGGCTGATCGTCCTAAGAATGCTTATATATGAATAAAGCTCTCTCATTTACCCGCAAAAAAGATTAAGCCATATTAACCGAAAAGGAGGGAGTATGGACTAGCACTACTTTTTGGTGTGTCCCGTCAACTCGCAGAACAAGGAGAAGCTTGCAGGACAAGGTGAAGCTCGCTTACGCCCTCTCCGTCTACCTGAAGCCTGGTGGCTCGCAGGACGAGGAGAAGCTTTTGACTAATGCAACCTACCCTCGCCCAGGCGGTGGACGTGCAGCAGTTCATTCAGTGTCAGATTGCCAAAGGCATACCCTGTAGTACCATCATTGTTCGACTTCCCCAAGAGGCGAAGAGCCAAGCGCAAGGTTTAGTAGTACGAGTAGTACTACTAGTATACAGGTACTAGGAACCGCATGGTGGAGCGTCTGTACTCTTATTTTATTTTAATCTCTGATAAAGTACACATTTATTCGGGGAAGTGCGGAAAACGGCAGCCCAATAGTACTATTAAAAAAAATCAAACATATAATGATGACATCGATCAACCATGCTCGAATATATCTTGGCCTCCATGCGAGCTCGTCTGTGTGTTCTTGCTCCTCGCCTCTCTCGAGGAATGGCGGGTTGGCCATTTTGCCGTCAATTGAGATCGGTTTGCTCACACTCCGGTCCCACATGTCAGTGATATGCCAAGAGAAAGTGCGTTGACTGACAGGCCATACACGTACTTGGTTTTGCACCTTCATACTACTCCCTCCGTCACAGTTTACAGGGCGCGCTTCATTCTCATGCATTTCTCTCCATGCATTTCCACCACCAGAGAGATTTTAGACGTGTTTGGTTTAATGCTCAATTAATTAGGGTGTGGTAACCGCAATCAAGTCCACAATTTTTTCTCGATGTAGGTGTGTACGCGGAGTGGAGTAAGTGCATGCATGTGTGTACCCGGGGTGGAAGCACTGCATGCATGTGTGTACGCATTATTTCCTCTAGTAATAGACGCCGTGCTATAACTACCAATGCTATTTTTCAGGCCGATCGCTAGTCGCCTTAGTCCCAGAGATTGTTGAAGCGCGCTCTATAAACTGTGATGGAGGGAGTAGTATGAGCGGATTCAAAGAAGAGCGTATTGATGGTTGCTTCTTCTGAGCAACTTACAGTGGGAAAGGTGGGGCTTATGATTTGACTGCTCATTACTCACTATTAGTGCGGCGCAACGACCGGGCTGAGTCTCCCATGCGGTTGTGCACTACTCCCTCCGTTCTAAAATATTTGTCTTTCTAGAGATTTCAACGAGTGACTACATACGAAGCAAAATGAGTGAATCTACACTCTAAAATATGTCTATATACATTTGTATGTGGTAGTCCATTTGAAATTTCTAAAAAGACAAATATTTAGGAACGGAGGGAGTATAATTTGGTGCATGGCACATGGACCCGGATGCTGAAGAGGCTTCTAGCAATACTATCAAGCTTCCAGCATTTGTTTACATAATTGACGTACTATACAAATAATTTTCTAGCGACATGAAATTGTACAATGCTCTAAGCTTTCAGCTTTTGTTTCGTGTGTCTTGCCATCCATGCTCTTTCGGAAAAAATAAAAAACTAACTTCCTTGCTAATGCATCTCAATGATTAGCTGATCAGAGCTAATATTTACATCAGAACTGAAGACAAAGTTGTGAGAAGGTGTTAAATTAAAATTGATCCATGCTTTCATTGGCAGCAACTTCCCCCCAGCTCTGTCAAAATCAACAAGGCATGTTGGGAAAAAAAGTAGCTGTCAGGAGCATGCAACATTACGATCATTTTGTGTAGTTCCACTAAAATAGAGCTGAGCGTCCCTGTTCCAAAGTTATTAAGTGTGATTACAATAATAGAGGACTGTTGATGAAACAATAAACACACAAATAGAAGCCGGTCATCTTTGCAGTCCCTCTTAAGACTAACTAGTAGGAGAAGATTAAGCAAATAGTTGGAGAAGATTAGGCTCGGAGTTGGATGAGGAGGATAGAGCAAAACCAATCTCCCTTTGTGCAGTCACACTGAAATGTAGAGACGTTGCCCGTGTGACATTTTAGTAGAACTGCACAAAACACTCTTAAGAAAAAAGTGATTTGTGCAGTTCACCAAAAGGTCGCAATAGCAACGAGGTGAAATGGATATCCTTGTTTACAAAAAAGAGGTAGAAAGGAAACAATTACTGGCCAATAACAGTTGATGACACATACGACGACAAAAAAGAAGCATATTCCTTGTCCTAAGGGAACATAACAGCACGGTTGTGTTTATCTAAAATGGTGTGAGGACGAGATTGCAATATGGAAAGTACGCCAGACGAGCTACGTTTTGGGCAAAGAACTAGGGAAGATCCACATGCAAGATTTTCCACATGCAGCGACATGGGAAGATGGGCAGTGGAGCAAGGCCGGAGGGGATACCTGGGGGTCATCGGGATGTAACTAGGAGGGCGGCGGCGAGCAAGATCTGCCCATACTACAGCATCGAGCAAGTGGCGTAGGCCCTACCGCGCCGGAGCTTGGTCAGAGAGAACGGCGGGTACCGCAGATCGGGATGTGCTGCCTCGGCATCGTCGAACGGAGAAATGATGCACATCCTCCCTTTCCGCCGGCGGACGAGATGCGGTCGGATCAGGGACCAACGGTGAGAGAGAGAGGCCACCGCCGCCTTGTGTGAGATGCTCTGAAGAGAGACAAACCCCGGCAGGTAGGCTCCATTGTATATAGTGGAGCGGACTACCTTTTTCTCCATAAAAATTGTTTTATATTCTGTGTACGTGCCATTGAGCAATATAACTTTAAAAATAACGCGCCAACACATCAAGTCGAACTTTATTTCGTGCACGCGTGGTACACGACCTCCGTAGGTAAACAACCGCTACACGCGCTCAAATTAGCACGTGGGCTGCCATTTCGTACAGAAATGATCTCCACCGTGTACCCGCGTGGGTGTGGCTGGGCACGAAGCGTGAGTACATGCACCTATTCTCTTCGTGTACGTACACCACCTACGTGGGTTTGTGTGAGAGAGATACAAACGTAGAGAGATATAGTGTGTGGGTTCGTGAGTGTTTTTGGGAGGGGGGCATGAGAGATAGACAGGGAATATGTGTCGATGATATTTGAATCAAAAAATGTAACATATGCAATGTGTGTGAAACAGAGGCCTAGATATATCATATATATAGAGGGGGCGATCCACGAGAAGAGAGTGGAGGTATCATTGGCGTGAGGTATCCATAGAATCGAAGAGAGGGATGATGTGTGTGTGTGTGTGCGCGCGATCGATAAAGAGTGCCATCGAATTTATGCGTGCCCACGTCAAAGATATAGGGTGGCTGGGCTACTGGAACATGAGAGGGGACAGGTGCAGTTTGTCTCTATGGCATGGATACCTACCTACAACGTTCGACTATCGGTGTGTGTGTGTGGGGGTGGGGAGGGCAGAGACCTAACTATAGAGGTACAATGGCTGGTATATGTGTGGAGGAGGAGAGAGACCTACCTTATGTATTGAGGGAGATCGATCAGCATCCGTGCATATGTGTAGGAGAGGAATAAGGTTGGGAGAGAGACAGAGCTAGAGTGTCGGAGGGGTTGGTGGTGGAGTTGCTTCTCACAAATGGTGGGAGAGGCCTGCTAGACAAACGAAGGGCACGCCTGCAATATCAATAAGAGAGGGGATGCCTGCCTGTCTGTGCACAAGCGTGTGAGAGATGGGTCAGGAGGCATGCACGAATGATGAGGGGGGACGATATGGCTGTGGTAAGAAGACGTAACTACATAGGAAGATCAATCGTCCTTTGTCGGAGAAAGGGAGAGACATAACTTGTGAGGTATGTCGATCGATGCGTGGGGAAAAAGAGTTATAGTCGACCTAGGTATATGTAGGGAGATCGATCGGTATACATGCATGTATGTGTTAGAAGCAAATAAGGCCCGGAGAGAAGGATAGAGAGAGAGGGATGCAGCTAGTAGGTGGTGTGAGAGGCATACTATATCAACGGGGAAGGAGTGTGCGAGTACGAGATCGATGAAAAGAGGGGCGGGAGTGAGGCATGGACAATGAGAAGAGAAGAGGGAAAGCTTGTGTTTGTGGTAGGCACACCTGGCTAGAGAGGCATACCGATCGGTGTGTGCTGGAAAGAAGGAGCTAGGGGGCCTACACACACCGTGGGTGAACGACCTAAAGTGAAAAGACAAATGTGCGCGATGGAGCTAGAGAATGCTGAGGGAGGGTGAGAGGGAGGCGGGCATGTGCATGCACGAGAGAAAGTTAGCGCTAGCTACAAAGATAAGAGGATTGTGTGGGTGTAAAAGACGAATAGAGATCATAATTCATTATAAAAGTGGATTCGAATATTTGAAGAATATATCATAGTGTTTTAAACCGATGCATGCATGAATATATATAATGGTGATAAGCATGGTGTGGTTATGAACATGTTATACTACATATAATATATAGAACATTTATTTGAATTTGTGATAATGTGTGGCTTTTGCAGCTCAGTGCTAAATACATGTCATAATGTAGGGGGCGGGGCAGTATACTTTGTGTGATAAACACAGTGTACATATGAAACATGGTTTAGATTATGAAGATCTAGTTAGTACATCAAATGTACTATTATTTGGAATCAACATCAAGTGTATTCAAAATTTTGAATTCGAGTTCATATAGTACACATAGTTCATATCTATCTCTATAGTAATCATGTGGTGTGTTGTTAAGATAATACATGAATGATGGTTTAAGTTGGCAACAATCATGATTATAGATTCTTATTCAAATAGAGAAACAAATTCAAATTTAGTTTGAATTGTAGCGGTAGTATAGACATTTGGAATGCACTAAAATGTTGGTATGAGTAGGTTATATGCATTATACAGCCAGCGAAAAAATTTAATTGGACATAACATCGATTCATAGCTTTGAATAGCATTTGTACAGTAAAACGGGACAAGACTCTCTCTTTGTGTGGCGCGAATAGTTTTATTTTTTTCATTGAGGGAAGTGCGAATTGATTTGGTACGTACAATATTACACGTTAGGCTTGTCCCTAAAATTCAACCCGCGCCTTGTTATATCCCGAAAATTCAGATATCGTGCTCCCAAAACTCGCGCCTTCACAACCCGTGCCTTGCTATCCCGAAATTACAATGCGCGCAAAAACTCCCTCCAGCTGCCAAATCCCGACACGCGAAATCCCCCTTCTAACCCTGAGCCGAAATGGCCGCTAGTTCAAATCAGTGGGGGTACTTTTGTTACACACCCTACATTTTGGACAAATGCGTCCCTAAGTCATGGTTCCCCCCCTCCCATCACCTCCTTTTCGCCATTCGAAATCCCCATTCGAAATCCCAGGCCGGCATAACCTCTTTGCTCCAGCCGCGAAACCCCACCCTCCTCCGTCCACCACCCCACTGCTGCCCAGCCGGAGCCTCTTCCCCGACGACGTCGTCCACCGCAACAGCCCGACATCCCTCATCCACCTCCCCGGATGAGGATCCATCGTCGATCTCGTTGTCCCACCGGTTCAGCCGCCCCGTCCTCCACCTGCAAGGAGCTGCTTCGACGATCGCCTCGTCTATCGCGGCTGATCCATCCCCACAGCACCGCCTTAACCTACTCCACCAGAAGCGCAACATCCTCACCGACTCCTCGAACGAAGCCGAGGCCTACTCGGCACCACCAAAGAGGTTGTACACTCATTGCATCGCACCTTCTCCTTAATTCGACTTCTCAGCGCCGACGGTGCTCCATCCCGCACCCCCATGGCGCGGCTACCTCAAAGCCGGCACCACGGGCGACATCTCCACAGTGGCTCTCCCCCAGTGCGAGGTCCCTTCGGCGGCGGCGTCCATACCAGCCGGATCTGCTGCTGCTGCTGCTGCTCTGGCTCTCGCTCGCGCTGCTGCTGCTCCGGCTCTCGCTCGCTCGCTCGCGCTGCTGCTGCTCCGGCTCTCACTCGCTCGCGCTACTGCTGCTGCTCCGGCTCTCGCTTGCTCGCGCTGTTGTTGCTCCGTCTCTTGCTCGGTCGCGCTGCTGCTCTGCTCTCCCCCTCGCTCGTGTTGCTGCTCTGCTCTTGCTCTCGCTCGCGCTGCTGATGCTGGTACATGGGTTGCTGCAGCCACACGAGTTGCTGCTCTGGCTCTAGTTCACGCTGCTCCTCCAGGCGCTGCTGCTCCGACTGCTATCTGCTACTGTGTTCCCCGTTGATCGCCTGCTGATTTAGATCACTGTTTTTCTACTACTAGTGCTCGAGCCGCCTAAACTACATGTGAAGTGCCTCTCTGCTACCAGTGCGTTCAGTTTCGACAGTAACATTTAGATTCCACAGTAAATTTTAGTTTCGACAGTTAAGTTCAGAGTCAACAGTTTTTACCTCATCTGTTGTAGTTAGGTGTTTTTTGGTGATGTAAATTTTACATCTATCACTTTTTGGTAATGTATTTTACATCATCTATTGGAGATGCTATTAGAATCCCACTTGAGATTAACGATGTATGTCTTGTACTGCTTCAGCCTCGACGTCTTACGGCTCGCCGGAGCTGCTCCAACGATGGAACCATCCATCACAACAGAGCAGTGCCCTGGACGCCGTCTACAGATTCCTTAGATCTTCCTCCACACCTCCATTAGCCACCTCTGCCGCAACTTCTTCAGCAACCAACCCAATGATGCTGAGGTCGACATGGCTACGGCAAAGAGGTTGTACACTTGTTGCATCACTTATTACTCTACATTCATGTTGATCCATTAGGGCTATTTTGGTTCAAAGGAAAAAGTGAAGGAAAAACATAGCAATAGGAAATTTTCCTATGGCACTCTACTATTCAATTATTCATGCATTTTGTTGAAAGGAATGGAGCAAAACATCCACCTGGACCTACTTTTCAAAATCCTATGCATGAAAACAAGACCAAGTGCATTAGTGGCAGAATAACATTCTAACTGTACACGCTTTCATATGGTTTCACTTTAATTTGGCCATGTTTCTTTGCATTCCTCTGCTCTTCCAATTCCTGTGAACCAAACACCCAAGTTGACAGAAATCCTGTGTTTACAAATGCTCTATTTCCCATGTGCATTCCTATCCTATTTCGGTGTTTTTCCTATCCCTGCGTTTTTAGAATCCTGCAAGCCAAAGGAGCCCTTACAGAATTACTTCAGTTACAGGTAGGCGTCGAAGAAAACTTTGTGTGGTTTGTCCTGCTCCTGCCGCGACGTCGTCCACCTCACCTGAGCTGCTCCATCGACAGAAGCATCCACCAAACCAAACATCATGACTCCTGACCATCTTTTGCCGCCTCAGATCTCCTTCCCTGCCGCCGGCACCCACCGCAACTGCATCACCATGATCGACTCAGCAGATGAACCTGAGGAGTACACGGGTCCACAAGAGAGGTTGCACTCTTTTGTTTCTGCTTATGTTATGCATTGCTTAATATTACCTGCTACTTTATCATCCTGTTCACCTCTTAGACTCCAAGTCAGGTCCAAATTAATGTTCAAACTTGAGTTTTAAAATTACTTGTGGGGCACATATCGAGGCAGCAATGAATAGTATCTCTGTCTATTATCTGGTTCACCTAGGGTATGCCTATGTTGTTCATCTTGGGTGGGAAACAAATAGTAAAGCAATCATCATCTGTCTTTTTATTAAATTAAAGCTATCATCAGCCTGCTATCATTATTTTTGGATCCATCCACTGGTTGTTACCATCAATCTAGATTTCTGCAAGCTCTCCTTACTATTTTTTTTTCATATGCATGTCAGATATTGTACACAGTCATGCTGAACATGTAGAGAAAAAGAGAAGAGTTTTGCGCGGCAATACAATGTCATGCAGACATCGCTCCATGGTGGGTTCAATGGCAAACCCTCCCCCCTCTCCAGATTGTAATCCAGAGGAAGATATCTATTCTGAGGCGGATTCAGACGCAGCTGACCACTCCTATTTACCCCCAAGGTGTTTGCTCTAACTTGGCATGATGATGTTGGTCATATCATGCATATGTTGCCTTGCAGTGCCTACTTTCGACATCATATATGTCATCTGCTTAGTTTAGACATGTTCTGTAATGCCACCTATTTAGTTTCTATATCATATATGGGAATTATGCAGTCTCATCTCTTTTAGCCAGCTATAATATATGTGAAATATGCAATGCCATCCTATTTAACCAGGCATCATATATTTGAATGATATCTTGCCCATCCTTTTCTTCATTACATTTCCATTTGTCGACAATGTTTGTACATTAAACTACTCTTCCTGTGAATCAGCCATTTGAGTGGGTGATGGAAAAATCTGGAGTGAAAACAAGGTCTTCAGGGTAGACAGTGCTACCTGTCGAAGCAGATCTCTTGCTGGGTCCCGATAGCTCCTCAGAGATGGATTCAGAGATAGATGACCAGTCCTATTCCCCCACCGAGGTGTATGCTCTAACTTGTCACAGTTATACTGCTCATATCATGCATATGGTGTCTTGCATTGCATAGTTTAGACATCATATACACAATATTCAACACCATGTTCTTAGTTCAGACATCATATATGCGAATGTCCTCTGCTTAGCATATAAATCACATATGTGAATTAAATCATGCGATCCTGATTACTTAGATAACATGTATGTGAATTATGTCATGCGAACCTGTTTACTAAAGACATCATATAATTATCTCATGCCATCATGTTTAGTTAGTCATCATATCTTTGAATTATGTCATGCTATGCTATCCAGTTTAGATAGACAACATATATGTGAAATTATGTCATGCTATCCTTTTTAGTTAAACAATATACATGTCAACTTTTTCATGCCCTCTTTTTTTCACACTATCTATTGCATCTGTCTCTCATACAAGGTCTGTACATTCCAACTATGTTTCCTGTTATTATCCATTTGAATTGGAGCGGGTGATGGCAGTATCTAGCGGAGTAAAAACACGGTCTTCAAATAAAACAGTGCTACCTCTTGGTAGAGATAGCACCCCAGTTGTACATGCACGAGAACCAGCCCTGCCACACATAACCCAGGCTCTCGCAGATTGTACCCCTACCGCGATGGACAGAGAACCAGCTTCACCCAATCTAACGCCAACCCCAGCAGATAGTAACCCAGTTCCTGTTGACATAGCACCATCTCCACCACAGAGATCCCAAACAAGATCAGTTAGTAAGGCAGCTCCAGTGCCCAAAGCGCCAGTACTACCACGGCGAACCCCAACTCCACCAGTTCGTACACCTATTCCTGTGGAAGAAGCACAACCAGCCATTTGTAGTTTAGCATCTATCACATTTAATGTTGTTAAATCCTATGTGCATATCTTCCCATCATGGAAATGTTATACTGAAGATGAAGGAAAATGCCAGTTACAGGTGTTCGTCCAGGGGTTATGTGTAAGTAATGTTATTCATGGCAATTACTTTGCTTTGTCCCATACATTCTACCTCCATGATGCTTATAATACAACAAATTTTCCCATTTTTCTCTATAGAGAAGGACCGATTTGGAAACTCAGGATGAGGTAGCCTGTACTAATACCTCTGCTATCTTCAAGAATGCTTGGTGGCAGTATCATAATTACCTGAAGAAAACGTACTTCACTGGCAAAGAAACTCATCAAATTCCCTTACGTTCTCCTGAGACACATTTACTGGACGATGACTGGGAACGCCTTGTTCTGTACTGGTCCCGAACCAAGAATGTGGTAAGGTCTATGAGCTCATTTTTTATTTTTAAGTACTATATGCCTGCGTCTTACTGTACTCTGTTCGTGTAGAACAAGTGCTTAA
Organism: Thinopyrum elongatum; assembly: GCA_011799875.1. Lineage (NCBI taxonomy): Eukaryota > Viridiplantae > Streptophyta > Magnoliopsida > Poales > Poaceae > Thinopyrum > Thinopyrum elongatum. Next base: position 215,387,230 of record CM022303.1, read on the forward strand.
ACCTGAAGAACAATTGTTCTCATTTAAGATTCCATTGCTATCGTGCATACTACTTTGCTCTTGTATCACTGTATTTACTCATACAAACTTATTTTTAAATTGAAGATTCCAATCGAAACTCCAATGGCACAACAGGTATGTTTACGCATGTTTCTTTAACAGGTTTGCTCTTATAAATAGCTCTGTTGATTTCAATTTCAATTGTGTATACAAATGACTTCTCATATCATGCACATTACTAGCATCACAACAGAGCCAATAGTGTTATTGTACATGTAGACCCATGGTACCCATCTGAAATCTTGTTGTGCCATGTAGTTTCCCACGCTTTGTATTCTTTCAGTGCTACTTTGTCTTGAACAAATATGATTTGAACCATGTCTCTATTTTGATTTGGCAAGACAATGCAGTGACCACAGGACATAGATATATGTTTGTTTGATGCTTTTATTATGTACTACTTGGCAATAGAAGACTTGGTAGTTCAATCCTGTCCACCTTACTAATGAACTGGTTCACCGAAATGAGTTTCATATACTAGAACATGCTAAACCTGTTATGTGTCTACTTGTTTCTTCTTTTAGAATGCTGACAGAATATTGGGGAAGAGTGCCTTCTTAAGCAATGGTAAAGGAAGTAATGCAGATAAGGTTCAGGATAGTGAGACATCCTTGTTGGTCTCCAACAAAGCTTATAAAGCAGCTCAGGAAAACTATCTTGAAGACAGTGAGACAACCCCAAAGTCCTGTCTTGGTGTAGTGTTCGAGTTACTGGCCACTACCGCTGGCACAAGCTATTCAAACTCACTGTCTGAATCAGTTCGGTTTCTTGAGTCTCAATTACAAGCTGAAAGACATCGATCAGCTATGCTGCGACAAGAAGCCGAAGGATTGCGGAAGTCCCTAGAGCATTCAGATGCATACTTTCTGGTGCAACAGCAAGCATTGGAGTATTTTAGCGCCAAACATGAGAAAGCTAATAAGCTTGCTAAGCTTATTGCCAGCATGGTGGATACCCAGGATAATGTTTCTTGAGCTCTTCTGAAGTTGTTTCAGTTATGGACTTGTTTTGCTGCAGCGTTTATTTGCACTGGTGGCCAATTTAGATGGCCAGTGTATGTAATATGCTGCTTTGTTCCCTATATTTGCACTGGTGGTGAACTTTGATGCCCAGTGGATGTAATATGTGTAATAGCCATAATAGCCTAGCGTTAGTTGCTTGCTTTTTTATTTCCTTATTGTCTTGCTTAGTTGTTTGCTTGTAGTCACTGCAGTTCTTTTTTCGTGTTTTTCTAGTGGCCACAATAACCTATTTTTATAACTAGGCCACAATAACCATGGCAACACACGGACTGTTGTAACCATGGTCCTGCTACCTGCTGTAATGACCATGGGCCTCCTACGGGCCGTAGGATCCATGGGCCTTCTACGGGCTGTAGGATCCATGGGCCTTCTACGGGCCGTCTCATCAATGGGCCTTCTATGGGCCGTATAATCGTTTCGCCAAACATGGACGTACTATTCATGGACCAATAACGGTCCGCAAAATGGGCCATAAATGGGCTAGAGTGGAAATCGTCTGTTTATGGCCCGACCATAACAGGCCATTAATAGGTCGTTCATTGACGCTATGAAAACAGCCCAACGTGTTAACGGGCCACAATCGGGCTGACTATAACCACGGGCAGAATTTGGCCCACAAGCGGAATAGGCCAGTAACGGACCGTAAGTAGCCGAATTCTAGAAATGAGCCCAAGAATAAATGGGCCCTTAGAAGGCCGAAAGTTAACACGGGCTGAAAATGGCCTACGGAATAATGGGCTATTAATGGGTATAAAGCGATACACTGTTCATTACGGGCCAGTTTCACCTCGGGCCTTTAATGGGCCCAGAGTTACAAAGGGCCTCGTATGGGCTGAAAGACGTCATAGGCCATACATGGGCCGGAAGTTACAACGGGCTGGAATCATTTTGGACGGCCCAGATGATGCTACTGGGCCTAATTCGGATAGGCCGTAACGGGCCGTGAGTTAGCGGGCTGTAAATGGGCTATATGCTAACAGGCCGTTAACAGGCTTTCCGTGGGCCGGCCTGCTACCTTTTGACCAAGTCAAACAGGCCAGCCTTTTCACCGGAATGGGCCTTTGTTGGGCTGTGCCATGCGTCGATGTATCATAGGCGCCTCTGGTGCAATGAGTGGATGACATCTGTCCCAATGGTGAGCCGACACGTGGTTCCTCTGGCCATTGAGAATTTTACACATGGAAAATCCCCATTGGTCCGGGCTATTAACGGGTTATCGGATTCAAACCGGAACCTGATAGCTTAACGGCCACCCGTTACAATGGATGCCACATGTCGGTTACCCTAGACGAAAGCACTTCCATGACGCGCCATTTATCGTCATGGAAGTGGACACTTCCGTGATGATAATTTTGGTATTGTCATGGAACACTTCTACGACAGCACAGGTATGACTATCTTGCTTCTGTCATAAAATCATCATGGATGTACATGCATGACAGAAAATGTGACCTACTATGACAAACACGTATCATCACAGAAGTGTATTTTTTTTGTAGTGTCCTGTCCTAGTTTTCGGATGCCCCAACGGCGTCCGGGGTACGCGCGGGGCAGAGTCCCCGCCTAGGGAGCAAGGAGTGCCCCTCAAGTCTGCGCTCGTGACACTCTCACGTAATAATGAGTAGGGGCTGTACACACCCCGGAGTCTCCTGAGTGCTGCCCCTAAGCCCCACGGGGGCTCCCGCCCACGCCCAAGTGGAAGCTCCATGCTCCGCGCTGGCAGACGACACTGTCCACCAATGACTATGCCCGCGCCCAGTGGAAGCACTGAGCTCCGAGCTGGTGAGAAGACTAGTGTAGACGCCGGACACGGCGGTCTTTTCTTTGTGCTCTCTTCTATAATCCGGTTCGCTGTTTTTGAATGAAATTCGAAGTTTTGTGCATTTACTAAAAAGAAAAAAGGGGGAATTTTTTTGATTCGCGGTGTTTCCCTTTTTCTCCTATTTGTGGTTTGGGAGGCATGGCTGCTGCCTGCTATCCCCTCCCGAGCACCCCGCGAGTGGGGGCTGGGTACGGCGTGCGCATCTGAGCTAGCCCCAGTGGCATTAGGGCCCTCTCGAGGCCGAGGACGCAATTGCCACGGGTCCGCCCGTGCGCACACCTCGCCAAAGCTTTGGCGCCTGGCTCCTCGCGCGGCGCTCTCAAGTGAGCCAGCAGGCACGCACCATGCCCGGCACTCCGCTTTTGGCCTTAGGAGTATTTAGCTCTTGGCCTTGGGAGCACTCAGCGTCGGGCACCTCTCACGCTCCCGCGAAGCTCGACGCCTGGCAGGGGCACATCGGGAGACCCGAAGCTCTCGCAAGCCCCTCCTGGGGCTGACTGGGGGCTCCAGAGGGCCCGTCTCAGGAGAAGCGTGTCTCTACGATACAAGAACTTGTCCAATATCACGAACACCAAAAGCTAAGTCATACCAACTACTCTAGTCAAGAGCCTCCCAGCTCACGGTGGCATATCTCCAAAAATAATTTAAAAGGCATATCATTGTTTCATACATCATAGGAGAACCCTCTCCAAAAAAATGCTTTCATGCCCCCGTGGGGTTATAACCAAAATCTTAGCAGAGAAGCAGGGGAAGAATGGCCTAGGGAGATGCATCGTCACCATCGTCACCACCATCGTCGGCGTCGTCGGCCCCACCCTCCTCGATTAAAGGCGGGCCGTTGTCGTTGGTAGGGGCGAGCAACACCATCAAGTCCTCCACATGGTTGTCCACCCAGTCCACCAGGGTGCCTTCGATCACCTCAGGTACCGGGGCTGTCACAACCCCGAAGTCGAAGTCAGGATCGGATCGGAGGAGATGGCTGAAGATGCGTGAGACGGCGCGAGAAGGTCGCGGCTCTTCTCCTAGATGATTTGACGTGCCCTCGCAGCTTCACCTTCGAGGCTCTCCACAATCCTAGTGAAGAAGCCAAGATAGCCGGCATCATCGGCGACGAGGGGGCTGGCAACGCTCTCATCGCAAAGGTTGCTCAGGGCCCGGTTGGCCCTATGCTCGAGGTCCTGAAACATCTTGGAGCGTGTGTGCTATAGTCCTCGGGCCCGCTCTGCTTTATCCGAGGCCTTTGCCACAAGAGAAGGAACGCCCTCCACCTGCGTGTAAAGGAAGGATAGCTCAACCGCAGTCGTGGCGTGGGCTTCCACCGCCGCTCGCTCGTGACATTCCGCCGTGGCTAGCTTCCCCTTGAAGCCATCAGCCTGGCCCCTCAGCTCATCACGCCGCGCGCGGAAGCGAGACTCTTGGCGCTCTAGCTTCTGGCGGTACTCGTCGGCGAGGGCCTTGCGGACTCCGGCCACCCTCTCGTCGGCCTCCTTCCGGGCCGTCGCCTCCCGGTCGGCCAGGGCATCCTCCGCGACGGCCACCTGGCGCTCCATCACCTCCAGTCATTCGTGCTCCAGGCTGTGCTCCAACGCCTCGAGCGCCAGCGCGTCCTCGCGCGCCCGGAGTCCCGTCTCGTCCGTGGGGGCCCCGCCTGACGGTGTTGTGAGGGCAGCTCTGCGCACCTGAACCTGCCGCGCAAGGGTGGCATTTGAGGCCTGAAGCTCCCTCTCGCGCTCTCGGTCGCCTCACGATGATGATCCGCAGCTCAGGCCTCCTCCAGGGCGCGGTCACAAGCCTCCCGTGATGCCGCAAGGGACTCCTCTGCCTCCACGTGGGTGCGCTCATGCTGCAAGCGGCCAAGGTTGATGGCGACTTTCAGTTGGCACCATTTGCGTGCCAGGCGAAGGCCCTCGGCCTCGAGACACGTGTCAACGTCGCCAAGCTCCGTCCCAAGGAGGCCTAGCGCGCTCGCTGCTTCCCGGAGAAGGTCACGACGGACGGCACTGCACCCGCGTGCGAGCTCCAACGCTCGGCCGGGCCATTTGCCAGTGCCCCGGTCGGCTGGAGAGGCGCACGATGACTCCCCCGACTCCGGCGGGGGACTGGGGGCTAGAGCTCCTTCGACCGCTTCCCCGGCTTGCAGCAGGGCACGGTGCGGGCCTGCCCCGCTGCTTGAAGATGGAGCCATTGCACGGGTCGCCCGGCCGCCAGCGAAAACCAGCGGGGGAGCCCTCGGCACAGCCTTCGTGCCCCAGAGGTCGCTCCGGAAGAAGGACGCCGGGAGTGCAGGCCTGTGGCCCCCCAGGGGCGGCCTCAGCTCATGTACAGACGCCACCTTGCACGCGGCCGCCCGGCTCGTGAGGCCTAGGGTCGCGACCGGACCGGAGGCCTCCGGAGGTCGCGCTCAGGACGCGCTCGCCCCCGCAACAGGAGAGATCCTGAGGGGCAAAAGTCAGAAGAAGACGCGATATGCGAAGGTCAAGGAGGGCAAGGTACTTACTTGTCCACGGCTATCCACTTCCTCTTTTTTAGGACCCTCGGGGTAGGGCCGCAGCGGCTCCCGAGCCCCTTCCTCTTGCGGGATGCACCGAGACCCAGAGGGGACTCGCTGGGGGCCGACGCGTAGCCTTTCGCGGTGGAGACAGCGGCGGTATCCGTGGGCGCCTGCTCTTCAGCGGCCACCTCAGGAACACATGGTGGCGCCCGCACCTCAGCGGCCACCTCAGGAGCGTCAGGTGGTGCCTGATCCCCACAACCACCTCGGGAGCGCGCACCTCGGGGCCTTCATGTTTGGGAGTCACCAAGAGGGGGTTGTCGCGAGGCCCCTCGTGGCCCTCGGGGAGCAGCCCCCACTCGTCGAAGCAGGGCATCTTCTTGGTGAAAACCCTCCTGTTCGAGCAGCTGTACAAAGGACATCCCTCAGTAGGAATAGCGGCAGGCGCCTCACCAGTCAGAAGCTGGAGCACCACGTGCAATGTGTTCGAGGGGAGCGAAGGCACCTGGAGCCTCATGGGGTCATCAGGGCCGGTGAAGGCCCACATTGGGCGAGTATGGCGCTGGAGCGGAGCGATGTGCCACCGAACGAACTCCCTCACCACCATCGCCGTCGTCACCCCTGCCTCCTTCAGCTTGCCCAGCCTGGACAAGATGAGCGCGAGCCGCGGGTCAACGAGCTCCGCGTGCCCCCAGCCGGAGCTCGGCTCCACCGGCACCGATGGGATGAGGAGCAGAGGGCTGCGCGCGGTGGCATCCACATACACCCATTGCTTCCGGAACCCCATCACATCTGGGCGAAGCGTGAAGTCGATGCCAGAGCCTGCAGTCGCCATCACCGACCGAAGCGACACGCACCCCGAGCGCTACCCACTGTCGACCAGGTGGAGCGAGAAGAAATGGTGGAGCAAGGCCACGGACGGGGCAATGCCCACGAAGGACTCACACAAGAAGCCGAAAGCGGAGAGGAGGATGATGGATCTGGAATCCAGATGCAGCGCATGGATCTGGTAGTGCGAGAGCACGGCGTTGAAGAAATCGGAGAATTGAGGCAGCAGGCCGGCAAAGAGAGCGTGGAGATGAAGGGGGATCTCGGTGGCCTCCATGTCGGCCAGGGCCCGGGAGGCGGGCCAGACCTTGGTTGCCTTCCACTCATTGGAATCGGCGATGATGGCATGTCAGACCTTGTCCAGCCCCTCCTGGTTGATCACCGTGGACCGGTCCAGCGCTAGCCCCGGCCCCGGCGAGGGCTCCGAGGCCGCAGGGGTTTTGCCCTTCTTCTTCAGGGGAGCCATGGCGGCGAGATGGGTTCGAGCTGTCACCGAATCTGGCGAAGAAGGCACAAGTTCGCGAGGAGGAGGAGGAGGAGGAGCAAAAGGTAAGCGCACAATGGGTAAATGATGACTAAGGTGTGTGCACCAGGTAGTTGTCAAGTGGAGAAGTTGCCGAGGCGGCGTGGGGAAGTGGAGACGCCCACGTCCCATCAAGTGCCAAGCGTCAGCCTGGTTCATAGGCGATTGGGGCCCGCGGCGCTTCGCCCTTGCCCTTTGGCTTCGCCTCGAAGCCAAGTCCGAGCGCGCCTTGGGCCCGGGGGCTACTGTCGGCGTTCTGGGAACTAGGGTATCCAGACTTGCCTGCCTGTGGCCCATGGCGTGGCTTCATCGACGGCCTGGTATGACCCATCTACAAGACTACCAAGACAAGACCCTCCCGAGGGGCCAAGCCTTGTGGGGCAGACGACGCCAAGACCTCCCGAGGGAGCGGCCTCCCCAGGCTGCCTCCTGAGGAGTGGAGATTCCTTTGCAGGTGCCCAAACCTCATGAGGTTGCGGTGACGCAAGCCATGACGACCAAGGCCAGGCGGGCGCCAGCGGGCGCAAAGGAGACAGTTTCCTGTTTGGTGCTAAGGAGGCAAGCGCAGGCGTGGGTTCCCGAGGACTCAGGCAAAGGTTTCCATTCCTGTGCAACGAGACCAAGACCACCAGGACGGCTGGACGGATGTCATCACCGAGCCCACCGCAGCGTCATGCCAGAAGCTTTGCAGGTGAAGACCACCTTTCGTCAGGATAAGAAGTACTACTTGTCCCCTTTCAAATTGGCCGTTGTGGAATCCCTTCCCGCCTACGTTTTGGGAAGAGGACCAAGGCCACTATAAATATAGGTTAGCCACCACCGTAGAGTGGGACGAACCCCCCGGGATCGGATCCTTTCCACCCTCACCAGAGCAGACCTCGCGAGGTTGTTCATCCCTTGTATTTGTTCATCCTCAGCCCCTCGTGAGGCAAATCCACCACAAAGCAGGAGTAGGGTCTTACACCGCAGGTGGCCCGAACCTGGGTAAACTGCCGTGTTCATCTTTTTCCTTGTTCCTTGAGCTAGGCCATAGGGCGACGAGCTGGTTGGCTAGATAGGTTGAGTTCTTCGCACACGCCCCAGAGTTTGAACCTTTCTTAGTTCTGCGGAGCCCTGAATCCGACAGCCACAAGGTGGTATCAGAGCCTACTGCCTGTAGGAACCACCCTTCCAAACTCCTTGGCCAAAGTCGAGTCTAGTCATTGAAAAACTTTTACTAACATGGCTGTGTGGCTTACGGGCCCACGTCGCCATTGGGTGGTATTAGGATCTTTTATTCCTCGTCTATACTCTGGGATTCCGATCTCTCTTCTATTTGGATTAAATGATTTTACTAAATCTAACTCTAGGTTCTCGTACTCACTTCCTGCCGGAGAGCCCCTTCATTCCAAATGATTGACTGCTTCACCAGAAGGTTCCGAAGAGGCTATTCGATGTTTTCCTAAGACACTTATGCCCACTGCTTTGCAAATTCCCTACCACTATTATATCCCTATGGATAAATACATACACATGTCGTTCTTACCTTTTTCCCAGTTGATCTTGTTATTACAAGATACCCCAAAATTCTCTCTATTGCTCCGAGAATACTTTGTGCCTACTGCCTTGCGGTTCTTTGCCACCTAAATACCCCCACGGATAATTTCTCGCAATTATCGAGTATTCGCTCATCGTCAGTTGATTCAATATGTTGCAAATGCTCGCAATCCTCCATCAGATCCTAGAATTCATCCTTCTGGCTCAGACATCATTGTAAACATGGGCTAGATCTCGACCAATCAAATTGCCATCGATTGTATCTCTAAGCCTACTCAACTTATCCATCCTTAATCAGAGCATTTGCTTCTGATCCCTTGATTTGGAAATCATAATTCCTTTGCATTTGAGCTTTGAATTAGTCAGTTATTTCTATAATCCAACGTCTTTGCATTGTTTTTTCCTCTGATTGTGTGCCGATGCTCACATCAGCTCTGTTATGGATCATCAGATCCTTTGTTGAATTATCATCCAACAGTGTCCTTCGTATACTAAACCTCGAGTAGTTCTTTCTCTGATATATAATTCCATTGGTAAATCCTATTCTCTTATTGGCCAACCATGCTCTGCTTTTGAGCTAGTGATATTTACTCTTGAAACTTGTGGTATATGTTTCTAAGATGCCCCTATGGGTTGAACCTATGCCTTCTCTAAACCGTGTGAACCCGAAAGTTTTCACGAGTCATACTCTTTTGGTGCTTCGCCAGATAAAATTTCAACACTGCAACTTCTTCGAAAACGAGAAGTGAATGAAAGGTTATGCATTGTAGAAGTGGGAGTCGACCTTGAACCTTTGTGTTCATGCCCACGGACACGATGTGGAAGTTATCATGAAAGCTTCTTGCAAGAATATTTAATCATTTGAATAATTCTTCCAGTGTCGTAAATTGGATCCCTTGCAGTTATGGTTCCGACCATGCTAACCTTATTCAATATATCTGAAAGGAAACCATTCCATTGCCTCGTCTATTTTGACAAGATTAAAGTATCTGCTATCACAAGTCAACGCTCCAATTCATTTTCTATTCTGATCTGCCTTCAAGTATTACCATCTGGTATCTCGAGGATACCACGAAACTACATAACTTCTTAAGAGTTCTTCATCAACTACTATTCTTGCCGATTCCATTTTTCCACGGGTTCTGAGTTGTTAGAACCCCTCAAAGACACCGCCAACTGAATCGAGTTTGTACTGCGATTCAAAAACTCTTGGTAATCTTCATTGCTTACGAGTTTGTACTCGATCATGTCATTCCTAGCTGATTGACTACATCATCATCATCGGGTTGACTGCTTGCCCATTCTATCTATGTCCTTCATCCCTGGGACACAATCCCAACAGTGCTCTAAGCTTACATCAAACTTTCAGCATCATATTGTTTGTCTTGAGAGACAACTCTGAATTCTAAGATGGCATCATATCTATGGTTATAATAGCCTTTTGCTTCACCATTCCCTTGGCTTGATGTCATCGCCAATCGAGTGCATCTTTGTGGAGCCTCTCGACAAAATTTGTCGTGATCATCATCAATGTTTTGACTCCTTCCAGGATATCAGTTGAATTCATGATCATAAATGCCATCCTCATCCCTTGGTAATTTGAGTTACCATCGACAACATACTTACCTTCCTTCATCACAAACTTGTTGATGTTATGGATGCAGCTTGCTATCCAGCTTGTATTATGTTCTACCTTGTAGTATTACCGTCTTATATACCAAGGATGTTGTGAAGATTGCTCCACCTCTTAAGAATTCTGGGTATAATTATACTTCTCACCATCACTATTCTTTCTTGGTCCCATGTGGCGACCCGCCTGATTACCACTATAGCCAGACGGTCGCCACGCATACATGCCCAGGAACTCACTCTGGCATGCGTGTTTACAACAAGTATCAAGAACACAGGCATTTCTATTAATGGATATATAAGTCTTACATGATATTTTACAAGGGTGATGGCAGCGGAAAAGATCTATTTAAGGCAGCAGGGTCCTGGTGCGGCTCCAATCCACAGGGATCTGACTGGGTTACTCTCCTAACCCGCAAACACTCCGGCTCCTCGACGACGAATGACAGATCCTTATGTGAACCTAGCCACATTGAAGGCCGCTGAGTACTTTTGAATGTACTCGCAAGCAAACCAAACTAACATATACACCAAGCAATGCCGTCCATGGCATTCAAGCATGCGTTTGTTATTAGAGCAACATTAATTATCATGGCATAACATCCCTATCTAGCAATATTACTTACAATGTTATAACAGGATTATCCAGTGTGATACTACCAAAGTAAAGTAAAGCATGAGAAGTGAATAACTCATACTCCAAACATTCTCATGATCCAATCCAAATCTGATCCAAATCCAATCCAAATCATGTGGTCATCCAACACCCATCTTATAGCCATCCCATGGCTAACATATCATATTCCTGACATCATCTGATGTCTATGTGTCTGCATTACAAGTCTGACAAACTTACTCTCTTACAGGTTGTCCCACAATCCTCGGAATACTCATGAGTTGCTGAGTACCTCCGATCATAAGACAAGTTCTTCCATCATTATTATCTTTGTTATGATTGACCACCTAGTGAGGTCTGGACGGACTGTCCAATACCATGGAAACGGCTATTCGAATAGATTCTTACACTCTGTAGAGGTTGCGCACTTTACCCACACCATGGAGCACCTGGCCTCATGATCCCATTCGGGTGGACTAGTGTTGCTCCAATGAAACCTGCCTAACCCGTGACTCCTCCATCGTACCACTGACAATCATTCTCCCCCAGAGTCAAGCCCTGGGTGGCCCCTGTGTCACCTCGTGACACCTGCCACCATCGTGGCCAAACTAAACTATCGCAAACGAGGACGCCGACACAATACTCAACTGGGCTCACAAGGTTATCGCCGCCTATCGGGCCAGGGCAGCACACGCGCATAACCTTCCCTGTTTGGTGGTACCGGTAAAAGAGCACGCGATCAGACCAAGTCAAGGCCATCCCGTACCGGCAAATGTGGCTGCACGGATAAGTCCGGACAGGTGACTCTGGATCAACCGACTAGGTTTAACTTTAGCAGGTACTTAGCAAGCATGGTTGTTTATCACAACAAGTTGAGGTGGCAGCAACTATGCCTTTAAGTAAATTACTTTGAACTACCACATAGCAAACTAGTGCAAGTAATGTAAACAGTAAGTGCAATCTAGCAGAAGTTTAATCATTTCTATCACAGGCATAATCATTAATTAAACATGCAAGAATAACACAGAGCAATGCTTTAGGGCATATGTGAGATGGTCGGCTTGCCTGGGGGTCGATGAATACTTCGGGAAGAAGTGCGATGAAGCCACAGAAGAATTCGCCGGAAAGGATTCCCTCTTGGAGGGCTGATAGAAGGGCAAGGGCAAAATGGTCATTTTCATAGTGTGGAAACAATATGAAAATGATACCATCGGAACGGGCTCGATGAACTGAAGACGTGGGCGTTGGTTTCACCTGAATCAGAGTTAGGACCAAAAAGATGTAAAGGTTTCAAGATCAGGGACTATTCTGTAAATAATATATTCATAGACAGGCCCCTGGCGGCTGAACCGAAAGCGCCTTTCTGAAAATACGCTTTCCAGAGGGGAAAACGTATTCTTGCCCGAAGAGTAAGAAGAATGCGCTTTCGAGACGGGAAAACGTATTCGACAGAATACGCCTCCACTTGACACGTCAGCGGGACCGGGGTCAACGCACTATGTGGCTGACTGGTGGGGTCCGTGCGCAGGTGGGGCCCGCCGGCTGGGTTGCCTCCTTCTACCTCGCGTACGCCCACGAAAATAGAGGAGGTCGGGCAAAGCGTGGCCGGCGCCGGCGCTCGCCTGGACAGCTCCGGCCATCTCCGGAAGAGCTCGGACCGCCGGAGCGACCAGCGCGAGGAGGCGCATCCGCCGGTGGGCACTGCTCTCGCCGGAGAGCAGCGGAGCTCTTGACCGCGGCAGACGGCGGCTACTGCGACTCCGGGCACGGCGCTGCGGTCACGGAGATGAGGGTGACGAGCCACGGGGAGGGTCTAGGTGGTGGTGAAGGCTGCTAGTGATGGTTAGGTGGAGAGGGGAGAGACCTCTGAGCTCGAATTCGAGCAGAGGGCTGGCACGGCTATGGCGGTCGTGAGGTGGGATTGGGGCGCCGGGTCTAGCTCCCGTGGGCTAGGAGGGAAGCTGAGAAGGAGAGGAGGCAGTTGGGAGTGGTGTGGACGCTCTGGGAGGGCTTGGCCTTGGCTATTTATAGCCGGCCGAGGGCGACGGATGAGGATGGCTGCCGTGGCGGTCTTAGCCACACACTGGAGCTCACGGTGAGCTGGCATTGGACGCACGCGGTGCCGACCTGACGAGGCACGGCGCTACATGACGCGACGGCGAGGAAGAGGCCAAGGATAGGAGGAAGACGACGGTGCTCACGGACGGGACAATGCTGCGGCGGCGACTGCCGTGGCGTGATGAGGAGGAAAGAGGAGGGGAGAAGGGTCTGGAGAGGGTCGCGTGGACGCGGGGGAGCCGCTGGACATGCTCGGACAAGCGGAGACTGGCCAGAGGCGACCGCACGGAGCTGACAGAGTGCAGAGCACTGTTTTGGCGCGCTCTCATGCGTGGTTACCAAGGGCACCGCATGTCCAGGGCACCGGATGGCTCTAGGACCTTGTCCATCACTCTCCTCGCTGCTCAAATAGATGATAGAGGTAGCTGGAACCATCTAGGTAGAGCTGAGATGAAAGAAACTTGCAGAAGAAGATTCTAACAACAAACTGTTTGATATGAGCTGAGAAAGATTGAGCAAGAGATAGGCTCTGGTTTTTGGCTGAGAGTGATCATCCACTAAGATGGTCTTCTCTGCAAATTTGTAGCTCATATGGATGAAGATAAGTGGCACTTGCTGTAGAATGGACCCTGTTGGTGAGAAAGGCAAACTTTGATGTGGCACTCACATACTAGTTTGCATTGAGCTGAAACTTTGAGGAGGTGAATGATTTGAACATATGAAGCCACTGTAAAAGTGTCATACCATTTGGGTACACCAAAATGGTACTTGCTTCACAGAGGTTCCAAATGGACAGAAACTTAGGAAAAATGTAGTGGGAAAATGGATGGATGGATTGAGCTGGTTTTTGGTTTCCATGAGTGATTTGTCAATGTTAAACACCATGAAAAATTTCAGCTCAAATGGATCAAGGGTTCAAGCACTTCCTTTGCAAACTAGAAATCTGGACAGAATTTGCAAATGGATGCTGTGCTCAAACTTTGAACTATGGAACTTGGGTTCTTGATGGAAATGGTGAAGATATGGATAGGAGAAGCTCCATAATTTATTTGGGATTCTTCCTGGCTACCAAAATGGTAGTTCCTTTAGAAACTGCCCAAAATGCAATATTGGCATTAAATAGGAAATTGCAATTTCCCTTATTAAAATATGGCCAATATTTATATGGGAGCTCAACATGATCACAAAGAATATCTCCGCAAGTTTTCATGAACTTTGGAGATGGATAGATATTTTCCTGGATTTAATTCCTTTAACTGGCAGAAAAGGAATTAATTATAAATGAAAAATATTGCAAATGACTTGGCAATATTTTGGCATATCCAGGGTTTATAGATAAAGGATGATCACTGGGAGAAGTTTGGGAGGCATCAGATCAAAGGAAATTGGGGTCCCTTTGTAACTGCAAGAGTTAGGGTTTCCCTTCCGGCAACTCAGATGGTAGGGTTTCGATGGCAAAACCATGAGAATATATCTTGGGTGGCAAGGTTGGACTGGAAAGAATCTCTAGTTGGATAGGGAAGGCAAGGTTAAATGACCATCTTCATATACCCAAGAGCGAGAGAAATCCGATAACACCGAGAAAAAAGACGGGAGTCAAGTCCCGCGAAGGGAAAAAACAGGGAGCGAAAACCAGGGTGTTACAAACCTACCCCCCTTAAGAAAATCTCATCCTCAAGATTTTCGGGCTTACCTCCCGGTGAAGGGGGACTTACCTGCGTGCGACTTGGATCCATCAGCGGTCTTGTCTTCGTTTGTTCACTGGCCTTTTAACTGTCTTTTCTGATGGCCCATGTGTTGTCTCTGCACACAGCTTCCTTGAATCCTTCTCTTTCCTGTCAGGTGTACCTTTTGTCCTGGTAGTGGTGGGGTAGCGGGTAGTTCCAACAGATAGCTCGGTTTCCATGGCCTCGGAGTGACTGCTTCGGGTTTTATTGCGATACTTTGTACTCTGACTGTCATGGGCAAGACTTCCTTTCCTAGTACCAGGCTCACGTACTCATGTGGCCTCGAGTGAGTGGGAGTGGCTTTCTTTTTGCCGTGTCAGAATGCTTAGTCTGGTTGTGGGTTTCGTACTGATGTTTCCTTCTGTCTTAGGCACTTTGACTTTGTCCTTAGGTGATCCACAATTCAAGGAACAACATGACCGAGCTATTGCTGCTATATCCCCAAATGGGATGTCAGGCATGATCACAAAGTAATCATAGACAGTAATCTCTTATTCCCAATGATGTCTGCGAGCTGTTGATGCTCTTGTTTCAAACTCTATCGCTCGTGGAGATGGCTTTGTCATATATAGCCTCTATAGTCCTTGCTATGACCACTGAGCTAAACTATCATCTGGTGTATCCTTCGGAGCATAGCCTCTTATCTTGGTTGATGGCCCATGTTTATGATGAGTATGACATACTGGCTGCATTGTTGTGTCCGTATATGCAAGAGTCTGACAAGGATTGGTAATACCTCTCTGTCTGTGAAGCTGTATCTTGCTGATCGTCATGGAGGCTGTTTGTCCACAACTTCTTTGTTCTTGAGGATTCCTTTGATGGACTTGTCATGTCCTGCCAACACGGCTTATTGATTA
Organism: Thinopyrum elongatum; assembly: GCA_011799875.1. Lineage (NCBI taxonomy): Eukaryota > Viridiplantae > Streptophyta > Magnoliopsida > Poales > Poaceae > Thinopyrum > Thinopyrum elongatum. Next base: position 215,402,399 of record CM022303.1, read on the forward strand.
TTTTCCTGGTTTGTCGGGCTTGTTCTCTCAACTTACTCTTGCATATCTCGTAGGGGTTGTTGTGCTCATATTCTTCCTCGAGTTATGGGGCCAATGTTTCTCTGAACACAGTCATTCCCGTGTATGAGTGGCTCACATGAACTGATCCACAGGACTGCATGCTCACAACATATGCAGGCGTAGGATAACTCCTTTCATAACCACCGAGTTCTGAGGCAAATGTGTGCCCAGACTAGTTCGTGTTTCTGACAAGATTGTCATGGGCACAATGGCGTGTTGAAGAAGGTTGAATTCCTTATGCTCGGAGCTTCTGTCGGGGTAGCGTGCTGAAGAAGGCTGGGTATCGTACCTTAGCAGTTTTTCGTCATGTGTCTTGCTGAGGAAGGTCAGGTGTCTTATGCGGGAAGCTTTCCGTGGTAGCACGCTGTGGAAAATGGGGGTACCGTAGCCCAGAAGATTTTCTCACCAAGTGGCGTACCGAAGAAGATTGGCAGTCTGGTAGCTTGTGATGAAAGGCTGGGTTCCTTATACCAGAAGCCTTTCGCTGTATACGCAGTCGGATCTATGGCCGAGTCTGGCTTCCTTCTGAAGTATCCGGAATTTTACCCGTAGCGGAGCCAAACTTGATATAGGCCATACCTTGACTGAAGATTTTCCGCTGGTTACACACATCGCTTGTCCTTCTGCTGGACTGATCATTGCCGCTGTAAAGGTTGCACAACTGATGCAAGCCTCCTGTTGATAATCAATTCGGAATACCCTTTGTATTCAAACCAAGTGTTGCCGATAATAAGTAGTTGACGGATAATTCCATTCGGTGGAGCTAAGCTTCCAAGCATGTGAAGTTCTCATTGATTCTGGGCAGCCGTAAATTCATCCATATTCCTCGCAAACCTTGTTCATAGTGCCCGAATTTTTTTGTATTTGCATCGGTGAACTTCAAAATTTGCTTTGAAATTTGTACCAATGTACCGGAGTTTTGTTGTTGCTCTTGGCACATTCATATTGTGGAAATATGTCTTCTGTGGGTAATAGATGATTCTTGGGTTCATTGAGGAAAGACTCGGTTCATCTTACTGACTGAAATAGTCCTTGTGTCGCGGATGGAATATTTTGTCCTTACTGGTGTTCATCCCTGATAACCCATCTGACTACTCCTTAGGCGTGATCTGTTCTAAAGCCAACTCTCTCAGGTATATTCTGGCCTTGTCTGTTGCACATAGATTCTGCTTCTGACCCATTCTTCATTCTTGACAGACCCGGTGATAATGTTCTGAATATCGAGCAGTTGCCTTGGCATGACTCTTGCTGAATTTGGATTATTGGGTATTATCCCAGTTGTATGCTAGTCTTCTTGACGGCACTTGCGGATGGATCCAGTCGGAGCGAAGAAACGGAACCGACAAAAGAAACAAGAACCGCAAAAACCAAAAAGCAAATAAAGCTCAATTTTTTTTGTAGACCTTACACACGTGGCCGAGGATCCACTAGTATAACTAGCCTAGCGCACTCAATGCACCTCTAAGGATTTAGAAGTGAAACCACACAATGCTCCTGGTAGCACTGGTGTCAAGCTCCTACTACTTCCTTAGGGAACATCAACCTCTCGACGCACGACCATAGCCCAAAATGGCTTAGTCAACGATTCTAGGATTGTCGGGGAAAGATGGAATTTATAAGCGTTTCCCAACAGAAACTAGAGTTAAGAAGAGAAATGCCATGGTTAGCAAGCAAGGTAGGGGATATCTGGTTTACCTAGGGGTTCAGGGCTCACGGGTCGTTGCCGGGTGCGAGCATTTCACAGCGGAGGGAAAGGCCACGAGAGTTGGGGTCTGATGGAGCCAAAAACCTATGGGGTTGCCTTATGATCTATAGTAGCTATGCCAGCTTGGCAAAGATGGCTGAAATCCATCTGGGCTTTCTACTGAGCACAAGACAATTAAGTCTGACTAGGGTAACCTATAGTCAGCCTGGCTGCTCTGGTACCATCCGTTGTGGCGCCCTGCCTGATTACCACTGTAGCCAGACAATCGCCACGCATACCAGCCCAGGAAATCACTCTGGCATGCGCGTTTACAACAAGTATCAAGAACACATGCATTTCTATTAATGGATATATAAGTCTTACATGATATTTTACAAGGGTGATGGCAGCGGAAAAGATCTATTTAAGGCAGCAGGGTCCTGGTGCGGCTCCAATCCACAGGGATCTGACTGGGTTACTCTCCTAGCCCGTGCACGCGCCGGCTCCTCGACGACGAACGGCGGATCCTTATGTGAACCTGGCCACACTAAAGGCCGCTGAGTACTTTTGAATGTACTCGCAAGCAAACCAAACTAACATATACACCAAGCAATGCAATCCATGGCATTCAAGCATGCGTTTGTTATTAGAGCAACATTAATTATCATGGCAAGGAAGTGAGCCTAGCTCACTTGGCTAGTGGAGTGGATGTACAACCCAGCCACCCAGGTTCAAGTCCTCACGGGCGCGAATTTGGGTTCTTATTATTTAAAAAAAACTCGGTGTGGGGGGCTTCCCCTACCGCTTTCCTTAAAAAAAATTAATTATCATGGCATAACATCCCTATCTAGCAATATTACTTATCATGTTATAACAGGATTATCCAGTGTGATACTACCAAAGTAAAGTAAAGCATGACAAGTGAATAACTCATACTCCGAACATTCTCATGATCCAATCCAAATCTGATCCAAATCCAATCCAAATCATGTGGTCATCCAACCACTCATCTTATAGCCATCCCATGGCTAACATATCATATTCCTGACATCATCTGATGTTTATGCATCTGCACTACAAGTCTGACAAACTTACTCTCTTACGAATTGTCCCACAATCCTCGGAATACTCATGAGTCGTTGAGTACCTCCGATCATAAGACAAGTTCTTCCATCATTATTATCTTTGTTACGGTTGACCACCTAGTGATGTCTGGACGGATTGTCCAATACAGTGGACATGGCTATTCGAATAGATTCTTACACTCTGCAGAGGTTGCGCACTTTACCCACACCATGGAGCTCCTAGCCTCGTGATCCCATTCGGGTGGACCAGTGTTGCTGCAACGAAACCTGCCTAACTCGTGACTCCACCGTACCACCGGCAATCATTCTCCCCCGGAGTCAAGCCCTGGGTGGCCCCTGTGTCACCTCGTGACACCTGCCACCGTCGTGGCCAAACTAAACTGTCCCAAACGGGGACACCAGCACAATACTCAACTGGGCTCACAAGGTTATCGCCGCCTACCGGGCTAGGGCAGCACGCGCGCATAACCTTCCCTGTTTGGTGGTACCGGTAAAAGAGCACGTGATCAGACCAAGTCAAGGCCGTCCCACAGCGGCAAATGTGGCTGCACGGATAAGTCCGGACAGGTGACTCTGGATCAACCGACTAGGTTTAACTTTAGCAGGTACTTAGCAAGCATGGTTGTATATCACAACAAGTTGAGGTGGCAGCAGCTATGCGTTTAACTAAATTACTTTGAACTACCACATAGCAAACTAGTGCAAGTAATGTAAACAGTAAGTGCAATCTAGCAAAAGTTTAATCATTTCTATCACAGGCATAATCATTAATTAAACACGCAAGAATAACACAGAGCAATGCTTTAGGGCATATGTCAAATGGTTCGCTTGCCTGGGGGTCGATGAATACTCCGGGAAGAAGTGCGGTGAAGCCGCGGAAGAATTCACCGGAAAGGATTCCCTCTCAGAGGGCTGATAGAAGGGTAAGGGCAAAATGGTCATTTTCAAGTGTGGAAACAATATGAAAATGATACCATCGGAACGGCCTCGAAGAACTGATGACGTGGGCGTTTGTTTCACCTGAATCAGAGTTAGGACCAAAAAGATGTGAAGGTTTGAAGATCAGGGACTATTCTATAAATAATATATTCACAGACAGGGCCCTGGCGACTAAACCGAAAGCGCCTTTCTGAAAATACGCTTTCCAGAGGGGAAAACGTATTCTTGCCTGAAGAGTAAGAAGAATGCGCTTTCGAGACGGGAAAACATATTCGACAGAATACGCCTCCACTTGACACGTCAGCGGGACCGGGGTCAACGCACTGTGTGGCTGACTGGTGGGGTCCACGCACAGGTGGGGCCCGCCTGCTGGGTTGCCTCCTTCTACCTCGCGTACGCCCGCGGAAACAGAGGAGATCGGGCAGCGCGTGGCTGGCGCCGGCGCTTGCCCGGACAGCTCTGGCCATCTCCGGCGGAGCTCGGACCGCCGGAGCGACCAGTGCGAGGAGGCGCATCCGCCGGTGGGCGCTGCTCTCGCCGGAGAGCAGCGGAGCTCTCAACCGCGGCGGACGGTGGCTACTGCGACTCCGGGCATGGCGCTGCGGCCACGGAGATGAGGGCGGCGAGCCGCGGGGAGGGTCTAGGTGGTGGTGAAGGCTGCTGGTGATGGTTAGGTGGAGAGGGGAGAGACTGCTGAGCTCGAATTCGAGCAGAGGGCCGGCGCGGCTATGGCGGTCGTGAGGTGGGATTGGGGCGCCGGGTCTAGCTCTGGTGGGCTAGGAGGGAAGCTGAGAGGGAGAGGAGGGAGCTGGGAGTGGTGTGGACGCTCGGGGAGGGCTAGGCCTCGGCTATTTATAGTCGGCCAAGGGCGACGGATGAGGATGGCCGCCGTGGCAGTCTTAGCCGCGCACTAGAGCTCGCAGTGAGCTAGCGTTGGACGCACGCGGTGCCGACCTGACGAGGCATGGCGCGACATGATGCGACGACGAGGAAGAGGCCAAGGATAGGAGGAAGACGACGGTGCTCACGGATGGGACAGTGCCGCGGCGGCGACTGCCGTGGCGTGAGGAGGAGGAAAGAGGAGCGGAGAAGGGTCTGGAGAGGGTCACGTGGATGCAGGGGAGCCGCTGGACATGCTCGGACAAGCGGAGACTGGCCAGAGACCACCGCACGGAGCTGACAGAGTGTAGAGCACCGTTCTGGCGCGCTCTCATGCGTGGTAACCAAGGGCACCGCGTGTCCAGGGCACCGGATGGCTCTAGGACCTTGTCCAACACTCTCCTCGCTGCTCAAATAGATGATAGAGGTAGCTGGAACCATCTAGGTAGAGCTGAGATGAAAGAAACTTGCAGAAGAAGATTCTAACAGCAAACTGTTTGATATGAGCTGAGAGAGATTGAACAAGAGATAGGCTCTGGTTTTTGGGTGAGAGTGATCATCCACTAAGATGGTCTTCTCTGCAAATTTGTAGCTCATATGGATGAAGATAAGTGGCACTTGCTGTAGAATGGACCCTGCTGGTCAGAAAGGAAAACATTGATGTGGCACTCACATACTAGTGTGCATTGAGCTGAAACTTTGAGGAGGTGAATGATTTGAACATATGAAGCCACTGTAAAAGTTTCATACCATTTGGGTACACCAAAATGGTACTTGCTTCACAGAGGTTCCAAATGGACAGAAACTTAGGAAAAATGCTGTGGGAAAATGGATGGATGGATTGAGCTGGTTTTTGGTTTCCATGAGTGATTTGTCAATGTTAACCACCATGAAAAATTTCAGCTCAAATGGATCAAGGATTCAAGCACTTCCTTTACAAACTGGAAATCTGGACAGAATTTGCAAATGGATGCTGTGCTCAAACTTTGAACTTTGGAACTTGGGTTCTTGATGGAAATGGTGAAGATATGGATAGGAGAAGCTCCACATTTTATTTGGGATTCTTCCTGGCTACCAAAATGGTAGTTCCTTTAGAAACTGCCCAATATGCAATATTGGCATTAAATAGGAAAATGCAATTTCCCTTATTTAATTATGGCCAATATTTTTATGGGATCTCAATATGATCACAAAGAATATCTCCACAAGTTTTCATGAACTTTGGAGATGGATAGATATTTTCCTGGATTTAATTCCTTTAACTGGTAGAAAAAAGAATTAATTATAAATGAAAAATATTGCAAATGACTTGGCAATATTTTTGCATATCCAGGGTTTATAGATAAAGGATGATCACTGGGAGAAGTTTGGGAGGCATCATATCAAAGGAAATTGGGGTCCCTTTGTAACTGCAAGAGTTAGGGTTTCCCTTCCGGCAACTTGGAAGGTAGGGTTTCGGTGGCAAAACCCTGAGAATATATCTTGGGTGGCAAGGTTGGACAGGAGAGAATCTCTGGTTGGATAGGGAAGGCAAGGCTTAATGACCATCTTAATATACCCAAGAGCGAGAGAAATCTGATAACACCGAGAAAAAAGACGGGAGTCAAGTCCCGCGAAGGAAAAAACAGGGAGCAAAAACCAGGGTGTTACATCCCACTACAAAAAAAAGACACATCCCCGACATTTTGGCCGAACGAATTTTTTTCCTGTGATGCTTATGACACTTCTATGATGATAATTGTGACAAAAGCATGTATCATCATAGATGTGGTGGGCTCCTACTTCTATGACAAAAAATCATGACAGAAAATGGGCTTTTCGTCGTGGGCGGGCCGGGGACGCACCTGCATGACATTCTTTGGGCCGTCCATGACAGAAAAAATTGTGGTAGAAGCGAGGGCGAGGAAAATTTCGGGGTGTTCCCGGTTACGGTGGGTGGTCGGGGCCGAGCGATGCACGGAGGGATTGCGTGTTTCTCTCGTACACGTACGTGCGTGTGTGCGAGGCATTGGGCTCTAACTGAACCCGAGCGAGGCATTCTCTTACTGAACCTGAGCGATTGCACTAGCTATGTTACTGAACCCGAGCGATCGATCCCTTGGCTGTTAACTGAACCCGAGCGATTCCTTCACTACTGCTGGTCACTGAACCCGAGCGATCGATCGATGCTGCTGCTGCTGCTTACTGAAGCCGATCGAACCTGCTGCCTCTTGATGAACAGTGAATGTGAGGGTTGGTTGAACGAGTCGAGACGTACGTGGTTGGGGTTGGATGAACAGTTCCTGGTGGGGGTTGGATGAATAGGACCCCGTGGTAGTAGTAGTAGGCAGTTGCCACTGGATGAACAGGACCCTGAGAGGAGGCCGCCACAGCCGAGCTGGTTCGGGGTGGATGAACAAGACCCCGTGGAGGGCTGGTTGAACAGTAGCCGGTGGAGGGCTGGATGGACAGTAGCCCGTGGATGAACAGTAGCTGGTGGAGGCAGGAGGAGTCTGAAACCGAGTGGATTTATTTTTTGTCCCATATTTTTCTATTCTATTTTTTTTACTGGGAATCAAAATCTTAGATGGATCTAAAGGTTATTTAGATTTCTTTACTATATTTAGTACAATTGTTATATGACACATGCTTTTTTTTATGGGGAAACTACGTCCTCGAGCTCGAGGTCTGAATTTATTCATAATAGTACTCCTACTGACTTCGGCTTTAGTAATGAATAAATTCGCTTTGTAGAAATCCCTATAATGAGTAGCATTTGCGGCTGCCGAATAAACCAACTTTAAGATGGGATAAGATGCTCGATAGGGCATGAGGTTCAGTATCATAACAGTTTCTTCATAGTAACGCCAGCGAATCTCGTCAAGAACTACGCGGTGGATGAACAGTGCAGGTGGAGGCTGAAGCAAGTCAACGGTGGGTGAACAGTAGCCCCGTGGAGTCCTGTTTTGCGGTACGCCACACCCCTCCGATGAACAGGACCCCTGTTTCGACCGTAGCGCTCCAACACAAGTCTGTTTCCTCCGTTTTGCGGTACGCCACACCCCTCCCGATGAACAGGACCCCCGTTTCGACCGTAGCGCTCCAACACAAGTCTGTTTCTTCCATTTTGCGGTACGCCACACCCCTCCTGATCAACAGGATGCCATTTCGACCATAGCCGGTCGAACTGAAGGCCGTTTCCTCCGTACTGCGTTATGCCAGACCCCGTTTTGGCTGTTCTATCCAAGCCGGTTGGCTCCCGTTGAACAGAACGCATTCCGACCCAGTCTGTTGCCTCCCGATGAACATGACGTTGTTTCTCCGTTCCGACCCACCCGGTTGGCTGACCTATGAACAGGACGCCGGTGCTGCCGTCCATTGCCTCTCCATGTACATGAGCCCTGGCCGTACATATGCGCGAGTATGTGTTCGAGACCCCGCCCGTATGTACGTACGTGACTGTATTTTTTGGCATGTGGCTGTACGTACGTGTACACGCTTTAGAAGGGACTGCCTGAACTGCTACATCGGGGGCTCTACTACTACACGTGCCGCTGCTTGCTCGGCCACGGTTCATCGTTGCAGAGAGACCGATTGACCAGTATGTACGTACACGTTCGTGACAACGCTACGTACGCTTCGACCAGGTGGGTCCCGGTTGTCAGGGAGGATAAGGAGGCACTTCCTTGCGTGCGAAGTTATTGATGGTGGGTTCGAGCTGTCAGGGGGAGGATTCATTTTTTTCACGCCTAATATGGAGGCACTTTCCTTGCGTCCGAAGATATAGCTGGTGGGTCCCAGCTGTCAGGGGGGAAAACATTTTTTTCGCAAAATACAGCTAAGCCAAAATACAGAGGCCCTTCCAGTAGGTCCCTGCTGTCAGGTGGAGGAATCATTATTTTGCGCGTAATAAGGAGGCACTTCCTTGCTGCGGTCGTGGATCCAGCTGTCAGCCTCTCCACGTACAGTCCTCTTCTGATGTAAGTCATTCCTTGACCACATTGACCATGCCGCGCCAAGAGCACCAAGGCGGTGGACGACGGCGAGGCCTAGGAAGGGAATGACCCGGAGCCGGGGAAGACTCGGCAGTTGTTTCCCACGCGGAGGGGCATACGAGGGTTTACTGGTTGGGCTGCAGTGTGAGGCTGCCATCACCGGAGAATAACAGCAGGTCTGGGTGAGTACAGGGATGGCCAGGCCAGCGATGGGAGTAGGGTGGGGCGGTGAGGCCTTCGCGGCAGCAGAGCCAGCCACGGAAGGCAGGAGCAGGTGGCACGACCGGCGCTGGTTTGGGCGGCTGGAGCAAGAAGACCAGAGGTTGAAGAAGCACTACGGCCGTTGGATGGACATCGTATGGTCACTGGAGCTAGAATCGTTCATATTGACTAAGTTGACAAAGCCCTCCGTCCGCGTCAACTTAGTAGGCCCACAAGTCAGCCTTCAAATATGGTGGGTCCCACCTAGCAGCGGGGGTATTCATTTTTTTGTGCGTAATAAGGAGGCACTTCCTTGCGTGCAAAGATATAGCTAGTGGGTCCGAGCTGTCAGTGGGGGAATGTTTTTTTCGTGAAATACAGAGGCCCTTCCGGTGGGTCCCAGCTGTCAGGGGGAAGGATCATTTTTTTTGCCCGTAATAAGGACGCACTTCCTTGCGTGCGAAGATGTAGCTGGTGGGTCCCAGTTGCATGCATGCGTCCATGGGCGTGGTGCGTCCCCACTGTCAGCCTCTCCACGTACAGTCATCTTCCGATGACTCTCGTTTGTTGACCACATTGACCACACCATGCAGAGCACACCAAGGGCGGTGGATGACGGCGAGGCCCCAGACTGGAACACCCCAGAGATGGGGAAGACGCGACAGTGGAGTCGCAGATGGAGAGGAGTGGGAAACTTGACTGGTTCGGGTGCGGGGTGAGCCTACACTCGGCAGAGAATAACAGGAGGTGCGGAGGAGTGGAGGGATGGCCTGGCCGTCGGTGGGGTAGCGTTTCGCTGCGAGGCGCGTAAAACAGCGCCGCTAGACGCCGGAGGAAGGAGCGGGCAGTCCCGGCAGCGCTGGGGGAAGAAGATGAGAGATTGAAGAAGAATGCCGGCCTTTGTATGTAAATCCAACGCCTTGCTTAGACTTCGACCTTTGTATTTTTATTTTTTGCAAAAGTGCTTAGGCTTCGACCTACTGGCCCACATGTCAACCAGTCCATTTGGTTTTTTAGTCCATTTGATGGGCTGGGTGAAACAATGATGTAGCGTCTATGCAGCCCATTTATATATTATGTTAGAATTTAAAGCCCATTTGCATTTTTCTCAAAATCCGCGGACTTGCTAGGCTGCATGAAAATATCATGTTGGGCTGGACGGAGAAATGTTATAAAAACATAAACACATGATTGCACGTCTATTACTGCATTGGTCAGTACAATCATTGCAAGCTTATGTACGCAATCACCAGGAGTTAACTTGCCAAGTTATATATAAACAATTATTATTATTATTTTGTAAGAACTTTCGATTTACGAAATAAAATATCATTTTAATTTGATGAGTTAATAGGACGTAGGGTATTATTATTTTTTAGGCTAGATGTGGGATAGTTGAGTTGGTTCTAGGGAAAAGTAATGGGAGAAAAATCAGATTACATCGAAAAAGAAAGTGGGAGAAAATTCAGATATAGGATTAATAAAAACGAAAAATAAAGGAAGTGGGAAGGTCTATACAATGGTTGGACGAACGACAGGTTTAACGGAACCTTATGTTGTTTCTATTATATATATGTAATAAAATAAGATATAAATAATATATATACTATTATAGAAGGGAAAACATAGGTTCAGGATTGTATTCTTATAGAAAAATAGAACTGAGTTGTGCGTCGTCTTGAAAAAACAAACATAACTTGGGCTGCTGATGTTATAGACAAGCTAGGTTGGGAGGCCCAGAGGCCGCTTGATACCTGCTGGACCCCAAAAAAAAGTTGAAACCAGCTGGATCAACTGTGTCTGCATGTCGTGGGCTGCGCATGTTAAACAACAAAACCTAGGCCATGGACCTGGTGGGCCCGGGACTGTCAGCCTCTTAACGAACAGTCATCTCCTGATTCCTCTTGTTTTGTTGACCATGTTGGGAACGACAGACGGCGGCGCCGCGGCGAGAGGACCAAGGCGGAGGACGACGTCGAGACCTCGGACTCGAATGAATCGGGGCTGGGGAAGACGCAAGCGGAGGGGAGTATGAGGGTTGACTTGTTCGGGTGCAGGGTGGGCCGGTGGAGCCGCCGCCGCCGATGTGTGGGAGTAGAGGGATGGCCTGGCCAGCACCATAGGCTAGTATGGGTCATCAAGGCGTGCGCGACAGCGCCACCAGCCGTTGTAGGAAGAGGAGAAAAGATTGAACAAAATAAAGAAATACAAATGGATAGGTGGTTGGTCCCAGATGTCTGTGTACGAGACCTGCTGGGTCCACCCGAGAAGGGGAATATGTTGGGAGGAAGGAGATTCAAAGCACGGCAGCACAGTGAACTAGTTACATACATAAGCAAACAACCACTAAAAAAAGCAAACAGGTTAATGGGTTCTTAGACGAAATATTTCGGACGAAACAGATAATTACGACACACAGGCTAATGCATGAAACACTCAGATGATAAAGGTGCTTAAACAGATAAAGTACATCATCTTGACCTTCCTGGCACACTTGATCATGACGCTGCGGGTGTCCGTGTACTCGTCGGTTACGGGAAGCAGACACGCCCTCATGTCCAAGATCCGCCTGTACATGTCGTAACATGTGTACGCGTCCTTGGCCGCGTAGATTATGTAGGCTAGATTCAGAGGTACCTCCCACGTGTTCAGGTTCTTGGTATCAACGTCTTCTTTCATGTTGGCGTAGCAGGGGTCGATGATGGTCGCGACAACGTCAACCACGGAGTCCTCCTGCGCGTTGTCGATGATCTTGTATTGCTTCTGGATGTTGACAAGCTTGTTGCACCAGATGCTCCAGAACCTCTGGTGGCCCTACAGCAGTGGTAGACGAAAACCTCGTCCCGCACACATACCTGGGCGACGGCGATCCGCTGGTCCCTGTCGGGAGACGAATGGATGGGCACAAGGCCTAGTTCCGCGACCTTGTGCTTTCTCCTCATGTGGGTACTGCTTGAACTTGGAGAGGCAGAGCTTCACCGAGTCGGGATCATTGGTGCACATCACATTCAACTTGGTGTTGCCATAGGTCTGAACGGCGAACTCAAACATGAAGTCCATATCTAGCAGGCTCACCCCTCGGATTGCCATTGGAGTCTCTTCTCACGCAGAGTTGATGTGGTGGTTCTCGTTTGTGGGGACTGGGGGCAGGGGGATGAAGACGATTGGTGTGTACTAGGGTACTTGGGGGCGGCACCGCCGCAGCAGCAGTTCGTTTTTCCAATCTTGGGGAACTGCAATCAACGGTGAACGAGTGGGTAGGCGGCGGCAGCAGTTAGTTTTTCAGCTCTTGGGGAACTGCATCCAACAGTAAACTGAGTGTGTACAGGCGACAACAGTTACTACACCTCCCTCACCCGCTGCACGCTCGGCAGAACATGCCCCCTCGGGTTCACGAGCGGGTCTGTATTGGTACTGTTATAGCAAGTGTTTGTGGTCACTTTACGTAAATTTTATTAGCTTTAATTAAAATTTATTCTTAAAACAACCAAAGCATTGGCTCGTTCTATCAGTGCCACAGGAGAAACATGCACAGCAATTAGAATTATTATTCTCAGGACCCAAACGATCAGCTCATTTGCCGCACTTTCACACAGACAATACTACCAAGTTTGAACAGCTAGTTATGGTTGCTGTCCTCTGCATCATCATGCCGTGTTTCCCAGCTTGCAAGATTCAGAACCAACCAATATGATTCAAATAATAAGTAAAACAAAGATGCCTACACATCACAATATTCCCAGCTTGCAAGATTCAGAACCAACCCATTAGATTCAAATAATAATAAGTACAAAAAAGGTGCCTACACATCTCAATGATTCACAGCTCAGAGCCAATCGTAACTGTACAACTCAAACGTTGTGAGAATGTGAACAAATAAATAAAAATTGATTGATGCTTCATGTAAGCAATTTGATCCAAGGATTTGCTTAAACATTGAAACCAGTCCTTTTTAAGGCCACGCAGGTCAAACATTGGCACCTGAAATATTCTGCATCACTGGTGGCACTACCACTTCCAATATATGCACAAGAGGGCTTTATAGATTTTGAAGTAGTGTGTATAGAGCCTCATCCTTAGTATTTAACAAATACACATAGCAAAATCTAGTGGAATCATCAATCAACATCCTGAAATATCTCTTTCCACCTTGCACACACGCATGGCAATTTAGAGCCTTTGGATAAAGTGAATCTCGTGATTAAATCCATCTTGGCTAGCCATGTCATACAACCCTGGGAGAATGCTTTTGACCATCACAACATCTGTAGTTGAGTATTCCTGTTTGCATAGATAAGAAAGAGCATTATTACTATAATATTGGCACTAGTTAAATCAACTTTATTTCCATTAACACCTCAGTGTAGCAGTAGAAGAAGGAGCGTCGACTCATTTCAATCACTTTTTTTGTGCAGTTCAACTAAAATTATGGCGCCCGCCACTTAGAGAGGTGGCCCGCGCCACCTCAACGGTAGGCGTGATGGACTCAACTAGCTCAGTGCAGCTATGTGATTGATGCAGTGCACATGGTCTTGATTCTGCCGGATAGGTCTTTTGCAAGTTATCTACATTGGAAATGAAATGGTAGCTAAGACAGTAGCTCTATTTTAAATGTATTATTACTTCATTTTATCAGTGGCAGTAGCAGTGCCAAAACAGTAGCACAAGATCACTAGCTGGATGCAGAGTCAAAATCAACCAAAAAGGAACATACCCGGTCATGGGAACCATTACTGAGAGAGGAGCCCTACGACGCCACGACTCGATGTGGTGAACCTGGAGATCCACTCGGATGATTCAATTCATGCGAGCTTTTCGCACAGTCCAGCTGAAATGAAGCAAAGATTGCATCATGCAGCTAGCATTAAGTAGTTGCACTAAAATTGAGCAACATTAAGAAACATTAAGGTTGGTTGCCCTGCTCATGCAAGGTGCAACTATAATTTGCTTATCCTTTTGTGTAGTTCCACTAAAATAAAGTGCCATTATGGTGATAGTAACGGCTCATCTTGCAAAGGCTAATAAAATGTTGCATGAGATTACCGGCAGAGTTTCATGGAGATGTTGGAAACTCCAATCGCCCTTTGTGCAGTTCCACCAAAATTGAGAGACGTTGCCCACGTGACATTTTAGTTGAACTGCACAAGTCACTCATTCCAAAACAAGTGTTTTGTGTAGTTCACCAAAAGGTCACAATAGCAACGAGGTGAAATGGATATCCCTATCCGCACAAAAAGATAGAAAGAAAACAATTACTGGTCAATGACATGATACGAAACATACACGAAATGAAAAGAAGCATCTTCATTATGTTCATGGAAATCATGCAAGGACATTAGAAATTTTAAAATGGCAGCATTGCTTCATGTTACCGAAAGCATTACGATCAACAATGACACTCATCAAATATGTGATTACTTTTTTTTTTGAAAAGGAGGATTACCTCCGGCCAATATGGGATTACTTTAATGGTGGCATTCCTTGTTTACCAGATACAGTAGATCAATAGCAACTAAAGAGTTGGTTTAAGGGCATGGGACAGCGGGGACACCAGGACACTCAGCAGCGTAAAGAAGCAACTTACTTACGATACTGGGGAAAATAGCAAGAGTACCATTTGTAACACAGTTTAATTGCATAATATTACTGAAGGCATTAGATTAACAATAACATTGGTTAGACATGACCTTATGGTAATAGTGTGATTGCTTCATTTTACATGCGCCCTTACATTAACAATAGCAAAACGTTGGTCTAAGGACATGCGACAGTGGACGCATCAGCACAATGTACCTACAAGGAGGCATAACGTGGTGATGCTGAGTTTGTTCGTACTATGTGAGGGCAGCAAATCTAATCCTGGAGACCTTTTACTATGTGAGGGCAGTAAATCTAATCCTGGACATAGTGACATACTCTGTTGACTTGTCCACCAGCCGCCACTTTCTATCCTTTTTTCAACCCATAATAGATCTGTTCCTTATATAGTTTGTACTGCCTTTGCCCTTTATTTCCCTTTTCAACCAAGAGACCGGTTGGGTATCCAGTCTCTACTACTCCCCACCTGTTATTTCCTCTTTGAATCAAGTCCTAGATTCATGCTAGTACAACTTTACCCCCTTTCTTCGTTGTTTGAACCAAGTCCTAGATTCGACTGCATGAAGTAGCTTTACCTCTAATAATACTAAAAATTTAGGTGGCTTTGGAAGAGCTGATGGAAGTAGAAAAAGATCCACATGCAGACACGTGGGGAGCTGGGGCAGTAGAGCAAGGCCGCTTTCGAAGGAACTTCCTAAGGGTCGTCGGGATGTGGCTAGGAGGCCGACGACAGGTCGGATCTGCCCACAATACGGCAGGGAGGAAGAAGGGTCGGAGGACCTCCGGAGCCAGCGCTGTGTCGGAGAGAACAGCACGGGCAGAGGATCGGGACCCGCCGGCAGCTGTGGGTTTCCTCCCTCGCCGCCGATGACCGCGTGAACGATGCACCTAGTCCCCTACACACACCGGCCGAAGGGATCCGGCCGGATCTGTGACCAGCGGTGAGCAGAGAGAAAATATCACTACCGTTGTCTTGTTTAGATCTGGAGAGGATGAGAGAATAAAGAGAGCAACCCTAGTAAAGCAAGCGCTCAGGCCCCTGCCTACATATATAGTGGAGTGACTATCTTTTTCTCTCCACAACAAGCGTTTCAATTTGTGTACGTGGCATTAAAGAAAAGAAACTCTCTATTTAACGTGACTAACTGTACTACTCCTACTTACTAGTACTAGTATTGTTCACTTGTGCTCCCCGGCCCTCCATTCATTGAATAACCCCACGGGTGAATAAACATACAGAACTATTTATATAGAACGAACACGCTCGAACTATTTTGGCTTTGAGATATCGATGGCACAGTTTGACCACATTGCATCAATGGACTCAGTACTTTGAAGTAACCTATACGTATAAACACATGCACGGTTTACATTCCGAATCGCTAGCTAGACCTTGAACTGTACTCCCTCCATCCTTGAAAGACTGTACTTCCAACTTTGTTGGAAAGTCAATTTTTTTTATGTTTGACTATATTTATACAATAACAGACCAACATTCATGTCATCAAATTAGTAGCATTAGATTCATGATAAAATATATGTTAATTATATACCTATTTGGTTTCACAAGCATTGACATATTTTTGCACAAACTAGGTCAAACTTTGAGATAGTTTGACCCTCCAACAAAGTTGGAAGTACACTTTTTCAAGGACGGAGGGAGTATTTGTTTACATGTACCACCTTTTTCTTTTGGTTTTCTACTCCATGGCGCAATTCATCGATACAAAAGTATACTATGAGTAGTTAAAAGTTGAGGGCGGGGCTTTTCCAAGGCAGTACATGCGGCAGTTTTCGCGTAGGCGGTTTGACAGAGAGGCGAGGAGGGTGAGGGAGTAGCGGATTCAACTTACTGCTGGAAAGGTAGGGCTGTGTGATTTGACGGCGCGTTACTGCTAGAAAGACGGGGTCCTCCATCCGTTCGCCACTCTAATCTGGTGCATGACACGTCGACCCGGATGCTGGCTCTCCCACATGTCGGCGAAGTACGTAAGAAGGAGCAAAGAATCATGTGGTATATATAGTGTATATACTAGTACTACTACTCACGTCAGAGGAGTGCGAACCACGGCAGCCCAGTGAACCAGCAGGCGATAGGCCATAGAAAACAATGTGGTGATATGGCCATAAAAAACAATGTGCTACAGTCCAGTCTCTAGCATGTACAGTACTCCTCCTCTCGGTTCATCGCCATCATACTTTCCCCATTCCCGTGTTTTCAGTATCCTGCGAATCAAAGAGGCCCTTAGACTGGTTTAGCTCCGGTCATTTTTTATAAATGTGTTATGTCCAAAATTTAATGAGCATGCTCCGATTTCTATGAAAATAATCCGGTTTGCATGTAGTAATTCATTTATTTATTTATTCTTCTACGGGGGGTTTGCATGTAATTCGTGAGGTCTGAAATGTAAAGTACACCAGCATGGTTGCATATGCTCCGAGTCGTGCATGCACTACGCCAGATGCTCTATGTCCCACATGTCGGCGAAAGGGAGCACGTGGAAATAGCCTAGGAGTACATATAGGATGATAAATGCGTGAAAAAATATGTACTATGAAGCATAGGTACGGTTCGAAAAGGAGACCTAAAGTGATGACAGGTATAGGTCGCACGCACCCAACTAGTGGCACTAGACGTACGACTACTTTTTCCCTCAAAAAAAAAAGAGGTACGAGTACTCAGTACTCCTATTCTATCAACACGAGTCCCATCTGACAACAGCGTCCGTGCTACAGCTAGCACTTCTCCCTCATTTTCTCTTCTAATTCTAACTCAGCCGACGTGCGGTGGGCAGGGTGGGGATTTGCCGATAGTCGGTTTGCTCAACTGCGGCCCCACCTGACAGTGAAAATGCTAAGACAACAAGCGTTCCCTAGCTTGAGCGGCGTGCCGGACAGACCATGTGGGGGTGCGACGTGAACGGCACAGGCATGTTGTACTTGTTCCACTTTCTCGTTTTGAACTCGTGACATGTAGTAACGCTCAGTTTTGAATATATAAGTTTGGTTGTCGCGCCAATATATACAGTACTCCCTCCATGTAGGTTGGGTTGCTGAAGTCAAAATTAGACACAAAACACGATGGTGACGGACCAGTCTACCTCCGTCCTGGTTTATTGCTCCCCATCGTAATCTATGCCAAATTTTGACCATAAATTTGACTAACAAAATGTTCATGCATGTCACCAAAATTATATCATTGAAAACTATGTTCAAATAGAAATCAAACGATATAATTTTTATTGACATGCACTAACATTTTGTCAATTAAATCGTTGGTCAAAATTTAGCACAAATTACAAAAGGGACTAATAAACCAGGACCTAGGTAGTACACCAGGACGAAGACAGTGATACTACATATAATTAACGCCAAATAAGAGCAAGGGATCACACATGTCATTTACGACTAGAATAAAAATGCCATACACTAATAAAACATTAAGGCCACGAGGCGATGCAGTGCTGGTTACAGGAGGCGAGAAGAAAGATGCATCCATCGACGACCTCCTCCTCCTCAACTCAGGGCGCTGGCCCACCGAACGGCAGCTAAGTAGCAGCGGCTTTCGTGGCCAGGTCAACGTGCTGCTCAACAATGGTGTCCAAAGATTCCATCCAGTGGAAGAAGGCCAATGTCTTTCTGTCCTCCCTGGCCGTGTAGTGGCCTATGTAGATGATTTCCTCGTAGACGTGGATGTGTAGGTTGATGGTTTCTTGCATGGCGAGGAGCTGCGCGGCGAGCACGGCCTCAAGGTGCACATTCTTCGTCGTGACCTCCGGCAGCTGCAGGGCCACCAGGGCTTGAAAGAGTTCGCCACCATGGAGGCCGATGAGGGTGGCAAGCAACGAGGAGCCTGGGCGCACGGGTTGGAGCAGTACGGCAAGGTCATCCGCGCGCTTCTTGATGGCGGTGAACTTGCGGATGGAGCGGACCAATCATGTTGTCCATGCGAGAGGCGAAGCCGGTGTCGGCGAGGGCCACGACGCCGGTGGTAGCCAGCACCGTCTGGAAACACTGCACGGTGCGGGGCCGCAGGCCGGCATCTTGGATGATCTAGCACAGCCGACTGCCGCTCGCGTCCATCACCTCCATAGGTGCTTGTGGTTCTGGTCACTTGGTCTTGGATTGGAGTGAGCAGTGTTGCGCAGAGACTAGGAGTAGATGGATTGGAGTGGTGGGGCGCCTTTATATGAGAGTCCAAATTGCGTTGCATTCACATAGTGCTGGCTCCATTCTGCTTCTCCAATTACTTACCTCTGCATGCTAATTGAATGCGGAGGCATCATTGACCGTTCAACGTTTCGGGAACCGCTACCCTCTGCCTCGTTGGCATTCAAGCCGTATCAACGTAAATGCGTGTCAATATTGTGCACCGCGACCAAGGCGGAGAGGAAAATGAGATAACTACGTATTTATTTACGGTGTAGATTCACTCATTTTGCTCCGTATGTACCCATTTACGGTGTAGTCACTTGTTGAAATCTCTAGAAAGACAAATATTTAGGAACGGAGGGAGTAGTCCTTCCTTTCCGGTTTACAGGGCTATAATATTAAGAGCAAGTACAATAGTGGGCTTATAGCCTGCTTACATGGCAATTTTGTCTATGTGGAGGAGAGAGACATAAAAAAGTAAGACTAGCCACAGTGGGAGTAACTTCAGCAGTAATATCGAGTCCAATTCAACAAATTTGCTTATGTGGCAATGAGTTAGGCTGGTCGTAATGGGGAGTATCATTTACTCGTATCATGCATATGATACTAGTGTAGGATACTACTTCCGTAATGCATAGTATCATAAGTTAGTATCTTATCTTGCCTTATTAATTGCCATGCATGACACAAAGTAGTACAACATTTAATATGATACGGTATCATGATATGATACCACATCCTCTCTTTCCTCATTTAATTGTGTGCCACATCATCAAAAAAGTCTAGTTGGCATGCATGATACCACTTATGATACTCCCATTACGACCAGCCTTAATGAGGAGAGAGGTAGTTTGAGTAACTTAGCTAGTTACTGTAACATCACATGTCCCAATGCAATATGAGTCTATAACCTAATAAATGAAGCTTTTAATGACACCACACTTATTATGTTACTACCCACTATGAAGATAGTAACATAGTCTAGGGATATGTCTATGTTACCAGTGTATGTTACTCTCCATTGTGGCTAGTCTAATCTCATGCAAGAGCCTGGCTATAAGCGTGCTCCAAGACAGATGCAATAAATGTGAGGAAAGAGATTGAGAGAAGATGAGAGGCAGATGCAATAAATGTGAGGAAAGAGATGGAGTACTAATCTTAGATCTCCTCCAATGCAAAGGTGCTTAGATGAGGTGCTAAATATATTAAATGCCTTAGCAACTCAAGCCCCCAATGCAAAGATGCTAAGCTTCATGCATTTAATTAGTTGTAGACTCAGAATTGTGCTTCCACCTAGGTACACGTGCTTTGCACCGTTTCTTCCTGGGGTCACCATACTACTCTCTCTTTTTAACTAGCATGCCACATCAGATTTTTCGCTTAGTTGGCAACCTTAGCACCCGTACAAGGTGAAGCATTGGGAGGGGCCAACCTTATAGCTAAGCTTGTTGTACATGTGTTGGCTATAAATGATATGGAAACATCTTATAGTCAGCAGTTGGCTGTATTATTAACTTTTTTTATGTCTCTCTCCTCCACATAGGCAAAGTTGCCATGTAAGCAGGCTATAAGCCCACTATTGTACTTGCTCTGAACTGACCGCTGCATGCCGTGCTAGGTACTACGTCCCACGTCTCTCATTGGTTGATTCCTATTCATGTCTAGAAACAAGAAACATGGTTGGGTTTGTTTTGGGATTATTTGATTTTCGTAAGATGACTATTACTAGCAATCGCCACAATAACTGTAAGATCTGCATTCGATGGTGGCACCTATTGGACGCAAACAGCAGTAGAAAAGAATTGCCACAAAACTGCCGGACCACGCCCCACCCCTACACAAAGACTGCCACGTGAGCGTTCACAACTGCCACGTTCGGGTTGTGCTTGGCTCTTCGCCTCTTCGAGAAGACGAACAATGATGTTACTACTTCTACAGTATCGAATCAACTATTGCATGTCCGTCCACCACGTGCAGGAGGGATAGCTTGTTGTAGTAAGCAAAAGCCTGTCCTCATCTGCGAGCCACCGCGCGCATGGGCGAGGGAGAGGGCGTACTAGTAGTAAAATCAAGCTTCTCCTCATTGTACGAGTTGACGCAACACATCATAGCACTGGCCCCACATGCTTGCCTCTAAACTTGGCTAAATGACCCGCAGTGTACAATATATTTGCTGCAACCTCTAACATTTACCCCACCACAAATTAAAATATATATTCTTGTCTTGACCAGATCAGCGTGCAAACTACAATCACCAGGATGACAGGTAGGGCCAGAAGATTATTTTAATCAAAAAATGCTTCAAGACGGCCTCATAGCATGGAGCCGACTCCAACGATTTTAAGCTTAGAGGCACGGTACACGCTATCCTAGACTATGTCACTATACTACCTCCCCTACACATGAAACTGCCACACGAGCGTTCGGGTTGCACTTGGCTCTTCGCCTCTTTGGGAAGTCGAACAATGATGGTACTACTACAGTGGAGTACTACTAGTATGCTTCTGGCCATCTGACACCGAATGAACTGCTGCATGTCCACCGCGTGCGGGAGGGAGAGCGTGTAGCGAAAGCTTCTCCTAGTCCTGCGAGCCACCACGCTCATGGGCGAGGGAGAGGGCGTTGTAATCAAACTTCTCCTTGTTGTACGAGTTGACGCGACACATCAAAGCACTGCACTCGATATATTTCAATAATTTGCGTTTACCGATGCATTAATTACAACACATGCATGCATGCCGTGACTTTCCTTTTGATACTTGCATGTGTTGATTTAATGCACAATGAAGTAGTATGAATATGTGATGGTAAAACTTTCTAATGCCCCGACCCTAAAGCGAGAGATGGTTGTGCACGAGGAGGGTGAGATCAGTCCGACGGAACAGGCCCCGACGATGGAGCTCTCTATGGTCTCTATGGACCTCACCTTGCTCCACTACCCCTTGTGCCTCTGCCCCTTGAAGCCTCCAGTGTATGAGGTTCGAATACACCTTGTCCGTTCGGCTGATCGAGCAAGGTGTAGGTTTCTTGATTGATGTGATGTTCGATTGATTTGTGCAGTGCAAGGGAGGGCACCTGGCCTGCGCGGACTGCCGTGGCGAGCGCCACAGGAACTAGCGGCAGTGCCAGAAGTGCGAGCACGGCGCCGGCTTTGACGTGCGGAACACAGCGATGGACGCCGTCCTCTCCTCGGTGAGGGTGGAGTGCCCGCACGAAGGCTGAGGGCTCTACGTCACTTACCACAAGCTCGCCGAACTCCAGAGCGTGTGTCCGCTCGTGCCCTGCAAATGCCCCGTGCCCGTCTGCGGCTACGAAGGCCCGCCGCTGGCGCTCCCCCACCACATCAGCACTGTGCATCCCATGCCCGTGCACAGGATCCAGTACGGCAAGGTGCTCTAGCTGCAAGTGCCAGTGTCGGAGCCGCGGCTCTTGCTGTTCACGGAGGAGGACGGCCGCGCATTTTTCTTGGTCGGCGGCGTGCTCGACATCGGCGTGCCTATCGCCGTGTCGGTCGTCTGCATCAGAGCGGGGGCGTCCCCGCCGCCGCACTACGCGGCCAAGCTATGGGCGAACGGCCCGCCGGGGGAGCCCAAAGGCAAGACCGACGCCGTCAAGGTGGAAATCGAGGCGACAAGCAGCAAGGATCCCGGCGACATCGCCGTGCAGGAGCTGACCTTCTTCAAAGTTCCGCCCAAGCTGCTGGCCGGGGCTGGGTTGTCGAGGACGGTGTCCCTCCACATTCAGATTGACAAGCTCACCTCCTAAATGATTCTAAAGTGCCTTCTGTTTATCTTAGTAATATGCTAATATAGGGGTTAGCTTGGTCTACTTTAGCTTTAGAGATGGTGGGTTTTGGTGGTGATGCAGCAATTACTTCGACATCAGATCAGCAGTTAAAGTAATTTCCAACAGTTGAACGGATATTTTGTGTCTGTTGGATATAAAGATCCTTTGGGTAAGAAGTATAAGAAGCTTATATGCTTGTTTGTTGAGGAAGTGTTGCATACTTCTGTGAGTTGACGCGACACATCAAAGTAGTACTACTACTAGTAGTACTCACCCGACTGTGCACCAGGCAGACGAAGCTCGTGTCGTGTGCGGCCCGCACATTAACCAAAACCTCACGCCTCCAGCTTAGCCTCTATGTTTTAAACTTCTCTATCTCAAGGCCAAGGAGCAATGGGAACCTATGATAGAGCCAATCGGATGGTTGAGAACACTACAATTCGTAGCTACAGATGCGTGTGTGAGAGAGGATGAGTGCGTGCGTGCACCTCTTCTCTTCGTGTATAACGTACTAAACTCAGAGTACAAGTGTATGTGGGTGGCATCGACCTAGGGAGCTAGAGATGGTGCGTGTGAGAAGTCCCGAGAGACTAAGGTGTGTGCGTGGGAAAGAGGGAGAGAGATGATATGTGTCGATATAATGCGTGTGAAAAAAAAGACTAGTCTATAGCCCGCCACGAGGCTATTCCTGTCGAACGCCCCAATAACTGTAAGATATGTATCCGACGGTGCCAGTTATTGCACGTACACAGCAGTAGAAAAAGAAGTACCATGGCATATTACAAAACTGCTACACCACGGTCGAGAACGCGTGCCCACGTTACGCCATCCGGGAATAGTGCTGCACTTCGAAACTAGAACCATCAATAAATTTTGAGCTTGCGTCTCGTCACATTCCAAATTACTACCATGAGATATTTAATTGCAAACCTGTTCACACCGATCACAACCTAAACGGTTTCCCACTTAGGAGCGTATTGGTACTCGGTTATAAATACTACTATGCCAAGATGACTGCACATTCCTCCTCAACTCCTCATCCACAAAAACAAACAAGTCATTCATCATCGTTCCCTTGCGTCTTCCATGGCCAGCGTGAGTTCTGGGTCGAGAGATTACCACCAGGGATAGGCGAGCATGGAAGCAGAAGCACGAGAGATGTCCCGCCTTGCCGCGAAAGCAGCCGACATGTCCCGTCGCGCGGCCGTAGCAGCACAAAGGTCCTGCCGCGCCGTCGATGCAGCAGACTGGTCCGGCCGCACCGCGGAAGCAGCAGAGATGTCCCGCCACGCCGCGAATGCAGCAGAGATGTCCTCCCATGCTGCGGCGGCCTGGGAAAATGTCTCGCGGGTAGGTGAGGACTCTTACAGGCGTATGCATGCGATCGTCCATAGCCAGATGGATCAGATCTCCAGCTGGGCGAGGTTGCAGGATGACATGAAAGCCTCGTTTGAACAGGCTATCAGCGTCATCTGGCAACTAGGGGAGGGCAATGCGAAGCTCCGGGCCGAGCGCGACCTGCTGAGGGCGAAGATCGTCGGAAGGGCGAAGCAGGCGGCGGAGACCGCTGCCTTGTTGAAGAGGACGGGCATCATCGTCAAGAAACGTATGGATGAGAATGCCATGCTCCGTATCGAGCGCAAAAGGCTGGTGGAGGAATCCGTGGATGCTGCCAAGCAGCGTATTAAGGACATGAAACTGATGAAAGAGATCATCGCCGCTCGCCACGAGAACTAGTCTCCGCGACCTGCAACGCATCAAGAAAGTAGAGATCAGCGAGCCAGATCGTTGTATGCGTCTTCCTTCTTCTTTTACCCTTGTGTATTTCGGGCGTAGCCTCATGTGGCTTTTTTAATTATCTTCCTAAATATGTAAGACAATTATTATCCACTGTCGTCATCCTTATATATTCATAAGTCTTGCTATAAGTCGCAGTAGATGCTATATAGGTCCGTCGGATCTTACATCAAGATCCGTGCAAAATTTTATTTTCAGATTTTCTTTTTTCTCTCTTAAATCTCAGTCGAGTGAGACATAGCCACGCCCTTAAACAGGGGCTCGGGCGCCATTAATGGAGACCTTGGGAGAGAGGTGGGCAGCATATGGAGGTCAAAGGGCTCTCCTCCCGATAAGCACGCGCAGGGGTCTGATCGCACGCCTCCCGTACTCAAATAGCTACCCCGCACGGCGCCTCCTAGCCAATAAAAAAAGGGGACGCATGGCGGCACGTAAATGGTAAGTAGAACGCCCATGGTTTCAATAATACTTGTGTTTTCGATTGTAACATGACAGCACTTGTTCCAAAATGACTTTGTTGATTGTTAATGTGTGCGCCTTCGCAAATCGGACAGCAAAATTACCACAGGATGTTGGTGCCATGTCATGACACCAAGCCAAGTTTCATGATTTTCATGCGTGTTTTGGATTTACAGGAATTAAAAAACCAAGTTTCTCAATGTTTTCGGCCGAGCCACGACGCCCAGATGTTTGAATTTCATTCCCATTTCTTGCATGGGACCTAGAAATTTACCCGAGGACACACATGTGAATTTTCAACCAACTTTGGTGCACTGGAGCATGTGCTTGTAGTTCAAATTTGAATTATGCACATTAAATGACCAGAAACTTAATTAATGTATAAAAAAGGCCAAACGAACCTGGAATAATTCCAAAATTTAACACGACACTCATATAGTTCTATGTTGCCTCTGTAAAGAAAATCAAGGGGGGGGGGCAGCGTATATCGTTTCGCACACAAAGGTGACACGTTCCCTCTCAGAACCACGAGCCTTCTTGAGAGAAGCTCCGGTTTGCAAGAAGCTTATACCAAAACTTGTTCCAATTCGGCCAAATTTTTTACCACAGCATGTTAGTACCATGACATGACACCATGCCAAGTTTCATGATTTTCAGGCATGTTTTGGATTTACAAGAATTTTAAAACCAAGTTTCCCAATGTTCTCGGCCGAGCCACGATGCCCAGATGTTTGAATTTCATTCCCATTTCTTGCATGGGACCTAGAAATTCACCCGAGGACACACATGTTATTTTTCAACCAACTTTGGTGCACTGGAGCATGTGCTTGTAGTTCAAATTTGAATTATGCACATTAAATGACCAGAAACTCAATTAATGTATAAAAAAGGCCAAACGAACCCGGAATAATTCCAAAATTTAACACCACACTCATATAGTTCTATGTTGCCTCTGTAAAGAAAATCAAGGGAGGGGGGCAGTGTATATCGTTTCGCACACAAAGGTGACATGTTCCCTCTCAGAACCATGAGCCTTCTTGAGAGAAGCTCCGGTTTGCAAGAAGCTTATACCAAAACTTGTTCCAATTCGGCCAATTTTTTTACCACACCATGTTAGTGCCATGACATGACACCATGCCAAGTTTCATGATTTCCAGGTGAGTTTTGGATTTACAGGAATTTAAAAACCAAGTTTCTCAATGTTCTCGGCCGAGTCATGATGCCCAGATGTTTGAATTTCATTCCCATTTCTTGCATGGGACCTAGAAATTCACCTAAGGACACACATGTGATTTTTCAACCAACTTTGGTGCACCGGAGCATGTGCTTGCAGTTCAAATTTGAATTATGCACATTAAATGTCTAGAAACTCAATTAATGTATAAAAAAGGCCAAACGAACCCGGAATAATTCCAAAATTTAACAGGGCACTCATATAGTTCTATGTTGCCTCTGTAAAGAAAATCAGGGGGGAGGCAGCGTATATTGTTTCGCACACAAAGGTGACACGTTCCCTCTCGGAACCACGAGGCTTGTTGAGAGAATCTCCGGTTTGCAAGAAGCTTATACCAAAACTTGTCCCAATTCGGCCAAAAATTATACATATGAAAACAGGGTTTAGATTATCCCGAACATCTCGCTACCTAGACCAATGTACTGTGATTTGAATTCAACATAAAATGGATACAAATATTTGAATTGGAGATCGTATGGTACATGTAGTTCATAGTGAAATATGATTACTACTATATGCATGTTTTCTATTATCAAGATAATATTTAAATGATGGTATAACTTGACAACAATCGCATTCAAATAAGGAAAATTGATTCAAATTTAGTCCATATGGTAGACGACAATATATATGTTCATAGGGTGGAGTAAAATGTTCATATAAGATGGAAGATCAAAATGTAGGACTACATCCATTATAAACCGCAAGATCACCTAACGATATATTCGAATTCAACATAACGTGGATTCAAAAATTGAAATTCGAGATCCTGGCATTTGTAATCATATAAAAAGGGACATGACTCTTTCTTGTGGTGGGAATTGATTTGTTTTTTGTTGTTGTTGAGGGAAGTGCGAATTGATTTGGTATTGTACAGGCTAATCTTGCTCTCCCGATTTTTTTACATTTTTCTTGTATTTTTTTCAATGGCATTTATAGAAATATAGTAAAAGGGGACATGACTCTCTTGTGTCTTGTATGAATTGTTTTTTTGTACACCTTAAGTTTGTTCTGCCGAACATGGAATCCGCGCCTTGTTATCTCGAAATTTTCAAGCTCGAGTATCTTTTGTCTCTTCTGCTGTGAAACTCCCGCCTCTTCAACCCGCGCCGCGCCTTGTTATCCCGAAATTTTGACATGCGCGAAAACTCCCTCCTCATCCGAAATCGTTCCCGCAGCCCAGACACGCGAAATCCCCCTTCTACCCCTCAACCGGAAATGCCGCCTCGATGTCGCGTGGTCAAAACCGGTGGGGCTACGTTCATAACTTACCCAACATTTCGGACAAGCGTGTCCCTAAGCCATGGCTCCCCCCTACCTTCCCCTTCGTCCCCCCCATTCATACACCGAGGCCGCCAAAACCCGCGAAACCCCACGCTCCTCCGTCGGCCTCCCGACCGCCGCCCAGCCGGAGACTCTTCCCCGACGACGTCGTCCACAGCAACAGCTCACCGTCCCTCATCCACCGCACCGGATGAGGATCCATCATCGATCTCGTTGTCCCGCCGGATCAGCCACCCCATCCTCCACCTCCAAGGAGCTGCCCCAACATTCGCCTCATCTATCGCGCCACCTCCATCCCCACAGCACTGTCTTGACCTGCCCCATCGAAACCGCAGCACCCTCACCAATTTCCTCTGATGAAGCCGAGGCCTACTCAGCGCCACCAAGGAGGTTCTGCACTCACCACTGCATTTTATCTTTTATTCGATCTCACGGGGCTGCCAGTGCTCGATACCGAGCAGCCATGGCGGGTCTCCATCGACGGCGCCATCGCCGGCCACTTCCTCCACGGCGTCTCTCCCCCATGTCGTTGCTTCCTCGGCGGTGACTTCCACACCAGCACTAGCTGCTGCTGCTCCGGCTCTCACTCGCACTGCTGCTGCTGCTGCTCCAGCTCTGTTCTTGTTGTCGGTCACGCTGCTGCACTGCTCTTGCTTTCGTTCATGCTGCTTCTCTGCTCTGCTATTGCTGTCGATCGCGCTGCTACTCCGCTCTTGCTCTCGTTCGTGCTGCTGCTCTGCTCTGCTCTTGCTCTAGCTTGCATTGCTGCTGCTACTGCATGACCTGTGGCAGCTATAGGAGTTGCTGCTTTAGCACTCGCTCACGGTGCTGCTGCACGAGTTGCTCTCTGCTAGTGCATTCCCTGCTCGAGCGGCTGCTAATTTAGATCACTACTTCTCTGCTACTAGTGCTCGAACGCCCTAATCTTCTATTGCAATGCTCTGCTACTAGTTCAATCAGTTTCGACAGTAAAATTCAGTTTCAACTTTAAAGTTCAGTTTCTTCTGTTAAGTTCAGAGTGAACAGTATTTACAGCATCTGTCGGAGTGGCCGTGGCGCGGCGCATTTTACATCTAGCACTTTTTGGTGATGTATTTTACATCATCTATTGCAGATGCTATTAGAATCCCACTTCAGATTAACGTTGTCTGTCTTGTCCTGCTTCAGCCTCGCCGTCGTACACGTCACCGGAGCTGCTCCAACGACGGAACCGTCCATCACAGCGGAGTAGTACCCTCGGCGCCGTCTCCAGAGGCCTCAGATCTTCTTCCCCGCCTCCGACAGTCACACCAGCATCACCATCCTCCACGTCCAACCCAATGATGCTGAGGTCGACAAGGCTATGCCAAAGAGGTTGTACACTCATCGCATCACTTTGTTACTCTGCATTCATGTGGATCCCTCAGGGATCCTTTGGTTCAAAGCAGTTGCAAATCTAGAAATAAATGAATCATGGTCACAAAGTTAACAGGGAGAAAACTAAATGCTCTTTTGAACCACAATTTGAATCGGTTTAGAAAGATAGCCATTATATACTCATGTGGACCAAATCTAAGCTCACAAAATATTTTGAGGGCAGGCTTCAGCCTGTTGAAGACTGCCTGCTAGAATCGCCACTGGTTTAAAGAAAAAGTAAAGGAAAACATAGGAGTTGGAAACTTTACTATGGTACTACTATTCGTGCATTTGGTTAGAAGGAATGGAGCAAAGCAAAACTGGAGGATTTTTTTTCCTTTGGTGTCTCTTTCAAAGAAAAAACGTAGGAATTTTAATATCCACTTGGACGTCCTTTTCAAATTAATATGCATGAAGACAGGACTAATTGCATTACTAGCATAATAAGATTCTTATTTTTTCATTTTCATATGGTTTGACTTTAATTTGACCATGTTTCTCCATTCTTGTGTTCTTCCAATTCATGTGAACCAAACACCCAGGTTGACAGAAATCCTATGTTTGCAAATGCTCTATTTTGCATGTGCATTCCTATCCTATTCCTGTGTTTTTCCTGTCCCTGCATTTATAGAATCCTCCAATTCTAAGGAGCCCTTACAGATTTACTTCATTTTCAGATAGGTGTCAAAGAAAACTCTGTGTGTTATGTCCTGATCCTGCCATGCCGTCATCCACCCCACCTGAGGTGCAACATCGATGGAAGCATTTACTGCAGCAGAGATTCCCCCTGCAGACTTTCTTTCGCCGCCTCAGATCATCTTCCCTGTTGCTAGCAGCCATGCCAACTGCATTACCATCATCGAATGAGTAGATGAACCTGAGGACTACAAAGTTCTGGAAGAGAGGTCGCACTCTTTCGTGTCTGCTTATGTTATACATCGGTTATTATTACCTGCTACTTTATCGTCCTGTTCACCTCTTAGACTCCGAGTCAGGTCCAATCTAATGTTCAAACTTGAGTTTTAAAATGCCTGTGGGGCACATATCGAGGCAACAACGAATAGTATCTGTCTACTATCTGGTTCATCTGGGGTCTTCTATGTGGTTCATGTTGGGTGGGCAACAAACAGTAGATGATCCATCGTCTATCTTTTTAAACTGAAGCTATAATCTACCTGCTATCATTAGTTTTGGATCTATCCACTCGTTTGCTACCATCAGTTTTGATTTCTGCATGCACCCCTTAGGCCTTTCATAATCTAACTATGTTTTTTTATTATGCATGTCAGTTATTGTACACAATCGTACTGAACATGTAGAGAAAAAGAGAAGACCGTTGCGTGGGAATATAATGTCATGCAGACGCCGCTCCATGGTGGGCGATGTGGCCCCCCTCCCGCCATTCTAGATTGTATTCCAGAGGAAGATAATTGTTCAGATGGGGATTCAGAGGGAGCTGACCACTCCTATTTACCCCCTGAGGTGTTTGCTCTAACCTGGCATGCTGATGTTGGTCATATCATGCATATGGCGCCTCGCATTGCTTACATTATACATCTTATATGTCATCAGCTTAGTTTAGATTTGCTTTGTGTGAATGCCACCTTTTTGGTTTCTATATCATACTCCCACCGTTCCTAAATATTTGTCTTTTTAGAGATTTCAAAGAGTGACTACATACGGATAAAAATGAGTGAATCTACACTAAAATATGTCTATATACATCCATATGTGGTAGTCCATT
Organism: Thinopyrum elongatum; assembly: GCA_011799875.1. Classification (NCBI taxonomy): domain Eukaryota; kingdom Viridiplantae; phylum Streptophyta; class Magnoliopsida; order Poales; family Poaceae; genus Thinopyrum; species Thinopyrum elongatum. Next base: position 215,432,670 of record CM022303.1, read on the forward strand.
TGAAATCTCTAAAAAGACAAATATTTAGGAATGGAGGGAGTATATGGGAATTATGCAATGCCATCTTCTTTAGCCAGGCATCATATACGTGAATCATGCAATGCCATCCTGTTTAGCCAGTCATCGTATATGTGAATTGTATCATGCCATATTTTTTTCATAATGTATTCTATTTGTCAACAATGTTTATACATTCATCTACTCTTCCTGTGCATCAGCCATTTGAGTCGGTCATGGGAAAATCTGGAGTGAAAACAAGGTCTTCTGAGCAGTCAGTGCTACCTGTCGATGCAGATTTCTTGCTGGTTACAGATAGCTCCTCAGAGGAGGATTCAGAGACAGATGACCAGTCGTATCCCCCCCCCCCGAGGTGTATGCTCTAACTTGGCAGGGTTATATTGCTCATATCATGCATATGGTGTCTTGCATTGCCATGCCATCTGCTTAGATTAGACATGCTTTGTGTGAATGCCTCATGTTTGCTTTCTATATCAGATATGTGCCATGTTTTTCAGCCAGTTATCATATATGTGAATTATGCACCGCCATGTAGCCAGGCATCATATATGTGAATTATCTCATGCCATCCTTTTTTTTCATTACGTATTCCATTTGTCGGCAATCTGTGTATATTGAACTACTCTTCATGTGTATCAGCCATTTGAGCCGGTTATGGAAAAATCAGGAGTGAAAACAAGGTCTTCAGAGCAGGCAATGGTACCTGTTGAAGCATATATCTCGATGGTTACAGGTAGCTCCTCAAAGGAGGATTCAGAGACAGATGACCAATCCTATATCCCACCTGAGGTGTATGCTCTAACTTGCCATGTTTATATTTCTCATATCATGCATATGGTGTCTTGCATTGCTTAGTTTAGACATCATATGCACAATATTCAATTCCATCTGCTTAGTTTAGAGATCATACATGCGAGTGCCAGCTGCTTAGTATATGAATCAATTATGTCAATTATATCATGCCATCCTGTATACTTAGACAACATGTATGTGAATTATTTCATCCCAACCTATTTTAGAAATACATCATATAGTTTTGTCATGTCATCCTGTTTAGATACTCATCATATGTTGAATTATGCCATTATATCCTGTTAAGTTATCCATCATATATCTGAAATTGTGTCATGCTATCCTGTTTAGTTAGCCATCACATATGTGAAATTGTGTCATGCTGTCCTGTTTGGTTAGACAACATATATGTGAATTACCACATCTGTCTATCATACAATGTCTGTACGTTCAATTTCTTTTCTTGTTTATCAGCCATTTGAATTGGAGGGGGTGATGGCAGTATCTAAGGGAGTAAAAACCCGTTCTTCACAAAAGATGGTGCTACCCGTCGATGCAGATAGAACCATGGTTGTACTGGCCCACGAACTAGCCCCACCACACATAATCGAGACTCTTCCAGATTGTACACTTACACTGTTGGATAGAGAACCAGCTACACCCCATCTAACCCCAACCCAAATGGATAGCAACCCACTTCTAGTTGACACAGCACCATGTCCACCACAGAGTACCCCCACACGAGCAGTTTGTAAAGCAACTGCAGTGCCCAAAGCACGAAGACCACCACAGCGAACCCAAACTCCACATTTAAAGCAGAAGAGCAACTGTTCTCAGGTCAGATTCCGTAGCTATGGTCCATACTCCTTTGCTCTTGCATCACTGTATTTACTCATACCAACTACTTTCGAATTTGAAGGATCCAATTGAAACTCCAATGGCGCAACAGGTATGTTTTAAACCTATTTCTTTAACTGGATTGCTGTTCTAACTTCTTGCTCTATGTTGATTTCAGTTTCAGTTGTATAAATAGTTATGTTCTCATGTCATGCACATTACAAGTGCTGCCAGTGCTGTGTAGTTTCTCACACTTATATTCTGTCTATGCTGCTATGTCTTAAAAATATATGATTTGAACTGTGTCTCTATCTTGATTTGGCAACATAAACTAGAATGATATGGACAATACAGTGACCATAGTCCATAGATATATGTTTGTTTCATGTTGTTATCCTATCCACCTTACTACCGAACCAGTTTACCAAAATGAGTTTCATATACTACATGCTAAACCTGTGATGTGTCTGCTTGTTTCTCTTGTAGAATGCGAACAGAATATTGGAGAAGAGCACCCCATTATGCAATGGTAGAGAAAGTAATGCAGATAAGGTTCAAGATAGTGAGACAACCCTGTTGGTCTCCAAGAAAGGTGATAAAAAAAATCTTGTAGACAGAGAGACAACCCCAAAGTCCTGCGTTGATGTAGTGTTCGAGTTACTGGCCACTACCACTGGCACAAGCTCTTCGAACTCGCTGCCTGAATCACTTCGGCTTATTCAGTCTCAGCTACAAGCTGAAAGGCATCAGTCAGTTGTGCTGCGGCAAGAAGACAAAGGACTGAGGAAGTCCCTGCAGAATTCAGATGCATACTTTCTGGTGCAACAGCAAGCGCTGGACGATTTTAGCACCAATCAAGAGAAAACTAATAAGCTTGCTAAGCTTCTTGCCAGCATGGTGGGTATCCAGGATATTGTTTCTTGAGCTCTTCTGAAGTGGTTTCAGTTCTGGACTTGTTTTGCTGCCACATTTATTTTCACTGGTGGCCAATTTAGATGCCCAGTGTATGTAATATGTTGCTTTGTTCACTATATTTGCACTGGTGGCGAACTTTGATGCCCAGTGGATGTAATATTTGTAATAGCCATAATAGCCAGCGTAAGTTGCTTGCTTATTTATTTCCTTATTGTCTTTGATTATTTTTTTGCTGGTAGTCGCTGCAGTTCTTTTTCCGCGGTAACATTTTTATTTAGAAGTAGTCCTGCTGCCTGCTGTAGTGGGCCTCCTAAGGTCCGTATGATCCAAGGGCCTTCTACGGGCCGTAGATTCAATGGGACTTCTACGGGCCGTATGATCGATTGGCCACACATGGGCCATACTTTCGTGGACAATTAACGGACCACAATATGGTCCGTAAACGGGCTATAATGGGAATCGTCTGTTTATGGGCTGTTAACAGGCCCATGTGTACAACGGGCATAATTCGAACGGTAGGCATAACGGGTCGTTAATGGGCCATATGTGATGATGCCATGAAAACGTCCCAACGGATTAAAGGGCCACAGACTGGCCGACTTTAACCACGGGCTGGATTTGGCCCACAAGCGGAACATGCCAGTAACGGACCTTAATTAATCGAATGCCAGAAATGAGCCCAATAATAAATGGGCCCTTAAAAGGCCGAAAGATAACACGGGCTGAAACGGCCCAATGGAACAATGGGCCGTTAATGGGTATAAAGCTATATACTGTTCATTATGGGCCAGTTTCACCACGGGCCGTTTATGGGCCAAGATTTAGAAAGGGCCTCATATGGGCCGAAAGATGTCATGGGCCATACATGGGCCGGAAGTTACAACGGGCTGGAATCATATTGGACGGCCCATATGGCGCTACTGGGCCTAATTCGGATAGGCTATAACGGGCCGTGAGTTAGCGGGCTGTAAATGGGCTATATGCGAACAGGCCGTTAACAGGCCTTCGGTGGGCCGGGCCGCTACCTTTTGACTAAGTCAAACGGGCTGGCCTTTTGACCTGAATGGGCCACTGTTGGGCCATGCCATGTGTCAACGTATCATAGGTGCATCTCGTCCATTTGCTGGATGACATCTGTCCCAGCACTGAGCTGACACGTGGATACTTCGGCGAATGAGAATTTTACACGTGGAAAATCCCCACTGGTCAGGGCTGTTAACAGGTTATCGGATCCAAACCGGAACCCGATAGCTTAACGGCGACCCGTTACGGTGGATGCCACGTGTCGGTTACCCTTGACGAAAGCACTTCTATGACGAGCGATTTATCATCATGGAAGTGGACACTTCCGTGATGATAATTTTGGTAATGTCATGGAACACTTCTACGACAGCACAGGTATGACTATCTTGATTATGTCATAAAATCGTCATGGATGTACATGCATGACAGAAAACGTGACCTACTGTGACAAACACGTATCATCACGGAAGTGTATTTTTTTGTAGTGTCCCCGTGTTGATTCTAACACCAACAAGTGAACGATGCTGCTTGGGTTCTGTACTCCTAGCAACCCTATTGCTTGAAGTTAATGGTTGATAGCTTGATTCTTAGTCTATTGGTTATTGAATCACCATTCTAACATCAATCGTGCTACTTAGTACATCCTTCCAGGTGCATGTTTCGATGAATGTTTACTCGTGGAAGTTCTCCTCGAACATACTTCGTTATCTACTTCGGTATGTCCAATGTTATCTCCTTGTTCACATAATTGTGGAAATCCATCTTTTTGGAAACCTTGGTAAATTGTCGCTGAGTCCATCAGCCACCTCCTCATCCTCTCCTTGGTTTACTGATGAACTCTTGTTTCGGAACTCGCTACCATAGTTCATTTTTCAAGAATCTTACGATGTCATCTCGTCAATTTGTGTTGCACCTTTTCTTCTCAGGCATCCTGAGTCTGAGGTATCCTTAGTCTGAGGTATCCTGACACCAATCAGGACTGACTCTCGATCAGATATGATGGTTGGAACATATTTCCAAGAGTTATAACATTGGTCTTTATATGAACCGGGAAGGTGATGTCATGCTAGCACACCTGGCCGGAGGACCTATTGTTATAGTTTCCTTTTTAGCAAGGTTATCCATTCTTCCATGAGCAAATTGTAAGACTTATTCTACAAGCTGTTCCAGATGGATCCTTTGTGTATCCGAAGTCTGAACTTGCTTGAAGACCATGTCAATGCTATCTCGAAGCATGTCTGTGGTACTCCGATCTTCAACAAGAACATTTGAAGCACAATGCTAAATTTTCTTTATCAATTATCCTAGCACCATTGTATGGGTAATTTCATGAAATTCCACTCCCATTACCTAAAGGGTTTTCTACGTTATATCCTATCATGGATTTCATGATCTGCTTGTCCTTGGGAAGGATATACCCCTAAAATATGTGTTTAAACACATTTTCCTTTCCATTGTTTTGTTTAACCTTTCTTGTAATCTACTTAACTGAGCAGTGATAATTCCCTGCTTAGGTAAGCACCTCATTGTACCACTCTGTCAGTAAGACCCCGTTACTATTGTTGATGACATTCCGGTAACCACTGATGGACGAGAACTTTGCCTATTGGTCCGCCTCGTTCAACAAGCAGGAAAATGGTTCTCTTTGTCCCTCGCCCTTGGTACCGATGTTGTTGTCGACATAACTGACAGTCTCTTCTCTGACATGCCTTGCTATCATGATCGTGCAAGATGACAGCGCCCTCCCTACTTTTAACCCACATGGTGGGCCCATAACCAATAGTTCTACATGATCGAAACCTGACTCTCCTGTACATCCTTGTTTCAAAGTTATCCCTTGCGCTTGGTTTCGTATGTAATTCGCGAGCCACCTTCCTAGTGATCTATTCTGGTATCAGACGCAATACTTATTCTCGTTGCCCTGAAACCCTTTCACCTTCTGATTAGGCATCAGATGATTGTCTGGCCGCTTGAAACTCCTTATTGTACCTTCTTACTTTGATCTCGATGTTTTCCTAAGTTTCAAGTCGAGAGATACCTTGGGCCAAAATCGCTGAGCAAATTACCGAATATCAGTCCTTGCAGACATCTGTCCTTGTAGTTTTCCCTCCTATCCTTTCGTAAGTACGATGGAGTTCCTGAAGAAAGGATGACGACTTCATCATGATGGCCCGAAACAGAGGAATGAAGACGTCAATGTAATGGAGAGACCTCTTCGAGAAGAGCAACCTAGAACAAAAGGATTTGTTAGAATTTCATAACCAGAACTTTCTCCCTTACTCCACCTCTTAAATCTCGGGATGAAATTTCTTGTAGTGGAGGAGAATTGTGACGCTCGGATAATTAAGCTACAGTAATTCCCTGCTAGTGATGCCATGTCACCACGATTACTGTTGTTAATCTCGCGATGATTCGGAACCGATTCAAATTCAAATCCAAAATCAACTCAAACGGTAAAAGTTGTCAAACATTAAAACAAAAATGTTCCAGAGGTGACAAATAATGCATAGGTAATTATGGTGAAGAACCCAAGTTCAAATAGAATATTTAAATTCACTATAATGATTTAAACAGTAGCAAAAACAATCATATAAATGCCTTTGGTATTTTACAAAATACTAAAGCTATTTTATTTCGGGGTAAAACTTTTTATGGCAGTGGGTTATTCTGGAACATTATTTTAGGAGCTATTGTCATATTTTACTAAACTAAAAATAATGTGTAACTAAAATAAAACAGAAAATAAAAATGAGAAAAGGAAAAGTAAAACAAAAGGGAAGAAGAAAGACCCCCCCCCCTTGCCGGGCCTCGACCCAGCTGGCCACTGGGCTAGCTAGGCCGTCCCAGTCGGCGCCCACTCCCCCCCTCCATAACCCCCACTCGGGGGGAAACCCTAACCCCCCGTCGCCCCACTTCCCCCCCACGTTCGCCTCCTCCCCGATCCAGATCTGGATCGGGGAAAGACCCCTTCGCCCCGGACCGCCGTCGCCACTCGTGGACCTCGCTGGGGCCACCCCTGCCGTCGTCGTTGCCTTCTCGTCCTCCTCCCCAAAGGCTCCAACGAGCCTCGCCGCCCCTCGTCCCTCCAACGTGGGTGAGACCCCGGGCTCTGGCCTCGCCCCCATTTCTTTGCTCCTGCTCGGCTCCCGTCGCCGGAGCCAGCCCACACACGCTCACCGCACCCCGTGCTGCTCTTCCCCGTCAGCCAACGCACGCACTGCCCGTGATAGCCGCGCCCCGCGCCACCGGGCCGCACCCCAGCTTCCCCGCGCACGCGCCCAACTCCCGCTCCGCCACGCGCCGCTCTGCCTCTGCAAGCCACGCGCCGCGCCGGTCCGCCTCTCTGATGCTCGCCTACCTCTGCGCCGCCTCCTGCTTGCCCCTGCGCACAACCGCGTCGCCCTGCCCGCCACTGCGTGGCAGCTTCCCCGCCGTCGCTCACCTCGCCGCTCGCCCCTGCCACCCGCCTCGCCGTCCGCGCGCCCGGCCAGGCGCAACCGCGCCACGCCCGCGCCCTCTTGCGCGCGCCGGACGCCCCTGCCATGCACCGACCGCGCCCTGCTGCCTATGCCCCGACCCCCCTGCATGTCCCGCGCCTCCCTCGCCGCGGCCACAGCTTGCCCGCTCCATCCCGTGCCGCTCTTAGCCCCGGCCGTCCTGGCCACCGGCCTCCCCCTCGCCGCGCTGCTCCGGCTGCGGCCGCGGCCGCCGCCCCACCTTGTGGCCTCGGGCCGGCACGCGGGCGCACGCCCTGCTCGCCCGCATAACCGCCACCCGCGTGCCCGCTATGGCCCCTGTGCCACTGGCGAACGGGGCCCACGCCCTGTAAAACAAAAAAAGGGATTTTTAACGGATTTAAAAAATAAATTAATTAGTGAATTAATTAACTTAATTAATTTGGTTTAATGAAACTAATTAAACTTAATTAAGCTAACCACCTAATTAGACTAATTAAATCTGTTAATTAGGATAACAGTCAATGACAGACGGGACCCACATGTCAGTTTGACCAGTCAACGGTCAGCGTTGACCGCTGACGTCATGATGACGCAATAAATGTTTTTTGAATTAAATTAATCTGATAATTCCAAAAGTGATTTAAAACTTTGAAATTTAATATAAAATAATTTGTAACTCGGATGAAAATACTTTGTACATGAAAGTTGCTGAGAAAAACAAGACGAATCCGAATACGCAGTCCGTTCGTCCGCAACACGTCCCTAGCATAGCGAACATGCAACCATCCCCCTCCGGTTCGTCTGTCCAAAAATGCCGAACACCGGGAATACTTTCCCAGATGTTTCCCCCCTTCGCCAGTAGCAGCTAGTACCGCGTTAGGGCACACCTAGCACCGCTCAATGTCATGTCATGCATCTGTTTGCATTATATTCATTGTTTCTTCCCCCTCTTCTCTCTGGTAGACTTCGAGTCTGACGCCACTGCTGCCCCATTCGACTACGGTGTTGACGACTCCTTCTTGACCGAGCTTCCAGGCAAGCAAAACCCCCTTGATCATCCCGATATCGCCTACTCTTTCCCTCTACTACTTGCATTAGAGTAGTGTTACTGATTCATCGGTTTGATCCTATTCTGCTGCATAGCCTGTCCTTGTTACTTCTGTTGTTACCTTTACCTGCAATCCTAAATGCTTAGTATAGGTTGCTAGTATTACATCAGTGGCCCGACATTCTTGTTCGTCTGCCATGCTATACTATTGGGTCGTGATCACGTCGGGTGTTGACCACGGGTATATACATGCATACATATTATACTTGACGCATGATGTGACTAAAGACGGGTCGGCTCGTAGAGTACCCCGCGAGTGATTAACGGCCTGGGGGCAGAAGGGGCAGGTGGTTCCATCCAGGTTGTGATGGGCCTGGGTTCCCGACGGCCCCCCGAGTAATTCTTTTGATGGATATATGCCCTAGAGGCAATAATAAAGTTGTTATTATTATATTTCCTTATTCATGATAAAGGTTTATTATTCATGCTAGAACTGTATTGATCGGAAACTTAGATACATGTGTGGATACATAAACAAATACTGTGTCCCTATTGAGCCTCTACTAGACTAGCTCGTTAATCAAAGATGGTTAAGGTTTCCTAACCATAGACATGTGTTGTCATTTGATAACGGGATCACATCATTAGGAGAATGATGTGATGGACAAGACCCATCTGTTAGCTTAGCATATGATCGTTCAGTTTATTGCTATTGCTTTCTTAATGTCAAATACATATTCCTTCGACTATGAGATCACGCAACTCCCGGATACCTGAGGAATACCTTGTGTGCTATCAAACATCACAACATAACTGGGTATCATAAAGATGCTCTACAGGTATCTCCGAAGGTGTCTGTTGAGTTGACATGGATCGAGATTAGGATTTGTCACTCCGAGTATCGGAGAGGTATCTCTGGGCCCTCTCGGTAATACACATCACAAGAAGCTTGCAAGCAAAGTGACTAAGGAGTTAGTTACGAGATGATGTATTACAGAATGAGTAAACAGACTTTCCGGTAACGAGATTGAACTAGGTATAAAGATACCGACGATCGAATCTCTGGCAAGTAACATACCGACAGACAAAGGGAATTACGTATGTTGTCATAACGGTTAGACCGATAAAGATCTTCGTAGAATATGTAGGAACCAATATGGCAATCCAGGTTCCGCTATTGGTTATTGACCGGAGAGGTGTCTCGGTCATGTCTACATAGTTCTCGAACCAGTAGGGTCCGCACGCTTAACGTTCGTTGACGATATAGTGTTATATGAGTTATATGATTTGGTGACTGAATGTTGTTCAGAGTCCCGGATGAGATCATGGACTAGACAAGGAGCTCCGGAATGGTCTGGAGGTAAAGATTGATATATAGGACGATGATATTTGGACACTGGAAGAGTTTCGGGAGGTACCGGGTAGTCATCGGATCACCGGAAGGGGTTCTGGGAACCCCCGGGAGGTTAATGGGCCATCTGGGCCAAAGGGGGAGGACACACCAGCCCACAAGTGGTTGGCGCGCCCCTCCTAAGGCTGCAACCCTTGGGGAGAGAAGGAAAGGGGGGAGTCGGCCTCCCCCTTCCTTCCCTCTCCTCCCCTTTCCTTCCCCCCTTTTGCAAACAAGGTAAGGGGAGGGGGCGCCACAAGGCAGTAGCCCAAGGGGGTCGGCGGCCACCCTTAGGGTGCCTCCTGACTACCTCCCCTCCCCCCACCTATATATATGAGGGAGGGGGCGCTACATATAGGCCACGACAATCTCTTAGCGGTGTGCGGCGCCCCTCTCCACAGTTTCGTCCCTCGGTCATATTTTCGGAGTGCGTAGGCGAAGCCCAATGGAGATAGCTTCACCATCACCATCACCACACCGTCGTGCTGCCAGAACTCATCTACTACTTTGCCTGTCTTGCTGGATCAAGAAGGCGAGGACGTCACCGAGCTGAACGTGTGCTGAACACGGAGGTGCCGTACGTTCGGTACTTCATCGGTTGGATCACGAAGAAGTTTGGCTACATCAACCGCGTTAATAAATGCTTCCAAGGGCCTTATCACCATCGTCGGCGACTACTGCAAGTCGCTGGAGTGCGCTCAAGCCAGCGCCAGATTGGCGGAGTCGCTGGTCATAGCCAAGGAGCGGCGCCAGCTCAACCGAATCGTCGCGCTGGCCAACGAGACGCCAGCCGTGCCGGCTTCAGCCAAGGAGCCGACCGGTGAGGCCTCATTCCAGCCGTCCAAGGAGACCAAGAAGGTCAAGCTAAACCCCGAAGACCCCAGCTACAATAAGTACGTCGTCGTGGGCACCCGCCTCGACAGCAAATAGGAAGGCGAGCTTGTCGACTTCCTCCGTGAGAATCGGGATATCTTTGCATAGACCCCAAAGGACATGCCGGGAATTCTGAGGAAGTACGTCGAGCACAAACTGCACGTCCGCAAGGACGCCAAGCCTGTCCGTCAACCCCTACGTCGCTTCCAAGAGGAGAAGAGAAGAACCATCACTGAAGAGGTCGCCAAGCTACTCGCGGCCGGCTTCATCATGGAAGTGTTTCATCCCGAGTGGCTGGCCAACCCGGTCCTCGTCCTGAAGAAAAACAACACCTGGCGCATGTGCATTGACTACACCAGCCTGAACAAGGCTTGCCCCGAGGATCCTTTCGCCCTCCCGCGGATTGATCAAGTCATCGACTCCACCGCCGGCTGTGAGCTCCTGTCCTTCCTGGATGCTTACTCCGGCTATCATCAGATCAAGCTGGACCCGTCCGACGCCCTGAAGATGCCCTTCATCACGCCCTTCGGGGCGTATTGCTACATCACCATGTCGTTCGGCTTGAAGAACGCTGGCGCCACCTTCCAGTGCTGCATGCAGAAATGCTTACTGACACAACTCGGCTGCAACATCCACATCTACATGGACGACATCGTGGTGAAGACCAAGCAGCACCTCACGCTCCTCGACGACCTGAGAGAGACCTTTGCCAATCTGCGCGAGTACCAGATCAAGCTCAACCCGGAGAAGTGCATTTTCGGCGTGCCGGCCGGGAAGCTGCTCGGCTTCCTTGTCTCGGAGCGCGGTATTGAGGCAAACCCGGAGAAGATCAAGGCCATCGAGCGCATGCGCAAGCCAACCCGGCTGCGAGATGTGCAGAAGTTCACCGGCTGCTTGGCCTCGGTCAGCTGGTTCCTCAGCTGGCTGGGCGAGAGGGCCTTGCCCCTATATCAGCTGATGAAGAAGACGTCGCCATTCGAGTGGAACGACCAGGAGGACGAAGCTTTCCGGGATCTCAAGCGCATGCTCTCCACTGCACCCGTCCTGGCCGCGCTGGCAGACAAGGAGCCGCTATTGCTATACATTGCCGCCACCTCGCGGTCAGTCAGCATGGTGCTGGTGGTTGAGCGACCAGAGAAGGGCAAGATCCAGTCTGTTCAGCGCCCGGTCTACTACCTGAGCGAGGTGCTATCCGCCTCCAAGCAGAACTACCCGCACTACCGGAAGATGTGTTACGGCGTGTACTTTACTGCCAAGAAGTTGAAGCAGTACTTCCAAGAGCATGTCATCACCGTGGTCAGCATGGCCCCCATCGGCAAAATCATGGGCTGTCGGGATGCCTCTGGCCGGGTTGCCAAGTGGGCCATCGAACTGGCCAGCCACACCATCCTCTACGAGCCCCGCACCACGATCAAGTCCCAGGCCCTGGCCGACTTCCTCGTCGACTGGACGGAGACCCAGTACCTGCCGCCGCCGCCGGATTTAACGCATTGGCCCATGCACTCCAAGATGCGCTCCGGCCTGGGAGCCGGCATCGTGCTGTCTTCCCCAAAGGGCGACCGGCTGCGGTACGCACTCCAAATCCACTTCACCGCCTCCAATAATGTCGCCAAGTACGAAGCCCTTGTGCACGGCCTCTGGCTTGCTAAGGAACTCGGCGTCTGGCGCATCCTGTGCTACGGCGACTCGGATCTGGTGGTGCAGCAGTGCTCCGGCGAGTGGGACGCTCGGGATGCCAACATGGCCAGCTACCGTTTCCTGGTCCAGCAAATCTCTGGCGCCTTCGATGACTGCGAGTTCCTCCACGTCCCGCGCGCAGAAAATGAAGCCGCCGCCACGCTAGCCAAGATTGGCTCATCTCGGCAGGCCATACCATCCGGCGTCTCCCTGGAGTACCTGCGCAAGCCATCCGTCAAGCCGTCTCCGGATTCCGAGTCCATCTTCATCCCGGACAACCCTGTAGCGCCCCTCCCCAACCCGGACCCAGGGGCTGCAGAACCCGACCCGGGGACTGCTCAACCTGGACCTAGGACTGCCGATTCCGGCCGGGGGGCTGCCGAACCCGGCCCGGGGACTGTCGTGCTCACCCTGGCCGCCGTCATCCCCAACTCGGGGGCTGCCGCCCCAGAACCCGTCATGGTGGCCGCCTTCACTATCGTGACGGCCCCGTCATGGGCCCAGCCAATCCTGGCATTCCTGGAGAGCGAAGCGCTCCCCACGGATGAGACCGAGGCCCGGCAAGTGCAATGTCGGGCGTCCGCCTACAGCATCATCAATAACGAGCTCGTCAAGCACAGCGCGACAGGCGTGTTCCAGTGTTGTGTCGAGCAGGACAAGGGCATAGAGATCCTCCTCGACATACATCAGGGCGAGTGCGGGCACCACGCCGCCTCCAGGTCCCTGGTGGCCAAGGCTTTTCTCCATGGTTTCTACTGGCCTACGGCCCTCAAAGACGCCGAGTCGCTCGTCCTCAAGTGTAAGGGATGCCAACGCTTCGGCAAGCGCAGCCACCAGCCGGCTTCGGCCCTGCGAACCATACCGATCACCTGGCCCTTTGCGGTCTGGGGGCTCGACATGGTAGGACCCTTCAAGACGGCCCGGGGCGGCATGATGCACTTGCTCGTGGCGGTCGACAAGTTCACCAAGTGGATCGAGGCGCGGCCGATCAAGAAACTGGACGGGCCAACAGCCGTCCGGTTCGTCAAGGACATCGCGGTGCGCTACGGCGTCCCGCACAGCATCATCACGGACAACGGCACCAACTTCGCCAAAGGCGCTTTGGCGCAATACTGCTCCGTCTCCGGCATCCGGCTCGACCTGGCCTCCGTAGCTCATCCTCAGTCCAATGGCCAGGTCGAGCGGGCCAACGGCCTCATCCTATTCGGCATCAAGCCATGGCTCGTTGAGCCCCTCATCCGTTCACCCGGCAGCTGGCTTGACGAGCTGCTGGCCGTCCTTTGGTGTCTCCGCACAACGCCAAACCGATCGACCGGGTTCACCCCGATCTTCCTTGTCTACAGAGCACAAGCCGTCATCCCGACCGACATCGAGTTCGACTCGCCGCGAGTCATGATGTACAAGGAAGCCCAAGCCAAGGAAGCCAGCGAAGACGGCATCGACCTACTCGAAGAAGCGCACCTTCTGGCCCTCAGCCGATCCGCCATCTATCAGCAAGGCCTGAGGCACTACCACAGCAGAAACATCAAGCCCCTCGCATTCCGCGAGGGGGACCTCATCCTCCGGCTTGTCCAGCAGCAAACCGGCCAGCACAAGTTAGCCTCCCCATGGGAGGGCCCCTTCATCATCAGCAAGCCCCTGTGCGACCGCAACGCGTACTATCTCATCAACGCCCGCAAGACGAACAAACGCAAGAGAGACACCGCCTGAGAAGAAACAAGCCGGCCCTAGAATGCGGAGCTCCTCCGCCCTTTTTACAGTTAGCTGTATGCACGTATGTATCGCTGCCTTTTGTAATTCTGTAAAAGACTGTGGGACCCCTGAATGACACTCGGGGGCTGACTTTTCGTACCAAGTTATTGTGTTCTACACATCCTTGCGTTTTTTCTTAAAACCTCCACCACCGGGTTGACCCGGTCAACCCGAGGGCTCGGGGGCTGGCCGGCTTGACCACAACCCGCCGTCCTCCTTAGCACATCCCGGCGTGTTCGGGGTGCCGAGGCCCCTTGCTTCGCCCTACGTCACAGTCCGGCTTCAGCTATTGGCCGACAAGGACTATGGGCCAAAGCACCTACACAACGCGAAACACTAAGCCGGACCCGCCGGATTGGCCAACCCGGCCTCACTGCACTAAGTTGTTGCACGACCGGCTGCTCGCCAGCCGGCCCAATGGGTGTTTCGCTCGCGCTCAACGTTCAAAGGGCCTAAGTACCGCGCGCTCTTTTCCAAGGGCTGAACCTCTTGTCACAGACCGGAACCCGGCTGTTCGACTCGCGGGGGGGAAGCCCAAAGAAGGAGCAAACAAGAAAGAAGCCTAGAGGATAGAGAGCAAAGGCGCAAGCATTCGCGAAAACATTTGCACCCAGTTGCTGCACGACCGGCTGCTTGCCAGCCGGCTTCGCCGGCTGCCGCCAGCCGGCCCAGTGGGTCTGTCGCTCGCGCTCAATGTTCCAAGGGCCCAAGTACTGTGTGCTCCTCCCAAGGACCGAACTCCTTGTCACAGACCGAAACCCGGATGTTCGACTCACGGCGGGGGGAGGTCCAAGGAGGGGTCAAGCGAGAAAAAAGGCTTAGAAAACAAAGAGCAAAAGCGCAAACATTCGCACAAAAGTTTACATCACGAGAATATGGGCCCAAGGCCAGAGGTTCATTACATTTCACCTAAAAGCACCCTAGTGGGTGGGTGGACCTGCTACTTAACAAAAATGCGATAAAAGTTAAAGCAGGACGGCTTCAGGCAGCTCCCGCGCCGGGTTGCGCAACCGCCGGCTCCCTCCTGGTGGCCTCCGGGTTCATCGAGGTGCCGGTATCAGCCAACCCGACGTCCTCGTCGTCCGCATAGACGTCCGTCTCCTTAGAGCTGCCTTCCGGGTCGTCCAGCAGCAAGCCGAGGTTGCCAGGCAGCACCACCCTGCCATCGTCGGTCAGCTCCACCTAGAATTTGTCATGGAGCACGAACGAGGCCAGGTAGCTGGCCCTGGCGGCGATCCGGCCCACCTCCGCCTACAGCTGGGGCTCCGCACCGGCTCGTTGGGCCACCAGCCGGTCCAGCGCCAGGTCTGGGTACCAGGACATGACGAACCTGAGCGCCACGTCGGCTCCGGTGTGGGCGGCAGAAGCGCGCCACGCATGAAGCCGCGCCGGCCCGGCTTCCAACCACCACGCCAGCCGCGTGAAGCTGTTGGGCGCGATGGCGCCAGGCCAAAGGGCCGCCGTCATCTCCACGCCGGCTGCCGAGACCCGCCCCATCTGCTCGCCCAAGACCTGCAGGTGGGCCTCAGCGGCCTGCATGATCTCCGGGAAGCTCCAGGCGGCGTTCAGGTCGAGCCCAGAGCCGACCGTCACATGGGGCGACCGTTGAGCACGAACGGCCTCCTCCTCCGCCCTCTGCGTCTCGGGGAAGTACCCTATCAAGATGAAAGACAGTCAGTAGCAAAAAAGCAAAGCCGGCTTCACAACCCGACGAAACCAACGAAAAAGCACTTACTGGCGAAGGTCTCGTCCAGGTGTTGCGCCTCAAACAACGTACCATGCTGCTCCAGGTTGCCGGCATGGTCGCGCGCCTCTAGCGCCCTCTCCAACTCGGCGCCCTTGTCAACAGCCGCCTTCAGCTCGGCGTCCTTGGCGGCGACCGCGTTCCCGTGCTCCTCCTTGAGGCAGAGGAGTTCCGCCTGGTGGGTCTCCATCGTCTTGGCCGCCTCCACCTTCAGGCGTTCGACCTCGGCCTGGAGCTAGCCCTTGTCGTCGACCAGCCGATCGCGCTGCTGGCCGGTTTCGACGAGCTCCAGCTGGGTCTTCGCTGCCTTGGCCGCCTCCGCCGTCAGGCGCTCCACCTCAGCCTGAAGCCGGCTCTTGTCACCAGCCAATTGCTCGCGCTGCTGGCCGGCCTCGACAAGTGCCCGCTGGGCCTCCGCCACCTTCGTGGCCTCCGCCTTCAGCTCCCCCACCTCGACCCGGAGCCGGTCGGCGTAGGCAATGGCCAGGTCACGCTGATGACCGGCCTTGATCAGCCGGGTTCGCCAGACCGGCATCTCGGCCACAGTAGCTGCACAGCAAAGATTCGAAGTCAAGACAAAGAAAGAACAAGAACACTTAAGATTCGACCCAACTACTACGTAGTTTGCCCGAATCTCGGGGGCTACACCCAGTGGGTGCGCTAGCGCGCCCCCACTAAGAGCATGCGAAACATACCTTCAGCGAGCCGGAGCGCCACCTCCCTAGCAGCAAGTCACGCCGTGAGCTGCTGGTGCTTGTCCAGAAGTTGGTTGTAGACGCCGACCCGGAAGGCGTCCAGTTGCTTCGAGGAAGCAAAAAACCAACATAAGACAGAGCATATAAAGATTTGACCCAACTACTATGCAGTTGGCTCGAACCTCGGGGGCTACACCCAGTGGGTGTGCTGGCGCGCCCCACTGACCAACTGCAAAGGAGAAACCAGAGGAAGAAAAGACTCACCAGCATGGAGCGCTCCAGCTCCCGTGCCCGCTCCGCTTCGGCCTGGGCGAAGGTCTGAACCCGCTCCATGTGCCCGCGGAGACACTGGCTCACGGCGGCCATGGCCGCTTCCTCCTACGTCTGAGGACCAAAGGTGACCGCCGCGCTCGACCCGGCCCACGCCTGCTGCGACCCGGCGGCAGGACGGCCTCCCAGCGCCGCCTGCAGCTGCCTGACCACCAGGGCACGACCGTCATCCGCCGTCCCCTCTGCGACCGGCCTCGACTCCGGCACGACGGCCGGCGTCACTTGCGGCACCACGACCAGCGTTGCCTGCGGCGTCGCGTCCGTCGTCATCTGCGGCGCCATGTCCGGCATCGCCTGCGGTGCCCCCTACAGGCCGGATCCCCCTCCGCCTCCAGCCGCCTCCACCCGCTCGACCATGTCGGTCCGCAGCGGGGTGTCATCGCCGATTACCACGACCTCCCGGTCGTCCACCGCCATCTCCGCCCGGCCACCCAGGCCGCGCTCCTCCTCCGTCGGCGGCACGATGACCCCCATGTCCGAGCCCACCGTCTTCTCCAGCCATGCCGGCCAGGCCTGTGCCTCCGCCTCCAGCTCCTTGAGGGCCTTGTTCCGGTCCCTCCAGGCGCAGCACTCCATGTCCGCCGGGTCCAGGCCGAGATCCTCCCCGACTGAGTCCTCGGGCAGGTCGATGGCGCTGGTCCGGGTCTTCCGGAACGCGAAGCCGGCCCCGGACACGGCATCCGTCGCGGTGAGCGCCAACGCCAACGGTGACCTGGATCATAGCAAGAAAAGTGTAAGAAAGGAACAGCTCGGCGGCGCGCCTGAGCCTCCAAGGTAAAACTTACCTAGTCATGATCGGGACAGTCGGCCTTGTCGGCGCCGCCGGGACGACGCGGCGCCTCTTCTTAGCGCTCGGCTTGCCACCAGCAGCCGGGTCCACCATGTGTTTGGCGGTCAGCTTCCTCGGTGCCACGTCCCCCTTCCCGTGCGGCCGGCTGGCTGCGGCCGGCACGCGGGACGACCCGGCCCCGACCGCACCGCCCTCTCCTCACCTCGGCGGCACTGCATCATCAGCATACATCAGAACCCCTGCGTCATCTTCCAGCCAATCTCGCAAAGGGTCAGGGCGCAAAGTCTTACCCATGTGGCGCATCTCGCCGACTTCGGCGTCGACCGTCTCCGAGTTCTCGGCGAGGGTCGCCGCCTCCTCCGAACCGGCCTGCTGAGCGGCCGCCACCTGCGTCGCGGTTCCGTCATATGGGTGCTGGATGGCGTTCAGCAACACCTCCCTCATCGCGTCAGGACAAAGAAAAAGTTGAGACATAGCAAAAAACGGAGACCAAGGACTCACCGCCGGCGCCGGGTTCCCATAGATGTAGGGCGCCTTCCCGAACTGCCACTCCTCCTTCAGCCCGGCCTTCGAAATGTCATTGACCCGGCCAGCGATTTCCTCCGGCGTCAACCGCCGGGATGACATCTGTTTGGGATCCTGGAGGCCAGTCATCTGGCCGATGATATGCGTCCGGCACTGCAGCGGCAGCACCCGGCGCGCGATGAAAGCAGCGATAAGGTCTGTCCCGGCGAGCCCCTCCCGCGTCGCCATCTCCACCACCCGGCTGGCCAGATTCAGCACCTCCTGCACCGGGTTCTTGTGGCAGTAGGACCAGTTGGTCTTCGCCTGCGGCGTCACGTCCGTGAAGGGCGGCAGGTTGATGCGGTCCGCGCCAAGGTTGCGGACGTAGAAGAAGGAGTTCTGCCATTTCTTGGTAGAGTCTTCCAGCGGCATCTTGGGGCACCCCCCATGCATCCGCGTCGAGATGACGGCGGCCCCGCAGGCAGACATAACGCCGGCCTCTGGCCCCTACTGCTTCAAGAAAAAGAAGCGGACCCAAAGATCGACGGTGGGCTCGACGCCCAGATAGCCCTCGCACAGGGTGACGAACCCTGAGAGCTGCAGCACCACGTTCGCACCCAGATGGTGCAGCTGAAGCCCGAAGAACTCCAGAAATGCGCAAAAGAAGTCGCTCATGGGGAGACCGAACCCGCGCTTGAAGTGGGTGAAGAAGACCACACGTTCGGTCCCCTCCGGCTGTGGCGCCTGCTCGCCGTCGGGCGGGCGGACGGCCACCTCTGTCTCCGGCGGCAGCCACCGCGTGTCGCGCAGATACTGAATGTCCCCGGCGGTGATGGTGGATCCCATCCACGAGCCCTTCGGCAGTGCCATCGATGGTGCGGGGCGCGTGGGTAAAGGAAAGAAGAAAGAGTGGTGGCTGAGAACTGCGGCAGCGGCGTGTCACCCGAGAGCAGCAAGGCATCACAACGCGCGGCGGTCCCGAAGGCAAGAACGAGAGAGGAAGAAGGAAATAGGGGGCGCGTGCGAGAATGATTCCGCCACCCCCTCCCCCCAATTTATAAGCCACGGGCGAAACATGGAGAAGTGGGATCGGTTGCGCCCACCCCTCCCACTTCCCCGCATTAAGTGCGCACGATCCACGCGCACATTAACTGCATCGAGAAGGGCAACCGCCCGTGGGTGCCACAATAAATCCACGCGCACGTGCCGAGGGCGCAAAGTGGTGGGCCCCAGCCTGCTGCCATGTCCCATCGCATGCGTGGCCTATCAGGCCTCTTCAGCTCCTGAGCGCCATGTGGCGTCCGCGCCAAGCCCAAGAGATCGCGTCCCTCCCCTTCAAGATTCGGTGAACTCCTCGGTTTCCCGCCCTCGCCAGGATGCCGCGATCCGGCTTCCGGAAGCCGGCACACAAGTGGGTGTTGCCGGACCCGGCGGTCGCAAGCTTCATCAGCATCTGTCGTCTTCTCGTGGGCTAAAACTGCGAAGGCCCCCCCTGCTTGAAGCCGGCGAGCATTCACAGCTTCGGGGACTACTGCGGGGAGATGGACCCCGGGCAGGCAACGGAACCCGGATCCTTTTCAAAAACATCGGGGCCGGCATCGCCCCTCCATCCGGCTCGTACTCGGCCGGGTCCCTCCACCCGGCCAAGTCCTTCAACCCGGCCGAGACTGCAACACGGCCAGGCCTGCTAGCGCATGCCGGCTGAACCCGACAATCCAAGGCTTCTCCAACAAGCCAGCACCCCCGTGGCGTCTTCCTCAACCTTGCCACGGGTCAGCTCCCGTCCCATCCAAGGCGTACGACGGAACAAGTCCCCGTAGAGGAGCGTGGCTACAGTGGCCCACCTACTCCGCTGACTGGCAGGAGCATGGCTACAGTGGCCCACCCACTCCGCTGACCAGGGCCGGCGTGCCGACAGTGCAACCCAGTCCTGATGACGCAAGCCGATGGCGACCAGGCGATGCGCCACTGCAGCCGAGCCGGCCCAACCACTCCGTGACGCAAGACGAGACGGGGAGCAGTGCCCTCTGGCGCACGGGGCCCGCGCCTGGAGAACCCGGCGAATCCTGGTACCCGGCAGGTCCCAGCACCGGCTTCCCAGGCGCTGACATCCCGACACCATGGCCTTCTAACTTTACCATTGTAACCCTGGGGGGTTGACCTATAAAACCCCTAGGAGCCCTCCATGTACACGGGCGACCACCGGTGAACACAGAAGATAACCCACCAGTAGAGCACCACACACACACACACACACACACACACACACGGAGAAGGAGCAGCCAGAGCCTTGGCCTACCTTCCTTCCTCCTCTGAACAGCTCCAGGAGCAACTCTGTACTGATACATATAAACCACTCTCAGCAGGACTAGGGGTGTTATCTCTCCGAAGAGCCCCGAACCTGGGTATGTCTTGCGTCCCGCGCTCGCTCATACCGACCCCGCCTCTGGAGCCCACCGGTGCCCTCGAGCCTGTCCCTCTCTTTAGCCAACCTTTGGTATCTGCCGTGCACCCACCACAACAACTTACTTGCTGCGGGCATGGACCTAGCTGTCAGCCTCTCCATGTACAGCCCTCTTCCGATGGAAGTCGTTCCTTGACCAAGTTGACCACGCCGCGCCAAGAGCACCAAGGCAGTGGATGACGGCGAGGCCTAGGAAGGGGATGACGCGGAGCTGGGGAAGACGCGGCAGTGCATGCCCACGCGGAGGGGAGTACGAGGGTTGACTGGTTCGGCTGCGGTGTGAGGCTGCCGTCGCCGCAGAATAACAGGGGTTGTGGGTGAGTAGAGGGATGGCCTGGACAGCGGTTGGAGTCAGAGGGGGCGGTGAGGCCTGCGCGGCAGCACAGCCGGCCACGGGAGGCAGGAGCAGGCGGCACGGCACGCGATGGTTTGGGCGGCTGGAGCAAGAAGACCAGAGGTTGAAGAAGCACGACGGCCATTGGATGGACATCGTATGGTCACCACAGTTAGAATCGTTTATATTGACTAAGTTGACAAAACCCTGCTTCCGCGTCAACTTAGTAGGCCCACAAGTCAGCCTCCAAATATGGTGGGTCCCACCTAGCAGCGGGGCTATTCATGTTTTTTGTGCGTAATAAGGAGGCACTTCCTTGCGTGCGAAGATATAGCTGGTGGGTCCGAGCTGTCAGCGGGAGGAACTTTTTTTCGTGAAATACAGAGGCGCTTCCGGTGGGTCCCTGCTGTCAGGTGGAGGAATCATTATTTTGCGTGTAATATGGAGGCACTTCCTTGTGTGCGGCCGTGGACCCAGCTATCATCCTCTCCATGTTTGACCACGCCGCGCCGAGAGCACCAGGGCGGTGGACGACGGCGAGGCCTAGGAAGGGAACGACCCGGAGCCGGAGAAGACTCGGCAGTTGTTTCCCACACGGAGGGGAGTACGAGGGTTTATTGGTTCGTCTGCCATCGTCGGAGAATAACAGGAGGTCTGGGTGAGTACAGGGATGGCCAGGCCAGCGATGGGAGTGGTGTGGGGTGGTTAGGCCTGCGCGGCAGCATAGCCGGCCACGGCAGGCATGAGCAGGCAGTACGGCCGGCGCTGGTTTGGGCAGCTGGAGCAAGAAGACCAGAGGTTGAAGAGGCAGCACGGCCGTTGGATTAACAATCCAATGGTCACTGCTGCTAGAATTGTTTGTGGACTAAGTTGACAAAGCCTTTCGTACACGTCAACCTTGTAGACCCATAAGTCAGCCTCCAAATCTGTCCCCAACAGCATACAGCCCGAAATTTCTAGCCAGATTCAAATTAATTTAAAAAATAAACATACCTTAATGTAAAATCCAATGAAATTTTACCCGCACAAAAACAATGACATTTAAAATATCAAAATCGGAAAGAAAAAAGTAATTTGGAACTAATTGCCTGTTTGCTGTATTTTTCATTTTACAGCCCATTTCTTATTACTTATAGCCCATTTTCTGGGCAAGCCGAATGCATCCCTCCTCGTCTGTAAGATTTCAGGCCCAGCAGGGAGTAGAAAAGCAAGTAGGCCTCTGTTGGTTATTCTGCAAAAAACAAAATAGCTGGGCTAGCCATTTTCAGAAAGAAAAACAAAACTGGGCTGGTCATGTGGTAAACATATATGAAATAAAAGTCTGGGCTAGACGGGCCACAGTTGATATCCTGCTCCGTCCCAAAAACAAAAAAATAATACTGCGGGAGCTGCTGGGTCCCAGGTGTCAGCCGCTCCTTGTGCAGTTATCTCGCTTATTGACTACGTTGACAGTGGTGTGCGACCCAGATGTCAGGAAACCATCAGGAGGAACCATTTTTTTTGTAATAAAGGAGGCACTTGCTTGCCTACTGCCATGATCCTGGTGGGTCCCTACTGTCATCCTCACCATGTACAGTTATCTCCTTATTCCTCATGGTTGTTGACCATGTTGACAACACCGGAGGGCGGCGTCACGGCGAGCGAAACAAGGTGGAGGACGATGGTGAGGCCTCAGAAGGGAACGAACAGGAGCGAGGGAAGATGCGCAGAGTTTTAGGGTGTGATGTGGCCGTGATGCGTGCGCGGCACCACAACCAGCCGTGGGAGACGGGAGCAGGCGGTCCCGCCGACGCTGGTTTGGCTTTGGCGGCTGGAGGAAGAAGAGACTTAAGAAACACCATAGATGTTGAATGTCAATCCAACGGTCAAGGTTGGCACAATCGTTTGTTGACTAAGCCGACACCACGTAGCATACTTTTTTATAGGAAGAAAAGAAAAACTGGGCTCGTTCGCTAGATAACATTCCCGAAACTACCACCGTTTGATCTTGCGTTGTAACTAAAACTGCCAGGAAAATGCGTTCGTTTGTCGTCCTCCTCCCAGGGAACGTTCGCTACATAACATTCCCGAAAATCAAAGACTTGAGAAGGCGTACAGAACAAGCTAGTGTACCAGTAAAGAGACGTTGCAGAGTTTTAGAAAAAAGAGAGACGTGCTTCTGTAGCTGGTTCAAATCCAAACCTAGACTATGACTATATATAGTGCTATGCTACTCTGCAAGTAATGAAACTGACATATCCAATGTTCGCTTCTCTTGTTCTCTAGTTACTCTGCCTAGCATCAGAAGCTCCGGCCGCAGCAACCATGTCCGCTGGCGGCTCATCCACCTGCTCTTCAACAGGCAACAACCAGATATGCACCAAGTCACCACCCGTACCATCCCCTGTAGGTCTCATCACACCCCCACCGGCACACTCACCGCAGCCGGTTGCTCATCGCAACCCGCTGCTGTTGGTGTGGTGCCACTGTTGCAAATCATGCAAAGTCATCCGTCGCGTCTCAACTACGATCCTCAACCCTGGCTGAGTCTTCTACAAATGCCCGAATCATGGGGTAATAATATGTTTAAGTATTTTTCGCCTGCTTTCAGTTGCTGATTTTTTAAATAGTTTCGTTGATGATCTTCCAATTTGATTCGTGCAGAAAAGGGAAGATTCATGTGATTTGTATTTCTGGGAAGTTGCTGATGTGGGGGAATGGAACTACGCTGATTATTTGGTTAGCCGAGGAATCCCAATACCAGCAGGTTGGGGTGTTGGACAAGTAACTGAAGGAACGACAGAAGAGGAAGATGTAGAGTAGAAGGTTAAAGATGTAGTTCATCTGAGCATGGCCAAGCAACAGCTGCTGAACGGCCTTGACAGCAATGAGGAGGTGAAAGAGCTTGTGAAGATAATGGGCAAGATCGTTGTGCTCTGTAGGATGATTGTCTCTTTATTTGCAGTGTATGTAGCACTCGTGATGTATTCAGTGGCTATGACATGAGCACTTTGCTGAAACTAGTAATGAATGAAACATGTTTAGCAGGCTGGGCATAGTGTTGTGAACATTTAATGATTTCTATTAACGGAAATCGGCGGGTATCCCCTTTTGCTCATAAATAAATAAATAGCAGAGGCCCTTTTGCTAATAAATAAATAAATTAGCGGAGGCCCTGTCGGGTCAGCTTTGTTCCCATTCGAAGACGTCGATCAAAATGCAGTCCAACAGCAAACTATGTCATCAAATACAAGTTTCACAGCCAAATATGAGTACAACTAAACAACAATGTCATTATGTTTTAGTCGTCATACAATCACCAAACACAAATCAACATACATAATAAGTGATGTTCTCACACCAAAATACTAAACAACAACTTCATCAAGTTTCAGTTGTCATAGCAAACACAATTTCACAAAGTAGATAAAAAGTCATCTTCTCACAGGCAAATACGACAAAAGCAATCTAATCATCATTCGCAGCAGCAGCGTCAACATCTTCGCCATGTGTATCAGTCTGAATCGTAATTCCCCCCAGTGTCATCTTCTTCTTCATCCTCAATGTCCTCGAACATTGGCATCTTATTGATCAACTCTCGTATGTCCACAGCCCGACAGGCAATCTTTTCTCCAGCGTCATTGACATGATGGTTCTCAAAGATATTAGGAACATCTGTGGAATCTTCTACATCAGGAGCAGTGTAAGCATCATCTTGATGTGCAACTTCATTAAACGAATTCCTCTGCTCAAACCTTTGCAATACTCTCCAATCATCGCTACATGCATATGTGTCTTCCAAGAAAAATATATGTGTTGCTTGATTTGCCAAAATAAAAGGCTCGTCGGTCTGGTACGCAGCCTTGACATTGATGGATTTGAAATAATCATCAGCTCTGGGTTTTGCAATCCTGGAAAACAGGTTGTACCAACGACAACACAACAGAACCACACACCGATGAACCTTGAAACTGGAGATATACTGCAACTGAACAATGTCTGTTATGTTAGCATACATTTCAGTTGTCTCTTTGCCGTACGTATCCGTGCTCATGATGGCACTGCTTTGTGTCTTCTTGCCTTCATCGCGTGCAAGGGTGTTGTAGCGCACATCTCCAACAACGCAAGATTCATAATGTCTTACCCGAGTATCAGGACCCATTGCTAGTGCGTAAAGGGCATCATCAACTGCCTGCCCATCCTCCTGCATCTTCTTAACCTGTGGTTAGAAAATAGATAAGCTGATCATCTTATGTACTCAATATATTAAAAAAACTGACAGTCCAATTCAAAAGCTTACATGGCTCTTGAACCATTTCGCAAATCCTGCCATAACTAGTTTGTCAATGTTTCTTGGATTTTGCGGCAGTAACTCCTTTTTGTAGATTCTGCACAACATAGTGATCGCGTCAAACATCTAAATATATAAGAATGTGCTGCAAGTTTACTAGATTACGATGTATAAGCTATAGTACTTAGCACTTACTCGATATAAGGTAGAATCTCTGGACAGTTATTCAACACATACCAAACCATTTTGTCCAAATCTTTAGGTTTGTCATCTTGTCGACTCTTCCCTGTAACTCGAACAGAACAATCAAAAACATTGAGCTCGGGATTGTCTTCACCCACCTCTTTGCTAAGCTGATCAGCTGTTTCAATGTATTTTGAGCAGAATGTCAATGCTTTTGTAGCAATGTAGGCCTCTGCAATGGAACCCTCAGGTCTAGCTCTATTCCTAACATAGCCCTTGAAAGTGCCTAGCCGCCTTTCAATAGGGTACATCCAGCCATACAATACTGGACCTCTAAGTAGTGCCTCATCAGGGAGATGAACAGCCAAATGCACCATCACATCAAAGAAGGCTGGAGGATATATCTTCTCAAGGTCGCATAGGATAGTTAGTATCTTGTCTCTAAGACGCTCCAAAGCATCTATCCTGATATTTCTACTGCAGAGTTCCCTGAAGAATTGTCCCAACTCTGCAACTGCTCTGTATAAGTTAGGGCAGCCCAATCCTCTAAGGATAACAGGTAAAATCCTTTGAAGTAGGACATGGAAGTCATGAGTTTTCAACCCTTGTACCTTGTTTCCATCTGCACTGACTCTCCTTTCAGGGTTGGAAGCAAATCCATGTGGGAATCTCACACGTGACAGGACCTTGCAGAATTCTTTTCTTTTTACCTTGTCCAAGACATACACAGCTGGTGCCATATCCCGTGATGCACCATCATCGTCCACCTGCAAATCCCTTCTGATACCCAGGTGTGTCAAATCAATCCTAGATTTTAAGGTATCTTTCGTCTTGCCTTCAATATTAAGAAGTGTGCCGATAATGCTGTCACATATATTTTTCTCGATGTGCATCACATCAAGATTATGCCGCAGATCCAAATCTTTCCAATACTCCAAGTCCCACAAAGTGGACCTGCGGGTAAACAATAATCTCTCTTCTGCCCTGCCACGCTTCCTTTTCCCGCTACCATTATCAGGATGGTTTCCTGGTGTAATATGCCTGACCTTCTCTAATTCCACTTGCAACTCATCGCCGGTGAGCCTCTTTGGCGCATCACGGTTTTCATGCTTTACATTGAACACATGTCTTCGGTATTTTGTTGGACACGGCTTGTCCTTGGCAAGGAAATGGCGGTGTCCAATGTAACAGATCTTGCAAAGTATTGCATATGACAGCGGATTCTTGTCACAGCGAACACATGCATTGTAACCATGTGTCGTTTGCCCTGACATAGTGCCCAAAGCCAGATAATCATGGATGCACCAAATTATAACAGCACGCAGAAAGAAATCAGCTGGTGGGCTGCTATATAGGTCTCGAGTGAGAACACCCCTCCATAGCTATTGAAGTTCCTCCACAAGAGGCTCCATGAATAAATCAAAATCCTTTCCAGGACTTTTTGGACCTGGGATGAGCAAGGCCATCATGTAGTTTGATTCTTTGGTGCAGACATTTGGTGGCATGTTGTAAGGGATAACAAGCACTAGCCACATGCTATATGTGGCGCTCTGGTGGCCAAATGGGTTAAATCCATCTGTAGCTAAGCCAAGTCTAATGTTTCTCGGGTCAGCAGCAAACTTTTTGTGTTTCTGATTGAAGCTTTTCTAGTCACTACCATGAGATGGATGGCTCATTACATTCTGATCTCTGTACTCCTGGTTCCTAGAATGCCACAGTACATCCTCTCTTGTTTCAGCATCATGAAACAACCTCTGCAATCTTGGTATAATTGGAAAATGTCTCAGAACATTATGAGGAATCCTCTTCACAGCATCGCCATCTTTCCATCTTGATGATTTGCATTTTGGGTCGCTTAAGTTGGCATAATCCTTCCAGAATAGAACACAATTATTCTTACAAACATGGATCATATCATATCCAGTTCCAACTACACGAAGGAAATTCTTCATTTTACTATAGGTGTGTGGCAGCTCAGACGCATCTGGGAAAGATTTGCGGAAAGCAGCCAACATCGCATCGAATGATTTGTTGGTCATCCGCTCAGATGTCTTCACCTGAAGAAAGGTGACCATAGCTAAGAATACTGACAGCTTATTTCCTGGGGTGACTGCCACGTTGCATTGTTCCAACATGCGGGCCCACCGTTTTTCTTCTGCAGGTGAAAGTTCACGAAATGCGCGAGCATTTCATAGCATTATTTCAATGTTGGTCAAACTCGTTGGCTCCACCGCCACCACCTCCTCCTCTTCCACCTGAGCATCAGGCAGATCAAGATGGTGATCTGTTGCTTCCACATAGTCAGTAACATTGACGTTCACAACTTCACCATGATGAACCCACCTAGTATATGTGACCTACATCCCATACAAGTGTAGATGATTTTGCACAGTTAACTGGGGTCTTGTAACTGAATTCATACAACTGCTACACGGGCAGAGCACATCTGATTTCGGACCACCATACTTAGCTCTGATAAAGTTCATGAAGTTTTCAACCCCCTCGACATATGCAGCGGAAAATCTTCGAGCAGAAGTTATCCAAGTCATGTCCATCTGTTAGACATACAAATTAGTTCTTCTACTAGATATTACAGGAAAAACATATATGCTTTTTTATAAAATCCAGAAAAAATACCTAGGTTGATGTCTAAAGCTATGGCAAGATATTTGGACAAGCAGATCTAAGTAATGAAATATATGTAAAGCTAATTCAGCAAACAGTTTTGAGTGCTAAATTATGGCAGGCTATTTCAGCAGTCAATGAGGCCGAGCACACAGCCATCGAAGGCCATCTGAGCAACAAAGATCGAGTATAAAATGGTGTTGAGCTATTTCACCTAACAGATTGGCTACTAGACCATGGCAATCTACTTCACAATAAATATATGGCAGGATATTTTAGCAACTAATCAGGCATGGCATGCCATCTCAGCAAAGTAGATTGAGTGCAGAACAGGGCAAGGAAGCTTCTTAAGCAGAGCATATTGACTGTAAACTATTTCGGCAAACAGTGAGATTAACAACGTCTATCAGCTAACATTCAGCGCTACTCCGACATGCACGGGGCCTCAATCTAGAATGTGAGTACCATGGGAGAAGCTGACCGCCGTGCGTCTCCACAAGAACGTCGCCAGTAGTGGTAGCGTGGCTAGAGGACGGCAGTCTACGAGAGCGTACTGTGGGAGCGAGAGGATTGTTGTGCGTCCCCTTGATGAACCACGTCGCCGACGTATCGGCGCAGCGGTGAGGGCGGCTTTGGCGGAGCGAATGGAGTGGAGGGGGCCGGGGGGAGGGGGTTTGGGGAATATTATTGGCCAGTTGGCCGAAGGGCAGCTGAATTTGGGATTTGGGGGGAATTTTCGCGTGGTGGGCGGGGGAGTTTGGCGCATGGTCGGTTTCTCCAAATGTGGTCCCACGTGTCAGTGAAGAGGCAAGCCGAAGCACGTTCCGTTTGCGTGAGCCGTGTGTAGGACCGACTGTGTGAGGGTGCAATGCGACCGCGACAGGCGTGCTATGAGTGTACCACCTTTTCCTTTTAAACTTGGTGCTTCACGCGATCCATCGATACTACTACTAGTAATCCGGTAATCCCGACTAAAACGGCGTGGCCGGGTCTTTACCCGCACGATATGCTGGGAGGTTGGCTTAGTTGGTTTTTTTAGGACTTTATTTTTTATTAGGACAAGGCTTAGATGGTTTGATAGACAGAGCGAGAGAAAGATGTGAGATGCGTGAATGTGTAGTGGATGTACTATTGGAGTGCCTAAGATAAATTGTGTATGTATACTACCTATGTGTTTATTTACTTCGCATGTTAGCTTTGTCTCGGGTCAAACCTTCTAAACTTAGACCAAGTTTATACACACAAAAACGAATCATCATTCAATACATTTTCATACAAAATATCTTATACTATTATTGTGAAAGTTCATATACACCGGATGAGATTCATGCAAACACGGCAGATTTTCATTCAATTTCAAACTTTTATAGGACAGAAAAAGAAAACAAACCCGACCCTAAACCTATTCTACGGTGGCGACCGACGTCCACTTTCCTTTGTACTTCCGCATCGGTGACGACGTCCTCCATCTGCCATCTCCATGAACGGCGACGGGGTTCAAGACCCATGAAGTGAATGTGCGGTATCCGACAAGGAAGAGTAGAACACGGGAGACGGACCGGCCAGTTGGCACACCATGCCCTGCCGCCTCCCATGCCCTACTCATCCTCGGAGGAGTCCCCGACTTCGGCAGTGCCGGTGGACGTGAGGTCGATGATGATGGACGTGGACAGTCTGTCGCTTCACCTGCCACTTGCACCACCGAACGTTGGATGGCAACAAGTAGGATGCATGGCTGGCGGTGCTCCCGTCATCGGCCGCTAGCATGGCCACCGCTTGTGCGGTCGCATCCGCGTCCAGCTACGCCGGTATTACGTTGTGAGCGGCAAGTTGAGCGAGGGCGGCGGCCTCGAGCTTCATCCCCGAAGACAAGCTCTCCCGCAGAGCGTTCCCACTCGCGGTCATGGTGGATGTGGTGCCAGGTAGGAGGATGCGCTATGGTGTGGAGTTTAGCTGGGCGTTGCCGCTTTAAGTAGCGCATTCAGCTGAGGCCAAGCGTTCGGATGCGTCAATAAGTCATTGGAGTTGGTTCCATGGGCAGCGAGCCTGCTTAATAATGGCATACGGACGGACATCATGAATGCGGGCAGCTGGCGCCGACTGGGAACGCACGCGCGCGATGGCGCGAGGGACGGGGGTTTTTTGTGTGCCAGGGTAGTCAGCTGCGGGCGTGGCAAAGTTGGACATGCCCTTTGCTCACATGCGATCCCACATGTCAGTGAAAGATGACCCGGCATGGTCTCAGGTCCTGGCGATGCAGTTGGCCGCGCTAGAACACTCCGCGGACGTGTTATGGCACGCGCGCACTTCGGCGCCCCATGCATCCTCGACGAGACGGGTGTTGATCTGCTGGTCGTGCCACAGCGGCAGCGCCACCCTCGGCACCCAGAAGCCGAGCGTGTCCAGCAGCGATGAGTGTGTCGCTCACTGCGGTTGTCGTGCCTAGAGGTGGTGCGGGAGCTGCGCCACATTGCTGGCCCCCACGACCCACATGAACGGTTGCTGGTGGCGAGGAGGTCGTGGGCCAGCTCCTCCATTGGACTAGTCTGTGCCACATCATCCCGACAGGTGTGCCCCACATGTCGGTTTCCTTGTTTTCCCGGCCAAATATGAGCGTCAGTATGGCCTCATTAACACTCGGCCGACCTCTCTCTCTTCTAGTCTAGTAGTATCCGTAAATGACGCGGGTGGGGGAGGGGGACGGACGTCGGTTTGCTCTCAACTGCGGTCCCACAAGTGAGTGAAAACGCAAGATGAAGTGTGTTTCATTCGGTGAGCGACGTGCAGGGTCCACCGTGCTGGGGTGCAATGCGAATGCGACAAGAGTGATGTACACTGTCCATTCGTTATGAACTTGCATACTTCGAGTACTCCTTTTTTTGAACACAGTACAGACGCAAGCGCTCATACATGCGCGCATACACTCACCCCTATGAATGCACACACGCACACCCTACCCCTATGAGCACCTTCGAGAGACTGAGTCGTCATATCTATAATACTATATCTCTAATCTCGGTGATGATGGTGTGCTTGCCATCTTGCAATATAGACCGTCCGATCTACATCTGACGGATAGAAAGCAAACTATGGCAATTTTGCAAAAGGATACCCACACCTCTCTTGTTCATCCTTATCTCCCACAACTTCATTGTTGAGTAATTAAAAAAGGAAGCCTCTGGAATAATCTGGCATGGTGGTCGCTGCCGGCGTCGTCCATTCCCATGCCTCCGCTAAGTCCGACCACCAATCACCACCGTGCCCCACTCCTCCTCACCTTATCTCTCATCTTTCTCGAGATATCATTTTTTGATGAAATTCTCGAGATACCATTTTTTTCGATGAAATTCTCGAGATATCATTAGTTTTTACACATGGGATTACTCCTTCATGGGTCAATCACAACAGGTGTTTTGAAAAAATGCATCCTGATGTTCCATGCAATGCACGGGCATATTGCTAGTCATCTTGAGATTTACGAAGTCACCGCCTCGTCGTCGACAGGAACAGTGGGGAGGTCCGGACGTCTGCCACATGAAACTCTGAAACTTTGGTCCCATCCCACGCCACAACTCTCCAGGCTCCAGCCATCCGACTTTGCAAACTCCGCACAGTCAAAACCGATTGACCATTCGTCACCGGAACCACTATTCACACCAGAACCTTCGCTGCTCGGC
Source organism: Thinopyrum elongatum (assembly GCA_011799875.1). Classification (NCBI taxonomy): domain Eukaryota; kingdom Viridiplantae; phylum Streptophyta; class Magnoliopsida; order Poales; family Poaceae; genus Thinopyrum; species Thinopyrum elongatum. The sequence continues at coordinate 215,464,069 of CM022303.1, forward strand.
CTATGCCATCTACTTGCCGGCCGGTCACCACTGCCCCAAAACCACACCTCCTCTCCAGCCCATTCCCCCACCTTTTGATCCCCTATCCCGCATCAGTCGTCCCCTAGTTCACTGGAAAGCCATGGTGCGCCACAAGATCACGTACTACAAGATGCTGACGCCGGAGCGCCGCGCAGAAATCGCGGCGGCGGTCAGCGCCACAGACCTCCGTTCCCAAGCTCGCTTTACGGCGGGCCAATCCCTGAGTTCTCTGGAGCCAAGATCCGAGGAGGAGGAAGCCGATCCAATGTTCATGGCGGAGGTCGCGGCGCAGAAGGCCCCCGATGCGTATGAGACGATGGACGTCGAATTCGTGCCGGCGTCCGGGTCCCCCATGGTGCAGGTGGACCAGTGGTTCAACCTGGTGATCCTAAAGGAGGACCGGGAGGTGGAGGGTCAAATCGACGTGGAGCGCGCGGATGCCGCTGCCATCGAGGCCCTCCTGCAGGCGGAACCAGATGTCGTGGATGTGAACCGGGCGGCGGAGGCTCAACTTGACGCGGAGCGCACGGATGCCGCTGCCATCGAGGCCCTCCTGCAGGCAGAACCGGATGTCCAGGACTTGAACCGGGCGGCGGAGGCTCAACTTGACGCGGAGCACGCGAATGTCGCTGCCATCGAGGCCCTCCTGCAGGCGGAAGCGGATGTCCTGGAGTTGAACCGGGCGGCAGAGGCTCAACTCGACATGGAGCCGTGGATGCTGCTGCCATCGAGGCCCTCCTGCAAGCGGAACTGAACGTCGTGGACATGAACCGAGCGGTGCTCGCGTCTGTGTAGAGTGCTCGCACGCTCCGTGTGAACAAGTAGCTGGAGTCCGAGGACAACTACGGTGCGGAGACACACGTCGGCAGCTACGGCTGGTTCGCGCCGGCAGCCAAAGACGACGAGGCCGTCTCGTTCCGCTAGCAGTGATAGTTTTTCTTTATGTTGTTGTTTTTAGGGATCTTTTGTTGTGTAAAAACATATATTTATGCAAGTCGCCTGACTTTCATCATTTGGGTCAGTCGACCATTTCAGGCGGTTGGATGAATATCCTACGTCTCCTAACCCTTTTTCTTCCTCACATGTTCTTCTTCCCCAACAGACCACCGCACGGGCCGCACGGATCTTCCCCAACATACGGTTGGATAAACATACTGTATGAACGAAAATTCTGTGTCAGCGGTAGGATGGCTGAGTTTGGTTTGATCACATGCGGTAGCACGTGTCAGTGAGGGTGCGTTCCCTTGGTTGGGTTTGCGGCATGCAGGAGCGACTGTGAGAGGGTGTGGTGCGACTGCGACAGCCGTGCGCAAGTGTACCTACTTTTCATTTTGAAAATTTTTAGGCAAGCTTGGAAAAAATGTGTGGCGAAGTATGGCAATGCAAGGCCTAGACCCAAAAAGGATACAAGTACGTACGTACTACTTGTGTTGAAAAAGAAAGGCGGGGTTTTTCTTCGCGGGATTGATCGATACAAATCCTCGTTTGACGTGTCAATTAATGTGTATTTTTTTCTCCAACGCCCAAAGAGCTAACCATCTCACTCCTCATTGCTTGATTAATGCAGCGCCATGCAAACCAACCTTCTCACTTCTGCATGCATGCAAGGGTATATTAATGTCCTTGGTTGCTAGTACGAGGCAAACCCCATCAATTTTGCCTCGATTAGTGTTAGTGGCCTTCTGCAAATTGTAATTTTGATACTGGCCTTGTATACAAAAAAATGGAGGTAGTAACTATTTGACTTCCTTCCCCATTGCGGTGACGTCGACGATATCTCGAACATTGTGGCTTTGGCGAAGTGCGTTCGACGGAGCACACCATTGAGGGAGACCACGGTAAGTCGTTCGCAAGTGCCGCCTGCAAGCCGAGACAACCGCCTTCTTTGCATCCAGGAAGTCCATTGAACCAAAGGAGGCGTAAATGTACCAGTACTACACAATAGCGTCGTCCGTCCAGCTTAGTGCGGTAAGGTGGTTTCTCGAAGAAGACGATGGACAAGCGGAGTCAGCGAAGAGTGAAATGATGGTTGCTTCATCCGTGCTTTGTGATTTGACGCCTCACTGCTTTGTGATTTGTGATAGAAGGGACAGGGGAGTAGACTCTATGCTCTATACTATACATGTGTCCAAGCACGGGAGAAAGAGGAGAGAGGTTGCATTTTTCTATTCCTTCAATCAATCAATTAGGGAGCTTCGGTTCCATCTTTTTGGCTTTGGCAGCACCCTCCACAATGGTTCCCATCGATGCCAAAAGCTATTTTCACATTCGGCTACACATTGTGGATGCCCTTAACCGTACCACTTGGTTTTGCTCCTGTGTGCTATCTATATAAATATCGATTATATTGATCTAAAAAATTATAGTATCAAGATTAGTAAAAAGGAGGTAATTTTGCCGCGTGGAAGGCGGGGGAGGTTTCTTATTTTTAGAGGATGTTGGCCTGGCGGTTTGCTAACATGCGGTCCCACGTGTCAATGCTTTACCAAGCTGATCTGCGTCCCACATGAGGCAGAACAATGGCAGAAGCAACATGTGGTTTTGAAGAAGATGAGGGAGAAGCGGATTCAGCAACGAGTGAAATGATGGTTGCTTCATCCCTCCAACTTCTTTTTTTAGCATTACTTCGTCCCTCCAACTTAACTGCGGGAAAGGTGCGGCTTTGTGATTTGACGCCTCATTGCTCATTACTACGCCGGCGCCATGACTGGGGTGCTTCATCCCTGCTGCTCTGCATTGTTATTTCGGTATGGCACGTGGACCCGGTTGCTTGATGTCCCACATGTCGGCGAAAGGGACTAGAACATTTATGAAAGCGAGCGCTCCACTCTTTCAACAGAGGAGTACATGACACGGCGGCCCAGTGAACTGTTACTTGTACTGTAGTACTACTATAGTTTTGGTGTTTCGCATGATCCATCGATACAAACCTGATTAAACAGGCAAGGGCGGGATTTTTTTCCCGCACGGTAGATGATACTAGCCATACATTTCAAAGGCAATTTTAATGTATGTAAACTGAATAATTAAGTAACAATATGAGATCTAGTAAACTAAAAACACATATGATTTATTGTGTTAGAGTGTAGTAGTAGTGCTGTATTGCATAGTTGTTAGATGTAACATGCGAGAACGTGTAGAGATGTACTTTTGGAGGGCCTACAGAGAGAAATTGGGCATAAAGTGGATTCAAATATTTGTACTCGTCTTCATAGCATTTGTAACTCATATCTACAGTTTGTACAGTAGACGTGAATACTTGTTCGCTCTTACGAAAACAGTACAACAATAATGGGGTGGCGTGCGCCAATTTAGAAACTGGCACGTTGACCTACTCGGCTCCACAGAGAGAGTGAGAGAAGAGATAAATACACTGGCGGTCAGTGTATTTCAAGCGAAAAGCGTAATACGATCATCGGACTTCAGAATACGCTCATTACGGTCACTATATACATTTTGCGGTGATTATACGGTCACTTGCTCACCGTTTAGCATCAGATTGCACTCTGTTGGCCTGCCAAATAGTCTGCATGGCACTATGTTGACTGGTTAAATTGACCATGCTCCTTGTGGGTCTCACCTGTCAGTTTGCATAGGAAAAAGGTAAGATAAACACAAATTTACGCAGGCGCGACAAGACTCCAACCCGTGCGAGGGAACCACCTGGTTGTGTATGTGTCTGTCAGGGCCTAATGTGTGCGCATGCACGTGTAGGTTGAGCACTTGAGCATGAGCGTGTGTGTTGGTCATGTGGTGTGTGCATGCATGCGTGCGTGTGTGCGTGTGAGTGTTGCGTGCGTGCGTGGCTGCGTGTGTACATGTGAGTGTTGCATGCGTGCGTGGCTGCGTGTGTACATGTGAGTGTTGCGTGCATGCAGTTCGTGTGCATGCGTGTGTGTGTGTGTGTATAATCACCACACCAGCTCCTGTGTGTTAAAACAGACAGCTCAGCATACCAATACAAGGCCACCTTGTCCGTTGTGCCCGCGGTCATGACTTCCAACCACCGTCCAATATTTTTTTATCGTTTGTTTTCATTCTTATACACGCCGACAGGTGGGCCGAATGGTAGTGAGATAATGTGATGCAACACTAGAGGTGCCACATGGAGCGTTTAACTGGTCAACTAGTCGTGTCTTGAGCAAATACAGAGTTGTACGGTGAGCCCATGACTGTATAATAACCACAAAACGTAAATGGTGACCGTAATGAGTGGATTCTGAATTCCAATGTACGTATCATGCTTTCGCTTCAAATACAATGATTGTCACTGTATATATCGCGACAGAAAGATGAAACATGCGTGAATGTGCTGGGGGCGTACTTTTAGAGGACCTGGAGATAGTTTGTGTGCGTATGTGAAAGGGGCGTAGAGGGGGTGTATGCGATGGAGAGAGAGAGATGCTCTTCGTTTCTCTTTATTATGACTAACTTTATATATAGTATAAAAATATAAAAATTCACAGTGCGGAATAAATATCATTGAGTGCACCATGCAATGCAAATTAACGTTCATACTCCTCCATATAACTTTGTAATGTTGTATATATGTAGAAATTCTAAAATAATTTTTTGGCCACACTTTTTGTGGTTTTATTCAAAAGGAATGTTGTATGCGAAATAAACGTGAAGAGAGGGCTTTTTAGATCAATGGGGTACGTGATGTAACATGTGTGAATGTGTAGTTGACGTATTTGGCAGGGCCTAGAGAGGGTATGTGTATGTATTACATATTCGAGAGAGGCATGGATAGAGGGGCCGGCGGGGGGGGAGGGCGACGTGGGAGAGATAGCACAAGAAATGAGAGAGGTCTAGAGAGAGAGACGAATAGGATGTCACGGCAAGAGATGCCCTTGAGTGTGTATATGCAAGGGGGGAGGGGATAGAGGCACGAGGAGAAAATATTTTGTGTGGTGTCTGTGTTGGTATGTGTGGGTGTGAGAAGATAACGAGACCTAGGGGCAGAGGGTGTGTCACCGCGTGAGGTTTGGTGGGCCGAGGTGAGGCCCTTGGTTAGGTTCCGTCCTGCGCCACATTGGTCGGCCCGTGACGCATTCAGGGAGACCCATGGAGGACTAGTCGTACAAGACAAAGATACCAGAGTCGTGAAGGACTCTGTGTCCACTGACAAAGCCGGCTAGGATTTGTAACCCTAGGTCCTCGGACTAAGGTAACCCCTTATCTCTGATATTACCATTCATCCAGCCTAACTTTAAGGGGCATCCTACAGAATGCTCTGCTAGAGTCATACTCGTCAATTAGGAAGAAAGGTGGAGACAATGTGTGCGAGACAGTCCTAAAGATAATGTGCGTGCGGGAGACACGTAGGCAGGTCTATTTATATAGAAAGGGTCGATGGGGATTGTGCGTGTGTATGCGTGTGAGAGGAAGAGTACTTGTGATAAAGCTTAGTGAAAACAGTCGTAAATGGTTGCGAGAGGGAGGGAGGGTGATATCGAGAGCATGTCTGCGAGAAAGACACCTCAGGAGAGAGTGTGTGAGCATGTGTGAGAGACCACCGATGGATATACACCGTGTGCGCGTATGTGTGAGAGAGAAAGTCAGCATGTGTGTGAGGAGGGGCCTATGGAGAGTGAAACAACACGTAAAAGACTGATGTACCCATTGATTAAAAATATAAATTGTATCCAAATATTAGGATGGGATCATGATATTTGCAATTCGCGTAAGGAACGGTCATTGATCCATCAGACATCTATATTCTATCGAATTTGAGCATGTCTATGTTATTATTCGACATAATTGATCCACAGAGTCAGTATTTTGAACTCCAGACAATGCATCGCTTTAGCAATTTGAATATAAACGTGAGTATAGTTCATGTTGTGTGTGTAAAGCACATTATACATACAAAAGTTACACAATGAACATTATAAATAGCTAGCTATGAACTAGCATACATTTGAATTCAACTTAAGGTGGTTTAAAAAATTCGAATTCAACATGAAGTCCATTCAATTATTTGAATTCGAGATCATGGCATTTGTAAATCATACCTAAATTATGGGGGCACCAATCTTTGCTCTGCTTTTGTACATAATAGCATATATAGTCGTGTACAAAATAGATTCAAATTTACCTCCTCCATTCCAAAATAATCGTAGTTATATGATTTTCAAGTGTCAAAATTTCAAAAAGAAGCGCATAATTTAATGAGGTTTTCAAACATACAAGGTCAAATTTAACGTTGTCTATTTAGGTCAATCCTCAAAGTTCAAGAGTACTCTAAACGTGAATGCTTCTGTTTCAAAATTTCGAACGAAGCGCCAAAAGAGCCTTTACTCGCCCGAAACCGCATGAGACCGATGTTTGGTAGAAGGAAATTACTTTACTAACTCCGACCCGTGAAGCCTACCGGCCCGACGTCTATAGGTCTAAACCGGGGTAGGTTTGTAACTTCATCTAGACGCCACGCAACCGCCTCCGAAAAACATTCATACACTGTGGTCGCCTAAACACACATTCGCTCGGCCAAAATCGCTCCTGCCCACTATTTGGGACACCTGGGATTACTGTCCTACCCCCGACCCGCAGTAGGTCCGAAATTTAAGAGGGGGCAAAGTTTGTACTTTCCCCAAATTTCAAACAAGCGCGTCCCATCTGTTAAAAAAACAAGCGCGTCCCAGACCGAAACATGGTTCCCCCTTAGATCCCCCCCCCCCCCCCCCCGCCTCCTGTCCGATTCCCCATTCATACTCCGTGGGCGCCAAAACTACCTCTCCACTAGTCGCGAAACCCCGGCGTCCTCTGTCCTCCACCCCATCCCACCCATCAACCGCCGCCCTCCTCTATCACGCCGGAGCCAATACCCCGATGTCGTCGTCCACCGCAACCGCAACCACAACGCCCTCCATGGCTAGTAGTTGAAGCCGAGGCCGAGCTGCCTCTAGGACGTCGACGTGCGCCGTACCCGAGCTAGTTCAACCACGTCGTCCTGCGCCTCACCGCTGCCGCTCCAACGTCGCCACCGTCCACCGCACCAGAGCTGTTCCCGCTACGTCGTCCTTCACCGCCTCGAATCTGCTTCCCCTCCGCCAACAAACGGCCACCGCAACATAGTCAACAATTTGGCCATGGGTTCGTCCAAGGCTCCACCCTCCTCCAAAACATCGGTTCCCTCGGTAAAAAGAAGAACATCGCTGCGATATCAGGAGGACACAACACTGCCAACCGGATCTGGTACTCCTCTTCCCTTATTCATGCAAATCTTACGTGTCTGCTTGCACGGTATTCATCCCAAAGAAGACACTAGTTGACCGCTTCTTCCTACACCTTCTTCCTGATACTAGATGTTCCTAGTAACTCGCGATGCACAAGGTTTCTCCTCGTATACTACTTCACCTTAGCTAGAGGTCCGTCGCCCCCCTGGATTTCAATTCCTAGTCAGTTGATTCCCAATTAAAGGAAGCATTCCCCGGCATAACAGGCGCTAGTCCGCCTATTACGCCAGGGAAGCAGCGCCTCGATGTTTATCTTAGGGGTGTGTGGGGCCTAGGAGCTGCTGGCGCCCGATCTAGAGATCGGCCGGGCTTAAAGGGATGGCCGGGGGGCGCTGCCAAGCACGGCGGTGGTGTGAGGTCGAGGGGAGGGTGGGGCGGCGGAGGCAGGGGTCTGGGCCAGTGGTCGCTGGCGTTTCGAGAAAGATCGTCAACAGTGACTGGCGGGAGGTAGACGAAGGCCATCTGCCCATTCCTTGTAGATCGGACAGTTCATAAAAAAATCGACTGACCTATTTATTTTCAGTCGACTGTTATTTTGATAGGACCACATGTGGTGGTGTGCTGGAGGAGTACCTGCATTTCCCAGCCATCCCTGTGCTCATATATTACAAAATCATACGGAGTAGAATCTAATTTTGTTTGCCATGCAATGTTGTAGAGCTATCATATCTCTCCTGTCATTTATTTTTCAGCCACCTGCTATCTGCTAATTTTACAGTGCACTAGTTCTGCACACACTTCACCCATACTCTCACTATTGTTTTTTTATGCATGGGTATTTCAGACTCTGCCCAGACTCTGCCAAACTGTTGACAGAAGCACGAAATAAAAGAGAGAAGTCGCTCCTGCTTTCTTCGTTGGCAGGCAAGACACGTCTCGGCACTTTAAAGGTTGCATGTTCAACAAATGGAGACGATAAACGTAGCTCTGGAGTTGATGATCTCGCTCGCCATGAACCACCATCCTAGGTGCTTGCTTTAACTTCGCGGTGTCATATGTGGTTGCATGCTGCATATGGTGTCTAGCTTGTATTCGAAAGGCCGAAGTTGGTCTTTATTAAGATAAGGAAAGATATTTTTTACATAAACCACCATCCCGGGAGCACCAGAAGTCAAATAACTAGTCAGGGCACTGGCCGAGCCAGTGACAAGCCTAGCACAGACAGGCATCACCTGCAATCCAACTAAAACACCACGATGGTGGCGAAGCAGCCCGCCTCCCACCAGGCTCTCAGGTCCTCGATGATCATGCTCACCACTCCAGCCGAGTCTCTAGCTTGTATTACTTCCAATTTGGTTAAATTGCATCTGCTTAGCTTACACATTATACCTTTGAATATGACATGCCTTCCTGTTTTTGGTACATACTACAACATCTGTCTATTAACCATGTTCTTACATCAAACTAATGTTCTTGTGTATCCCTCATCAATCACTTATGATGAGACAGTCAGGCCAATGGACTGCTGTAAGAAAAGATCCTCTTTTAAAGAATGCAGTGTCAGCCTCCCCACATGGTTCTCAAGAAACAACAATGCTAGATGGAGATAGTCAACGTAGCTCTGTAGTTGATGACCGCATTTCCCCTACACCACCATCGCATGTGCTTGCTCTAACTTGGCAGCGTGATATGTGGTTGCATGTTGCATATAGTGTATAGATTGTAATTCTTCCAATCTGGTTAAATTGCATGTGTTATTCTGCTTAGTTTATACATTACACCTGTTAATGTGGCATGCCTTCCTGTTTTTGGTACATAGTACATCTGTCTATTAAGCATGTCCTTACATAAAACTACTATTTTTTTGTATCCCTCATCAATCAATTATGACGAGACACCTTTAGTATATGCAGAGTGATATTGATTGCATCTTTCATATGATAAATAGCCTGCACTGCTTCTAATTTGTTGAAACGCCATTTATGATGGGATGCTTTTAACTTGGCAGTCATATTGGTTACATCTTTCATGTGGTGTCTAGCTTGCATTGCTTCTAATTTGTTGAAATGGCTTCTGTTTAGTTTACACAAATAGTTGTGAATATGCCATGCCGTCCTATTTTTCGTACATATTCCATCCTCGTATCATGTGTTTGCCTTACATCAAAGTAGTGATTGTCAGTATCATGCATGAATGAGTTCTGAAGAGTGAATTTTATTGCTTTTTCTTGTCGGTTTTACTTGACAATGCAAAATTAATAAAGCGAAAGGAAATTAGCAAGGCAGTGGATAAAGGTGCTCCTTCCAAACAACTGAAACGGAGGGCCTCTACAGATTCTACTCCGCCACCCCCCCAAGAAGATTTGCAAGACAACACATGCATAGACACTCAACGTAGTTGTGTTAATGATGAGCACATCTCCCCTAGTCCACCATCATATGTGCTCCCTCTAACTTGGAACTGTTATATGTGGTTGCATGTTATGTATGATGTCTAGCTTGTATTGCTTCTAATTTTGTTGAATTCCATCTGCTTACTTTACACATTATACTTGTGAATAAGACACGAGTTCCTGTTTCTAGAACATACAATATCTGTCTATCACACCATGTTCTTACATCAAAGTACTACTGTTGTGTAACCTGCAACAATCACTTATCATAAGACATGTTTAACTTGTTAGTGTGATATAGGTTACATCTCACATTCTTTTCTAGCTTGTACTACTTCTCATTTGTTGAAATGGCATTTATGATGAGACAGTTTTAACTTGGTAGAGTGATATTCGTTGCATCTTTCATATGGTGTGATATTGTCTTGCATGTTGCATACGGTGTCTAGCTTGTATTGCTTGTAATTTGATTAAATTACTTCTGCTTAGTTTGAACATCATAGTTGTGAATATGCAATGGCACTAATGACGAGAGACCTTTAACTTGGTAGTGTGATGTTGTTTGCATCTTGCATATGATTTATTTCTTGTACTGCTTCACATTTGTTTAAATGCCAGTTATGACGAGACATTGTTAACTTGGCAGAGCGATATTTGTAGCATCTTTCATATGGTGTCTACCTTCCATTGCATTGCTTCTAATTTATTGAAATGCCTTCTACTTAGTTTACACATCATAGTTCTGATTATCTCATGCCGTCCTATTTTTCGTACATATTACATCCTCCTATCATGCGGTTGTCTAACATCAAAGTTCAGTTCGTCTGTATCACGCATCAATTTATTCTGAAGAACTAAATTTTTATTCTTTTTTCTTGTCGGCTTGACTTGACATGGCACAGAGAAAGAGGAAGGAACACAGAATGGCAGGGGATGGTGTTAGTACTCAAGACGCACGGAAACGAAAGCGGAAGAATTATGCTGATTCTGCTGGTACTGATGGTGCAATAGAAGGTCAAAGTCCACCGGAAAATTGTACAAACACGGTATCCTGTGCTACACCAGCTGCAAAACAATCCAAACAAAAACTAATAGCTGCCACCAAACAAGCAGTGAAAACCCTAGTTGTTGCAACACCTTCCACAGTACCACCAGCTGCACGAGTTACTCGTTTGTCAACTCAGCTAGCAGCATGTTCCCAAGCTCCCTTGCCACCTGACACTACTTCCTAAGCACTCTTGACACAAGATGAGTTGGCAAGATCAGATGAACCTTGTGAGCTTCAACAGCAAGAAGGTAGTTGCTGGAGTCAAGTTACATTTGCATGCTTCTTTATATGTAGTCTCACAGTTTGATGTACACTTCCTATGTTCGTTGTTGGACTAGCACCTAGGCGCAAGAGGAAACATACATCAGGGATAATGCTCGATAGGTTAACTAAATCTAGAGGAGGAAGAATGGAGATCCATTTTGAGACAGGTTTAAAAAGGCCACGTGATGCTACAGAGTCAGCCAAGTTAGTATCAGAGGCGGCGGTTGCCGTTAGGTGTCATGCACGTATCCTCCCAACATGGATTCAGTACAGGAATGACAAAGACGAAACCCAGTTCAACACCTTCCTCGACCATTTATCTGTAAGTAAGGTTATGTATGGAAATTAGTAATATTGTCTTGGTCTGTCCCATACTTTCTAGGTTGCTGGTAATGAGACTCCCATAATTTTCAACAGATGAGGTTCAAGTTGGATAGCCAAGATGATGCAACCAGACAAGCATGCACCCATGTTTTCAAGTCTGCTCTGTGACAATATCGGTATAACTTGAGGAAAACTCACTTTGAAGGCAAGGCTAACAGTGAACTTGCCCAAACATCTCCAGTAGAAAATATATCAGATGAAGACTGGAGAGGCCTCGTTAAACACTGGTCTGATCCAAAGTATCAAGTAAGTTATATATATGTGATCAGGTCACATGTTGAACTCCTATTTACGCATGTGCCTCACAAATATATCTTCTTGTAGGTGAACTGTTCAAAGAACAAGGCCAACCGTACGAAAGTGAAATTCCAACAGACGACAGGATCTCGTAGCTATATTGCACACTGCGAGGCTCTTGTAATTAGCTGATGTTTCACTCTTTTCACTGTGCCATATTATCAGATCTATATTGACTTGTTCCAAATGCAGAGGAAAGCCTGCAAGGACCAAAAAGTACCTGAACCAAATGCTGTGAAAATCTTTAAGGACTGTCACACCAGCAAGATGAAGGGCATGACTACACCAGTCAAAGCCGCTGTTGTAAGTCCTTAATCCTCATGCCTTTTAACTACTACTTACTCTTACTTGTGCATTGAACTGCACGGTTTGCAGCCAATGTCTATTACTCTTTTTAATTTTATACACAATTGTCTTAGCGTATCATTGCACCTTACAAAGTTTAAAAGAGAGGAGTGATGTTCCTTTGATCTTGATCTGTAATCTAGTTCCGTGCTGGACTTGTCTACACAACATTACAATTGCCTGTTTGTCTGTTCTCAGTTTGTTTTCTAATATGAATGATGTCATACTATGCTTACCGTATTATAAACTTTGTCTCTTTATCCTTAGCTGTCAATACAATGTGAAGAAATAGACAATACATTAGCCATGGTACATGGTCATATGTTTGGAACCTGGTTTTATTATGTACTTTGCAGTAAAATACAACTAATATTTTACACGGGTTCACCAGAATAAGTTCTGTATATAGACCAAAGCTATTTTGTTTGGTTTTGTTGCCTCCTTAATATCGTCTGTTATGGTACTACTAATGTAAAAACTCAACTTTTCAGCAAGCTATGGAACAAATGGTGGAACCGCCACCTTCTGAAGGTGACGAGGCAACTATAACCGCAATGTCACCTCTTGCTGTAGTGGGTCAGTACCTGTCCACTAACAGTGCCAAAAGCACATTCCTGCGTAATACTGGGTTGGTTGTTAAGGCAATCTCGTCCAAACTGCCCCATGATCAAGATATGCAAGCTCAAAATGATGTTATATCTACGCTCCAGACACAAGTCCATTCCCTAACAGAGACCCTTTGTGAAACAAGGACAGCCATTGTTCGATGTCGTCAAGATATGCATGGTTTTGAAACCAGACTATCAGACATTTGCTATGTTGTTCAGGAGCCTAGGAGAAATGAAGGCGAAGGTTATGGTGCTCCAGCGGACAGTACAACATGAAAATGTAACAGTCAGGTCAAATGAACTGAGCTTCTGAACTTCTGGTGGTGCATTTATCTGCCGGACTGTTAACTTTTATGCCAACCTTTCTTTTGTTTTATGGTTGTAATTTGTTTTGTTGCGATACAAAATTTGTTCTTAACGTGCAGCGACCGGCTGAAGAAAACAACAAGCCAGTTTTGTATAGTGTAGGGTGTTCCCTATATTTGCACTGGTGGCCAACTTTGATGCCCAGTGGATGTAATCTGTGCAATCGCCTTAATAGCCTAGCGTTAGTTTCTGGCTTATTTATTTCCCTAGTCTTCTTTTTTCCTTGGTTTGCTAGTGGCCGCAACAACCATGGGCCATATACGGACCGTGGTAACCTTGAGCCTGCTATGGGCCGTAGGACCCATGGGCCTCCTACGGGCCGTCGGATAAACGGGCCTCCAACGGCCCATAGATTCAGTGGGCCTAGGACCATCGAATAAATGGGCCCACATGGGCCGTAAACGGGCGTAATTGGTATCAGGCCAGCACGGTAACGGGCCATTAACATGCCGGAAGACAGCAAAGGCTTAATTCTGTCACAGGCATAACGGGTCGTTAACGAGCCAGAATATAGGACGGGCTGGAAACGGCGCAACGGGTTAACAGGCCACAAACGGGCCGATTCTAACCACGTGCCAAATTTGGCCCATTAGGGGAACAGGTTGGTAACGGGCCGGAAGTAATCGAGGGCCGGAAAGGAGCCCAAGAATGTATGGGCTGTCAGTAGGCCGAAAGCTAACACGGGTTGGAAACGGCCCATGTGAATCATGGGCCGTTACTGGGCATAAAGAAATTTACTGTTTATTATGGGCCAGAGTCACTGTGGCCCATTAAAGTGCCCAAAGATACGAAAGGCCTCGTATGGGCCGAAAGACGTCGTGGGCCATACATGGGCCGAAAATGAAATGAGCAGGTATTATACTGGACGGCCCACATGACGCTGTTGGGCCAATTTTGGGAACGCCATAACGGGCCGTGAGTTACCGGGCCATAAAATGGGCTATATGCGAACAGACCATTAACAGGCTTTTCATGGGCCGGCCCGCTATCTTTTGACCAAGTCAAACGGGCCGGCCTTTGTAAGCTAAATGGGTCAGTGTTGGGCCGTCGCACGTGTCAACATATCATAGGCGCGTATCTGACCCAATGACGAGCTGACACGTGTTTCCTCCAGCCAATGAGAATTTTACACGTGGAAAATCGCCATTGGTCGTTGCTGTTAATGGGTTATCGGATCCAAAACCAGACCCGATAGATAAACGGCGACCCATTACGGTGGATGCCACGTGTCGGTTACCCTTGACGAAAGCACTTCCATGACGCGTCATTTATCGTCATGGAAGTGAACACTTCCGTGATGATAATTTTGGTATTGTCATGGAACACTTCTATGACAACACAGGTATGACTATCTTGATTCTGTCATAAAATCGTCATGGATGTACATGCATGACAGAAAATGTGACCTACTATGACAAACATGTATCATCACAGAAGTGTATTTTTTTGTAGTGTACTGTTATTGATAGAGTTCTTCAGTCATTGCCACCAAGCTACAAAGGCTTCGTGATGAACTATAATATGTAAGGGATGACGAAAACAATTCCCGAGCTCTTCGCAATGCTTAAGGCCGCGGAGGCAGAAATCAAGAAAGAACATCAAGTGTTGATGGTTAACAAAACCACTAGTTTCAAGAAAAAGGGCAAGGGAAAGAAAGGGAACTTCAATAAGAATGGCAAGCAAGTTGCCGCTCCCATGAAGAAGTCCAAAGCTGGACCCAAGCCTGAAACTGAGTGCTTCTACTGCAAAGGGAATGGTCACTGGAAGCGGAACTGCCACAAATACTTGGCGGATAGGAAGGATGGCAAAGTGAACAAAGGTATATTTGATATATATGTTATTGATGTGTACCTTACTAATGCTCATAGTAGCGCCTGGGTATTTGATACTAGTTCGGTTGCTCATATTTGTAACTCGTAACAGGAGCTACGGAATAAACAAAGATTGGCTAAGTACGAGGTGATGATGCGCGTCGGGAATGGTTCCAAGGTCGATGTGATCGCCGTCGGCACGCTACCTCTACATCTACCTTCGAGATTAGTTTTAGACCTCAATAATTGTTATTTGGTGCCAGCGTTGAGCATGAACATTATATCTGGATCTTGTTTATTGGGAGACGGTTATTCATTTAAATCGAAGAATAATGGTTGTTCTATTTATATGAGTAATATCTTTTATGGTCATGCACCCTTGATGAATGGTCTATTCTTGTTGAATCTCGATTGTAGTGATACACATATTAATAATATTGATGCCAAAAGATGCAAAGTTGATAATGATAGTGCAACATATTTGTGGCACTGCCGTTTAGGTCATATTGGTGCGAAGCGCATGAAGAAACTCCATGCAGATGGGCTTTTGGAATCACTTGATTATGAATCATTTGATACTTGCGAACCATGCCTCATGGGCAAGATGACTAAAACTCCGTTCTCCGGAACAATGGAGCGAGCTAATGACTTATTGGAAATAATACATACCGATGTATGCGGTCCAATGAGTGTTGAGGCACGCGGCGGGTATCGTTATTTTCTGACCTTCACAGATGATTTGAGTAGGTATGGATATATCTACTTGATGAAACACAAGTCTGAAACATTTGAAACGTTCAAAGAATTTCAGAGTGAAGTGGAGAATCATCGTAACAAGAAAATAAAGTTTCTACGATCTGATCATGGAGGCGAATATTTGAGTTACGAGTTTGGCCTTCATTTAAAACAATGTGGAATTGTTTCACAACTCACGCCACCTGGAACACCACAGCGTAATGGTGTGTCTGAATGTCGTTATCGTACTTTATTAGATATGGTGCGTTCTATGATGTCTCTTACCGATTTACCACTATCATTTTGGGGTTATGCATTAGAGACAACCGCATTCACGTTAAATAGGGCACCGTTTAAATCCGTTGAGACGACACCGTATGAACTATGGTTTGGCAAGAAACCTAAGCTGTCGTTTCTTAAAGTTTGGGGATGCGACACTTATGTCAAAGGGCTTCAACCTGATAAGCTCGAACCCAAATTGGAGAAGTGCGTCTTCATCGGATACCCTAAAGAAACTATTGGGTACACCTTCTACCACAGATCTGAAGGCAAGATCTTTGTTGCCAAGAATGGGTCCTTTCTAGAGAAGGAGTTTCTCTCAAAAGAAGTGAGTGGGAGGAAAGTAGAACTTGATGAGGTAATTGTACCTTCTCTCAAATTGGAAAGTAGCACATCAGAGAAAATCGTTCCCGTGATGCCTACACCAACTAGAGAGGAAGCTAATGATGATGATCATGAAACTTCAGATCAAGTTACTACTGGACCTCGTAGGTTAAACAGAGCACGTTCCGCACTAGAGTGGTACGGTAATCCTATCTTGGAAGTCATGTTATTAGACCATGGCGAACCTACGAACTATGAAGAAGCTAGGATGAGCCCAGATTCCGATAAATGGCTTGAGGCCATGAAATCTGAGATAGGATCCATATATGAGAACAAAGTATGGACTTTGGTGGACTTGCCCGATGATCGGCAAGCCATTGAGAATAAATGGATCTTCAAGAAGAAGACAGACGCTGATGGTAATGTTACTATCTACAAAGCTCGACTTGTCGCAAAAGTTTTTCGACAAGTTCAAGGGGTTGACTACGATGAGACTTTCTCACCCGTAGCGATGCTTAAGTCAGTCCGAATCATGTTAGCAATTGCCGCATTTTATAATTATGAAATCTGGCAAATGGACGTCATAACTGCATTCCTTAATGGATTTCTTAAAGAAGAGTTGTATATGATGCAACCAGAAGGTTTTGTCGATCCTAAAGGTGCTAACAAAGTGTGCAAGCTCCAGCGATCCATCTATGGACTGGTGCAAGCATCTCGGAGTTGGAATATATGCTCCAGCGATCCATTATACAGACTTATGGTGAAGCCTGTATTTACAAGAAAGTGAGTGGGAGCTCTGTAGCATTTCTCATATTATATGTGGATGACATATTGTTGATTGGAAATGATGTAGAATTTCTGGATAGCATAAAAGGATACTTGAATAAGAATTTTTCAATGAAAGACCTCGGTGAAGCTGCTTATATATTGGGCATCAAGATCTATAGGGATAGATCGAGACGCTTAATAGGACTTTCACAAAGCACATACCTTGACAAAGTTTTGAAGAAGTTCAAAATGGATCAGTCAAAGAAAGGGTTCTTGCCTGTATTACAAGGTGTGAAATTGAGTCAGACTCAAAGCCCGACCACTGCAGAAGATAGAGAGAAAATGAAAGTCATTCCCTATGCCTCAGCCATAGGTTCTATCATGTATGCTATGCTGTGTACCAGACCTGATGTGTGCCTTGCCATAAGTTTGGCAGGGAGGTACCAAAGTAATCCAGGAGTGGATCATTGGACAGCGGTCAAGAACATCCTGAAGTACCTGAAAAGTACCAAGGATATGTTTCTCGTTTATGGAGGTGACGAAGAGCTCGTCGTAAATGGTTACGTCGATGCTAGCTTCGACACTGATCCAGATGACTCTAAGTCACAAACTGGATACGTATTTATATTGAATGGTGGAGCTGTCAGTTGGTGCAGTTCCAAGCAGAGCGTCGTGGCGGGATCTACGTGTGAAGGGAGTACATAGCTGCTTCGGAAGCAGCACATGAAGGAGTCTGGATGAAGGAGTTCATATCCGATCTGGGTGTAATACCCAGTGCATCGGGTCCAATGAAAATCTTTTGTGACAACACTGGAGCAATTGCCTTAGCAAAGGAATCCAGGTTTCACAAGAGAACCAAACACATCAAGAGACGCCTCAACTCTATTCGTGAAAAGGTCAAGGATGGAGACATAGAAATTTGCAAAATACATACGGATCTGAATGTAGCAGACCCGTTGACTAAGCCTCTTCCGCGAGCAAAACATGATCATCACCAAGACTCCATGGGTGTTAGATTCATTACAATGTAATCTAGATTATTGACTCTAGTGCAAGTGGGAGACTAATGGAAATATGCCCTGGAGGCAATAATAAAGTTGTTATTATTATATTTCCTTATTCATGATAAAGGTTTATTATTCATGCTAGAATTGTATTGATCGAAAACTTAGAAACATGTGTGGATACATAAACAAATACCGTGTCCCTAGTGAGCCTCTACTAGACTAGCTCGTTGATCAAAGATGGTTAAGGTTTCCTAACCATAGACATGTGTTGTCATTTGATAACGGGATCACATCATTAGGAGAATGATGTGATGGACAAGACCCATCCATTAGCTTAGCATATGATCGTTCAGTTCGTTGCTATTGCTTTCTTAATGTCAAATACATATTTCTTCGACAATGAGATCATGCAACTCCCGGATACCAGAGGAATACCTTGTGTGCTATCAAACATCACAACATAACTGGGTGATCATAAAGATGTTCTACAGGTATCTCCGAAGGTGTCTGTTGAGTTGGCATGGATCGAGATTAGGATTTGTCACTCTGAGTATCGGAGAGGTATCTCTGGGCCCTCTCGGTAATACACATCACAAGAAGCTTGCAAGCAAAGTGACTAAGGAGTTAGTTATGAGATGATGTATTACAGAACGAGTAAAGAGACTTGCCGGTAACGAGATTGAACTAGGTATGAAGATACCGACGATCGAATCTTGGGCAAGTAACATACCGACAGACAAAGGGAATTGCGTATGTTGTCATAACGGTTCGACCGATAAAGATCTTCATAGAATATGTAGGAAACAATATGGGAATCCAGGTTCCGCTATTGGTTATTGACCGGAGAGGTGTCTCGGTTATGTCTACATAGTTCTTGAACCCATAGGGTCCGCACGCTTAACGTTCGTTAACGATATAGTGTTATATGAGTTATATGATTTGGTGACCAAATGTTGTTCGGAGTCCCGGATGTGATCGTGGACATGACAAGGAGCTCCGGAATGGTCCGGAGGTAAAGATTGATATATAGGATGATGATATTTGGACACCGGAAGAGTTTCGGGAGGTACCGGGTAGTCATCGGATCACCAGAAGGGGTTCCGGGAACCCCCGGGAGGTTAATGGGCCATGTGGGCCAAAGAGGGAGGACACACCAGCCCACAAGGGGCTGGCGCGCCCCTCCTAAGGCCGCAACCCTTGGGAAGAGAAGGAAAGGGGGGAGTCGGCCTCCCCCTTCCTTCCCTCTCCTCCCCTTTCCTTCCCCCCTTGTGCAAACAAGGTAAGGGGGGGCGCCACAGGGCAGGAGCCCAAGGGGGCCGGCGGCCCCCCTTGGGGCGCCTCCTGGCTGCCTCCCCTCCCCCACCTATATATATGAGGGAGGGTGTGCCACACATAGGCCACAACAATCTCTTAGCCATGTGCGGCGCCCCTCTCCACAGTTTCGTCCCTCGGTCATATTTTCGGAGTGCTTAGGCGAAGCCCTGCGGAGATAGCTTCACCATCACCGTCACCACGCCGTCGTGCTGCCGAAACTCATCTACTACTTCGCCCGTCTTGCTGGATCAAGAACACGAGGACATCACCAAGCTGAACGTGTGCCGAACGCGGAGGTGTCGTACGTTCAGTACTTGATCGGTTGGATCGCGAAGAAGTTCGACTACATAAACCGCGTTAATAAATGTAACACCCCCGGTGATTAGCAACAGTAATCACTTTTGATAATGACATGTTAGCATGATCAACAGTGCATAATCATCATTAGCATCACATTGCATTTCAACTCCTAAGTCAAATTCAAAATTTAAATGAAAGTGGAATATAAAAGTTGTCCAACATAGAAACTAAAATGTCAGATAAATAACAAATATTCCAGAGGCTATTCTAAAATTGAAACCAACATCATTGGAATTGGATAAGTGACTCGAACAACCTCAAACAGTGGATAAAGATAATATTTAATAACCATTTATTAAATCTGAAATAAATATGGAATTATGTTTTGTCCAAACTAATTTTAGGTGTTAAGGAATAATGCGCTGGTGTTTATGAACTAGGTCTCATGTTTTACAAAAACCATTTTGAGGCCTAGCTATTTACTAGATTGAGAAAGGAGAATAAGAAAAGGAAAAAGAAACAGAAAAGGATAAAGGAAAAGAACCCCCCCCCCCTGGCCCAAAGGGCCGAAGCCCAGCCGGCCGGCCCACCTGCGTCGCCCGGCCTATAAGGCCCCCGGCCGAACACCTAGCCCTCCCGATCCACATTCCCCCCCCCCGGTCGCCCCCTCCCTCGACTGGATCTGGATCGGGGCAAAATCCCGATCCCGTCGCTCATCGCGCGACGACCTCGCCGCCCGGCCAGGACGCCGCCGCCCGGCGCCGTGCATCCCCGCCGACGACCTCGTCCCCGACGTGCCCTCGCCGGGCCCGAGCCCAGCGCGCTCGCCCACGACGCGCACGGACGGCCCGTCTCGCCGCCTCGGTCCGACGCCGCGGACCGCCGTCGCCTTGGACCTGCCGCCTCGCCGGACTCCACCGACGCGGCCTCCCCGTCGACCCGTCGTCTCCGGCCTCCACCCGACGCCCTCCTTGCGCTCGACGCCGACGCCCGCGACCCGTCGCCGACCCCCCTCCACGAGCTCGAGCCCGCTGCCGTCCCTGCAAATCTCGGTGAGGCCCCAGGCCTCCCCCTCCCCTGCCCGTGGCGCGCACGCGCGCGCCCCGCATACCACGCCAGCGCGCCCTCGCGCGCACGCGCCCAGCCGAAGCCGCACGCCGGCGCCGGCCCCAGCGCTCTCCACCGGCGCTCTCCACCGGCCACGGCCGGGCGCCCGCTCCGGCCTCTGGCCTCGCCACCCACCCCCGGCGGCCACCGCACCCTGGCCTCGGCCAGTGCGTGCGCGCGCGCCCACGCGTGCCGGTGGGCCCGCGCGCCGCCCGCGCCGTGTGGCCATTCGGGCCACAGACAGGTGGGGCCTGTTGCCCCTGAGCCACTGACCGAACGGGCCCACGGCCCAGAAACGATTTTAAGAAAGTAAAATAAAAATAAATAAAATAATTAATTAGTTAATTAGTTAGGTTAATAACCCTAATCAGACTAATTTAATTAATTATTGTTTAGTTAATTGTTAATTAGTTAATTAAATAATTAACCTAACAGCCTATGACAGGTGGGACCCACCCTGTCAGGTGGCTGCTGACGTCAGCATGATGTCATGCTGACGTCATCAATCACTGTTTCGGATAATGCTGAATTAAGTAATTAATTAAATTTCAGAATTAATAAAAAATTTAGAAAATCATATCTTTAAACCGTAACTCGCATCAAAATATTTTATACATGAAACTTGCTCAGAACGACGATACGAACCCGAATACGTCCTCTGTATTCCCGTCAGACGCCCGCAACTATAAGAACGTTGAACAATTAGACCGATTTCGATAAATGAATAGTGCCCAACTTTATTAAATAAATCCGAATAAATTCCTAAATTACTAAATCATTTAGTTAGGCAGTAGAGCACCCCGGCATATCATTTAGACATGTCATACATTGTTTGCATTATTGCCGTGAATTTTATGTTTCTTCCCCCTCCTTCTTTCTCTCGATAGACGCTGAGACCGACGACGCTGCACCAGGTTTTCGACTACTCTACCGACGAGCAGGCCGTTGACGACCTCCCTTTTTGCCAGAGAAACCAGGCAAGCCCCCCCCCCCCCCTTGAGCATTCCAGATATCGCCATTCTATTCTCCTGCTTGCATTAGATTTCGCTACTGTTAATGTATGCTCCTATTCTGATGCATAGCCTGCTGTTGTAACCTGTTCATTGCTACCTTACCTGCCTATGATAAACTGTTTAGTATAGGTTGGTATGAACCATCTGTGACCCACCACCTTACTTGTCGCCCTGCTTGTTCATCGACGACTCGATCAACGTGATCGTCGATCAGAGACAGACGCCTCACTCACACCCCCTTAGTTGTACGACTCTGCGTAGTAGTAACTATCGAGTGCGAGGGTGATACTCGTAACGCACTCACGATGAATACTCTGCAGTATAGCGGTTCGGTCGTGGTCATCGAGGGTGATTCCTCCTTCTCCATGTCCGATACGACTCTGTCGTGCAACCCCTCAGTGTGAACCTCGAGGGTGATACCTCATACGTTCACCCTGATGAATATGACCACACGGTTACTTGACCTTTTTCACAGGCGGGTCCACCCTGGTGGGTACCCGCTGGGGATCTATGATTTCGGGTGTGCCGGAAGGGCACTCGAGTGTGACATTGTGGCGGAGCATCAGAGACTCTGATTGTCTCCGCTTGATACTGATTGAGCCTATTGGATTTGGGTGTGTGATCTGAGTGGGTCGACGTGCCCTATACGCACTACCACCACGCGGGATTATGGTTATGGGGCCCTCTGCGATGTACGTTTCTCCGAAAGCTTATCAGACGTCACGATTCACCGTGCGGGCTGATCGTCGGGATTGGGCTGGATACTTCACTGACGAGTTCAGTGTCGCGCCTGCACCCCGGCCAGCCACGCAACGCGCAGGGTGCCCAGGGCGATGGCCCGAGACCCCTGGGTGCATAGGTTAGTCCGGCGTGCTGACCTCTTTGCTGAGCCTAGGTAGAGCGCTGCTTCGTGTTGATCTTCCGAGGACGGGCATTACCCAGCAAGTATGTCCGACCAGAGTTGATCAAGCGTGTTGGGTAACAGTAGTGCACCCCTGCAGGGATGAATCTTCTATCGATAGCCGGTCCTACGGTAAAGGACGCTCAGTTTGTGTATCCCGATCTACTACTTAAACTGGATACTTGTTACCTAATTGAAGCTTCGGGATTACTTTCTCGCTGGGAGTCGAGGAAGGATCTTTGAGCTGTACTTCAACATGTTTGCTAAATAAAATGCTATTCTACTCTCTTCTACTGCTGCAAGATGATGGCTTTGAGAAGATGTTTGAAGATGCTAGTCTTCGATAGGACTAGGCCTTTCTCTCTATTCTGGCATTTCTGCAGTCCAGTCCACATATACAGCCTTTTCTCCATTGATAATGTTGCATATGTAGTATAGATCCTTGCTTGCTGAGTACTTCGGATGAGTACTCACGGTTGCTTTATTTTCTCTTTTCCCCCATATACCCCACCTTGATGATACACCAGACGATGGAGTCCAGGAGCCAGACGCCACCACCGGAGCCTACTACCAGGCGGGTCCAGAGGGCACGTACTACTGGATCGAGCCAGCTGACCAGGAGTAGGGTCGGAGGCTCCCAGGCAGGAGGCCAATGCCTTTCGATCTAGTGTCGCTGTTTGTGCTAGCCTTCTTAAGGCAGAACTTGTCTAACTATGTCTGTACCCAGATATTATTTGTATGACTGACTTATGTATTCGGATCTTCGGATCCCTGGTCTGTAATATTGTGGACCTCCGTTTATTTGTGTTTAGAGTTGTGTTGTGATATCTTCCCGTGAGTCCCTGGGCTTGATCGTACACGTTTGCGTGTATGACTAGTGTACGATTGAACCGGGGGCGTCACAAGTTGGTATCAGAGCCGACTGCCTGTAGGAAGCCCCCTTCCAATTCCTTGGCCGAAGTTGAGTCTAGAAACCGAAAAACTAATTTACTAACTTGGCAGTGTGGCTTACGGGCCCACGTCGCCAACTGGGTGGTATTAGGATCTTTTATTCCTCGTCTATACTCTGGGACTCTAATATCTCTTCTATTCGGGTTAAATAAATTTTACTAACGCCGACACTTCGGATCTCGTAAATCCCGTCTACCCGGAGAGCTGGATATCTGTGCGATTTCCCTGTCGTTGATCTGATTAGTCTGATAATCATTTTCCTTTCCATTGTTTTGTTTAACCTTTCTCTCCGAGTTGAATTATACTCCGAGTTGTCGTTCGATATGACCGGATTCTGCATCAGAGTGCACACAGAGAGTAGGATCCAGCAAGTTGATCGATCATCGGTGTTCTCTAAACTCGACTTGAGATTGGGTTATCACCAGATCCGTGTCCGTAAAGAGGACATTCCCAAGACTGCATTCGTCACTCGTTATGGCTCCTATGAATACACCGTCATGTCATTTGGCCTAACGAATGCTCCAGCTACATTCTCCCGTCTGATGAATTATATATTCATGGATTACCTCGACAAATTCGTCGTGGTATATCTAGATGATATTCTGGTCTATTCTAAGAATAAAGAGGAACATGCTGGACATCTCTGCCTTGTTCTAGAAAGGCTCCGAGAACACCAGTTGTATGCCAAGTATTCCAAATGCGAATTTTGGCTTCCTGAAGTAACTTACCTTGGACATGTGATTTCCAAGGATGGGATTGCTGTTAACCCCGAACGAGTTCAGGCTATTCTCGACTGGACTCCCCCAAAGAATGTTAAGCAAGTCAGAAGTTTTCTCGGACTTGCTAGTTATTGCCGTCGATTCGTTGAGAACTTTTCCAAGATTGCAAAACCATTGACAAATCTGCTTCACAAAGGTGTTAAATTTGAGTGGACAGAAAAATGTCAAGAAAGCTTTCAGACACTAAAAGATAAATTGACATCTGCCCCAGTACTAGCACCCCCGGATTCCCAAAAGGATTTCGTGATATACTGTGATGCATCTCGTCAAGGATTAGGCTGTGTCCTAATGCAAGAGCGCAAAGTGATTGCTTATGCCTCCCGACAATTGTGTCCTCATGAAGAAAATTATCCCGTGCATGATCTTGAACTTTCTGCGGTTATCTATGCCTTGAAGCTATGGCGACATTACCTTCTCGGTAACCGTTGCGAGATATACACGGATCACCAAAGCTTGAAGTATTTATATACTCAACCAGATCTGAACCTTCGTCAACAAAGATGGCTCGAAACAATTGCCGATTATGATATGAATATTTCATATACCCCCGGCAAGGCTAATGTAATGGCCGATGCTTTGAGTCGCAAGTCCTATAGCAACAATCTTATGGTTCAAGAAACACAACCTCTTCTCCATGAAGAGCTTTGCAAATTGAACCTCCATATTGTTCCACAGGGTTATCTCAATACCCTAGTTGTCGAACCAGATTTAGAACACGGCATTAAGGTTATGCAAAGGTATGACACTGAAGTTGAAAAGATCAAGCGATACCTCGAGAAAGGAAAGCCGTCGGAATTCCATCTTGATGCAGATGGGATCCTATTTTTCCAACACCGTCTCTTCGTACCCAAGTTCAAGAATGAGAGGGAAAACGTTATGAAGGAAGCTCATGACACTCCCTTGTCTATTCACCCTGGTAGCACAAAGATGTACCGTGACATTTGTCAAAGATTCTGGTGGCCTAATATGAAGCGAGACATTGCTCGTTATGTTTCTGAGTGTGACATTTGCCGTCGCATTAAAGTAGAACATCAAAGGCCTGCTGGAACTCTGCAACCCCTGGAAATTCCTGAATGGAAATGGTACAAGGTCCAAATGGATTTCATTACTGGTTTTCCCAGATCTCAGAAGGGTCATGATGCTATTTTTGTCGTCATTGACCGATTCTCCAAGGTTGCTCACTTTCTGCCTGTTAAAGAGACAATCACTGCTAGCCAGTTAGCAGACTTGTATGTTTCCCGAATTGTGTCACTCCACGGTGTTCCGTTGGAGATCAGTTCTGATCGTGGCAGCCTCTTCACCTCCAGATTCTGGAATAGTTTCCAAGAAGCTATGGGAACTCATCTGTCTTTCAGCACCACTTTTCACCCTCAGTCACAGGGTCAAGTGGAACGAGTTAATCAAGTGCTCGAAGATATGCTTCGAGCTTGCGTCATCTCCTTCGGTAAGAAATGGGAGGAATCTCTCCCGTATGCCGAATTCTCTTACAACAATAGCTATCAAGCTAGTCTGAAGATGGCACCGTTTGAAGTTCTATACGGTCGTAAGTGTCGAACCCCTCTGAATTGGTCAGAAACTGGGGAACGCTCACTCGTCGGACCGACATTATTCGGCAAGCTGAAGAACAAGTCCGCATTGTTTGTGAACATTTGAAATCTGCTCAGTCTCGTCAGAAGAGCAACTATGACCGAAAGCACCAGGAAATAGTCTATCAACCTGGCGAGCAAGCTTACCTCCGCGTCACTCCGTTGAAAGGCACTCATCGGTTCGGAATCAAAGGCAAGTTAGCCCCTCGCTACATTGGCCCGTTCCGTATTCTTGCCCGTCGAGGAGAAGTGGCATATCAGTTGCAATTGCCGCCAAACCTTTCTCAAGTACATGACGTCTTTCATGTATCCCAACTCCGCCGCTGCTTCAAGGATCCTATTAGAGCTGTGGATCATGAAGTGCTTGAATTACGGGAAGATCTGTCATATCCAGAATATCCCATCCGTATTCTTGATCAAGCTGAGCGTCGAACACGTCAAAAGTCAATCAAGTTCCTCAAGGTTCAGTGGTCAAATCATTCTGAAGATGAAGCCACTTGGGAACGCGAGGATCGTCTTCGCGAAGAATACCCCTCTTTCTTTCAGTCTTCCTCTTAATTCTCGGGACGAGAATTCTTAATAGATGAGGAGAGTTGTAACACCCCCGGTGATTAGCAACAGTAATCACTTTTGATAATGACATGTTAGCATGATCGACAGTGCATAATCATCATTAGCATCATATTGCATTTCAACTCCTAAGTCAAATTCAAATTTAAATGAAAGTGGAATATAAAAGTTGTCCAACATAGGAGCTAAAATGTCAGATAAATAACAAATATTCCAGAGGCTATTCTAAAATTGAAACCAACATCATTGGAATTGGATAAGTGACTCGAACAACCTCAAACAGTGGATAAAGATAATATTTAGTAACCATTTATTAAATCTGAAATAAATATGGAATTATGTTTTGCCCACTCCAGCCGCCGCTGCCGCTCGTCCTCTCGCCTCTGCCTCCGCTCGCCGCGGCCACCCGCACGCGCGCGCGCCCCCACACCTCGCCCGCGCGCTCGTCCGCATCGCGCGCCGTGGCCCCGCGCTCACCACCGACCCGTCCAGCCGCGCCTCGCCGGCGCCCGTGGCCAGCGCCCGGGCGCACCCTGGACGCGCCCGCTCGGGCTGCGCCCACGCCCGCCCCGTGTGGCCGTATGGGCCACTGCCCGGTGGGCCCTGCCCCCCCTGTGCCGCTGACAGATGGGGCCCACCCCCCTAAAAACGATTTAAAAGAAATAGAAAATAAAAATAGAAATAAATAAAATGATTAATTAAATAATTAATTAGTTAATTAATTAGTTAATTAATCCTGATTAGGTTAATCTAATTAACTAATTAGTGTTAATTAATCAGTAATTAAATTAATTAAACCTAATTAACCTAACAGCCTATGACAGGTGGGACCCACCCTGTCAGGTGGCTGCTGACGTCAGCATGATGTCATGCTGACGTCATCAATCACTGTTTCGGATAATGTTGAATTAAATAATTAATTAAATTTCAGAAATTAATAAAAACTTTAGAAAATCATATCTTTTAAACTGTAACTCCGATGAAAATACTTTGTACATGAAACTTGCTCAGAACGACGATACGAACCCGGATACGCCCTCGGTATCTCCGTCAGATGCCCGCAACTATAAGAACGTTGAACAATTAGACCGATTTCGATAAATGAATAGTGTCCAACTTTAATTAAATAAATCCGAATAAATTCCTAAATTAACTAAATCATTTAGTTAGGCAGTAGAACACCCCGGCATATCATTTAGACATGTCATACATATTGTTTGCATATTTGCCGTGGAATTTATTGTTTCTCTCCCCCTCCTTCTCTCTCGATAGACGCCGAGACCGACGGCGCTGCACCAGGATACGACTACTCTACCGACGAGCAGCCCGTTGACGACCTCCCTCTCTTGCCAGAGCAACCAGGCAAGCCCCCCCCTTGAGCATTCCAGATATCGCCCATTCTATTCTCCTGCTTGCATTAGATTTCGCTACTGTTAATGTATGCTCCTATTCTGATGCATAGCCTGCTGTTGTAACCTGTTCATTGCTACCTTACCTGCCTATGATAAACTGTTTAGTATAGGTTGGTATGAACCATCTGTGACCCCACCACCTTACTTTGTCGCCCCTGCTTGTTCATCGACGACTCGATCAACGTGATCGTCGATCAGAGACAGACGCCTCACTTCACACCCCCCTTAGTTGTACGACTCTGCGTAGTAACTATCGAGTGCCGAGGGTGATACCTCGTAACGCACTCACGATGAATACTCTGCAGTATAGCTGTTCGGTCGTGGTCATCGAGAGTGATTCCTCCTTCTCCATGTCCGATACGACTCTGTCGTGCAACCCCTCAGTGTGAACCTCGAGGGTGATACCTCATACGTTCACCCTGATGAATATGACCACACGGTTACTTGACCTTTTTCACAGGCGGGTCCACCCTGGTGGGTACCCGCTGGGGATCTATGATTTCGGGTGTGCCGGAAGGGCACTCGAGTGTGACATTGTGGCGGAGCATCAGAGACTCTGATTGTCTCCGCTTGATACTGATTGAGCCTATTGGATTTGGGTGTGTGATCTGAGTGGGTCGACGTGCCCTATACGCACTACCACCACGCGGGATTATGGTTATGGGGCCCTCTGCGATGTATGTTTCTCCGAAAGCTTATCAGACGTCACGATTCACCGTGCGGGCTGATCGTCGGGATTGGGCTGGATACTTCACTGACGAGTTCAGTGTCGCGCCTGCACCCCGGCCAGCCACGCAACGCGCAGGGTGCCCAGGGCGATGGCCCGAGACCCCTGGGTGCATAGGTTAGTCCGGCGTGCTGACCTCTCTGCTGAGCCTAGGTAGAGCGCTGCTTCGTGTTGATCTTCCGAGGACGGGCATTACCCAGCAAGTATGTCCGACCAGAGTTGATCGAGCGTGTTGGGTAACAGTAGTGCACCCCTGCAGGGATGAATCTTCTATCGATAGCCGGTCCTACGGTAAAGGACGCTCAGTTTGTGTATCCCGATCTACTACTTAAACTGGATACTTGTTACCTAATTGAAGCTTCGGGATTACTTTCTCGCTGGGAGTCGAGGAAGGATCTTTGAGCTGTACTTCAACATGTTTGCTAAATAAAATGCTATTCTACTCTCTTCTACTGCTGCAAGATGATGGCTTTGAGAAGATGTTTGAAGATGCTAGTCTTCGATAGGACTAGGCCTTTCTCTCTATTCTGGCATTTCTGCAGTCCAGTCCACATATACAGCCTTTTCTCCATTGATAATGTTGCATATGTAGTATAGATCCTTGCTTGCTGAGTACTTCGGATGAGTACTCACGGTTGCTTTATTTTCTCTTTTCCCCCATATACCCCACCTTCATGATACACCAGACGATGGAGTCCAGGAGCCAGACGCCACCACCGGAGCCTACTACCAGGCGGGTCCAGAGGGCACGTACTACTGGATCGAGCCAGCTGACCAGGAGTAGGATCGGAGGCTCCCAGGCAGGAGGCCAACGCCTTTCGATCTAGTGTCGCTGTTTGTGCTAGCCTTCTTAAGGCAGAACTTGTCTAACTATGTCTGTACCCAGATATTATTTGTATGACTGACTTATGTATTCGGATCTTCGGATCCCTGGTCTGTAATATTGTGGACCTCCGTTTATTTGTGTTTAGAGTTGTGTTGTGATATCTTCCCGTGAGTCCCTGGGCTTGATCGTACACGTTTGCGTGTATGACTAGTGTACGATTGAACCGGGGGCGTCACAATAAATGCTTCCGCTTACAGTCTACGTGGGTACGTAGACACACTCTCCCTCTCGTAGCTATGCATCTCCATGTATAGATCTTGCGTGTGCGTAGAATTTTTTTTGTTTTCCATGCAACGTTCCCCAACATCTTTGTGGCGGAGCGACATGGCAGGTTGTGACCACCTAGGAGACAGGTGGGCCCGGTCCCTGGTTGGCATCCGCGGATACTTCAAATAACACGCTTAACGAGATTGGGTATTTGATCTAAGTTGGTATTGACCTATACGCAATAACCGCCACGTGGGACAAGATATGGGCAACCGGCGTCGTAGTATCAGCCGAAGCTCTTCAGACGTCAGCGACTGAGTGGCGTGCGCCGGGTTGGACCGCGTAAAGCACCCTCCTTTGTAATGGAGGCTGCCAGGTCTGCTCACCGGCCGAGTTCGCAACATGCAGGAGTGCAAAGGGTGATGGGCCCAAGACCCCTGCGCGCTTAGGGTTTAGACAGGCGTGCTGACCTCTCTGTTGGGCCTAGGTAGGGCTGCGACGTGTTGATCTCCCAAGGCCGGACATGACCCAGGAAAGTGTGCCCGGCCAGAGGGATCGAGCGTGTTGGGTAATGTGGTGCACCCCTGCAGGGAAGATTGATCTATTCGAATAGCCGTGTCCACGGTAACAGGACGACTTGGAGTTGTATTCCGACCTCATGACAACTAGAACCGGATACTTAATAAAACACACCCAGATAAGTTCCAGAGACAACCCGGTGATCGCTCTCTCACAAGGTGACGAGGAGAGGATCACCGGGTAGGTTTATGCTATACGATGTTACTTGGTTAACTTACCAGCTACTCTATTCTATATGCTTCAAGATGGAGGCTGCCAGAAGCGTAGTCTTCGATAGGACTAGCTATCCCCCTCTTATTCTGGCATTCTGCAGTTCTGTCCACAGATACTACCCATTTCATTGATACCGATGCATATGTAGTGTAGATCCTTGCTTGCGAGTACTTTGGATGAGTACTCACGGTTGCTTTGCTCCCTCTTTTCCCCCCTTTTCCTTTCTTCTCGGATGCTGCAACCAGATGATGGAGTCCAGGAGCCAGGCGCCACCTTCGACGACCCCTACCACACCGAGGGTGCCTACTACTACGTTCACGCCGCCGACGACCAGGAGTAGTTAGGAGGATCCCAGGCAGGAGGCCTGTGCCTCTTCGATCTGTATCCCTGTTTGTGCTAGCCATCTTATGGCACCTTGTTTAACTTATATCTGTACTCAGATATTGTTGATTCCGCTGACTCGTTTATGTTCGAGCACTTGTATTCGAGCCTTCAAGGCCCCTGGCTTGTAATATGATGCTTATATGACTTATTTGTGTTTAGAGTTGTGTTGTGATATCTTCCCGTGAGTCCCTGATCTTGATCGTACACGTTTGCGTGTATGATTAGTGTATGATTGAATCGGGGGCGTCACAATACCACAATCTGCATCCACTTCTGAACTACCGCCCAAGCTCTGTGTATGTGTTGGAGCAAATGTTGTCGCAACGGCGGAGTCCAAGGACACAAGTTCACCACGAGGATGTTGTCGTCGCTATGCCATCCTTGCATGAATAGTCTGGTTTTCAAATCCATCTCCAATCATAGGACCGATCGCCTCGTCAGGAAAGGATCAAAAGCTTCTTTATTCAATGCCTCCATCACTGCTGCCCGAAGCCGGGACGATGAAAGCCCAAAAAACCTAAGCTACTAGGGCCTAAAACCTAATGCTACACGATCCACACGCGTGAATCCGACAGCCCCCCTCACCATCGACGACCTAGGCCGTCGGTGGAGGGAAGCCACCATAGGTCAACGACGGAAGGACTTGACGGCTGGCAGGATCACCCTTTCTTTCTTCGTGAGGAAGAAAGAAAAGTGATTTGGTTTCTCCAAAATTTGGTTTTAACCAATCGTTGTTTGAAAACTGCCCATACACATCCGTAAGCCACCATGGGGTTGTACACAACCAATATCATTTTATATTAAATAAAAGAGAAGTGAACTTAGCGCAGACTGCGGCACGGTGTGCAGTTGCTTCATCCATGAGTGTTTGCATGTTTTCTATATCAATTGAGCAAAATAGAGCACTTTTCCTATTTTTTGGTAGTCTATTTTTCATTTCGCTTCAGGTTGAATTTTGTGGCCATCTGATTCTGCACCAATCTCAGTGCCCCCCGAGCGTCACATTCTTCTTTTTTTCTGCGCGCGCGTTTGTCTGACTGACTGGTTTGGGTTATTGGGCCTCCTGCTCGCGTGCCTCTTCATCTGCCTCCTTCCACTAGAGCTCCAACGCTGCAGTGTCGAGGTCGTTCAATGCCGCGGGAACGTTCTAGCTGAAGTTTCACTCCCGCCAACTATTTTCATGCGATAGAGAAAATCAAAAAAAGAGCAAAAACTGAGAATGTGAGGTACGATGATTTTTTAGAGGAGTTGGAAAAAAAATCAGTGTCAACTGTTTTGCACGATCTAGAATAGACTTTTTTTCCGCTTAAAACCATAAAATAGCGGTTTTGCGGATCTGCTAGAGATGCCGAGCTACTCAAGCAACATAGTGCAAAGGTAGGTAAAAACGGAAATGATATCCAGCGAACGCCCTTCTGGCCGTCCGGTTGGGATGCACGAGTCTTGTTGCACCAGGTAGGAAGTGCGGCTTGCCGCACCCGGCAGCACCGCTGCTGGGTATAGTCATATCCAACCCAGTAATACAGTCATTGAAGCATTGCAAATATAAAAAAAATAACACAATATAGTTGTGTTTATCAATCTAATAAATCAAGTTTATATCAGAAGCATTGCATCGATACATACACACATTGAGTCCATAGCAATTGATTCAGGAAACAACAAAAGGCTTCAGCCCAAAAGCAAGCTATACATATTTAGTACATAGCAAGTTGGTCCAGACAACTACAAGACTTTAGTTCAAAAGCAAGCCAAGACAATCCATCATAACATCTCCTGCAGATGTTGGATTTTATGGGGGGTCTGCCTATCAAACATAATGGAGGCATTAGAAACATTACTTGAATTGGACTTTTCGCATCTTGGGATGTCCCTGAAACTGAATGATTTTACTCCGGAGGACTGTCCCCAGCACCTAGTTAATTTGAACAACAGGATAAAATTGTGTCAGACCATTTCAGGAAAAATGCATGAGTAATGCACTTAAAAAATATACATATCACCTGGGACTGAAAGAGCTATTGCTGAAGTTTCATTTGAGTTATAGATGCTGTAAGAGGCGAAATGTTTAATAACTGAAGTTGCTAACAATGAGAAAAATCAACTCTAATAGCATCGGCAGTAATACATCAATGATGTTTTAGTTTTAGTAAGAATAGGCAGGTTGCAAATTTATCTTAGACACGGATAAGTATTGTAACTTGAGCAAAAAACTTCCAAAAAAATAGGCGAGGAACCATGTGACGATATTATGGAGAAAACTCACCATCTGTGGATGACTTTCTGTAGGTGTTCTTCAAGAACTCGACAAAAGAATGCTCATTGTGATCAAGCATCACTGGTCCAAAACAAGATCAATGTTTCCAATAGTTATTACTAACATGATTTTGCAACTTCTCTATATAGCTTCTTCGCAAATCAATGTCAGACAAAGATGAGTAGATTACATTGTTGAAACAATTCATGCCGTTTATGCTCAGAGGAACCGAGCAAGAGCGATCGCACCGCCTCTGAATCTTTCTCTGAGCACACCTTGGAAAGGTTGTTTGTATCTAACAGGATACCTGCAAGCTGAGGGCAAACCCACACAACATAATCAGGCGTGTCAGTAATTTACCCGCAACAATCGCTAGAGCAGGTTGAATATACACCACCAACCAGAAGTTTCTTTATGTCCAGGCTCTAAAGTAGGGCATAAGCTTCTTCAGAATGGTCATTGGCGAGGACTGTGCAAACTGAGCCTGCCTAGGAGACAAAAACAAGCATGATTATGAAGTAAATGACAGAACCATATGAATTCTTTAACAGACAAAACAGATGTACTTAGCACAAGGACATGATATTACCTCACCGTTTGATCTCAAAACATCTTGCCCCACCACCACCAAGCTGGCCCGCTGATCCATTATTAATCCCTCCATATCAACCTATAATTGAGTTCAGCCTCTCAAAGTCAGCATCATACATTATACATCTACTTTACCCAGGATGTATGTGCAGGAACAAGCTCTCGATAAGAAATACGGCGCATTGCTATCCTCGACACCTTGTGCAGAAAAATAAATGTGGCAATACTCATGACATCCCCATTTGTTGTTGTGCATATTAACTGGGGCAACACATGAGGTACAGGCTAGCACCCAAACTCGCAATTGCACAAAGCATATATCGGTCATCGCCATTCACTCCAATGGAATAGCGGCCACATGGTACCAATCGAAATTAAGAACACCCACATAGCAGGGCACACGACTGCGATGAATTGCTGTATGGCCTCATCATCCTTGTCGCCTCTGCCCAAATTATAAACGCCCAATAACTCCGGAACGGGACCAGACAGTTGTCCGGTTTGTCAGAGACGAATCCCATGCTGGCCATCTAAGTACAATCAGGCACCATGGTTGCAAAGCATGGCCTACCTCGTCGGCGAAGAGCAGGGCCGAGGCGTCGACCCCGATGTGGTAGAGGAGCCAGGCCGCCTGCCTGCACCCCGCCATCCTGCTCCGGCGCATGTTCACCACCGGCACCGCCGCCGCCTGGCCGTCTGCCTTGCTCGACTGCATCCACGCATAGCATATCGCCGCCACGATCGAGCTCACACCTGCTCCAAATCAACACCAGAAATCGCAAGTGAGCGAGCAATACTGGTGGTTAGATTCAAATCAGATAAAACCGGAAGACAAATTAATCTTACTTTTTGAGGCGTCGGAGAGCACGAGCTTCGTGGACCTCGAGCGGAAGGAGCGGTCCCCGGAGAACAGTTCGGCGACGGAGGCGCGCTGGCGGCGGAGGAAGGCGTTGAGGCGGGCGACGCCGTCGTCGAAACCATCGATGGCGGGGGAGCCAGAAGGTGCATGCCCTCGGGGATTATAAGTTATCGCATTGTTAAAGGTCAGCCAGACATCAGCTGCAAAATCAAATGGACTTGTGTAGGAACCAGAATCTAGCTTCTTCTTGATGGTCCCAAGGTCCATCGGGTGCTTGATAATTTCATTATAATCTGGAATATTCAGCTTTTCCACATCTACTGGAACATTAAAAATATGACTAAATTTCTGAGTCATCTGCTTCTTCAGAATAGCTTCGCACTGCTTCAGAATTGTAGCTTCAGGCAACACTGTAGACATTTCTGTCCGGGGTTTTGTCGGCAAGAAGCGTCCCTTGGCACCACGGAGAACATGGCTCCCCCGTTGCACTTTTTTAGCTCGAGGGGCAGCCGACGATGAGAAACCAGGTGCTCGGCTGACAGGCATGATGGCCAAGAACTCTGGCCTCTTGAGGAGATATCTGACAGAATCAAGCTCTGCCCGGAATCTCTTTCGAAGGTAGCGCCGCTCAGACGACGACAACTTAGACGGGACAAAAATCTTTCGCTTCACATCAAAGCCATCGCTATTAAGGCTGATGCACTTGCGTTTTGGCGCAGATGAATCTTCAGAGTCAACACGAACAGGGTTGCCCGACTCACCTACAGTCTCTGCATACCCCGTGCCCCGGTAAGCTATTTCATCATAGCTCCGTTTAATCTGCATCTGCGGCCTATACTCCATGAGGACCGTTGGTGTCATGTTACCAGGCGCCAGCTAGGCAAAATCTGCTGAATAGTGACAAACAGCTTCAGCCACAAACACAGACACCAAACTGAAACCTGTCGCGGATTGAAACGAAAGCACACAAACCGAAATTTATAGGCACTCAAATGTTGTGCAGCAAAACCCTAGCATTGCACTTGGCCCTAGGACCAATCTGTACCAAGCGACCAGCCGTACTAATGAAATGAATCAGATCAGGACGGTGACATGCGCAGAGAGTGAAATGAATCTTATCGCTCTAAATCCAAACAGGAGCTACAAATGTGCAGGTCCACGATTGAATTTCATATTGGGAGTCTGGAAGGGGATTCACCTTAGGGTTGGAGATTGAGGTTGTCGGCGTCGGGAACAAGGCCGAGACGTGCCCCGTGACCCCCTGCCCGGCGTCAACGACCTCGGCGTCCGCGGCTGCGGCTTGAGGACAGATCCGCCGCTGTGGCTTGACGGTGAGCCGATGAGCCCCTCCGCCCTCCCCCTGCTGCCTCCTGCACGCCGGTGGGCAGGACTGCTGAAGGGGCGCCGGGCAGGCGGGCCACGGGAGACTCCTGGGAGCAGGACGGCGAGCGGCCGTGGCGCGGCGAGGATTCTCCGGGCTCCGGCCGTGGCGCTCGGGGGGGCGGCAGGTGCAGGGTGCGATGGCGTGGCGGCGCTGGTGCAGGGGGCGCGGGGAGCGGCGGCGGCGGCTGGGGCATGAGGGAAAGGGAGGGGCGCGACGGGTAGAAGGGGGTGGGGGTGGCGGTGTGAGGGGGATGGGGTACGAGGGAAAGGGAGGGGCGCCACGGGGATAGTCATATCCCATCTGCTTGTGAAAAGACGAGAATGCTCTCGGTGGGGCACGAGAATTACAGGCGGTGGCACGAACTTGAGTGCATTATTCATTGTAGCAGTGTTGGCTTCAATCTGACGGCCCGGAACTCTCCACCCGAAGATCCGACGGCCCGGATGCGTTTGGAAGCCCAATCTGACGGCCCAAAATCAGACGCCGTGAGAAGCCTTCATTTTGTCTTAGACTCTAACAATGGGATTTTGGTCGCCACGTGAGCTAGCTGTCTCGTTCGCGCAGAAGTTCAACCCAGCGAACACTCCGCTCGGGGTCTATCACACCCCATCCCCTCCATTTCCCTTTTCCCCATCCCCTCCACTCTCCCACCGCATCTCCTCGTCGACTTATATCTCTCCCCGGCGGTTTTTCCGGTGATGCTGCTGCGGCGGGGGTGGGGGCTCTCTCCGGTGGATCCTGAAGCTCGGCGGCGGGGGCAGTTATCGTCATGGCCGTCAGGACCCTCGCGGCTGCCGAGGCCATGCACCAGGCCGTCCTCACCAAGACCCAAGGCCGCCAGCATCGACCTCTCCTTCCCTGGCCTCCGTCCGCAAGTTCGCTTCAGACTTCGCCGTCGGAGGCCTCTCGCTCGGCATCCTCGTGTACGCACCCTTTCCGGCTTCTACTACTCACTAGTAATACTTCCAATCATGCGCACCCAGCTTGGTAATGCTATCCGCAATTCGTGAAGTCCAGTCAGGTTTTCTATATAAACTGAGCAAAATGAAGACGAGTTAGACTCCCAAAACTCGTTTCAGTTTCAAATAGCCGAAAAATTTCAGAAAATTAAAGGGGGCAACGGGAGCGGCAAGTTTCAGAAAATTGACGGGGAATTGGGGACCGAATCGGATTCAGAAAAAGGAAACCGTCCGTGTTTCTATTTGGAAATTTGACGCGTCCTCCGTCGCCTGCAAGTCCATCGTCTATAAGTATCAGCCCACCTTCACGTCCACACCACCTTCCTATCCCGCCGGCCACCTCTTCTCCCAGATCCCAATCGCGTGCCCTCGATCCCCTTCCTAGCTGCTAGGTAGAAGCCTAGAAGCAGCAGATCGGGCAGCCGCCGGGCAGGATGGAAGGGCTCGACGTCTTCCAGCACTACCGCTTGAACCCTACAGAAGTGGAGGCCGTGACTTACTACCTGCCACGCCTCATCGCCGGCCAGCTGCATGGCGCCGAGAAATTCATCCACCACGTCGACATCTACGACTGCGAGCCCAAGGATCTCGTCGCTCACTTCGCGCCCGTGCCGCAGGCCGCGAGCAGCGGCGACCGCTTCTTCTTCACCACGCGCAAGCGCAAGAACGGAAGCAAAACCCAGAGCGTGCGCACCGCCGGCGGCGGCACCTGGACCGTCAACACTACAACGACCGTCAAACACGCGGGAGTCGAGGTCGGCGAGAGAAAGAACCTGTCATTCAGGAAGAAGGGCAAGTCGACCGGCTGGGTCATGGAGGAGTACCGATGCTTGCTGCCAGAGGCCACTGTCACCGATGGGGTGAAGGTGTTCTGCAAGATTCACTTGGCTCAGCATCCTCCTGACGCGGCCCTCCAAGAATCAGCCGTGTACAAGCTTCAAGAACCGCAATGAGAGCCTGTGACTGCGAGCACGCACGCACAGAATCAGCCAGTGCCGCGACCAGAGCACGGACAGAAGAGGCCAGCGCCGGCTGCTGCCGCCGATCCTCATCCCCCGCGCCCCAACAAGAGGATGCGAGTTGCTGTCCCCGTCCGGGCACCTGTCACACCGTCATTCTTGATGTATGACCCGCTGGCTCAGACCAACTTCCCTGTTCAGGATGCACAAGTACCTGCTGTGGCTGTACCAGCGGCAATCGAAGGTGCTTCAGCATCATGCGAGTCCACTACAACATCCAACCACTCCGGCCTTCCTGAGGCTGGCTCAAGCATTGCAAGGAGCACATCTGAGGAGGATGTCTTTGAACCATTGGAGCCTATTTCCAATTTGCCTGATGGGGAGGCAGATGGTTTTGATCTTGAAGAACTAATGAGAATGATGGAAGACGACCCAATTGAAGTTGAGCCGGTCACTGGAGCCAGCACTGGCGTGGAGATGGGCCAGCAGGAACCTCTGTACCTGGATACCTTGGACCAAGGCATGCTGGAGGACATGCTGCAGTCCGATTGCCCTTACCCAACGTGGAGATCAGAGGATCCGGCCATGCACACCCCTGCCTTCCATGATGCTGAGGAGAAGAGGTACGATGCCGCGTCGGATCTTGACGCTCCATCGCTTCAGGGACAGGACCACTTGTTCAAACCGCAGACGTGCTCCTTCGATCCATTTGAAGCAGCGTGGTAGGCCAAAGAGGTGCTCGAGAACGAGAAGATGTACACGCTGGAGGACACAAGAACTTCTTCTCGTCCGCAAGTGTCCATTAAATCCGATGTTGAAATTGCTTTCAAAGTGTATACGAGGATACTCACTGGCTGATATATTAGTTCGTCCTTGTATGATCGCCACACATGTACCTCTGAGCAATTTGCTCCACTTATTCATGCAACCTAAAACTGTTGTTCTTCTTCTTGCCCCTGTGATGAATTCTCTGAACCCTGCGTTCGCTCCTGCGCTAGTACTTCTTCTGCTCTGTTTCCTGGGATGGACCATGTTAAAAGGAAAAAGCTATCGCTCAACCGGCGGATATAACGCGGGTGTCCGCCGCCTCCTTTGATCGACCACGGATGTCTCTCTACCTCCGACGGGCTCGCGGCGAACGACGGTGGTGTTTTTGTTTTGCAACATCTACTCTGTTGCAAGAAACATTTCTGCAACATTATCTCAGTTGCAATGTTTTTCTGCAACAATACCTTTGTTGCAAAAAAAAAGTGAAGACGGAAAAAAAATCTGCAACACGACCTATGTTGCAAAAAATAAATCCCGCAACACGACCGATGCTGCAAAAAAAACAGCAACACAATTTGTGTTACAAGAGTTTCCGCAACAGGACCATTGGTGCAAAGAAGAGAAAGACATCCAGCCGCTTGATTTTGTCGTAACTAACGGCTTGCGAGGTGACGGATCTTTTTAAAAGATCCGCCGGCCGACGCGTAGCAGCTCCCATGTTAAAACTGCTCTTATCTTTTTGTATTGGGCTTAGATAAGCAAGCATGATGCAGTTATGATCTGGGCAACCGCAGATAGGTAGTAACTACGTTTGTAAATAAAAACTGTTTCACTGCTCGTGATAATCTGCAGAACAACTTCAAGTTCATAAGTTGCAGCGCAAATTGACATTGTGGCAAAAAAGAATTTGTTCTGCCTATTTTGCATCGCTGAATTCATGTGTTTTATCATCAACTATAGCCTGATCCTTCTGGGAAATGCCAAAGTATTTAAAAAGTTCAATGAATCATCGAAATGTTTGGGGTCAAACAATCATTATTTTGTAACTTGCTAGTTGAAGCATATACAGACTTCAACGCAGAGACTGGCGTATGTCCATGTCTGAACCGTGACTGCTTTCAGGAATGCTGCAGTGAATAGAGTTTGAGTTTAAGCTCTTTGTCCCATTAGTCTTGAGCTTTAGGCCCATTAGCTTATTTAGACTCCTCAAATGCAGAATTCAGGTCAGGTAAGCGCACATAATTGCTAAACCATCTTGTGTACGGTCAGTTCCATTGTGGTCATTTGTGGCTGTTGTTCGGTTTTGGCTTGGTGGTTCCTTGTTCTTAGTTCGACTATTGGAATTATCTCTAGCATGCATCTTGTTGTTTGAATGTTGCATATTTATGGTACCCTGTACTTATGCCTTTAGAAACTACAAGTATGTATTATCTGAATTATTATTATTTCGCATTACAACATTGCAATCTGTGGATGAACCTTTTTGTAGTGACTAGTTAATTGCCCGTGCGTTGCAACGTAACCTTTTTGAATCTTCAACCATGATCTCTCATGCCTCTACATGTTGCGTTCTCTCACTATTCCCCTTCTTCAACACTTACCATTTACTCTTTTGTGTAAACACTTCTTAGAGCGTCAATGTTCATGATTTACAGTGTGTAGTAGTCGTATTTTTCTGAAATCTAAGTGCAATCTGTCTGTCTTGTTGCTAACTGAATTTACAGTATCTAAGTGGTCTCTAAATTCTGCAGTATTTATGTTCATGACTTACTGAGCTATGTTATCTTTTTTAACAGTGCCTTGATCTAAAATAGTTGTATTTTAGCTCCATAGTTCCGTGTAATTTGTGCCTTGATCTTCTGCCATCTCTGAATTTTTGTGTTCCTGTGCTTGCTACTCCTTAATTCACACATGTACAGGAGGTACAAGAGGTTAAATTGAATCTAACCCTCCAGTTTTATATGTTTTGATCTCATTTCTGAATTCCCTTTTGTTATTTTCATCTCAAACAAGTACCCAGATTTATAAAGATCTAGTGAGCATTGCCAATGTTGGAGAGCGAGTGATCTGAATAGGTTTATGTGACTGATCTGCATTAACTTTTCTCTCTTACCTCTTTTACAGTACAAATGATAATGATTTACAGATTGTAGTAGTTGTCTTTTTAGTGCAAACTCTGTACTTGTTGATCATTTAAGTCTGAACTTTTCTGACAGTTTCGGACTTCCTTTTGTAGTTTCATTGACTACGCATGAATCCCATCATTCAGTTGTATTTGTTACTGGCATACACGGAGGCGATATGAAGTGCTTGACTTTGATCCAAAAGCTATACACGAAGATCTTCAATAACCGCAATAGCAGTGCCGATGTATAATCTGAAAGGTCTACGTGAAGTGGCAAGTGAAGCAAGTTTTTCATGCTGGGATTCAGATGTTAACTTGGAAGGACTACAAGGAGAAGGGATCGTTCCGGTGACAGCAGGTCGATGTCGATTGCCCTGCCTCGTATTGGCAACAGTAACAAGCAGATCGATGGTGGCCTGCCGCTGCCGGGCGGACGGTGCATGTGGTGGTTGGAGCTGCGCAGAATGCGCTGGGCCGATGGCGGAGGTTGCGGGGCGTCGGTCGGTCTACAACGTTATGGGCAGCGAGGCAGGCGTGCCTACTGGAGTGGCGAGGGGCGAAGTGGGAGTAGAATGGCGGCGGCAGCGCACGCCCCCGCCCCCGCCGGCGCCCGTGTCCTCGCTAGCTGCTGAAGGTCGTCGGTCGTGGGCCGGTACAAAGGAAGGCCAACATTTTTTTTGCTCTCATGGGTCAATTACTCTCTGTCCCACAATGGACGGCGCATGTCCATGTCTGAAGTCTACACCGTGCTTGCTTTCAAGAATGCTACAGTGAATGGAATTTGAGTTTAAGCTTCTTAGGGCATCTCCAACGTCGACCCGCAACCATCTGGACCGCACTGTCCGGACCACGGAAGCCATCCAGCGCGGTCCTGTATCGGTCCGTGGCGCTGTCCGGATGCGATTTCTCTCGCAAACTGGAGACAAACGTAGGGGGCTTTGCGGGAGTCCGGACACGAGAAACATCGCTATCTACCCCCTGGCTCATCCAAAAGGAAGACGGAGCCCGCACTTTTGTAGTATCACGCATTGTTTCCACGCCAAAATCCTTCACTTCTCTTCTTTCATTCCCTACGCTCTCCGCCCACTTCCCGCTCTTTTCTCCCACCCTCTCCTTCCTTCCGCCGCCGACGCATGGAACCATCGGAGAACCTGTCGAAGATGGAGCCGGTGGAGGTGCCGGAGGATCCAAGCATTGATGAGCTTTTTGAGGGGCCTATGATAGATGCTGAAGGCTCCTTAAAACTTCAGCAGATGGGTGGCCTGAGAGAAAAGCTCTGTGTTCATAAAGAGATAACAAATATATGGGGAAAGGTGAATGACTCTTTCAAGGTCCAGGATGTCTCCATCAGAATGATGGCTGCAAGACATGAAGCTTCATCTTCTCGTCCATTGATGCCAGCAGCAGATAAATTCAACATTAACATGGAAAGTGCGTTTTTTTTCAAAAAAGAGGATAACCCCCCGGCCATAACAGGGAAAGTGTGTAGATGTGGAAGCTGAAGGATAGCATTAATGGACTGGAGATGAGGTTGAGACAGTGCCTTTTGTGCCTTGCTGTGTTCCCAGAGGATGCAGTCATCAAGAAGAGACTGCTAATTCATTGGTGAATTGGAGAAGGCTTTGTGAGTTCAGTTTCCGAGGGGAAGAATGTTTTTAATGAGCTCTTATCACGAAGGGATTCATTAAGCCAGTTAAGAAATATTACTGCGAGTCTGCGACAAAGTCCACGGCTGCAAGGTGCAACAGTTGATCCGTGAGCTACTGATTGAAGCTGCAAAGAGCTCAGCATTTGTTGAGCTCAATTCTGACGGCAGCTCCAAGAATGACTTCACCAGAACCCGGCGTGCATGTCTGCAGGATGGGAAGATCCTTACTACCAGTTTCCATCGCGATGCGTTGACAATCTACAATATTAAACAACAGCATCTGGAGTTAGACAAGACATGGTTTTCTGGAAAGACATGTTTGAGCACTGTGCAGTTAGGACGATGGCAGGATTCAGATTATGACCCTCGGGCGCATCATGTAGAGTTGAACAATGCTGAGTTCCTAAAGCAGGTCAAGTCGTGCAAGCAATTGAAGTACCTGAGCTTCAGAGGGATATCGAGAATCCAGGCCCTTCCAACCTCGATTGGAAAGCTCACAAGACTTGCCATCCTTGATCTCAAAGCATGCCATAATCTGGAGGATCTACCAAAGGAGATAGTGAAACTAGTGAAGCTGGAGTACTTGGACGTTTCTGAATGCTACCTGCTGTCAGGTATGCCCAAGGGACTAATCAAGCTTTCTCAACTTGAAGTTCTCAAGGGGTTTGTTCTGGCAAACACCAGGAGCAAAGACCCCTGCCATCTCAAGGAACTTGCCATGCTGAAAAAATTACGGACGCTGAGCATTAGAATTGGAAATAGCGTAGATGGTGATCAGTTTGAGAAAATTAACGAGTTTTGACGGGCAATGGCAATGGTTCTGCCTTTTCATATAAGAAGGAAGCAAAGGATCAAAGATCCCAATGTCTCATACAGAGAGTGGCCGCTCAGATTCAACAAAAATAGAAAAGAAAGAAGAAAGGAGAGGAGGAGGCAAACACTATCTAAAAACCTCTCTGTACAGACTCATCTCCTCTCTAGCTAAAGCAGCAACAGTCTCGGGAGAACATCTCTT
Organism: Thinopyrum elongatum; assembly: GCA_011799875.1. Taxonomy (NCBI): domain Eukaryota; kingdom Viridiplantae; phylum Streptophyta; class Magnoliopsida; order Poales; family Poaceae; genus Thinopyrum; species Thinopyrum elongatum. The sequence continues at coordinate 215,507,393 of CM022303.1, forward strand.
ACCCTCAAAAGTTCTTCTATTTCTTTCTTTCCATAGGTTCCAGGCAATATAAACCCCCGTGGTAATCTCAGGAGCCAACTCGAGTCTCTTGTGTAGCGCCCATACCTGTCGCCACCAACCTTTGATAGTGATGTTCGTTGAGCCGGCCTCCGCAGCGGCTCCGTCAGAACGATGGAAAGAGAACCAGACCTCCCAAGCATAAGGACACAGCAGGGTAATGTGCGCAGCCGTCTCAGGTTCTTGGTCACACAGCACGCATTGTGCCGACTGAGGCCATCCCCTCGCCATCAACCGATCGGAAGTCCAGTTCCGATTCTGTAACAGGAGCCACAAGTAAAATCGCACCTTGGGCTCAGCTTTAACCTTCCAAATCGCGTGCAGAGAGGGCGCATCAATGTGGCCAAAGAACTGACAAACATATGCAGATTTTGCAGTCGCTCACACTTCACGCATTGTGCCGACTGAGGCCATCCCCTCGCCATCAACCGATCGACACAGCAGGGTAATGTGCGCAGCCGTCTCAGGTTCTTGGTCACACAGCACGCATTGTGCTGACTGAGGCCATCCCCTCGCCATCAACCGATAGGAAGTCCAGTTCCGATTCTGTAACAGGAGCCACAAGTAAAATCGCACCTTGAGCTCAGCTTTAACCTTCCTAACGAGTTTTGTGCCCTCCGGTCGCTCACACTTACTTGGGGGGCTGGGTTATCCTCAGTATCTGCTATACATGGTGACAGTAGTCTTTCAAGATCAAGCCGTGCTGCTGCTATTGCTGTTAATCATGCAATGCCTTGTGTTCTCCCCTCAGGTCTTGAGAAGCTGGAGATCCGTTGCTTCCCAGTAGCAGAATTTCCTTGCTGGGTTAATCCTGGGGAGCTGAAAAACTTGAAGAAACTCTATATCAGGGGAGGTATCAGAAGTGGTCTAGGTGAAGACAAGTACTGGGAGGTGACTGTGCTTCGGTTAAGGTTCCTCAAGCATCTCAACTATTCATGGACGGCACTGCACGATACTTCCATGAAACTCCAAGTTTTGGAGGTGCATGAATGTGAAAATCTTGAAACCTGGCCTGACTGTCAAACAGGCTTGTGGCTGAAGGAGACGAATGGAATCATGGAAGGTTCGCATCTCGCTTAACCTGAAACGACACCTAAGGGGCTGTTTGGAATGGGTATAAAATTTGTGTGGCTACAGGTATTTAGCTCAAACTTGAACTAAATACCGATGGGCGCAAAAAAATTACACCCATTCAAAACGGGGCCTAAATCTTGCAAGGCGTCAATTTCTTGGTAATTGCAACTGGTGATGTTTCTTCAACCATCTGGAAGGAACGCAGCGGGATAGAGTATTTGAGAATAAGTTCAGTTCATTTGACCATGTGTTAGAGCAAATTAAGTGTGCTGCATTCTATTGCTTCAAGGCCAGGGCCGAGTGTTTTCAGTCTGCAGAGGCCGGAGTAATCCTCCTTTTCGAAGAAAAAAAAAGTGCTTTCAGTCGCTGTTTGTTTAAGGTTCGAGTCGCTGTTTGTTTAGGTGCGTGGGGTTCCTTTCTTTTGGCGATGTGGCCTTTGTAACTTTTATCAGACCTTGTATTGTTCTTCTCCTCTTCTATTATGATCATATGCAGTCCTCGCATGGTTCAATAAAACATACTCCGTATTTTTTCAACCATGGCATGGCATACCAAAACAAGAGTCCATAAACAAGGTTCACACCGCAATTTCTTGGTGGATAAAGAGAAACTTGGTTTATCACTGGTTTTTTAGATACTCTGGTTTATCTCTAATCCTGCTGCATTTCTATGAAATGTGCGACGTAGACATTAATTGTGTCACACTACTCAATTTTGCCATGACGTCCCCAGCGCGGCTGACACGCTTGAGGATCCCTAGCGCATCGACAGCGTGGCCGACATCCTTGGCCCTGCTGCGCGCCGCATGGACCGCACGCACGCCTGCGTCATCGAGTGGGAGCGGCGGTTAAGGAGAAAGAGGTCCGCGATGTGGTGGCTCGCCTGCGGAGGCGCGCGCATGCTGAACTCTCCTAGCAGCGGTGGCACGCACATGCCGAGCTCTCTCAGCGGCGGTGGCGGCGGGTAAAAGGAGTCGACGGTGTGAAAATTGTTTGCCAAACGATTCTAACGGCAAGTGACGGTGCCGTCTCGCCCCGGGCCATGTGGCACCTGACAGTGGGGCCTGGACGTCAGGTTTTGTCACACCCTATGTTTTGAGTGACATTACTAAGTTAATAAATCTAAAAAATTAGGGCCAACAAAAACTTTTGTGTGCAAATAATGCTTGATTTGATTGTTGTTTATTTGCTTGCTTGAGTGTGCTCTTAATTCACAAAAATCCTCCCACTATCAAAACTCATCTCCTTGATCCAAAATCTTGCCCAATGATCATGCCATGTGTATAAGACATAAAACTATTTTTATACGAAACTATTTTGACCAAAAAGCATTTATTCAAATTAGGTTTTCAAAAACCCCTGAATTGAGGGTTGTACTACAAGTCCTCAAATTAGGAAAATTCTTTTGCCTCAAAGATCTTATTTGAAACCTATTATATATAAGACTTCCCAAACCCATAAAATATTATTTTTCAAGGTTATTTTCATATTTTATTTAATGGCTTTTTCTTAAGGCCAGAAATGGTCTTTTATAGGGAAAAATATTTTAATGTGTTAAAAACATTTGAGAAAAATTAGGAAAACTCAGTGGACATATATGTTCCATATATATGAGTTTCAACACATGGTCATGTTCAAAATATTGGACAAAACTCTCCAAAACCCTTTCTGTATATTTCAAGTATTTGAAATATTTCTATAAGAAATATTCGCAAATAAATCCAAGAAAATTCTAGCAAGTCACATATGACTAATGTGATGGTGTTGGAAAGTTTCATTTCAATCCAAATTATTTTTGTTCAAAAAAATGCCCCAAAAGCATTCCTGTCCATATCCAAATTTGAGCAACTCTACATTGCCAACTGCCTCCTTTTGATCTCAAACATTGTGGGCACGATATAATCCCCAAATGATGACACCACACCAAGTGGTGCATCAAGGAGAATAGATTAGCATGGCTAGACCTAAGGGAACCTGATTCTGTTGATTTCTAGGGTTTATAAAGTTTGCATTGGCCACTTTCTTCAAATGAGCTACAAATTTGTGGGCATGCCTATTTAATCCCACTTCTCAGTCCTGTTAAATCTCATGTCAAGGAGATCATTCTAACTAGCTCAAAACCAGCACAAACACCTTCTGGTGATTTTTCAAAGTTATTGTTTTCACTTCTTCGGTTCTTCCCTTGTTCTCCGTGACATCAACTTTTTACCAGTCTCTACTAGGCCACTTCCACCTCCAGTAGGAGTTGCATGCCCTCAGCTCACTCATTGCTGGGGTAAACCGCCCCCCCTCCCCCCCATTCACCCCTTTGGACAGCCAAAACAGCACCTTTCCTACCCCTTTTCCTTTTACCTTCACTGCTTCCTTACTTCCTAAGTATCTCAGAGCATCCCAGTACCACCCTGCAGCTAGTGGACAAGTTTGGACAGGCGCAGAATGCTAGTGGCATGCCAAATGGGCACTCTGGAGCGCCCTACAGTGCACTAGAGCACTGTAGCCGCCCCTGCCCAATGCCCCCGACCACCTTGAGACGGGTGAGCACGCCAGGAGGTTCCCCCCGACGATCACAAGGCGCCACCAGGTTGCCCCCTTCCTATCTCCTTCCCTCTCACTGTGTCGGCGCGTGCCCGAGCGCCGCCCGATGATAACCCACAAGTATAGGGGATCGCAACAATTTTCGAGGGTAGAGTATTCAACCCAAATTTATAGATTCGACATAAGGGGAGCCAAAGAATATTTGTAAGTATTAGCAGTTGAGTTGTCAATTCAACCGCACCTAGAGATTAAATATCTGCAGCAAAGTGATCAGTAGCACAGTAATATGATAGTTTTGATAGCAGTGGTAACAGTAGCAATAGTAACGGTAACAGCAGTAACAGTATTATAGCAGTTGTAATAGTAGCAATAGCAATAGTAACTTAGCAAGAACAATATGTGGAAAACTCGTAGCCATTGGATCGGTGAATTCGTTGGATGATATTCATCATATAACAGTCATAACCTAGGGCGATACAAATCTAGCTCCAGTTGAAGACGCAGGAAATGGTCGTCTACAAGCCGGCCCCAAACACTAGCAGCGCGCGTGGAGGGACGAGGGTAGAGCGCACGGAGGGACGCGATAGTAGAGCGCGCGCGGCGGGACGCGAGCAGAGCACGTCGCGGCCGCCTCAACCGCGAGCAACCACACGCATAGAAGTTGAAGACGCAGGGAATGGTCGTCTACAAGCCGGCCGGCAGTTGCAACGTTGCGTAGAGAGCGGCCGTGTGCTAATACCTCCGTCTTGGTCTATTAGTCCCTTTTATATGCTGTGCCATATTTTGACCTTAAATTTAACTAACAAAATATTAATGCATGTTATAAAAATTATATAATTGGAAACTATGTTCAAATACGAATCCAACGATATAATCTTTGGCGACATGCATTCGTATTTTATTAGTTAAATCTCTAGTCAAAATTTGGCACAAAAATAGTAGGTAAATTAAATCGCAAACATTTTTGTATTAACCGTATGTGTATGTGTCCTTTCGTCCTCCTCTCGCACGTCTTGTCACTACTAGGAAAAGGGCTATAGCTAATATGGACATTAATGGCGCAACACATATGTGGTGCGCCACTGCTATATAGCAGTGGCACACCATGTGTAGGTGCGTCATTAGTGTCCATATCACTAATGGCGCACCACACCCATGGTGCGCCACTACTAACAATTTTTTTTTTCCAAAACTAGTAATGGCGCACTAGGGCATAGTGCGCCATTACTAGTTTTAACTAGTAATGGCGCACCACACACTCAGTGCGCCACTACTAACAAATTTTTTGTTTTACTTTTTTTTTCAAAACTAGTAATGGCGCACCAGAGGAAAGTGTGCCATTACTAGTTTTAACTAGTAATGGCGCACCACACCCACAGTGCGCCACTACTAACTTTCTGAGGTGGCCAAAAAATTCACCAAATGCACCCCCCCCGGTGGACCACCTTTTCAGTTTCAAAAAATAAATAAAAGAAAATGATAGAAATGTCAAAAAAATAAAAGAAAATAAGATATGTGGTCTAGTTAGCAAAATTTACAAACATGAATTTTCGACTTTTTTGCAAAATCTCTCGAGAATTTGTAAAATGGGCATAACTTTTGCATACGAACTTCGATGAAAAAGTTTTTTATATGAAAAACCATCTACTCGAAAAGTTATATCCGAATTCAACCAGGGGTAACCCCGTTGAAGATTTTTAGAATCCCCAAAAACCTAACAGAATAAAAGATACGGGGCTTTTAAGATCTAGAGGGGGGAAATGGAAAAAATTGCAAACTTAGTAATGGCGCACCATTTGCTAGGTGCGCCACTAGTAACAGAAAAAAAAATTGGTTTTGATTTTTTTTTTTGGAAAAAATGTTCAAAATATGATACGTAATATGACCGGGAAGTTTGAAATATTTTTTCAAAATTTCATCACACTCATAACATGAACAAAGTCCTAGACATCAACAAGGTTTAATAGGATTGATATGATAGATATATCAACAAGTGCCTGTTAAGTGAGCTGGTGCTGGGGTTGGGGTTGGATAGAACTGAGAAGTTAAGCGTGCTTAGGTTGGAGTAGTGTGAGGATGGGTGACCTTCCGGGAAGTTTGACCACAGAGTGCGATTTGACTTTGAGATTAAGCATATTGACCCGAGATTAAGCCATAGTGACCCGAGATTAAGAAAAAAAAACGAAAAAAAAATTTGAAAAAAAATTTCTGAAATTTTTTTTGGAATTTTTTTTAGTAATGGTGCACTTCTATGTGGTGCGCCATTACTAAGTCAGATAGTAATGGCGCACTTCTAGGCATAGTAATGACGCACTATGTGGTGCGTCACTATTATCTGGGATACTAATGGCGCATCAAATGTGCGCCATTAGTATTTGTTACTAGTGACATGATGATAGTGGCGCACCTATAGTGCGCCATTAATGGCCAAAACAGGTGCGCCACTAATTAGCCTTTTCCTAGCAGTGTGTCACCCCACTGCCGCGGACGGCTTCGAGCGCAAGCTTGAGCAGCGCGCGGGGCGTTCTTTTGGTCAAACGGTGGCTCGAAGTGGCGCCAATGAATCGTCGGTGAGCCCGTTCCCGCGCAACCGCGCAGGTTTCCGCGCAAGCTTCCCGCCCGACTCGGTGAAATCCTCCAAAATCCCAATGCTTACCGGCCTGCTATATAAACCCTCATGGCCGGCGAGTCCTGCGTCGCATTTTCCCCTCCCTCCCTGTAGCTTATCTCATCTGCTTCTCCCACAATCGCCAATGGCACCGGTCCGTTGTCGTCGCTCAGCCACTCCGCCGTCATCAGAGGACAGCTCCATCTAGGAGGCTACACCGCGGCGGCGGCGCATTCCCTGGCGTAGTGTAGTGCGCGTGGCGTCCCTGTTGGATGTGCATGGAACACCCACCACATGCTCCGCCGCCGCTGCCCGTCGGCAGCTGTTGCCGGCCACCATTGCCGTCACCCCACCATCTGCCGCCGTGGCCGCCACACCACCGTCGAAAGCCAGGGCCATCTCCCGCTCCGCCGCTGCGGCCCGAACGCGAGAGGTGGCCGTCGTGGCCGCCACCCCACTGTCGGCCATCGTGGCCATCACCCGCTCCGCCACCGTGGCCCGAAGGCGGGAGGTGGTGGTCATGGCCGCCACCCCATCGTCGGCTGCTATGGCTGCCAGCCCACCGTCGACCGTCGGGGTCATCACCCGCTCCGCCATCGCCGCCCGAAGGCGGTATGCGGAGGTGGAGGCCCGCACGTGCGCCAGCAACCTTGCGCGCTACATCGAGTTCCTGCGGGAGGAGGAGGAGCGCCTCGTCGAGCACCCAAAGAGCCTTACCGCTGCCGTGGCCGCAGCACACGCTGCCGCAGAGGCGAGGAATCAGGAGATCTACGAGGAGTCCTGCCGCTTCGAGAGGGGTCGTCTGGAGCGGCAAAGGGCGTTCGAGGTGAGCTTCGCTGAAGGTGCAGCAGCGGCAGGCACCGTATTGCAGTTGTCCATCTCGTCGGTAGGCTCCTCCTCCTTTGCCTCTTACTGAGCGCACTCGGCAGAGGAGAGGCTGCTAGAAGTAGTACAAAGCCCATCCGTAGTAGTACCAGTATTTAGGGGTTATGTTGTTCAGTTCATCTGACTATAGATGTGGTTGGATTGTACAACGTACTTAAAATTAGCTAGTATATATAGTTGAACTAACTATTTCAGTACGTGGTTGGCAACAATTGGGGAAAAGTTTGGTCGGTTCAGCTGTCGAGTTGAACTGTTTGTATAAAAAACGAATGCTTAATCTATGCTTAATTACTGAATTTTAGTTGCAAAAATTAGATAGTGCTAGTAATTTTTAGCTGCAAATTTTGACAAATGGCAGTGTTACAAGGTTGACAAAGGGCAATGTTACTAGATCAACAAATGTCAATCTTTTCAGTTTGACAAATGGCAATATACCCAATATGATAGATGCAAATCTTTCCAAATTATCTGTACGTGGTTGCACAGGGGTCATCCGAAAAAACCGTTTGCGTTGAAGGGATGTACAAATTCTGCGTGCCAGATTTTCTCTTGGCTTAGGGGAGATGGAACCATAGCTCTTGCTTTGCATACCGTATACAATCTGAACTATTTGCGATGAAGGGATGCACAAATCCTACGCGACAAATTTTTCCCGTGGCTTACTGGGGAAGACCGTAGCTCTCGCTTTGCATACGGATGTTTTATCTAAAACGTTTGCGATGAAGAGCTCCACAAATCCTGCTCGACACATTTTCTCTTGGCTTACTGGGGAAGCTGTCAGTTTGCATACGGGTGTTCTATCTTAAACGTTTGTGATGAGTGTTTTAAATTTAAAAACCATTGATGTTTTTTTTAAATCATTTGATAAGTCTGTACATTCAGAGAGAAGAACGCAAGTTTGCTCAAACCATATGTTTCATTCAGTCACACCGCGACTTTATATTCATATGATCGAGATAAAGTATTAAACCCAAAAAAACTAATTCCGGCGGCGGCGGAGGCGGCGTGCCGCGCCAGCGTTGTCGTTGTCGTCCTCCGAGACGCCGTTGTTGAAGTCTTCAAGACAGCACAGAATGTTCTTCACTTGGAAATCAAACATCCTATCGTCGCGCGATCGACGGGCAGGGCGCGAGAAGACGGTAACTCGCGGTGCTGCGAGGTAGCGGTCGACGGTGGTGTCCCACGACGCTAAGGGGGGCCCGCGCACGGGCACGGGCATGGCGGGTGCATGCAAACGCAAGGGGACCGGCGCCACGGTGGGTGCAGGGGTGCGCACGGGCACGGGCGCTGGCGCTGGCATGTACACGAGCTCGCGCGGGTCCGCGGCAACCTCACTGACGCCCGCGGCTTCCAGCTCTGCGATAGTGCTCGGCGACCAGCCCGTCAATGCTACAGGGATGGTCACTGGCGCGGGCGCGGGGATGGGAGCTGGGACGGGCGCGAGGGCAGCAACCATCGCGTCCAACTGGTTCAGGGCCATGTCCATGAGGCCCCATTCCTCCTTATTTTCTATCTCATCCGGCTCGGAGTCGACTTCACCAAACTGGAAGACTAGTGGGAGATGATCCTTCTGCGCCATGGCGTTGGTGGAGGTCCGCGGGAGGGGAATGGGAGGCGAGCAGTAAGGCCGCCCGTATTAAACAGTGGCTCGGGCGCCATTAATACAGAGGATGCGAGCAAGGCGGGCAGACATGGAAGTCAAAGGGCTCGCTTCCCATTGAGCCTATGCAGCGTACAGCTTGCACGCTTCCCGATGAGCCTGCTCATTGGAGGACAACTTGCACGCCTCCCGGTCAGCGTGCACAGCGGACTGCGCTTGCACGCCTCCCGTCTACTCAAGCAGTTGTCCGCACGGCACCTCCTAGCCATTAAAAGTGTGACGCGTGGCGTCACGTGAATGGTTAATAGAACGCCCACGATTTAAATTATACAAATGTTTGAGATGATAAGGTGGCAGCTATTTGTTTCAAAATGCGTTGTTGGCTGTTGATTCGAGTGCGTCTTCTCTCAAATTGGACACGAAAAATACCACAGCATGTCGGGTGCCATTCTGATACGTCTCCAACATATCTATAATTTATGAAGTATTCATGCTGTTATATTATCATTCTTAGATGTTTTACAATCATTTTATAGCAACTTTATATCTTTTTTGGGACTAACCTATTGACATAGTGCCCAGTGCCAGTTGCTGTTTTTTGCTTGTTTTTTACATCACAGAAAATCAATACCAAACAGAGTCCAAACGCAGCGAAACTTTTTTGGAGATTTTTTTTGGATCAGAAGACTTCCAGTGGGCCAGAGAAGTACCAGAGGGGTGCCCCGAGGGGGACACAACCCACCTGGGTGCGCCTGGGGACCCAGGCGCGCCCTGGTGGGTTGTGCCCACCTCAGCGGCCTCCCGCACCGCCTCTTCGCCCTATAAATTCCCAAATATTCCAAAAACCCTCGGGGTAACCCTAGATCAGAAGTTCCACTGCCGCAAGCCTCTGTAGCCACGAAAAAGCAATCTAGACCCCGTTCCGGCACCCTGCCGAAGGGGGAAATCATCACCGGTGGCCATCTTCATCATCCCGACGGCCACCATGATGAGGAGGGAGTAGTCCACCATCGGGGCTGAGGGTTTGTACCAGTAGCTATGTGTTTAATCTCTCTCTCTCGTGTTCTTGAGATGTCATGATCTTGATGTATCACGGGCTTTGTTAATATAGTTGGATCATATGGTGTTTTCCCCTCTCTATCTTGTTGTGAATTGAGTTTTCCCTTTGAGATTTCGTTTTATCGGATTGAATACTTTTATGGATTTGAGAACACTTGATGTATGTCTTGCATATGAATACCCGTGGTGACAATGGGGTATTATATTGATTCACTTGAGATATGTTTTGGTACTCAACTCGCGGATTCCCGAGGTGACATTGGGGTAATCTATGCATAGGGGTTGATGCACGTTCTCGTCTTTTGTTTCTCCGGTAGAAATCTTGGGGCACTCTTTGAGGTTCTTTGTGTTGGATTGAGTATTATGAATCTGAATTTGCTTTGGTGTTATTTTAGTACGAACTCTTGATAGATCGATCGGAAAGAATAACTTGGTGTTATTTTAGTACGAACTCTTGGATAGATCGATTGGAAAGAATAGCTACAAACAATTTCTTCTTATGTTCTCCGCTAGATAAGAACTTTGGAGTGATTCTTCATCGCATGTTGAGGGATGGTTATATGATCCAATTAGATTAGCATTGTTGAGAGATTGCACTAGCGAAAGTACGGACCCTAGGCCTCATTTTCAAGCATTGCAATACCGTTTGTGCTCCGTTTTATCAATTGCTACCTTGCTGTTTTTTATTGTTTCTATCACAAAAATCAATATCTACTATCATTACTACGCTTTTATTACCATCTCTTTGCCGAACTAGTGCACCTATACAAATTACCATTGTATTTGGTGTGTTGGGGACACAAGAGACTTTTTATTATTTGGTTGCAGGGTTGTTTGAGAGAGACCATCTTCATCCTACGCCTCCCACGGATTGATAAACCTTAGATCATCCACTTGAGGGAAATTTGCTACTATCCTACAAAACTCTACGCTTGGAGGCCCAACACGAGTCTACAAGAACAAGTTGTGTAGTAGACATCACATTCCATGATAGCATGCCAAGTTTCATGAAATTTAGACGAGTTTTGGATTTACTAGAATTTAAAAACAAAGTATCTTAATGTTTTGCCAGCAAGCAACGGTGCCCTGGTGTTTGAAATTCATTCCCATTTCTTGCATGGGACCTAAGCATGCACCCAAGGACACACATTTGATTTTTGAACCGATTTTTCTGCACTGGAGCATGTGCATGTAGTTCAAATTTGAATTATGCGCATAAATGCCTACAAAACACAGTTAATGTATAAAATGTTCAAATGAATCCCCAAAAATTCCAAATTTTAACACGACACTCCTGTTGCTCTATGTTGCCACTAAGAAAAAATTTGAAAGTAAGAGGAGGCAACGAATATCGTTTCATCCACGAAGGAGGCACATTCCCTACCGGAACCATGAGGCTTGTTGTGAGAAGCTCTGGTTTGTGAGAAGCTTATACCCAAACCTGCCCCAAATGGGACAATTTTTTCACCACGGCATGTTGATGTCGTTCCATGATAGCATGCCTAGTTTCATGAATTTCAGATGAGTTTTGGATTTACTAGAATTTCAAAACGAAGTATCTCAACGTTTGCCGGAAAGAGCCACAGTGTCGAGGTGTTTGAAATTCGTCACCATTTCTTGCATGGGACATAAGCATCAACCCATGGACACATATATGATTTTATAACCCATTTTGGTGCACCGGAGCATGTGCATGTAGTTTAATTTTGAATTGTGCACATGAAATGCCTAGAAAACCAAGTTAATGTATAAAAATGTCCAAACAAACCCTGAATAATTCCAATTTTTTTGACGACACACCTATAGTTGCATGTTCACTGCAGATAAAAGTTCTACCAATTCAAACACCCTCCTTTGTCGCTGTGACCCAATTATGCATTTCAAATCAAGACGAAAAATCAAGTAGACCGCACACAGTTCATTATCACCAACCGTGTGAGATGCAGTACAAAATATCTCAGAGTCGGAGTTGTACGTATATGGCTTACGCGAGAAGGTGCGTCTGCTACAGTCCACAGCCGGTGCGTCAAGGACACTAGCTCGCTCCCCAAATATCATTTCACTATTCAATTGTCACCGGCGAAAGATGGGGACGTGCGCCCGCGTCGTGAGGGCCATTTCGGCGGCCCACTCCGGCGAGAGCGCAGCCGCAGCCACCATGCGCGTGGTAACAAGCTGCGTGAGCGCGGCCGCAATCTGCGATCGGGCGGCCAAGGCAGCCAAACGGCCGCTGTTGCTGCTCAGGTGGCGGCAGCAACATCTGCGTCGGGGATAGCAACTGGCGAGAGCGGCACAGCAGCTGTCCGTTCCGTAGCGGCAGCCTTAGCCCTGATGGAGGCCGCCCACGACCATGTCGAGGCAGCCCACGCCCAGCTCGTGGCGGTCACCGCACAAATCGAACAAAACTTTTCCGACAACGGTCGGCAACCCATGACCGAAGAGTTGGCAATCACCGAGAGCATTCGAGCAACCATCCATTCCTTCGCGGCATACCTTGCCACGATAGAGCCCGTCCAAGCCTAGATCGCAGCCGCCCATGCCTAGCTCATGGCGGCCTTTTCCAAAGAGATGGCGGACGCAGATGGCGAGATGCTTGCCGAGTATGGTACGATTGATGCCATGGAGCCCGTTCCCCAGGAGATCGTCGGGCGCGAGTAGGACATGAAGGAGGCAGCGGAGATCGATGAGCACCAGCTGGAGTAGTCCTCTTTGTTTAATTTAGAGCGCCGGTCTTTAATTTGTTAGGGTAATGTTTAGGTCAGCTAGCTCTGTTTAATTTCTGAACTTGCTCGATTAAGAAGTGTGGGTGTGCTGTAGGCTCCTTTGTGTACCCAAATTATGCAATGACGTGGATGACCACTGTAACCAGGGATATTTGGACCAAAAATTTCACGTTCAAAGTCATCCCACACGGGGTAAGTTATATGAATTGTTTGTGGTGTTCACATATCGTACACAGTGCTGAATAAGGGACCGTGTCTGATGACACTTTGCGCCCCAGTTTTTTCGCTGCACCGATCCAAAATTTTTGGCTTCCGCGGAAATATCTACCTCCCCGCCCCTCCCCCTTACCAAAAGCCACATTTCCCCTATTTCCGCCTTCCTTTCCAAGTTCAAACCTTCACTCCTTGCTTGCAGCGCCGCCTCCTCGCCGCCGACCCTCCTTCACGCTGCTCGGCCTCGTCGATCCAGGCAGGGAATCCACATCCGACCCCCATCCTCCTCCTCCTTCCACATCCCATATGCCCCGACTGCCGGCGCGACACCTTCCACCCAAATCACCGACCCCTCCCCCAAATAAGCACCACTCTAAGCCATGGTGCACGCAGTATAGCCAGGAGCTCAAGGAGCATTTGGTAGCGGAGAAGCAAATCGCGGCCGCACGCGCGGATGAGGTCGCCATGGCTGCCATTCGTGCCAACCCCCAGATCTTGGAGGAGCACCTCTCCATCGAGGCCACCGTCGACGCCTCGTGCATTGACGCTGCGACGTGGTTGGCTACTTTAAATGACAGTTCGTGACATTTTCTCGAGGTCTTCGTCGGTGCCTTCGACAAAGACTACGAGGTGTTTTCTCTGCGTGCCCGTGCTTACCTCAACTCGAGAGCCAGCAGGTTGGTGCCCGGAGCGGCTCAGGCAACTCACCACTACGAGGAGGGCACCCACGATGTGGAGGCCTCGCCCTCTTCCATGTCCAGGCAGCCAATCATCATTGATATCTCCGACGATGAGGAGTAGCTTGTCTTATTAGCTCACTATAAGGACCTATGTTCAGTTAGCTAGCTACGCCGGTTAAGCATGCTCGGTTTACCCGTTTCATGTGCTCCTCCTGCCTATTCTTAACAAATTCTAGTGAATTGTCCTATCTACTTTTACCATGCAATATGTTGCTCTAGTGTATATGTTCTATATGCCGTGCAATGTGGTGCTCACTTATTAACTGTTTGGTTAATTAGTTGTCGTGTTCAGTTAACTGTTTGGTTCAATTCTGCAATGTGGTGTTCAATTCTTCAGGGTGCAATTTTGTATTGTCTTCCATGTGAGAAATAAATCGAATTTATCTGTACAAAATACATGAGAAACAAATACAATTGCTATATTTCCAAGTTGTCAAACATGCTTGGTTTGCTTAACTGTCTGATCTTCTAGTATGTTATATATTGTGCAGTGTGGTGCTCAGTTAATGTTTGGTTCATTTGTTGTGGTGTTTAGTTAACTGTTTGGTTCAAGTCTGCAATGTGATGTTTAATTGTTGTGGGTACAATTTTGTATTGTTATGCATGTGAGGAATAAATCGAATTTGGATGTACTAAATACATGAGAAACATATACAATTGCAACATTTCCTAGTTGTTAAGCATGCTTGGTTTGGTTAACTGTCTGATCTTCTATTAGGAGTATGTTATATTGTGCAATGTGGAGCTCAGTTAATGTTTGGTTTATTTGTTGTGGTGTTTAGTTAACTGCTTGGTTCAATTCTACAATGCGATGTCCAATTGTTGTGGGTAGAATTTTGTATTGTTATGCATGTGAGGAATAATTCGAATTTGGCTACACTTAATACATGAGAAACATATACAATTGCTATATTTCCTAGTTCTTAATCCTGCTTAGTTTGGATAAATGGGTTTTCCATGTGGCTCGAATTAATCTGATGAATCTGCAATGTGTTTATTTTTCATCAACATATTTTACTGATAGCATGCCAATCCTCACTTAACCTGATCACTAACTACCTTATATGTGTTGCAGGGAAACAATGGGAAGCACTGAGGTTTATAATCGAGGTTTGCACATGCATGGTCCTTTGTCTAATAGCAAATTATTGTGCAATTGCAAGAACCATTCTAAATATTAGGTTTTTAACAATTTGATCTTGCACATGTAGGTCCTGCTGTCAGATGTTTTGACCCACTGTTCGACCCTTTTTGCATATGGGGAAATGAGTTGTCCATGAATATCAGTCAAGTCAAGAAACTCAGAAAGATTGTTAGGATAAAAAAATTAGTGACAAAAAACAATAAGATCTTTGTCTGCACAATGAAGAAGACATCAGTTCACTACAGGATGGTACTAACTGTTATACCTTGTCTTTTTTATTCCTTTGTGCTATTTCAAATCTAGAGAAGATATTTATGCATATCCTTGTTTTCAGGGCTTTCCAAAGCAGTTCACTGATGATTACCTCTCAAACCACCTGTATGGTCAGGAGGCGAGGAAGATATTCATACAACACCCACGGTTCAATATTGAAGTCTTCCTGAAGAGGACGAAGGATGGACGGTCAATCATCCACAGGCACTGGCCTAAAGTTGCAATGACCTTCAATATCAATGAATGCTCAATATTCGCCTTCCGCTTTAGCAATTTTCCAGATGAGATTTATCTGTCTATGTACCGTCTATGATGCTAATTCCGAAAGGTTACAGATGTTGCATGTGAAACTTGGTGCTGTCGCAGTTGTGTAATGGGGTAGCTGAGTGCTGAAGCTATATGATGTTGTACTCTGATGTATTTCAATTATGAAATCCTGCTTCCTTAATACGAAAACGAAATATACTGTGTGCTTAATATGAAATGTCAATTAGATTAATAAATGGATTATTAATAATAGGCCAATTAGCCTGCTAATTGGTTTTTTCTCTTGCAAACGGTTATTGAGAAAACACCGTGGGCGATGACCTCACACAACGCACACGGTTTCTAGGAATAAAACGTGTTGGATCAATGAACAATCGCACACGACTTGCTCTTGAAAACTGTTTATGTTATGCCACCATGCGCAAATGTTTATCACATAAAAAGTGTATGTGATGGACAGCCTATGCCACACAGTTTCTTCTACGCACCGTGTGTGATGCATTCAATAACGCAAACGGTAATTTTTTTAATATTGTCTGCAATGGCAACGCTATCACAAACGATTTAATGGGGAAAATTGTGTGTGATGTACGTACGAACGGAAACATTTTCCCTGGATTGACTGTGTGGGTGTACATACTAACGGGAACGTACTTCTTGGATTGACTGTGTGGGATATACATACGAACGGAAACGTATTCCTTGGACTGACAGTGTGGAATTTACATACGTACGGAAACATTTGTCTGGGATTGACTGTGTGGGATGTACTTACGACCGGAAACGATTGGGCCTATATAATTGTAATTTTTTAACACAACTGTACGTATAACCGTATTTGATCGCTCGCCCATCGCACACGAGCTCATTTTGCCCAGCGTGTGTGACCGGAGGGCCTATCCTCGACGGTTTCTGGGTCGTGTGGGTAGGACCCCCTATTACCCACACTCACTTGGCGACGGTTCGAAATACCGTTACAGAAAGGGGTTAAAAACCGTTTGTATAGCACCTCGCTGTACCAGTGTATACACAATGCATGAGGATGACAATAGTGCTCTCAGGTCTGGCGTTTGTTTGAGAAGGTGATGACTCAACATAAAATTAAATAGATAGTCCCTTCGCAGAGGGAAGCAGGGATTTGCAGAGGTGCCAGAGCTCAAAGCTTAAATCAGAGATAAATATAATTTTGGGAGGTGCACCCTTCCTGTCAATGTTACGACCAAGAGTTATCAATATCTTCCATGCTAAACACATTAGGGGCGGTTCCCAAGCGGTAAAAGTAAAGGTTTACTCCCCCTCCAACAACAAAAACACTCGATGGCTAGCCGAATCCACGGGTACCGTCCATACCCACAACAATCCTGGGGAAGTTTTGTTTAATTATTTGCAATTTTTAATTTTGGGATTGGGCATCCCTATTACCACCCCCTCTCGTGCAAGGACGAGTGAATAAACACTCATCATGAGAATAACCCGCTTAGCATGGAAGATACTGACCGCCCCCTATTGCTCCATGAGCGGTCCAGGCACACCAAATAGATGTTAATTTGAAATTTTAGAGGTGGCACATGCAAATTTACTTGGAACGGCAGGGTAATACCGCATATAGGTAGATATGGTGGACTCATCTGGAATAACTTGGGTTTAAGGATTTTGATGCACAAGCAGTATTCCCGCTTAGTACAGGCGTAGGCTAGCAAATAGGTTGAGAAGCGGCCAGCTAGAGAGCGAAACGGTCATGAACATGCGTTATGCATATCAACATTGAATACTAGCATGAGTAGGATATGAACACCATGAACATAAATATCATAGAGGCTATGTTGGTTTTGATTCAACTACATGCATAAACATGTGCCTAGTCAAGCCACTTGAAACACTCACAGGAGGATACCATATCATCATACTACATCACAATCATTTTAATGCATGTTGACACCTAAGATAAATCATTATCCACTCCTAGCTACTTAAGCATGGCATGAGAAACTATAATCTCTAATTGTCATTGCAAACATGTTTGATCATAATATGCTGAATCATGGATACTAGGTTAAACATATTTACAAAAACAAGTTGAGTTCATACCCGCTTCTCTCTGCCACAGTCAATTCATCAAATATCATCATTATTGCCTTTCACTTGCATGACTGAATGATATGAAAATAATAATAGTGTAAGAGTGCCGTGGACTAAGCTGGAATCTGCAAACATTTTATTCAAAAGGAGAAGACAAGGTAATTTGGGCTCTTTGTTAGATCAACAATAATACATACGAGAGCCACTCAACATTTTCATCGTGGTCTTCTTGGTACGACTCAATAAAAAGAAAAGAATTTCAGAGAAACACACTGAAATATTTTTGGAGTTTTTAGTTTTTTTCTTGAAGAAAGTAAATTAAAGAAGGGAAAACAAAAACGAGAAAAACTATTTACACGAGAAAGCTTCCAACAAGCAAAAGAAGAACATGGAAATCTTTTTGGGTTTTCTTTAATCACTACAACTAATTTAAGCTAGAAAGAAAAACCGAAAAGAAGCGAGAAATATTTTTGGGGTTTCTCAAAGTTTTTCAAACACACAAGAAGAAAGCGAGAAAATAAATCTAGCATGGATAATATAATGAAAAAGTGTGAACACCGACAACTGGAATGAAATATGTGAACATGAATGTACTGTCGGTGGAAATACGTACTCCCCCAAGCTTAGGATTTTGGCCTAGCTTGGTAATCACCATCTGTGGCCTGGATAATAATCTGAGTGATAGCCCACAGAGGCTCTTGGTGCAGCCTCCTCAGCCCGGCGAGCAGCCTCGACCTCTGCATTGTACGAACGGGCCTCGCTCTTGAGAACGTAATATCTTCTTTTACTGTGATAATCAAAGAGAGCAGGTGCAGGCAAGACAACAGGTACAATGGAATCTTTATTAAACCTCAAGTTATAAGTATAATTATCGACCGTGCATGTAAGGAACTTATGATGTTTCATGGCCCCAAATTCTAAGTACTGAGTGGGTAGAATGGGATCATTAGGCAGAGGTGTCACACCAACCTCTTTAGCTAAACGAGAAGCATAGATCCCACCATAAAAGTGACCACTGTACGCATTTCGTTGCAATCTCCGTGCAATGATTTCTCCAAGATTATAATGTTTAATTCCGGTCAAAGCTGTGTGTATGAGGCTCAAGTCAGGAGCACATAGTGTGCTACAATCTTGCTTGTCCATGATGCATTTGCCATTAAAGAGTGCAAAGTAGTGAATTGATGGGAAATGAATACCTTTTATTCTACCTTGTGTCACTCCTCTATCCTCTCCATAGCAAAGATTAATAAAAAATGACTCATAATCAGATTTTGGCGGTTCGTCCAGTGAACCCCAATATGGAATTTTACAGGCATCACAAAACACCTCTAGAGGCATGGTAAATGGATGATCATAAAGACTAAATGAAACTCTAGACTCACGAGGATGAAATTTAAATTTCTTAGTGAACGTTTCTGTGAGGTTGAGATGTTGGATGCACTTATCTTCGATGTAGGGGTCAAGCTCGGCGTTATGAACATATTGCTCAAATTCTTCCTTAATACTTGCGCTTACCATGAAATTGTTGCACGACCATAGACATGATTTGGTAGCGGCATCTAGCATTGAGCTTGCACTTGGCTCAACAGAAGACCGACGTATCGAGCCACTACTCGATGATGCCTCCGAAGACCTCGTCTTCGAAGAACTCCTAAAGAATTGCATTTTTATTTACGAACAATTTCTGAAAAAATTTGGGACACGAAATTTTGTTAACAAAACTTCGCAAGATTGATAGCAACTACTCATAAGGATGCATAGAGGCTATATTAAGCATTCAAACTACTTAGAACTCTAAGGATTTAACATGCAAGCCCATCTACAACAGCACTAAGAATAGCTAATTATTCAAAATATAAACCACTAAAGCAAAAACTAATTGGAGCAATGGAGGATTCACATACCAGGTAGCAATCCCCCAAAATAGTTTCAGAAATGGAGCTTCGATCAAAGAGATTGAAATCTGCGGGTTTGAGAGCAAGAACACAAGAGAGAGAGAGAGCTATGGTGATTTTTTCTGGAGGTAGGAGATGACATGGGCTCAAAAAGGTAAGTGAGGGGACCCACGTGGGGACCACAACACACCAGGGTGCGCCTAAGGTTGCTGGCGCACCCTGGTGTCTTGTGGACACCAGGTGCACCCCCCCCTCTGATGTTATTTGCACCAGAAATTCAGAAGTATTCAAAAAAAAATGTGTTAAACTTTCAGGGCATTCTGCGCACTTTTATTTTTGGGCACTTTTTTATTGCATGGAAAATTCAGAAAATGGAGTAAACATGGCATTTTATTTTATTTAACTAAGAAAAACAGAAAAAAGGGACATAAAGTTGTGCTCACTAAATTCATCGACTTCATACCTCTAAAAAATGATTCATTAACAAGGTTGATCAAGTCTTATTAACAACCACTTTCGATTAGCATGAAACCGAAGAACTTTCGTAAAACACTAAGTTACCTCAATGGGGATATGCGTATCCCCAACCATAAGTATTTCATATTTGTTTTTGGCAGTAGGTAGAGGTAGTTGAAAACTTCCAATAGTGAGTGTCGGAGAATTTTCAATAACATTAATACCATTCACTTGGAATTGTTTCTTCGGAAAGTGCACCGTATGATCATTACCATTGATATGAAAAGTGACCTTGCTTTTATTGCAATCAATAACAGCCCCTGCAGTATTCAAAAAGGGTCTACCAAGGATAATCGACACGTTGTCGTCGTCGGGCATCTCAAGTATAACAAAGTCTATTAAGATAGTAACATTTGCAACAACAACGGGCACATCCTCACAAATATCGATAGGTATGGCAGTTGATTTATCAGCCATTTGCAAAGATATTTCAGTAGGTGTGAGTTTATTCAAATCAAGTCTTTTATATAAAGAGAAAGGCATAACACTAACACCAACTCCTAAATCACACAAAGCAGTTTTGACATAATTTCTTTTGATGGAGCAAGGTATAGTTGGTATTCCTGGTTCTCCAAGTTTTTTTGGCACTCCATCCTTAAAAGAGTAATTAGCAAGCATGGTGGAGATTTCAGCTTCAGGTATCTTTCTCTTATTAGTGATGATGTCTTTCAGGTATTTTGAATAAGGGGCCATCTTTAAAATATCAGTCAAGCGAGTATGCAAAAAGACTGGCCTAAGCATTTTAGCAAAGCGTTCAAATTCTTAATCATCTTTTTTCTTAGATGGTTTAGGGCATGGGTTTCTGAAGCCATGGTTCTCTTTCTTTATCATGTTTTCTAGCCACAAAGTTTCTTTTATCATATCTTTTATTTTTAGGTTGTGGGTTATCAAGATCAACAGCAGGCTCTATCTCAACATCATTATCTAGTTCTTTATCATTGTTTGGTTGAGTATCTACGTGAACATCATCATTATCATTCTCATTATCACTAGATGAATGTTCATTACCAGATTGAGTTTCAGCATTAGAGATAGAGACATCATTAGTATCCTCAGGAGGTTTTTCTAATTCAGGTTCACTAGAGGTATGCAAAGTCCTATCATTTTTCTTTTTCTTTTTCTTTTGAGAAGGACTAGGTGCATCAGTGTTAATTCTTTGAGAGTCTTGTTCAATTCTTTTAGGATGTCCCTCAGGATAAAGTGGTTCCTGAGTCATTTTGCCTCCTCTAGTTGCTACTCTAACAGCAAAATCATTCATATTATTATTTATTTCACTAAGCAATTCTCCTTGAGATTTAGCAACTTGTTCTAACTGAGTTTGAACTATAGAAGCATGTTTTCCTACACCCCTAACATCATTGGTAATTCTAAACAACAAGTCACTCAAGCGAGCAATCATATCAGAATTATATTTCAATTCTTTCATAACATTTGCATTGAAGTGATCTTGTTTGATAATGTACCTATCAAATTCATATAGGCATTGACTAGGATGTTTATTGTAAGGGATGTCACCTTCATCAAACTTTATGAAAGAATTTACCTCTACCACCTGTGGAGGTGGTGGTGTGTCAAGTCCATGTATTTCTTCAATAGGTGGTAAATTCTTAACATCTTCAGCTTTAATACCTTTTTCCTTCATACATTTCTTTGCCTCTTGCATATCTTCGGGACTAAGAAATAAGATACCCCTCTTCTTCGGAGTGGGTTTAGGCAGTGGTTCAGGAAGAGTCCAATCATCATAATTTGTCAATATGTTGTTCAATAATTCCTCAGCTTGTTCAGTAGTTTGTTCCCTGAAAACACAACCAGCACAACTATCTAGGAAGTCCCTAGAAGCATCAGTTAGTCCATTATAGAAGATATCAAGTATTTCATTTTTCTTAAGAGGATGATCAGGCAAAGCATTAAGCAATTAGAGAAGCCTCCCCCAAACTTGTGGGAGACTCTCTTCTTCAATTTGCGCAAAGTTAAATATTTCCTGTAAGGCAACATGTTTCTTATGAGCAGAAAAATATTTTTCAGAGAAGTAGTAAATCATATCCTGGGGAGTACGCACACAACTGATACGTCTCCAACATATCTATAATTTTTTATTGTTCCATGCTATTATATTATCTGTTTTGGATGTTTTATATGCATTAATATGCTATTTTATATTATTTTTGGGACTAAGTTATTAAGCTAGAGCCCAGTGCCAGTTTCTCTTTTTTCCTTGTTTATGAGTTTTACAGAAAAGGAATATGAAACGGAGTCCAAACGGAATAAAACTTTATGATGATTTTTCTTGGACCAGAAGACATCCACGGAGCTTGGAGAGGGGGTCAGAGGATGGCCGAGGAGGCCACAAGCCTGCTAGGCGCGCCCCTGGGGGCGCCCTGAGGGCTTGTGGGCCCCTTGGGGGTCTCCTAACCCTAATTCTTGCTCTATAAATTCCCAAATATTCCCAAACCACTAGAAGCATCCACCAAAATACTTTTCCGCCGCCGCAAGCCTCTGTTCCCGTGAGATCTCATCTTGGGGCCTTTTCCGGCACCCTGCCGGAGGGGGATTCGATCACAGAGGGCCTCTACATCAACCTTTCTACCCTTGCGATGATGCGTGAGTAGTTTACCACAGACCTACGGGTCCACAGCTAGTAGCTAAATGGCTTCTTCTCTCTCTTTGATCTTCAATACAATGTTCTCGTCAATGTTCTTGGAGATCTATTCGATGTAATACTTTTTTGTGGTGTGTTTGTTGAGATCCGATGAATTATGGATTTATGATTAGATTATCTATGAATATTATTTGAGTCTTCTCTAAACTCTTTTTTGCATGATTAAGATATCTTTGTATTTCTCTTCGAACTATCTGTTTGGTTTGGCCAACTAGATTGGTTTTTCTTGCAATGGGAGAGGTGCTTAGTTTTGGGTTCAATCTTGCGGTGTCCTCACCCAGTGATAGAAGGGGTAGCGAGGCACGTATTGTATTGTTGCCTTCGAGGATAAAAAGATGGGGTTTTCATCATATTGCTTGAGTTTATCCCTCTACATCATGTCATCTTACTTAAAGCGTTGCTCTGTTCTTATGAACTTAATACTCTAGATGCAGGCAGGAGTCGGTCGATGTGTGGAGTGTTGACATCAGATTTTGGCACGGTATAAAAAGAAAATAAGATGGTCTCGAGTGAAAGGGTTTTTAGCGTGAAAAGTTTCACGTCGCCGAGTGGAACAACTTTGATGTTTAGGTTATCATCGTCCAACCCCATCTTAGGGGCCGAAACTGTGCTCCGAGTGGCAGAATTTAGTGTTCTGAGTGCTTTTAGGTTGGTTACGCCTTCAAGATGACCTCGGATGAAGGAGCACTCTCATGGATTGTCTTTGTCTCGTCGAGCCGATCGATTTTCATATATAAATCGTCTCAATCCGAGGTCGTATGCGACCTGGAGAGGCAAATCAAGATCAGGATATATTTTCAGTCGAGAAATCCGAGTAAAAAGCTTGCCAGAAAAAGGAAAAGCTTGCCGGCATAGAAAGCTTGCCGGCGTGGAAGCTTGCTGGTGTGAAAGCTTGCCGGGGTGGAAACCTTGCCGGTGTGAAAGCTTGCCGGGATGGAAACCTTGCCGGTGTGAAAGCTTGCCGGGGTGGAAAGCTTGCCGGGATGGAAAGCTTGCCGGGGTGGAAACCTTGCCTGCGTGGAAAGCTTGCCGGGGTGGAAATCTTGCCGGGGTGGAAAGCTTGCCGGGGTGGAAACCTTGCCGGCGTGGAAAGCTTGCTGTCAAAGTCAATCCGACCAGAAGTTGGAGATGGGCTCGAAAGATTATTCAGACGACCTCGGATGGAAAAGTGTTCTACACGGTAGTTGTGCGTATCATCGAAACGGTCAACTTTTCTTTTGGAGTCATCATCATCGGAGATAGTATACGGCCTGCAAAGTTGTTACAAGACTCGGACAGTTCAGAAAACTGCACAATTGAATCCGACCCACAGTTAAAGATGGGCCCTAAAAGTCATAAAGACGACCCTAAAAGGAGAAGTGGCCCACGATGTATTATGCAGATCATCGAGGTGGACAAGTTTGATGTTGAACTCGACTCTATCCAAGTTAGTATGCGATTTCTATAGCCCACGCAAGAAGCAGGACAGAAGTATGGGACAGATCCGAGCCAAATCCGAGTTGGACTAGAACTAGAAATTTTTTAGGACGTGAATTGATGTAATATTCTTGAAAGGAAAGCCTATATGAATCCTTTACTTGTACGGGAAGTCCAGTCACCTCTTATATATGTTTGGGGTGACGGTCGATTGAACAACACACAATCGATCTATCAATATATCACCTTTTACCTTTACCTTTATCTCTCTCCCATGTTCTTCTTCTTATTCCTCATTCTTCGTTCGTTCTTCTAGTTGCAGGGCGGCGATCCACGAGGCCCTAGGGGCGATCAAGTCGACCTAGGGCAACCCATAGCCGCCGCGCGCCCTGACGGGGTCCCTCCCGGGCGTGTGGGGTTTCGGGTCCTGAAAAGCACCCGCCGGATTGCTTGCGTACCGCGCTTCCGGACAGGTCTCCTTCGACGTGAGCTGCGGTGCATCACCCTCGGTGTTGGAGGTACACGGTGACATGTTCGTGTGTCAACACACTTTTTGGCGACTCCGCTGGGGACACGAAGCTTCGAACGGTCTCCGGCCTATTCTTGCTACAAGGAGCGTCATCAAGAGGTTGCAATCTACAACGGTAATATGTATCATCAATCTCCTTATGTAGATGCAAGTAACCAGTATGTTGGTGTCGCTAGATCTTCCAATAGACATGTCATGTCGGCTAGCCCTAACAAGCAAAGGCCGACTAGTTATTCTATTGGAAAAGCTTGGAATTTACATAATCACGACAAACAACTTATGGATCCAAACTTTCGTGCATCGGCAATTCCCTTCAATATGCCGATGAACAACACGATGGTTCTGAGTGATCAATTTGGGAGACCTCATGTGCAAGAGGATGTCTCAAAATTTTATTCATCGGCAACCAACTCGCGATATGCGGATCTGTCCCCAAACATGCCGATGAATGAGGGAATCGGCCATGCTTCTACTAGCTATTTGGCCGGTTATTCTCAATCATCATATATTACACCTCGTGAGATTAATTGCTCAGCAACATACGCAAATAAAAATATTCATGACTCGGCTCACCTTCATGGCTATGGCCGAGTAAATGGAGATTCTACAGGAGTGTATGTGCCTAATATTGCAGGAGATGAGGTGGCTTTGGCTGCAGTAAAAACCTTAGCGCAAAACAAGAAGATTAGCGCTCTTTGCCTTGAGCAACATGATAAAGGGTTGGTTCTTGATTATGAGGCAATAAGAGCTAGGGTTTTGCAAGAAGACGACATGTTGCCAATTGACCAAATTGGCGAGACGAAATATGGTTCAATAACAGTACATATGTCTTCATCTATCATTGCAGGATGTTATGCACCTCCTATACAATTGCAAAACTTCAGCAGCATTGACTCATTGCCGAAAGATCCTAATAGTATTGGGGGGCAAGCGGATCTGAGTAGGGCCAAATCTAACGAAAAAGATGTCGCCCGAATGGGCAAGATCAAGCCAAAGCTCACAAGGAATTGCGTCAACAATTTTATCACACCAACTCTTGAGGAGTTACCAGCAGAATATCAACAGGCTTATGAAGCGCTCAAGAAGAAGCATGAGGAGGAAGATTTGCAAGAATATGTCAAGTTGTTTTCTCTATGCAGCAACCATGTTAGCCCTTCCATGATGTTGAGGCAAGATAAAACAGAAGCTATGCAAGCCGAACAACAAAAAAGGATTCACTCGGCTAATCCGGTTGAAACCGAGTCAAATATGAGCAAGTCGTCTATAGCCGAGTCAAACGATTCCTTTAAAGCCAAGACAATGGTGGATTCGGTCGAAACCGGATTGAGCACCGAGATGGCCAAGGTCAAGTGCATAGAGTCAATATCGAGTGCATCGAGCCAACCGAGTGCATCGAGCCAGTTAAGGCTGAGTGCATCAAGTCTGCCGAGTGCATTGAGTCATCCGAGTGCATCACCAGCTAATGTCGAGTGCATCGAGCCAGTTATTGTCAAGTGTACTAAAACAGATGATGCAAGCTTCACCGAGCAAAGGAACGACAAATGCAGCAAATTGGCCATGCTCGATTTTTCTGGATGTGAGGGAGCTTACATGCTGCCCTATGAGTTTCGTGCTAAAGAAATTGATGAACATCAAGAACAAAATAATATGACCGAACACAATTCGGTTAATGATGAACATCAAGAACAAGAACATGTAGCTAAGCAAAGTTCAGCTGACAAAGAGCGTCCGAGTGGAATCCATTCGGATGGTCCGAGTGAAATCTACACAGGAAATCCAAGTGATGAGACACGAGATCTAGAAGAAGAGGAAGGGGCATTGGAGATTTATTTAGAAGTGGAGCAAGATATTGTTCCAGTTATGCAACCACTTGCTCCTCCCAACGTCTTCACAAAGGTACGCCTGGCTGACAGTTTACTCAATTTTCGATTCGGTCAAAATCATATTGTTGATCCACCCATTAGCAAGATTCTAATTAATTTTGAAAGACCAATCGAGATGAGTAATCTGTTTGTTTGGAATAATCTTGTCACTAATCATGCTGATCAACACACGGCACCATTCATAGAAGCTAATAGTGACAACTTATCACAACCAAATTTGTTCCCGTCATGTCGGCTAAACATTATATTCATATGGACAACTTTGTTTGTTTTATGCCTGGCTAACATTTGGTCTCAGATGAGACGTATATTCTGTAATTATTTTGGTTGCAGAAACATAAAGCCAGGTCCAAAGTCCTCCGAGATAGCCGATTCAAGAGCATCGAGAAAGGAGGACGAAAATCAATGTATAGCCGAGTCGGATGACATTAAGCCATCACCACTCAGTTGTTTTGTTTCAGAGCCGGTATCACAGTATCAGTTAATGGATGAGTAGTGTACCTTCAGTCCGAGCATAGGTGATCATGTCGTCGGTGCATCACCGACTAATCCTATTATTATAATTGATCACGATGTCGAGCTGTCAACACAAGAACAAATGCAATGTTCGTTTGAACACAATGTCAAAGACAACAATGTGATTTATCAAGCCACACAATCGGCCAATAAAGGACGATTGGACCTCGTTGAGGCACAAGCATACGGCCAGTCGAATCAGATTGGTCTTGATGGCGATCAAGTATTGACTCGGCTACCTCAAGCCGGCTCATCCAAAGACGGACTGGTATATGCTAATGATGATGTGATCAAATCTTCAAGTGAGGTAATCATTCAAGAGTGCATCAGCAACAATATTGAAGACGGGAATTCCATCAAAGCTACAACTGACACGTTTAGCACTGGGGGGCAACAAGAAAATTCAAAGACCGATGCACACACAACCAAAGAAAGAAAAGGTCGCTGTAAGCACAAAGGTAAAAAGCCGAAAGTCACTTTCGCGCAGTTATTGGAAAAATATCAGAAGTTAAATGAGGAGAAGAGTGCTTATCGGCCGAGTGAAACAAAGGCATCGAAGTCACCCCCAAAGAATAAATCTGAACACCAGGATAGGCGAAGGAAGAAGTTGACTCCGTATCCTCCTTTTGGGTCACCAATGCCCATGTCATACATACCTTCTCATGTTGACTATTATTCATATCAATCATGGGACAGGTATAAATCGAGGGCACACCATCTATTTTATTCTAGACCGCCTCGCAAAAATTACGCAGCTCCAAGAGGAACATCGTTTGATCAACATCCATATGTTAATGACCGGCTCAACAAAAAAGAATCGGTCCGGAGCTCGGCGGAAAAGATGGACGTGGTCAAGCAAGTTTACCGAGTGAAAAAGGATGGCCGCAAGTGTGTTGTTTCAGATCTGACTCCAGATGACAAAAATTCAGTCGAGTCTATGTTGGCTACTAAAGGCAAGGACATGAAGCGTGTAATTTTCAAGGATCCAATTGCCGAATTTCAATAGGCCAAGCCGGAGGTGCCCAAAGCCAGGAAAGAATTGCCAGTGCATAAAACAAAATCACAGTCAGGATGCTCACTCGGCTTATCACATTGGCAAGAGAGACAGTTGAAGCGACTCAAGGCGGAAGAGCTAGAGAAGAGGAATATGGCGTGGGTTCCCAAGGGTAGCCCTCGACAAGGGAGTGATGTGCCATCTTTTGTTGCGAGGCTGACAAGAGTAAAGGAGGACAAGCGTGAAACCAGCAGGCGAAGCCGACAGCTTTCGTGTCACTATGGGAGACTCCACACGGCGCATCATCCATGTTCTTCAACCATGCCATCAGAGTTTGTGCCCAACAATTTTTCCACAGTTGAAATATCTAGTTTATTTGGCTATTCACACTTTGGTGGGAAGGTTCCCCAGATCCTTTGAGATGAGGACGCATGGCCGATATTTTGTCTATCGTCCTGAGAATTCGTCATGTTGGTGCAACAAGCATTCAGATACTATCTCAGCAGAATCTGAGTGGATCATCACTCGGGTAATATCGATAAAACTGAAGATGGACCTATCAGAACTGTTCAAATAACTTCAGATGGGGTTGATCCAACAAGAGGCGTGTTTTTCACATCTGAACAGCCTGATGCTTGGTGTAGCCAATTCACATATGGCCGACTTATTTATTCACTCTGCTTGTGAGGAAAATACGGCTGACTCATCTTTAAATCGGCCAGGAAAACTACATGTGACCGACTCCTTAGTCGATTCAGCCAGTAATGAAGGATCTAGTGCAATTCAGGAAGCTAACTGGAAGAAATCCGAGTGTCAGTCATTTGCAGGATCCAAGTGAAGCAAGATTGTTCGGCACATGGCTTAATATACAGTTTGATCTTTGATGATTTGTGTTGCCGAATAGTTGACGGTATTCCTTTGAGGTGCATGGCCATAATCGTTCGGCAGCCAAAACGGTGTTTCGTCGAACGGTTCTAATATTCCCAAGGAGTACCTGAGCATATGGCCGATAATAATTGTCGTCCTTAGCATGCATAGCCGATGGAGTGTTGACATTGTGCTTAAACATTGCCCTAGGCAAAGTATTTTTTGGCACACAAGCTCTGCCAGAAAACAGGGGGGCATGTGTTGACATCAGATTTTGGCACGGCATAAAAAGAAAATGAGATGGTCTCAAGTGAAAGGGTTTTTAGCGTGAAAAGTTTCACGTCACCGAGTGGAACAACTTTGATGTTTAGGTTATCATCGTCCAACCCCATCTCAGGGGGCCGAAACTGTCGGTATACTAAGTATTGGGCCATTAGTACCCCGTACTTGTGCACGGGCAGTTGTAGCTATACTCGCGGCAAGGCTTGTCGGGGAACAGTTTGAGGTTGACTCAGGCTACTAGAGAAATTCTCAAGTCAAAGATCTGAGGGTCAGCAGATAAGGAGAGCTAGAATCCGAAAGCCAGCTTCCCCGGCAAGATCTTGCCGGGGTGGCCTGCGAAGCCCGGCAAGACTCGGCGCCCGGCAAGATTCGGCGCCCGGCAAGGTTCGGCGCCCGGCAAGGTTCGGCACCCGGCAAGATTCTATCGCTGTGCCACCGCTCTGGCACAGCAACAAGCCCGACATTCTGGGTCCTTCTTTGGATGCGTGGTGACGCGCCAGTGGAGGAGAGCTTAAGCGGTGCTGATGGGATGGCCCCTTTTTCCATCCCCAAGAAAGTGAGGACACCTAAACGAACACTTCACGGTGCATTAAATGCGTTCGTCCTAATCCGTCAGGGGTTAGATATGATGACCCTGTAGCTACTTTACACCTCAATGTATGTACATTTTTCCACTGTGGTGACCCCTTTGAGCGTATAAAAGGAGGCCCAAGGCGACTGCTACAGGGGAGGAGGATCTTTTAGCCCATTCTGCATGAGTGGCTGCTCTTTGAACGTACTGTTCATTGCGAGCGCTCCTGGAGCCTGGGTTCAAGAACACTCATAATTAAACAAGGCAGGAGTAGGGTTTTACGCTGATCAGCGGCCCGAACCTGGGTAAAATCGCCCCGCGTCGATCGTTGGTTCTGCTCTTTGCGCATACCTCTCCCCCCGCCGAATTGTAAAGGGATTCCTTGAGGGTCCCATAGGTGTCGCACGCCGACATCTTTGGTGCGCCAGGTAGGGGCGTCGTAGGTTGTGTGAGTCTGATCCAGTGATCGGCGCCTTAGTTTCTTCATCATCTTCATCATGCCACCCAAGAAGAAGAGCGCCGCAACGGCGCTACCATCCACGTCCGTTTTACCTATGCCCTCGCATACGGGCGATGGCGTGGGTGCAGAAGGAAGAGGATTAGAGCCTCCACGGTGTTCCGGTGATCCAAGCCATGCGAGCGGTGTAGTTCGCAGCGGCAGCGTCAACCTAGACGCCGTTGGATCCAGAGATGGAGCTGTGTTGCCTACGGGTGGCACAACGAATTCCAGAGATCGGAGGACGCTTTCTGGGGCTCCCGCGCCGGCGCCAGCATCACGGCCTTCCCAGGCTGTGCACGATGAGCAACGTCATGGTGCTGGTGGTTCAGGGCGTCCCCATGAAAAGATTTCTGCGCATTGATCCCAAGGTGCGCGGGCCTAGCATGCACACCGAGCTGCCGGCGGAGGTGGTGCGCGGTCGCGTGACCGTGACAGTGCTCCTTATAACATGGCTAGGAGTCAGAGCACCTCACGTACCTCGCACCTGTCGCCGCCGCCTACGCCAGCGGAAGCCTTGACATGTGCGCAGCTGCTCCTCGATTTCCCTCCTGCTCCAGAGAAGATGGAGGAGTGGCGAGCTACTATCCAGAGCCTCATCGGCTTCACCAACAAAGATGGACCACAGGAGGCAGGGCCCTCACAGCGGCGGCCCATCGATCCGGCGCGAGCCGATGTGGAGAAAACTGGAGGTGGTGCAACCACGGTGCACTCCCCTCCGCGACACTAGCGGTGGTCGACAACCCATCGGGTCGATCGCCGTGATGATGATTCCACGGCGTCGTCTGATCCATGGATGCGCCGCGACCAGCGTCAAGTTCTCCAGGAACGAGGCAAAGATTACGCTCGAACCACCATCGAGCGGCGACGGGAAGCGCGCTATCAATCTGATAAGCGCGCAGGGCCGGCTGTCGACGAGCCTGCGCCAGGGGACGCAGGTGACTTGCCTTACGAGGTAGGGACTCCAGCGTTTACCCATGAGCTGCGGCAAGTCCAGTGGCCCAATTCCCGAACCTTCAAGCCAGAGGTCCCGGAGAAATATGACGGCAAGACTCATCCCTCGGAGTTCCTGAGCATCTACACCATTGCGGTGCAGGCTGCCGGGGGCCGAGATGACAAGATACTTGCCAACTACTTCCCGTTGGTACTCAAACCCAACGTCAGGTCGTGGTTGATGCATCTGCCGGAGAATTCTATTTCTTCTTGGTCAGATCTGTGCCATCAGCTTGTTGGCGCCTTTGTCGGAGGCCACCAAGCTCCTGGCCAAGAGAGTGATTTGCATATCATCCCTCAGAAGGAGGGCGAACCCCTGCGCAAGTTTATGCAGAGATTTAGCCGGGTGCAGTACAATATTCCTGATGTTCACCCTGCCGCTGTTATTAGCGCATTTCACCAGAACGTGCGTAACCGCAGAATGCGGGAAGAGCTGGCAATGAACAAAGTCAGGAGTATTGCCGAGCTTTACGCTTTGGCCGACAAGTGCGCCCGAGCTGAAGAGGGGAGGAAACTCCCTGGCGAGGCTATTGGCGCGGGGAGCGAATCAGACAACGACGACGCTGCAACCCCGTCAAGGAAAGGCCGGCGGCGGAACAAGAAGCGCAAAGGCAAGGCCGTGCTTGCTGTCGAGGGATCCGGCAACCCCCGCACCGCCAAGAAGGCCAAGGTTGACAACCCCGGCAAGGAACTTGCTGGGTGCTCTTCATGTCAGGCCTTGGCGGCTGCCGACAAGTCGGAAAACACCGGCAAGCACTACTGCAAGATCCATCGCACCAAGGGTCACGATCTCCAAAACTGTCGGCAAGTTGAATAGCTTGTCGAGAAGCAGAGGGCTGAGTATGAAAGGCGAGATAAGGAGAAGGCCCATGACGGTGCTGAGGGATCCGGCAAGAAGCACGGTGGCCGAGGGGGTCACCGCGGCAAGGCCAAGCAACAGAGGGAGAGGCCCGCTCGAGGCTGTGACAAAGAAGAAGATGATGAGTCCAGTGAGCAAGAATTCCAAAAAGCTATAGAGGCCATGTGTATCGACGAGGGCGCCTCGTTGCATTCTTCCCACTGTCGGCTCAAACAGTGGGTGCGAGAAGTCAATGCAACAGAGCCATCGCTAGATGCATGTAAGCCCCTGAAGTGGTCCAACACGCCTATCATTTTCGACGCCGAGGATCACCCTGATCGCACAACCGCGGTCGGGTGCTTGCCATTGTTGGTCTCACCAATAATCCGCAACCTCAGGGTGACGAAAATGCTAGTTGACGGTGGGGCCGGGCTGAACCTAATCTCACCGGATGTGCTCAAGAGGCTCCAAATTCCTGATGAGGATCTCAAAGAAACGGGCATGTTTCAAGGGGTCAATCCAGGAAGAACCCAGCCAAAGGGCAAGATTACGCTATCGGTGACACTTGGTAGCGAGCTCAACTATAGGACCGAGAAGGTAGTGTTTGATGTCGCCAAGATCCCTATGTCATACAATGGGATCCTTGGTCGGCCAGCGCTGGCTAAGTTCATGGCGGCATCACACTACGCGTATAATGTTTTGAAGATGCCCGGGCCGTTGAGTGTCATTACTGTCCATTCCGATAAGAAGGATGCGCTCATCTGTGCCGATCAACTCTACCGGGAAGCAGTTGCAGCACCTGCCTTCAAGGCATCTGCTCCTGCCACTGGAACTCCCGGGGGAAAGAAGAAGACCGGCAAGAATCTTGGCGTGAACTCCGACAAGCGCACCTCCTCGGAGTGCTGCGCTTCCGTTGAGGACGCACCAGAGAGTTCCACCGGCAAGAACAAGAGATCCAAGGCCGCTCCACCAGAGACCAAGAAGGTGCCCGTCAAAGAGGACGGAACGGGAGGAACTTTCACCATAAGTTCCACCCTTGATGACAAATAGGAAAGCGCGCTCATTACCTTCCTGCGGGCGAATGTCAATGTGTTTGCATGGCAACCATCTGACATCCCCGGTGTTCCCAGGGAGGTAATTGAGCACCACCTTGCTGTCTGTCCTCACGCGCGGCCCGTCAAGCAGAGGGTCAGGAAGCAAGCCTTGGAGCGGCAAGAATTCATTGCCGAAGAAATCAGGAATCTGGAGGCGGCAGGATTGGTCAGAGGAGTACTTCACCCAACCTGGTTGGCCAATCCGGTTGTAGTGCGCAAGGCGAATGGGAAATGGAGGCTGTGTATCAATTATACGGATATCAATAAAGCCTGTCCAAAAGATCCCTTTCCCTTGCCGCGCATCGACCAGATTGTGGACTCCACCGCTGGTTGTGATCTACTGTCCTTCCTTGATGCCTATTCAGGGTATCATCAGATTTTCATGGCAAAATAAGATGAAGAAAAGACCGCATTTATCACCCCATGTGGTACGTATTGTTTTATACGAATGCCTTTCGGGTTGAAAAGTGCTGGTTCTACATTTGCCAGAGCGGTCCAAATTGGTTTTGAGCCTCAGCTCCATAGAAATATAGAGGCATACATGGATGATATAGTGGTCAAAACCAAGGACAAAGCGACGCTCATACAAGATCTAGAAGAAACATTTGCAAATCTGCGCAAGATCAACTTAAAGCTCAATCCTGAGAAGTGCGTGTTTGGTGTTCCTTCCCGCAAGCTTCTTGGATTCTTTGTATCTCAACGGGGAATCGAAGCGAACCCCGACAAGATCAAAGCTATTGAGCAGATTGAAGCACCAAGACGCGTCAAGGATGTCCGTCGTCTTGCCGGCTGTGTTGCTGCTCTAAGCAGGTTTATTTCCAAATCTGCTGAGCGCGCCCTGCCCTTTTTCAAAATTTTGAAGAAGGCAGGTCTGATGAAATGGACTCCGGAGGCGGAGGCTGCGCTGCAAGATTTGAAGAAATACCTTTCTTCTTCGCCGACGCTAGTCGCGCCTAAACCACGAGAGCCGTTGCTGCTATATTTGGCAGCAACAAATCAAGTGTTTAGTGCTGCGTTAGTGGCGCAGAGAGAAGCTGATGAGGAAGCAACACCAGCGGCAGGACCGTCAGGCGACGCGGCAGGATCTTCCCCGGCAAGGGTTGATCCCGGTAAGACAGGATCTGTGCAGTCAGAAGAACCAGTGCAGAAGAAAAAGTTAGTGCAGCGCCCAGTTTATTTTGTTAGCTCTCTTTTGCAAGGAGCTAGGTCAAGATATTCTGGCGTGCAGAAGTTGCTCTTCGGCCTCCTCATGGCCTCAAGGAAGCTGCGCCATTATTTTCAAGCACATGAAATCACCGTCGTCACTCGCTTCCCGTTGCAACGGATTTTGCGAAATCCAGAAGCAACCGGCCTCAAGTTTGAAACCACTTCGACAATTCAGAGCAGGGCCTTGGCAGAGTTCGTTGCGGAATGGACCCCAACGCCAGACGAAGAGGTTCAAGAAAAAACTCTCCCCGGCAAGGAAATCGATCAGGAATGGAGTATGTACTTTGACGGGGCTTTTTCGCTGCAAGGCGCCGATGCCGGCGTGCTGCTTGTCGCACCCACCGGAGAGCACCTTAAGTACGTAATCCAAATGCATTTTCCCCAGGAGAGTTCGACGAACAACACTGCGGAGTATGAGGGCTTGCTTGCCGGTCTCAGGATCGCGGCAGACCTTGGTATCAAAAAGCTCGTCATCAGAGGCGATTCACAGCTTGTCGTCAGGCAAGTTAACAAGAGTTATTAGAGTCCATTGATGCAAGCCTACGTGGATGAAGTGAGAAAAATGGAAGAGCACTTTGACGGTCTGCAAATGGAGCACATCCCTCGTGCCGAGAACAGTATTGCTGACGACCTGTCAAAGTGTGCCGCCCTCAAGTTGCCTGTGGAACAAGGAACTTTTGTGCTCCATTTGACTCAACCATCCGTGGCGCCATCAATGCGGCAAGAAAAGAGAAGAACGTTGAATTCTGGTCAGTACTTCCCGGCAGAGCTCCCGGGAGCCGCCGGCAAGGAAGTTGCCGGGATCAAAGACATGCCTGCCGGGGAACAACATGCTCCAGCAGGGGCTCAGGCCCTTGCCGAGCCCCAGGCTCCAGCATGGGCACAGCACATTGTCCATTTCCTTCAGATAGGAGAACTCCCGGAGGAACAGGAAGAAGTGGAAAAGGTAGCCCGTCGGTCTGTTATGTACAAGTTCGTCGATGACGTCCTGTACAGAAAGAGACCAAACGGTGTGAAATTGAAGTGTATTCCTCGGGAGGATGGACTAGAGCTGTTGACAGAAATACATGGAGGCATATGTGGCTCTCACATAGGATCAAGAGCACTTGTCGGGAAAGCATTCCGGCAAGGTTTCTTTTGGCCCACCGCTCTCCAGGATGCAACTGCACTAGTAACCAAGTGTGAAGCGTGCCAGTTTCATTCAAAGAAATCGCATCAGCCAGCTCATGCTCTTCAGACGATCCCTCTCTCCTGGCCATTTTTGGTCTGGGGGCTCGACATACTGGGCCCTTTCCCCAATGCTACCGGGGGCTTTGAGTACTTGTATGTTGCTATCGACAAGTTCACAAAGTGGCCGGAGGTGGAAGCAGTGAGGCAGGTGACAGCACAATCAGCCGTCAAGTTCTTTAAAGGGATAGTTTGCCGTTTCGGTGTGCCCAACAGGATCATCACCGACAATGGCACGCAATTCACAAGTCGCGCCTTCATGCAGTACGTCCAAGACCTTGGCAGCAAAATTTGTTTTGCCTCTGTTGCTCACCCGAGAAGCAATGGTCAAGCGGAGAGGACCAATGCTGAAGTGCTGCGCGGTCTCAGGACCAGAACCTTTGACAGGCTGAGAAAGTGCGGAAGACGCTAGATTGATGAATTGCCGGCGGTTCTTTGGTTAATCAGAACGACACCAAATCGAGCCACTGGCCAGACACCCTTCACTCTGGTCTACGGAGCAGAAGCAGTTCTCCCCACACAACTCACGTACGGATCACCTCGAGTGCTCTCTTATGATGAGCTTGAGCAAGAGCAACTGCGGCAAGATGACGCTATGCTCCTTGAGGAGAATCGTCTTCAGGCTGCTGTGCGAGCCGCATGCTACCAGCAAGCTTTACGCCGCTACCATAGCCGCAAAGTTCATGCCCGAAGCCTTGAGGAAGGCGACCTTGTTCTTCGGCGGATTCAGTCCGCCAAGAATTCAAACAAGTTGACGCCGAAGTGGGAAGGCCCCTATCGGGTAGTACGAGTCACCAGGCCCGGCGCTGCCCGCTTGGAGACCGAAGATGGTGTTCCAGTGAGCAATTCCTTGAATATCGAACATCTTCGCAAGTTCTACCCATAGGGCACGGTTGCCGGGGGCCCCCGACAACCACCCTTTTGTACAAGTCTTGCCAGCAAGGCGTATAATCCTTTGTACAAAGCCAGGCACAGACCCTGAGCACAGATGAATAAGTTTAAGTGTTGTGCAGTTCCTTATTGATTTTCATGTTTATATATATATATATATGCATGTTTGTCTAAGATGTTGTATGACACTTGCTTCCGGTAAGTTCTAACGAACCGCCAAGGTTTCATATCTTTATTTTCTCTTCTTTCTTTTTCTCAAAAGACAGAAGGGTTCCTCACGTGCACGTTTGCCGGGGGGGGGGGAGAAGGAGGATATGGGTACCAGTTGGCGACGTTCAGAATTGACGCTCACCGGAGGAAGGACAGCGACAGAAAGCTAAGTTCTAAAACTTAGAGCGAGTTTCCTTTATTGCAAAGTTATTTTCCTTGGATGATTTCGACTTTTGTATGGAAAACCTGCACGCGAAAGAACCCTTGTTGTAATCGGTTGCGCCCTTATTTTGTTTCGAGTCCGCTCAACAATTTAAGTGGCTGCACTGAGAACGCCAAGGAGCCCTGCCGGCCGCTGCACCTCCGGCAGGCTGCTGAAGTCCCGCACCCAGCGCTCGCGGCAGGTTGCGCACCGGCAAGTTTTTTTTAGTAAGCGTTGGGTGAACTCCATACATAAAGGAATCAGACAAGGGAGATAGCATACATATATCCAAACATAACAAGTTATATTACACTAATACGTTGCCACAGTTCTAACTTAAGACTTAATTGTTTTTGGCATGAAATGGCGACGGCAAGAAGAGGTGGAGCAGCTAATCTCTGCGCTGGCCTTCGACCCTTTTGATTGAGTCCACCTTCTCAAGGATGGGCGCGACAAGCTCCTCAAGTGCCTTGAGGTATGCGTCCTTTGGCAGACGGCCGAGCACGTTGGTGAGGTCGATGCCAGGATTATTGTGCACCACCTTGATGAGTACCTTGCGGAGGACGGCCCGGCAAAGCTGGCGGCATTCGTTGGCTAGTTGGGTCGCCCGGTTAGACTGAAGCAGCTTCAGAGCATCAATGATGCTTTCGAAGAACATCGTCAACCTGGCACTCAAAGATATCCTTTCTTCGGAGGAATATCTGAAGTTTGACAGGCCCATGGTTGACAGTTCTGCCGTGAGTTTCTCTGCAGCATCGACGAGGCGTTCAGTCCAGATTTGCACGCCCTTCTCGTAGTCAACTTGGGCGGCGGCAGCGCTCTTGAGCAGGTTCCTCTCTTCCTGGAGATCTTTGCATAGGGCCTTCTCACGGGCCCTGCCGTCCTTGAGAGACTTCTCCAACGTGGTCAGCTTCAACCCCAGATCGGCAATGGCATCATTTGCTGAAGAGAGCTGCTTGGTCTTGCCAGACATGGCAACTTGCATCTCCGCCAGGGTGTGGAGGGTTTTTCCCCTGTCGCTTTTGAGCGTCGAGAGCTCCTTGCCGTGTTCTTCAAGATCCACTTCCAGTTTCTTGACTTTGTCACTCAGCTCATTCTTGGCGGCCTCTGCAGCCTTGGCAGCATCGACGGCCTCCTTGAGCTTGCCGGCGTGATCTACAGTTAGAGCTTCGAGCGCCTCCTTGTGCTTCTGCTCCAGCTCCTGGGTCTGCCGCGCGACAAGCTTCTCGATATCTTCATCTTTGTTGCGAAGCTTAGCGGCGAGCGCCTGCTCATGTGCGGCAAGGTCTTCCTCGTGAGCATCAAGCGCAATGCGACGCGCCGTCAGGAGAGCATCTTCAGCAGCAATTCTTTGCGTAGCTTCCTCTTGCGCCTTCTCCATGTCAGATTGTTTCAATAGGATCTCTGTCCAGTTTTGGCTCACTTGCTCCCGGCTGGCAGTCAACTCTTGGAGGGCCTCGGCGTACCAGACTTGCATTTGTTCGACGCGCCTCTGAAAATCTGCTTCGGCCGCCTCGACAACTGCCATTCTGGAATTTGCTTTCTCTTTCCGAGCACGGTGAAGTGCCTGGAGCTTGCGGAAATTTTCGCCCATGGCCTGAAGGAGCTGATCCTCTTCAGATTTGCCACTGCTGGTGCTTGGATCATCAACAATCTCGAGCCAAGCAGCGGCGATGACTTCTTCATCGAAGACTTCCCCTTCGGCCGGTGCCCGAATGCTTCCCGTCCCCGGCAAGTTGACAAACAGGTCCTCGCCGACTTTGAGATATTTGCTGGATGAGGGGCCTTCGGATGTTGACGGTTGATCCTCAGCAACCGCCTCTAGGGGGCTCCGTGGCCGGCGCAGTGCCTAGCGCTCCTGCGGCAGGAATGCCGTCAGTACGGTCACCAGCCTCCTTGCCGCCCTCTTCAGTAGACTCCTTGGCGGGTTCCTCCTGTGCAGTCTTGGCGGCCTCATCGGCAAAAGCACCGCCTGCTTCTACGGTGGCATCCATGGCGGCCTCGCTGGCAGCGATTTTGTTGGCTTCCGCGGCAACATCCCTGGCGGTCTCCTCGATGATAGTGTCGATGTCCATGTGTTCCATCTTAGGGAATTCTAAAAGACAAGGGAGAGAAACAGAATGAGATCAAGATTGAAGTTCAAGAAGACAAAAGAAAGAGAGATAAAGGAAAGAATAGCAAGCGCACTGAGGCAATTGGTTACCTGCATCGAGCTGTCGAGAGGTGGCCTCGCCCCTCCCGGCAACCTCGGTTGCCGAGGGTAGGATGCCAGTATCCATGGTTGTCAGCTCCTCCTCAACCAAGACAAGCTCGTCGGTGTGATCTCTTGCCGGGGATGCGCTTGAGGGCGATGTGGTTGACAGAGGTGGCGCAACGAGGGTATCTCCTGATAACTCCCTTTGTTGCCGTCCTTCTCCTGCAAGCCCAAAGATATCAGCGGCAAGGATAGGAACCTCAGCGTTCCCCAATGGAAAAAGAGTAATAAAGTTATGCTGGGGGCTGCGTCGAGGAATAAGATCCGGGCTGATGGTAGTAGTTTCCGGCGCGCTCGTGAAGCCTGCCGGGGGCTCGTCGCCCGTGGAAGTCTTTGCCCTCTTCGCCATCCTCTCCGCCAAGGTTTCTGCATCACTGCAGAGACAATACAAGCAAGTCAATAAGATTGATCCAGAATTTGGAAGATAAAAGCTGTGGCAAGATACTCACTCTTCCTCTTCTCGCTATGGACTGAAGCCGAAGATGTCGAAATCGACCTCTGTTGCAGTGTCTGTGTGGGGAGGCAGAGGAAGGGTCCTAGGTCGCTTGGCTGTAGCAGGCACGGGGGGTTGGCATGTTTCCACCACCTCAGCCCCCGGTGCGGTAGTGCGAGACACCCCTGCCGCCTCAGCAGTTGCCGCTGGTGTGGGTCTCGCACGCCGCGCAGGTTGCTGTCGAACTCCTTGCCGCGACGCAGTCTTGCCGGCCGCTTCCTTGCCGGGAGCCTCGCTGCTTGAGGAAGGATGGCTTGCCGGGATGCTAGATGCAGCTTTTCGAAGAACACGCTTTGTCTTCTTTGGAGCTGGAAGCTCTTCTTGCGGTTTTTCTTCGGCCGCCTCTTCGTCGGACGAGCTCTCAGCGGCTGTGCTGCTCTGTCCCCCGGCAGCTTTGTCCTTCTCGGCAGGATTTTCTTCCACCACTACCTCTGCGTCACTAGTTTCCCATTCTGTGAAGCCGACGCTGCCAGCCTCCGTGGCAAGATTCGCCTCCTCCGCCCTAGTGGCGATATATGCCACCTCTTCGTCGGTAGTAGCTCGGATGAGGTCTGCTTCTTCCCGGACGGCCCTTTCCGTCAAGTTATCAAAGAACTTCTGTGCCTCTTCCTCGGATGGCTCAACCCATGTCGCGTCGAGACTGTGGGCATTGAACAGTGGCATGGTGGTGATAATAGACCCCAGGGCAGAGTTGTTGCACAGAGGGACAATTCTTGCCGGCAATCGATGCTTGTTGTCGCGCTGGAATAGCCTTTGACAGAGAGCACCAAGTTGCATAGCAATCAAATTGTTGTTCAATCCGGGGCGCAATCTCATGATGTCTGCTGCGTTTCGGTATTCCCAAGATGGTCTCCCTTTATTCTGCAAGGGGGCAATGCGGCGGCGGAGGAAATCAAAGCCAATCATCTCCATTGTTAGCCCGGCAGCTTTCAGGTGAAGGATCCTGGTGGTGGCGATTGTGAGTTTTTCATCTTCAGCAGCGAGATCGCTCCAGCCACTGCCGCGGACCACTTTCTGCTGTCGAGGCAGACAGAACGGATGGGGATCTGCCTCCTGGATCCAGCACCACTCAGCCCGCCATTCGTCCCACTTCTCGCGGTAAACCCCTTCTGGGTATATTTCCTTATTCCAAGCCCTTGGAATCCAGGCGATAGAACCAGAGAGGGCCT
Organism: Thinopyrum elongatum; assembly: GCA_011799875.1. NCBI lineage: Eukaryota > Viridiplantae > Streptophyta > Magnoliopsida > Poales > Poaceae > Thinopyrum > Thinopyrum elongatum. The sequence continues at coordinate 215,547,850 of CM022303.1, forward strand.
CCCTTTTTGGATACGAGGGAAAAAGTAGTGGCGGAAAAGGGTAGTACTGGGAACCACTCCGGCAACATTTTCACAAAGATGGGCAAAGATGGACATGCACAGTACCGCATTCGGCGTGAAATCAAGAAGATGGAAGCCGTATGTGTACATAATGTCGTTGAAAAAGTCAGAAAATGGGGGACAGAGCCCGCAATAGAAATAAGCAGCAAAGAAGGGATATCTGTCTGACCCGCTCTTGGAGCAATAACCTGGAATCACGCGAGTGGAGAGGTGAGCCTGCGTCTCCCTCGCCCACATACACTGGTACCGCCCCTTTAGAGCTTTCGCATCAAGCGACAGGGCGAAGACGACGTGCTTCTTCCGCATCTTCGCCAGCTCGTTCTCCGGGACGTCGGCTTTCGTCTCCTTGCCCTTGCCTTTGCTAGCCTTGGGTGGCATGACGAATGCAGGGGCGGAAGCCGGGGATGGAGCGGGCGTGGAGGCGACGGGCGGTTGGGGAAGGCTTTGCTCTGAGCTCGAGAGAAGGAAGACAATGGCGACGACCAGATTGAGAAGAAGAGGGAGGTAAATAGGTTCTGCCTTTGCAGTTTCCCTTTTTATGGGGAAGGTGCGGGGCCGCCTCTTTTACTCCCCAATGTGAATGCACCTCTGCAGGCGCATTGCAGTTGCAGCCTTTGACGCACGCTTCCCATGTCGCGTGTTCAGCGCGCGTAGTGGGGGGCACAGTAAACGGGATATTTACGAGCGGTTAATTCCCTGCCTCGTGTGCCCGTGCACTGTTTGGGCCTAGCCCAACAACGCCTCGCACTCGTGTGTGGCCTAGGCCCAGGGGCTCCTGTCGGTGTACTAAGTATTGGGCCATTAGTACCCTGTACTTGTGCACGGGCAGTTGTAGCCATACTCGCGGCAAGGCTTGTCGGGGAACAGTTCGAGGTTGACTCAGGCTACCAGAGAAATTCTCAAGTCAAAGATCTGAGGGTCAGCAGATAAGGAGAGCTAGAATCCGAAAGCCAGCTTCCCCGGCAAGATCTTGCCGGGGTGGCCTACGAAGCCCGGCAAGATTCGGCGCCCGGTAAGGTTCGGCGCCCGGCAAGGTTCGGCACCCGGCAAGATTCTGTCGCTGTGCCACCGCTCTGGCACAGCAACAAGCCCGACATTCTGGGTCCTTCTTTGCATGCGTGGCAACGCGCCAGTGGAGGAGAGCTTAAGCGGTGCTGATGGGATGGCCCCTTTTTCCATCCCTAAGAAAGTGAGGACACCTAAACGGACATCTCACGGTGCATTAAATGCGTTCGTCCTAATCCGTCAGGGGTTAGGTATGATGACCCTGTAGCTACTTTACACCTCAATGTATGTACATTTTGCCACTGTGGTGACCCCTTTGAGCGTATAAAAGGAGGCCCAAGGCGACTGCTACAGGGGAGGGGGATCTTTTAGCCCATTCTGCATGCGTAGCTGCTCTTTGAACATACTGTTCATTGCGAGCGCTCTTGGAGCCTGGGTTCAAGAACACTCATAATTAAACAAGGCAGGAGTAGGGTTTTACGCTGATCAGTGGCCCGAACCTGGGTAAAATCGCCCCGCGTCGATCGTTGGTTCTGCTCTTTGCGCATACCTCTCCCCCCGCCGAATCGTAAAGGGATTCCTTGAGAGTCCCATAGGTGTCGCACGCCGACAGAAACTGTGCTCCGAGTGGCAGAATTTAGTGTTCTGAGCGCTTTTCGGCCGGTTACGCCTTCAAGACGATCTCGGATGAAGGAGCACTCTACATGGATTGTCTTCGTCTCGTCGAGCCGATCGATTTTCATATATAAATCGTCTCAATCCGAGGTCGTATGCGACCTGGAGAGGCAAATCAAGATCATGCTATATTTTCAGTCGAGAAATCCGAGTAAAAAGCTTGCCAGCAAAAGGAAAAGCTTGCCGGCGTGGAAGCTTACTAGTGTGAAAGCTTGCCGGTGTGGAAACCTTGTCGGTGTGAAAGCTTGCCGGGATGGAAACCTTGCCGGTGTGAAAGCTTGCCGGGGTGGAAAGCTTGCCGGGGTGGAAAGCTTGCCGGGATGGAAAGCTTGCCGGGGTGGAAACCTTGCCGGCGTGGAAACCTTGCCGGGGTGGAAATCTTGCCGGGGTGGAAAGCTTGCCGGGGTGGAAACCTTGCCGGCGTGGAAAGCTTGCTGTCAAAGTCAATCCGACCATAAGTTGCAGATGGGCTCGAAAGATTATTCAGACGACCTCGGATGGAAAAGTGTTCTACATGGAAGTTGTGCGTATCGTCGAAACGGTCAACTTTTCTTTTGGAGTCATCATCATCAGAGATAGTATACAGCTTGCAAAGTTGTTACAAGACTCAGACAGTTCAGAAAACTGCACAATTGAATCCGACCCACAGTTAAAGATGGGCCCTAAAAGTCATAAAGATGACCTTAAAAGGAGAAGTGGCTCACGATTCATTATGCAGATCATCGAGACGGACAAGTTTGATGTTGAACTCGACTCTATCTGAGTTAGTATGCGATTTCTATAGCCCACGCAAGAAGCAGGACAGAAGTATGCGACAGATTCGAGCCAAATCCGAGTTTGACTAGAACTAGGATTTTTTTTAGGACGTGAATTGATGTAATATTCTTGAAAGGAAAGCCTATATGAATCCTTTACTTGTACGGGAAGTCCAGCCGCCTCTTATATATGTTTGGGGTGACGGCCGATTGAACAACACACAATCGATCTATCAATATATCACCTTTTACCTTTACCTTTATCTCTCGCCCTTGTTCTTCTTCTTCCTCGTTCTTCGTTTGTTCTTCTAGTTGCAGGGCGGTGATCCACGAGGCCCTAGGGGCGATCAGGTCGACCTAGGGCAACCCATAGCCGCCGCGCGCCCTGATGGGGTCCCCCCCGGGCGTGTGGGGTTTCGGGTCCTGAAAAGCACCCGCCGGATTGCTTGCGTACCGCGCTTCCGGACGGGTCTCCTTCGACGTGAGCTGCGGTGCATCACCCTCAGCATTGGAGGAACACGGTGACGTGTTCGTGTGTCAACATGGAGTAATAGTAGTAGATGCAGAATCGTTTCGGTCTACTTGCCATGGACGTGATGCCTATATTCATGATCATTGCCTTATATATCATCAGAACTTTGTGCTTTTCTATCAATTGCTCAACAGTAATTTGATTACCCACCGTATGCTATCTTCAAGAGATAAGCCTCTAGTGAAACCTATGGCCCCCGGATCTATTTTCCATCATATATTTTCAGATCTATATGTTGGGAAACATTGCATGGAAAACAAAAAAAATTCTACGCACACGCAATGATCTATCCATGGAGATGCATAGCAACGAGGGGGAGAGTGTGTCTATGTACCCTCGTAGACCGTAAGCGGAAGTGTTTCACAACGCGGTTGATGTAGTCGAACTTCTTCGCGCTTCAACCGATCAAGTACCGAACGCACGGCACCTCCGGGTTCTGCACACATTCAGCTCGGTGACGTCCCTCGCCTTCTTGATCCAGCAAGATGTCGAGGTAGTAGATGATTTCCGTCAGCACGATGGCGTGGTGACGGTCATGGTGAAGTGATCTCCGCAGGGCTTCGCCTAAGCACTACGAAAATATGACCGGGGGTGTAAACGGTGGAGGGGGGCGCCGCACACGGCTAGGCAATTGTCTAGGGTGTGCTAGGCGCCCCCCTCCCACATATATATAGGTGGGAGAGAGGGAGGTAGGAGCAGCCATAGGAGGCACGCAAGTAGGAGGAATCCTACTTGGAGTCCCTCCCAAGCCGTGCCCCACCAGCCATATATAACCGAGGGGGAAGGAAAGAGGGGGGAGAGTGAAGGAAGTCGGAATCCTAATCCACACTTTCCTTTCCCTTCTCCCCTTTCCTTCTCCTCCTTAGGCCGGCCTATATGGGGGGCGCACCAGCCCCTCATGGCTGGTGCGTTTCCCCTCTTGGCCCATAAGGCCCATATCTTTTGCCAGGGGTGCCCGGAACCCCTTCCGGTGACCCGATAAGTATCCGGTACCCCCCGAAACACTTCCGGTATCCGAATACCATCGTCCTATCTATCAATCTTTACCTCTCGACCATTTTGAGACTCCTCGTCATGTCCGTGATCTCATCCGGGACTCCGAACAACATTCGGTCACCAAATCACATAACTCATATAATACTATATCGTCAACGAACGTTAAGCGTGCGGACCCTATGGGTTCGAGAACTATGTAGACATGACCGAGACACCTCTCCGGTCAATAACCAATAGCGGAACCTGGATGCCCATATTGGCTCCTACATATTCTACGAAGATCTTTATCGGTCGAACCGTTATGACAACATACGTAATTCCCTTTGTCCATCGGTATGTTACTTGCCCGAGATTCGATCGTCGGTATCTTCATACCTAGTTAAATCTCGTTACCGGCAAGTCTCTTTACTCGTTCCGTAATACATCACCTCGTGACTAACTCCTTAGTCGTTTGCTTGCAAGCTTATGATGTGTATTACCGAGAGGGCCCAGAGATACCTCTCCGATACTCGGAGTGACAAATCCTAATCTCGATCTATGCCAACTCAACAAACACCTTCAGAGATACCAGTAGAGCATCTTTATGATTACCCAGTTACGTTGTGACGTTTGATAGCACACAAGGCATTCCTCCGGTATCCGGGAGTTGCATAATCTCATAGTCGAAGCAATATGTATTTGACATGAAGAAAGCAATAGCAATAAACTGAACGATCAATATGCTAAGCTAACGGATGGGTCTTGTCCATCACATCATTCTCCTAATGATTGATGTTGGCTTGAACTATGTTGGTATTTTCCCAAAGAGGAAGGGATGATGCAGCATAGCAATGGTAGGTATTTCCCTCAGTGATGAGACCAAGGTTATCGAACCAGTAGGAGAACCAAGCAACACTACGTAAACAGCACCTGCACACAAAGAACAAATACTTGCAACCCGTCGTCTTAAAGGGGTTGTCAATCCCTTTCGGGTAACGGCGCCAGAAATCGGCAAACGGGCGTGAGAAAGTTGTAATAGATTGATAGATGCAAATAAAAACAAATAAAATTTAGCGAGGTATTTTTGGGTTTTTGATAATATAGATCTGAAAATAAAAGTGGCAAATAAATAAAAAGGCAAATAGCAAAATAGATCCCAACAAGCACACCGCAAAAAGAGTTACATCAAATAGATCTCCAAGAGACCATTGTATTGAGAACCAAAAGAGAGAGGAAGCCATCTAGCTACTGCCTACGGACCCGTAGGTCTACAATGAACTACTCACGCATCATCGGAGAGGCACCAATGAGGATGATGAACCCCTCCATGATGATGTCTAGATTGGATCTGTGGTTTCTGGAACTTGCGGCGGCTGGAATTGATTTTCGTCGACTCCCCTAGGGTTTCTGGAATATTGGGGTATTTATAGAGCAAAGAGGCGGTGCGGGAGGCGGCCGAGGTGGGCACAACCCACCTGGGCGCGCCTGGGCCCCCAGGCGCGCCCTGGTGGGTTGTGCTCCCCTCGGAGTCCCCCTCGGGTACTTTCTTGGCCCAACTTGTGTCATCTGGTCTAGAAAAAATCACCAAAAAGTTTCGCTGCATTTGTACTCCGTTTGGTATTGATTTTCTGCGAAGTAAAAAACAAGCAAAAAACAGCAACTGGCACTGGGCACTATGTCAATAAGTTAGTCCCAAAAAATGATATAAATTTGCTATAAAATGATTGTAAAACATCCAAGAATGATAATATAATAGCATGGAACAATCAAAAATTATAGATACGTTGGAGACGTATCAGCATCCCCAAGCTTAATTCCTGCTCGTCCTCGAGTAGGTAAATGATAAAAACAGAATTTTTGATGTGGAATGCTGCCTAACATGTTCATCACATATTCTTTTCTTGTAGCATGGACATTTGGACTTTTATATGATTCAAAGCAATAGTCTAGTTTTGACATGAAGATTTCAATACTCAAGCATATCAACAAGCAACCATGTCTTTCAAAATATCAACACTAAAGCAAGTTATCCCTAGCCCATTATGCTCAATCATTGATCCATTCATGAAACACACTCGCATATGAGCTACACCCAATGCTCAAGTATGATCATAGTGCCCCTTAGTTGGTGCTTTATAAGAGAATATGGAGACTCAAAATAAAAATTGCATAAAGTAAAAGAAAGGCTCTTCGCAGAGGGAAGTAGGGATTTGTAGAGGTGCCAGAGCTCAAAGCGAAAAAAGTAGAGATACAACATTTTGGGTGGCATGCTTTTCCTGTCAACGAAAACGATTGGGTAGTTCCCAATACTTTCCATGCTAGATATATCATAGGCGGTTCCCAAACAAAAAATAAAGTTTATTCCTTTTTCCACCATACTTTCACTTTCCATGGCTAGCCGTATCCACGGGTGCCCTCCATACCAACACTTTCCAAGGAATTTATTATTTGACAACATAAAGTAAATTTATTTTTCATTTCAAGACTGGCATCCCTAATACCTTTGTCGTACTCTCGTGCAATGACAAGTGAATAAACACTCATCTTGAGAATAACACATCTAGCATGAAAATATATCAGCCACCCCCTACCGTTTCATGAGCGGTACAAGCACACAAAAGATAAATTTATTTTGAAATTAGAGATGGCACATACAAATTTGCTTAGAACGGCACGAAAATACCGCATATAGGTAGGTATAGTGGACTCATATGGCAAAACTGGTTTAATGATTTTGGATGCACAAGTAGTGATCATACTTAGTGCAAATGAAGGCTAGCAAAAGATTGAGAAGCATCCAACCAAGAAACGAAAAATCTCATAAGCGAGCATTAAGCATAACTAACACCGAATAATGCACCACAAGTAGGATGTAATTTCATTGCATAACTATTGACTTTCGTGCTTGCATAGGGAATCACAAACCTTAACACCAATATTCTTACTAAAGCATAATTACTCATCAACATGACTCACATATTATATCAACATATCGCAAAACTATTACAAGGAATCAAGTTTATTTTGTCCAATGATCTTCATGAAAGTTTTTATTATATCCCTCTTGAATATCTATCACTTTTGGACTAATTTCATTTGTTGCTTTTGATAGCTCAAACAAATCTAAGTGAAGAACATGAGCATAAAATTTTCTTCTCTCAAAATAATTTAAGTGAAGCAAGAGAGAATTTCTAAATTTTTTTTTACTAACTCTCAAATAAATCTAAGGGAAGCATGAGAGCATTTCTTCAAAAGTACTAAAGCACACCGTGCTCAAAAAGATATAAGTGAAGCACTAGAGCAATTCCATAGCTCATAAAGATTTAAGTGAAGCATAGAGAGCAATTCTAACAAGTCATAGCATAATTTTGGCTCTCTCAAATAGGTGTGTATAGCAAGGATTCATGACTAAAAATAAAAAACAAAACAAGCAAAGACTCATATCATACAAGACGCTCCAAGCAAAACTCATGATATGTGACAAATAAAAATATAGCTCCAAGTAAAATACCGATGGTCGTTAGAAGAAAGAGGGGATGCCACTTGGGCATCCCCAAGCTTAGTTGCTTGCTTCTCTTTGTATAATGGCTTGGGGTGCCATGGGGCATCCCCAAGCTTAGGCTCTTCTTACTCCTTAATCCTTCATCCATCGTGATCTCACCCAAAACTTGAAAACTTCAATCGCACAAAACTCAACAAAACCTTCGTGAGATCCGTTAGTATAAGAAAACCAATCTTTACTTTAAGTACTGTAGAAAACCCATTCAAATTTTGTTCTTGCATTATATCTACTGTATTCTAACTTTAACATGGCTCATACCCCCCAATAAAAACCATAGATTCATCAAAATAAGCACACAATGCAAAGAAAACAGAATCTGTCAAAAACAGAATAGTCTGCAAAGATACGAATTGTTATCATACTTATGTAAATCAAAAAATTCTGAAAAATTTGTAAAACGGAGGAAATTTGTATATAAATCTTGTGTAAAAAATTCAGAATTTTTTGTCGCTTATGTGAATTTCTAAAATTATTTTACTGGACACAAAAGTTTATGTTTTCCAACAAGATCAAATCAACTACCACCAAAGCTATCCTAAAGGCTTTACTTGGTACAAACACTAATTAAAACATAAAAAACACAATCATAACAGTAACATAATTATGCAAACACCCAAGAACAAAAATAAAAAGACAAAAATAAATTGTATTCATTGGGTTGCCTCCCAACAAGCGCTATCGTTTTACGCCCTTAGCTAGGCATAATGCAAAGATCTAAGTATTGTCATCTTTGTTTCTAGATCCATAAGATGCCCTCATGATTGATTCATATGGTGGCTTAATTATTGTTCTAGGGAAGTGTCCCATACCCTTTCTCAAAGGAAATTGGAATTAGATGTTCCCTTCTTTCATATCAATCACGGCACCTATAGTGCGCAAAAACGGTCTACCAAGAATAATTGGACAAGACGGATTGCAATCAATATCAAGAACAATAAAATCTATGGGCACATAATTCCTATTTGCAAGAATAAGAACATCATTAATTCTTTCCATAGGCTTTTTAATAGTAGAATCCGCCAAGTGCAAATTTAAAGAACATTCTTCAATCTCGGTAAGACCAAGCACATCACATAAAGATTTCGGAATTGTAGAAACACTAGCACCCAAATCACATAAAGCAAAACACTCATAATTTTTAATCTTGACTTTGATAGTAGGTTCCCATTCATCATGTAATTTTCTAGGAATTGAAATCTCTAATTCCAACTTTTCTTCCAAAGCTTTCATCATAACATTAACAATATGTTTAGTAAAAGCTTTATTTTGTTCATAGGCATGGGGTGAATTTATCATGGATTGCAACAAAGAAATACAAGCAATCAAAGAGCAATTATCATAATTAAAGTCTTTGTAATCCAAAAGAGTTGGCACATCACTAGTTAAAGTTTTGACCTCTCCAAACCCACTTTTATCAATTTTCTCAACAAGATTTTCAGCCTCGAAATTATCGGGACGCCTTATAGCTAAAGTTGACTCTTCTTCAGTCCCTTTTTCATCAATTTTAATTTTACTAAACAAGGAATCAATAGAAGAAACACCAATCACTTTAAGATCTTCATCATTTTTATGAAAGCAATCACTGGAAAACACTTTTTCTAGAAATTCTCTTACTTTCATCCATAGAAACATATAAAGCTTTAATTGATTCTTCAACCTTAGGCACAAAAATTTTCATCTTGAGATTTTCTACATCATGAGAAATTCTATCAACGCTTCTAGACAAATCATCAATCTTACTCAATTTTTATTCCATCGTAGTGTTAAAAGTCTTTTGAGCATTGATAAATTATTTAATATTATTCTCAAAATCAAAGGTGTTCCTATTATTATTATAAGAAGCATTACCATAAAAATTACCATAATTGTTAGAGGAATTACTAGGAAAAGGCCTAGGATTAAAATTACCTCTATAAGCATTGTTATTGAAATTGTTTCGAGAGATAAAATTCACATCTACGGCATCACTATTTTGCTCAATCAAAGTAGACAAAGGCACATCATTAAAATCAATAGGAGCACTTTCATTAGCAACCAATTTCATAAGAGCATCAACTTTTTCACTCAAAGAAGAAATTTCTTCAACCGAATTAACCTTTTTACTAGTAGGAGCTCTTTCGGTATGCCATTGTGAATAATTTGCCATAATATTGTCTATCAATTTAGTATCTTCACCCAAAGTAATTTCCATAAAAGTACCACCCACGACGGAATCAAAAAGATTTCTAGAAACAAAATTCAATCCCGCATAAAAAAATTGTATGATCATCCAAAGATTTAAACCATGAGTAGGACAATTTCTTAGCATCAATTTCATTCTTTCCCAAGATTGCGCAACATGTTCATGCTCAAGTTGCTTAAAATTCATGATTTGTGTAACACCCCCAGTGGTTAACTACAGTAATCCCCTTTTGATTATGCCAAGTCATCATGATCAACAGTGCTTAATCATCATTAGTAACATATCCCTTGTCAAATTCAAATTCAAATGGAAATTCAAAACTAAAAGTGGAAAATAAAAGTTGTTCAACATAGAAACTAAAATGTTCATAATATTGTAAATATTCCAGAGACAATTATAAAATTATAACCAACATTCACTAAATTAATTAATTGACTCAAACAAGAACAAAACAGGAGTAATTAATCCATATTCATTTATTGAAAATCCAAATAAAATTCAGTTACTTCCAAACCAATTTCTAACAGTGAATAAAACTGCACTATAAATATGTGGCTAGTTCACCTATTTTTCAAAAGTCTATTTGGGGCTAAACAATTTGGAAGGTAGCAAATAAAAAGGGAAAACAGAAAAGAAAAGACAGAAAAGGAAATAAAGAAAATGAAAAAAAGCACTGTGTGCGCGGCCCAAGTGAACTACAGGCCGGCCCAGCCCAGCGCGGTCTCCTTCAACCTACTGCTCCCCCCTCATGCGCTGTCGCCCTCTGTCGCTCGCCTGCGCGTCCCCGGGCCTGCCCCCCCCCCTCGCTCCTCGCGACAGCGCGCCGAGCCGCCCGCTTCTGGTAGATAAGGGCTAGCCCCGCGCCCTCTGGCCTCTCTCTCGCCTCACTCTCTCCCCCTCTTCCTCTCTGCTCCTCCCTGAGCGCCACCGCCGCCAGCTCGCGGTCATCGGTACGGCTAGGAGCCATCCCGCGCCGTGTGACCACGTCCAGGAGGACCACCGTCGACCGCCTCGTCGTCTGCGTCCTCCCATTCGATCGAAGCAGCCCCGCAGCGTCGCCATCGGGCCGTCTTCCTCGCCGGACGCCGCTGCCTCACCGTCGTCGATTTGCTCCCTCCGAGCCCTCCGGCTTCCCCGAGACCTCCCTCGACCTCCACTGTGAGCACCCGGTCCTCGCCGACCTCCCATCTCTCTCTCTCGCGTCCCGTAGCCTAGTCGATGTCGCTGCCGTGCTGCCACCGCCGTCGGGCTCGGTCGTCGCCGGCGTTAGAGCCATCTCCCGGATGAACCAGTGGCATGGGTGGATGCGCGGCTTCGCGCTGATCCGATCCCTGCCCTCCGCCGCTTGAATAGGTCGCCGGAGCGCAACTCCGGTGAGCCGCCACCGTGTCGGGCCTCGCCGCCGGCCTCTCCCAGGCGCGCGCTGGTTTTAAACCAGCCGGCCGACTCACTGACATGCGGGCCCGCCCGGTGGTTAATTAGCCCCTAACCCCCTGCTAACTCCACTGACTACTGGGCCCCAGGCCACTAACTAATTTGGTTTAGTTAAATAAAAATTGTTAACTGGATCTGTGAGTATGACATGTGGGCCCCCACTTTGACTGTTGACTTGCTGACTATGCTTGGTGACTCAACCTGGACCCCACCTGTCATACTCTAGGGCTAGCTGAGTCTGGGTATAAAAAGTATCTGCACTGTTCTGGATAATGTTTTGGATAATTCAAATTAAATAAATAAATAAATTCAAAAAATGTTTAAATCTTTAGAAATTCATATAAAATAAACCGTAACTCCGATGAAAATATTTATATATGAAAAATGCTCAGAACGACGAGACGAATCCGAATACGCGGTCTGTTCGTCCGCCACATCTCCCTAACTATCCGAACCTGGAACCGTTCCCCTCCGGTCATCTGTCTGACAAATGTCCGAAACCGGGAAAACATTCCCAGATGGATTCCCCCTTCCTCGGTGACGTGTAACCATACGTTAGGACACACCCGACGCTGCGTATTGTCATGCATCTGTCTGCTTGTATTTACTGTTTCTTCCCGCTCTTCCTATTCGCTAGACCCCGAGACCGCTGACGATGTCCTGAAGACCGACGCCACCGTTGACAACCTTGCCCTTGCCGCCGAGCAACCGGGCAAGCCCCCCTTTGATCATCCCGATATTGCCCATTCTATTTTCTCATGCTTGCATTAGAATTGCTGCTGCTACTGCTTTACCTATTCTGATGCATAGCCTGTTTACTGTAACCTGCTGTTGATAATTACCTGCATATCCTAAACTGCTTAGTATAGGCTGGGTAGAGACCTATTAGTGACCCTGCTAGTCCCGACTGCCCCGCTGGATTATCTGAAGACCCGATCAACGGGATTGAAGACCAGGCCCCGGCACCGCACATCACCCCCCCCCTTAGTTGTAACGACACTGCAGCGTTACTATCGAGTGCCGAGGGTGAAACCTCTTGTAGCACTTCTGATGTTAACTCCGTAGAGTAGCTATTCGGTCGTGGTCCTCGAGGGTGATTCCTCCTTCACCGCTTCCGATAACGACGCCGTCGTACAACACCTCAAGTGTGAACCCAGCGAGGGTGATTCCTCCGAGTTCACCTTGACGGATACTTCATAGGAATCCAACGAGGGTGATACCTCAGATTCCCCTGATGTTATGGACACACGGATACTTGGATTTTACACTGTTACTTAGAAAGGTGGGTCGATCCTGAGGGGTACCCACGTGTGATGTGAAGACGGGTTGCCTGTATGGTGCCCGAGTGGTGAATACGAGGCGCGGCCGGGCATTCTTAACCCTTGCAGCAAGTCCTCGAGACGGGGCGACGGGGTCACATCTTTCATGAGTCTCTGCTCGTTACCGCAAGCCCTAGTCCATTAATGATTTGGATATTTGATCCGAGCAGGCCTCTGGCCTGATAGCACTAACCATCACGTGGGCATAGTATGGGTGTTCTGCATCGTAGCATCAGCCGAAAGCTCTGTCAGACGTCTAGTTCAGCCTTGCGGCCGGGACGGACCGGCACCCTCCTGGTGCCTGGCTTCACCCTGCTCGCAACGACCCGGAGTGCACAGGGCGATGGCCCAAGGCCCTGAGCGCTTAGGATGTAGACCGGCGAGGACCTCTCTGCTGAGCTGTAGGTAGGGTTGCGATGTATCGTTTGGCCGAGGCCGGGCATGACCCAGGAAAGTGTGTCCGACCGGAGTTAATCGAGCGTGTTGGGTAAGTTGGTGCACCCCTGCAGGGAAGAAAACTTCTATCAATAGCCGGTCCTACGGTAAAGGACACTCGGAGTTGTATCCCGATCGATACAGCTAGAACTTGAGATGAGACCTGGATATGAGGCTCTGGGATTGCTTCTTGCAGGGAGTCGAGAAGGGATCTCCGGACGAGGTTGATGACTGTATGGCTCTGGGATTGCTTTCTCGCAGGGAGTCGAGAAAGGATCTCTGGGTGAGGTTGAGACATAATGATACTGCTACATTATATTGTACTGTTCTACTCTCTTCTATTTCTGCAAGACCTCTGAAGATGCTAGTCTTCGATAGGACTAGGCCGTCTCTCTATTCTGGCATTTCTGCAGCCCAGTCCACATATACAGCCTTCCCTTGAAAATGTTGCATATGTAGTGTAGATCCTTGCTTGCTGAGTACTTCTGAGTACTCACGGTTGCTTTGTTTTCCTTTTCTCCCCATATCAGTTTGTCGTGACCAAGATGACGGAACCCCTGAGACAGCTGTCCCCGCCGACGATCGCTACTACTACCCCGAGGGTGGATACTACTACGATTTGACTGACGACCAGGAGTAGGATCGGAGGGTCCCAGGCAGGAGGCCTACGCCTTTCGATCGTAGTGTTTTATTTTGCCCCGCCTTTCTAAAGGCCTTTCTGTTTCTCTTTTAATATTTGTACTCAGATATCTGATGTTTCCGCTGACGCTTGTACGCAAGCTTATGTATTCGAGCCCTCGAGGCCCCTGGCTTGTAATATAAAGCTTGTATGACTTTATTTATGTTATAGAGTTGTGTTGTGATATCTTCCCGTGAGTCCTTAGGCTTGATCGTGTGCATTTGCGTGTATGATTAGTGCACGATTGAGCCGGGGGCGTCACAATTTGCGTCCAAAGGGAAATAATTTTCGCGGGCAGAAAATACTTAGTAATAAAAGCATCTTTGCACTTATCCCAAGAATTGATACTATTGCGAGGCAAAGAAGAAAACCAAATTTTTGCACGATCTCGCAAAGAAAACGGGAATAATTTCAACTTCACAATGCCATTGTACACATCTTTTTTCTTTTGCATATCGCATAATTCCACGAATGTGTTAAGATGGGACGCGGCATCCTCACTAGGAGTACCGAAAAATTGATCTTTCATAACAAGATTCAACAAAGCGGCATTAATATCACAAGACTCCACACTAGTGGCGGGAGGAGCAATCGGAGTGCTAATAAAATCACACAACTTGGTGTTCTCTTGAGTCATCGTGACTACGCAACAAGATTGCACTCAAAAAGAGATCTGACGAGAAAACGGCGAACGAGAAAGAGGGCGAATAAAACATCAATTTTTTGTGAAGTGGGGGAGAGGAAAATGAGAGGCAAATGGCAAATAATGTAAATTGCAAGGAGATGAGATTTGTGATTAGGAACCTGGTAGATGTTGATGATGTCTCCCCGGTAACGGCGCCAGAAATTCCTTTTGATGTTGGCTTGAACTACGTCGGTATTTCCCCAAAGAGGAAGGGATGATGCAGCACATCAACGGTAGGTATTTCCGTCAGTGATGAGACCAAGGTTATCGAACTAGTAGGAGAACCAAGCAACACTACGTAAACATCACCTGCACACAAAGAACAAATACTTGCAACCCGACGTGTTAAAGGGGTTGTCAATCCCATTCGGGTAACGGCGCCACAAATTGGCAAACGGACGTGAGAAAGTTGTAATAGATTGATAGATGCAAATAAAAACAAATAAAATTCAGCGAGGTATTTTTGGGTTTTTGATAATATAGATCTTAAAATAAAAGTGGCAAATAAATAAAAAGGCAAATAGAAAAATAGATCTGAAAATATATGATGATAAAATAGAACCGGGGGCCGTAGATTTCACTAGTGGCTTCTCTCGAGAAAAATAGCATACGGTGGGTAAACAAATTACTGTTGGGCAATTGATAGAACTTCAAATAATTATGATGATATCCAGGCAATGATCATTATATAGGCATCATGTCCAAGATTAGTAGACCGACTCCTGCCTACATCTACTACTATTACTCCACACATCGACCGCTATCCAGCATGCATCTAGTGTATTAAGTTCATGGAGAAACGGAGTAATGCAATAAGAACGATGACATGATGTAGACAAGATCTATTTATGTAGAAATAGACCCCATCTTATTATCCTTAATAGCAACGATAAATACGTGTCGGTTCCCCTTCTGTCACTGGGATCAAGCACCGTAAGATTGAACCCCTCACAAAGCACCTCTTCCCATGGCAAGAAAAATCGATCTAGTTGGCCTAACTAAACCAAAGATTCAAAGAAGAAATACGAGGCTATAAGTAATCATGCATATAAGAGATCAAAAGACTCAAATAACTTTCATGGATAAAAACATAGATCTGATCATAAACTCAAAGTTCATCGGATCCCAACAAACACACAGCAAAAAGAGTTACATCAAATAGATCTCCAAGAGACCATTGTATTGAGAATCAAAAGAGTGAGAGGAAGCCATCTAGCTACTGCATACAGACCCGTAGGTCTACAAGGAACTACTCACGCATCATCGAAGAGGCACCAATGAGGATGATGAGCCCCTCCGTGATGGTGTCTAGATTGGATTTGTGGTTTCTGGAACTTGCGGCGGCTGGAATTGATTTTCGTCGAATCCCCTAGGGTTTATGGAATATTGGGGTATTTATAGAGCAAAGAGGTGGTGCGGGAGACGGCCGAGGTGGGCACAACCCACCTGGGCGCACCTGGGCCCCCAGGCGCGCCCTGGTGGGTTTTGCTCCCCTCGGAGCCCCCTCAGGTACTTTCTTGGCCCAACTTGTGTCTTCTGGTCCAGAAAAAATCACCAAAAAGTTTCGCTGTGTTTGGACTCCGTTTGGTATTGATTTCCTGCGAAGTAAAAAACAAGCAAAAAAAAGCAACTGACACTGGGCACTGTGTCAATAGGTTAGTCCCAAAAAATGATATAAAATTGCTATAAAATGATTGTAAAACATCCAAGAATGATAATATAATAGCATGGAACAATCAAAAATTATAAATATGTTGGAGACATATCAATGATGTGATCCCGTTATCAAATGACAACACATGTCCATGGTTAGGAAACCTTAACCATCTTTGATCAACGAGCTAGTCTAGTAGAGGCTTACTAGGGACACAGTATTTGTTTATGTATTCACACATGTATTTAAGTTTCCGATCAATGCAATTCTAGAATGAATAATAAACCTTTATCATGAATAAGGAAATATAAAATAACAACTTTATTATTGCCTCTAGGGCATATTTCCTTCAGTCTCCCACTTGATGTAGAGTCAATAATCTAGTTCACATGACCATGTGATTAACACCCATAGTTCACATCGCCATGTGACCAACAGCCAAAGAGTTTACTAGAGTCAATAATCTTGTTCACATCGCCATGTGATTAATACCCAAAGACTACTAAGGTGTGATCCTGTTTTGCTTGTGAGAGAAGTTTAGTCAACGGGTCTGCCACATTCAGATCCGTATGTATTTTGCAAATTTCTATGTCTACAATGCTCTGCATGGAGCTACTTTAGCTGATTGCTCCCACTTTCAATATGTATCCAGATTGAGACTCAGAGTCATCCGGATCGGTGTTAAAGCTTGCATCGATGTAACCCTTTATGACGAACTCTTTATCACCTCCATAACCGAGAAACATTTCCTTAGTCCTCTTAGGTAACTAAGGATAATTTTGACCGCTGTCCTGTGATCAACTCCTGGATCACTATTGTACCCCCTTGCCAAACTCATGGCAAGGTACACAACAGGTCTGGTACATAGCATGGCATACTTTATAGAACCTATGGCTGAGGCGTAGGGAATGACTTTCATTCTCTCTCTATCTTCTGCCGTGGTCGGGTTGTGAGTCTTACTCAACTTCACACCTTTTGTGAGTCTTACTCAACTTCACACCTTGCAACGCAGGCAAGAACCCTTTCTTTGACTGATCTATTTTGAACTTCTTCAAAACTTTGTCAAGGTATGTGCTTTGTGAAAGTCCTATTAAGTGTCTCGATCTATCCCTATAGATCTTGATGCTTAATACGTAAGCAGCTTCACCGAGGTCTTTCATTGAAAAATTCTTATTCAAGTAACCTTTTTATGCTATCCAGAAATTCTATATCATTTCCAATCAACAATATGTCATCCACATATAATATCAGAAATGCTACAGAGCTCCCACTCACTTTCTTGTAAATACAGGCTTCACCATAAGTCTGTATAAAACCATATGCTTTGATCACCTTATCAAAGTGTATATTCCAACTCTGAGATGCTTGCACCAGTCCATAGATGGATCGCTGGAGCTTGCACACTTTGTTAGCATCTTTAGGATCGACAAAACCTTCTGGTTGCATCATATACAACTCTTCTTTAAGACATCCATTAAGGGATGCAGTTTTGACGTCCATTTGCCAGATTTCGTATTTATATAATGCGGCAATTGCTAACATGATTCGGATGGACTTAAGCATCGCTACGGGTGAGAAAGTCTCATCGCAGTCAACCCCTTGAACTTGTCGAAAACCTTTTGCGACAAGTCATGCTTTGTAGACAGTAACATTACTATCAGCGTCAGTCTTCTTCTTGAAGATCCATTTATTTTCTATGGATTGCCTATCATTGGGCAAGTCCACCAAAGTGCACACTTTATTCTCATACATGGATCTTATCTCAGTTTTCATGGCCTCAAGCCATCTGTCGGAATCTGGGCTCATCATAGCTTCCTCATAGTTTGTAGGTTCGCCTTGGTCTAGTAACATGACTTCCAGGACAGGATTACCATACCACTCTCGTGCGGATCATGCTCTAGTCGACCTACGAGGTTCAGTAGCAACTTGATCTGAAGTTTCATGATCATCATCATTTGCTTCCTCTCTAGTTGGTGTAGGCATCACGGGAACGGATTTCTCTGATGTGCTACTTTCTAATTCGAGAGAAGGTACAATTACCTCATCAAGTTCTACTTTCCTCCCACTCACTTCTTTCAAGAGAAACTCCTTCTCTAGAAAGGTTCCATTCTTGGCAACAAAGATCTTGCCTTTGGATCTGTGGTAGAAGGTGTACCCAATTGTTTCCTTAGGGTATCCTATGAAGACACACTTCTCCGATTTGGGTTCGAGCTTATGAGGCTAAAGTCTTTTGACATAAGTGTCGCAACCCCAAACTTTAAGAAACGACAGCTTAGGTTTCTTGCCAAACCATAGTTCATACGGTGTCGTCTCAACGGATTTAGATGGTGCCCTATTTAACATGAATGCAGCTGTCTCTAATGCATAACCCCAAAACTATAATGGTAAATCGGTAAGAGACATCATAGAACGCACCATATCCAATAAAGTACGGTTACGACGTTTGGACACACCATTACGCTGTGGTGTTCCAGGTGGCATGAGTTATGAAACAATTCCACATTGTTTTAAATGAAGGCCAAACTCGTAACTCAAATATTCGTCTCTGTGATCAGATTGTAGAAACTTTATTTTCTTGTTACGATGATTCTCCACTTCACTCTGAAATTCTTTGAACTTTTCAAATGTTTCAGACTTGTGTTTCATCAAGTAGATATACCAATATCTGCTCAAATCATCTGTGAAGGTCAGAAAATAATGATACCCGCCGCGTGCTTCAATACTCATCGGACCACATACATCGGTATGTATTATTTCCAATAAGTCGTCAGCTCGCACCATTGTTTCGGAGAATGGAGTTTTTTAGTCATCTTACCCATGAGGCATGGTTCGCAAGTATCAAATGATTCATAATCAAGTGATTCCAAAAGCCCATCTGCATGGAGTTTCTTCATGCGCTTTACACCAATATGACCTAAACAGCAGTGCCACAAGTATGTTGCACTATCATTATCAACTTTGCATCTTTTGGAATCAATATTATGAATATATGTATCACTACAATCGAGATTCAATAAACCATTCACATTGGGTGTATGACCATAGAAGGTTTTATTCATGTAAACAGAACAACAATTATTCTTTGACTTAAATGAATAACCGTATCGCAATAAACATGATCCAATCATATTCATGCTCAACGCAAACACCAAATAACATTTATTTAGGTCCAACACTAATCCCGAAGGTAGAGGGAGTGTGCGATGGTGATCTTATCAACCTTGGAATCACTTCCAACACACATCGTCACCTCGCCATTAACTAGTCTCTGTTCATTTTGCAATTCCTGTTTCGAGTTACTAATCTTAGCAACTGACTGGTATCAAATACCCAGGGGCTACTATGAATACTAGTAAAGTACACATCAATAACATGTATATCAAATACACCTTTGTTCAATTTGCCATCCTTCTTATCCGCCAAGTATTTGGGGCAGTTCCGCTTCCAGTGACCATTTCCTTTGCAGTAGAAGCACTCAGTCTCAGGCTTGGGTTCAGCTTTAGGCTTCTTCATGGGAGAGACAACTTGGTTGCCATTCTTCTTCAAGTTCCCTTTCTTTCCCTCGCCCTTTTTCTTGAAACTAGTGGTCTTGTTAACCATCAACACTTGATGCTCTTTCTTGATTTCTACCTTCACCGATTTCAGTATCTCGAAGAGCTCGGGAATCATTTTTGTCATTTCTTGCATATTATAGTTCATCACGAAGTTCTAGTAGCTTGGTGATAGTGACTAGAGAACTTTGTCAATCACTATCTTATCTGGAAGATTAACTCCCACTTGATTCAACCGATTGTAGTACCCAGACATTCTGAGTACATGCTCACTGGCTGAGCTATTCTCCTCCATCTTGTAGGCAAAGTACATGTCAGAGGTCTCATACCTCTTGACACGGGCATGAGTCTGAAATACTAATTTCAGCTTTTGGAACATCTCATATGCGCCATGGCGTTCAAAACGTTTTTGAAGTCCCGGTTCTAAGCCGTAAAGCATGGTGCACTAAACTATCAAGTAGTCATCATATCGAGCTTTGCCAAACATTCATAACGTCTGCATCTGCTCCTGCAATAGGTCTGTCACCTAGCGGTGCATCAAGGACATAATTCTTCTGTGCAGCAATAAGGATATTCCTCAGATCACGAACCCATTCTGCATCATTGCTACTATCATCTTTCAACTTATTTTTCTCTAGGAACATATAACAAATAAGGGAGCTATATCGCGAGCTATTGATCTACAACATAGATTTGCAAATACTATCAGGACTAAGTTCATGATAAATTAAGTTCAATTAATCAAATTACTAATGAACTACCACTTAAATCAACATCCATCAAGTTGTCTAAGTGATACGTGATCCAAATCAACTAACCCAAGTCCGATCATCACGTGAGATGGGGCAGTCATCAATGGTGAACATCTCTATGTTGATCATATCTACTATATGACTCACATTCGACCTTTCAGTCTCCAGTGTTCCGAGACCATGTCTGTACATGCTAGGCTCGTCAAGTTTAACACAAGTATTCTGCATGTGCAAAACTGTCTTACACCCGTTGTATGTGAACGTAGAGTCTATCACACCCGATCATCACATGGTGTCTCAAAACAACGAACTGTAGCAACGGTGCATACTCAGGGAGAACACTTTTACCTTGAAATTTAGTGAAGGGATCATCTTTTAATGCTACCGCCGTACTAAGCAAAATAAGATGCATAAAAGATAAACATCACATGCAATCAAAATATGTGACATGATATGGCCATCATCATCTCGTGCTTTCGATCTCCATCTCCAAAGCATCGTCATGATCTCCATCGTCACCGTCTCGACACCTTGATCTCCATCGTTGCGTCGTGGTCGTCTCGCCAACTATTGCTTCTACAACTATTGCTAACTCATAGCGATAAACTAAAGCAATTACATGGCGTTTGCATTTCATACAAGAAAGAGACAACCATAAGGCTCCTGTCGCTTGCCTGATATCTTACAAAACATGATCATCTCATACAATAACGTATATCACATCATGTCTTGACCATATCACAAAACAACATACCCTGCAAAAACAAGTTAGACGTCCTCTACTTTGTTGTTGCAAGTTTTACGTGGCTGCTACAGATTTCTAGCAAGAACCATTCATACCTACGGCAAAAACCACAACGGTGATTCGTCAAGTTTTCTGTTTTAACCTTCTTGAAGGACTGGCCATAGTCAAATTCGATTCAACTAAAGTAGGAGAAACAGACAACCGCCAGCCACCTTTATGCAAAACTAGTTGCATGTTAGTCGGTGGAACCGGTCTCATGTGCGTGGACATGTAAGGTTGGTCCAGACTGCTTCATCCCACAATATCACCGAATCAAAATAAGATGTTGGTGGTAAGCAGTATGACTATCACCGCCCACAACTCTTTGTGTTCTACTCATGCATATCATCTACGCATAGACCTGGCTCATGATGCCACTGTTGGGAAACGTTGCATGGAAAACAAAAAAAATTCTACACACACGCAATGATCTATCCATGGAGATGCATAACAACGAGGGGGAGAGTGTGTCTACTTACCCTCGTAGACCGTAAGTGGAAGCGTTTCACAATGTGGTTGATGTAGTCGAACTTCTTCGCGCTTAAACCGATCAAGTATCGAATGCACGGCACCTCCGCGTTCTGCACACGTTCAGCTCGGTGACGTCCCTTGCCTTCTTGATCCAGCAAGACGTCGAGTTAGTATATGAGTTCCGTCAGCACGATGGCGTGGTGACGGTGATGATGAATTGATCTCCGCATGGCTTCGCCTAAGCACTACGAAAATATGACCGGGGGTGTAAACGGTGGAGGGGGGCGCCGTACACGGCTAGGCAATTGTCTGGGGTGTGCTAGGCGCCCCCCTCCCACATATATATAGGTGGGAGGGAGGGAGGAGCAGCCATAGGAGGTGTCCAAGTAGGAGGAATCCTACTTGGAGTCCCTCCCAAGCCGCGCCCCCTGCCATATATAACCGAGGGGGAAGGAAAGAGGGGGGGGGGAGGGAAGGAAGTGGGAATCCTAATCCACACTTTCCTTTCCCTTCTCCCCTTTCCTTCTCCTCCTTAGGCCGGCCTATATGGGGGGCACACCAGCCCCTTGTGGCTGGTGTGTTTCCCCTCTTGGCCCATAAGGCCCATATCTTTCGCCGGGGGTACCCGGAACCCCATCCGGCGACCCGATAAGTACCCGGTACCCCCCGAAACACTTCCAGTGTTTGAATACCATCGTCCTCTATATCAATCTTTACCTCTCAACCATTTCAAGACTCCTCATCATGTTCGTGATCTTATCCGGGACTCCGAACAACATTCGGTCACCAAATCACATAACTCATATAATACTATATCGTCAACGAACGTTAAGCGTGCGGACCGTACGGGTTTGAGAACTATGTAGACATGACCGAGACACCTCTCCGGTCAATAACCAATAGCGGAACCTGGATGCCCATATTGGCCCCTACATATTCTACGAAGATCTTTATCGGTCGAACCGTTATGACAACATACGTAATTCCCTTTGTCCATCGGTATGTTACTTGCCTGAGATTCGATCGTCGGTATCTTCATACCTAGTTCAATCTCATTACCGGCAAGTCTCTTTACTTGTTCCGTAAAACATCACCTCGTGACTAACTCCTTAGTCGTTTTCTTGCAAGCTTATGATGTGTATTACCGAGAGGGCACAGGGAGACCTCTCCGATACTCAGAGTGACAAATCCTAATCTCGATCTATGCCAACTCAACAAGCACCTTCGAAGATACCTGTAGAGCATCTTTATGATCACCCAGTTACATTGTGACGTTTGATAGCACACAAGGCATTCCTTCGGTATCCGAGAGTTGCATAATCTCATAGTCGAAGGAATATGTATTTGACATGAAGAAAGCAATAGCAATAAACTGAACGATCAATATGCTAAGCTAACAGATGGGTCTTGTCCATCACATCATTCTCCTAATGATGTGATCCCGTTATCAAATGACAACACATGTCCATGGTTAGGAAACCTTAACCATCTTTGATCAACGAGCTAGTCTAGTAGAGGCTTACTAGGGACACAGTATTTGTTTATGTATTCACACATGCATTTAAGTTTCCGATAAATACAATTCTATCATGAATAATAAACCTTTATCATGAATAAGGAAATATAAAATAACAACTTTATTATTGCCTCTAGGGCATATTTCCTTCACTATAAACCAAAAAACCCCCAAAATACCATGCTGCAATTTATTTGTTTTTACTTTGTTTTACGTTTTAGTAATCTTTTATACCTATCTCTATTAGATCCCACTCTTGTTCAAGACCGTGAAGGGATTAACAACCCCTTTTTCGCGTTGAGTGCAAGTGTTTGTTAGTTTGTGCAGGCGCATAGATTGGAGACTTGCTTGTGCCTCCTACTGGGTTGATACCTTGGTTCTTAACTGAGGGAAATACTTACCTCTACTTTGCTGCATCGCCCTTTCCACTTCAAGGGAAAAATCAACGCAAGCTCAAGAAGTAGCAGGAAGAATTTCTGGCGCCGTTGCCGGGGAGGTTCTACATCAAGCCTACCAAGTGCCCATCATAAACTCTCATCTCTTGCACTTACATTATTTTCCATTTGCCTCTCATTTTCCTCTCCCCCACTTCTAAAACGTTTAAAAAAACAAAAATATTTGCCTTTTTATTTGCTTTCTTCTCGTTTGCCTTTTATGTCTTACTTGGTTCGTTTGCTCGTTTGCTTGGTATAATTTTGTATTTATTGAAAATCAGAAAACAAAAAGTTCATGGATCCTCTTCCACTTGCTAATCTTTTTAAGAGATCTAATTATGATGAACCAATTGCTAGTGAGTTGTGTGCACTAGATTATCTTTATGAAGTTTTGCTTGAAATTCGTGAATCTGAAAATTGTGATGAAGTGTTAAAAGAAGAAATTTATGAAGTGATTCACGATAGATCCTTGAATGAAAAGCATGATTGCAATGATGTTACTATAAATCCTATTAATGTCAATTGTGCTAATAATATGCAAAACCCCAAGCTTGGGGATGCTAGTTTTGCTATGTCCACTACTTATTGTAATGATCATGATTGGGGTGGTAATGCTTCTTATGATCTTGAAAATTTATTTAAGCCTCATGATGAATATGTTTGCGATAATATTGAAAGTGGGTTTGGAAGAGTGTCAACTTTAGGAAATAATGATCCCACTACTTTGGAGTTTGATCAATCTTATGAAATTTTTGATAAAAGTGGGCTTGGAGAAGTAATGACTTTATTCTATGTTAATCCCACTATTTTGGAAGAGTGTCAACTTTGCATGCATGTGGATCATGTAGAGAATAGGTTATGTGATATCTATATTGTTGAATTTGATTATGATCCTACATGTAATTATTATGAGAGAGGAAAATATGATTGTACAAATTTTCATGTCACTAAATTACCTCTCATTATGTTGAGATTGCTATTGTTTCTTTCTTCTTCCTCGCATATGCTAGTTTTTGCTTGTCTTGATAATTTATTTGCTTATAAAATTCCTATGCATAGGAAGTATGTTAGAGTTAAACTTGTTTTTCACATGCCATATGATGCTCTCTTTGTGCTTCAATTTTTTGTCTTTCATGTGAGCATCATCAAAATTATCAACGCCTAGCTAAAAGGCTTTAAAGAAAAGCGCTTGTTGGGAGACAACCCAATATTTTTATTTTCTGTTTTTATGAGAATACACATTATTACCTCTGTATTAATTGTTCTTTGGTGTTTTAATTTGTGTTTGAGCTAAGTAAGACCTTTGGGATGGTCTACAGTGATAGTTGATTTGATCTTGCTGAAAAACAGAAACTTTTGCGCTCAGTGCCAGAAATTCAATATATCACAGAAACGTGATTTTGATGTGAATTTTTTACACAAGATTTATATACAAATTTCCCAGGTTTTCCTAATTTTTCAGAATTTTTGGAGTTACAGAAGTATACGAAATTTCCAGATTACTACAGACTGTTATGTTTTTGAAAGATTCTGTTTTCTATGTGTTGTTTGCTTATTTTGATGAATCTATGGGTAGTATCGGGGGGTATGACCCATGGAAAAGTTGGAATACAGTAGATATTACACCAATATAAATAAATAATGAGTTCACGATAGTACCTAAAGTGGTGATTTATTTTATTATACTAACGGATCTTATGAGTTTTTCTGTTGAGTTTTGTGTTGTGAAGTTTTCAAGTTTTGGGTAAAGATTTGATGGACAACGAAATAAGGAGTGGCAAGAGCCTAAGCTTGGGGATGCCCAAGGCAACCCAAGGTAATATTCAAGGACAACCAAGCATCTAAGCTTGGGGATGCCCCGAATGGCATCCCCTCTTTTGTCTTCAATCCACTGGTAAATTTACTTGAGGCTATATTTTAATTCACCACATGATATGTGTTTTGCTTGGAGCGTCTTGTATGATATGAGTCTTTGATTTTTAGTTTGCCACAATCATCCTTGATGTACACACATTTTGAGAGGGACACACATTAATCGTTAATTTATTAGAATACTCTTTGTGCTTCACTTATATCTTTTGAGCTAGGCAGTTTGCTCTAGTGCTTCACTTATATCTTTTTAGAGCACGGCGGTGGCTTTATTTTATAGAAATTGATGAACTCTCATGCTTCACTTATATTATTTTTAGAGTCTTTAAACAACATGGTAATTTGCTTAGGTTATGAATTTAGTCCTAATATGATGGGCATCCAAGAGGGATATAATAAAAACTTTCATATAAAGAGCGATGAATAAGATGAGAAGTTTGATTCTTTGCATTTGTTTTGAGATATAAAGATGGTGATACTAGAGTCATGCTAGTGAGTAATTGTGGATTGGCAGAAATACTTGTGTTAAAGTTTGTGATTCCCGTAGCATGCACGTATGGTGAACCGTTATGTGATGAAGTCGAAGCATGATTTATCTTTTGATTGTCTTCCTTATGAGTGGTGGTCGGGGATGAGCGATGGTCTTTTCCTACCAATCTACCCCCCTAGGAGCATGCTTGTAGTACTTTGTTTCGATAGCTAATAAATTTGTGCAATAAGTATGTGAGTTCTTTATGACTAATGTTGAGTCCATGGATTATACGCACTCTCACCCTTCCACCATTTCTAGCCTCTCTAGTACCGCGCAACTTTCGCCGGTGCATTAAACCCAGCATATACCTTCCTCAAAACAGCCATCATACCTACCTATTATGGCATTTCCATAGGCATTCCGAGATATATTGCCATGCAACTTCCACCGTTCCGTTTATTATGACACGCACCATCATTGTCATATTGCTTTGCATGATCATGTAGTTGGCATAGTATTTGTGGCAAGGCCACCGTTCACAATTTTTATACATGTCACTCTTGCTCATAGCACATCCCGATACACCGCCGGAGGCATTCATATAGAGTCATATCTTGTTCTAGTATCGAGTTGTAATTTTTGAGTTGTAAGTAAACAAAAGTGTGATGATCATCATTATTAGAGCATTGTCCCATGTGAGGAAAGGATGATGGAAGCTATGATTCCATCACAAGTTGGGATGAGTCTCCGGACTTTACAAAAAATAAAAGAGGCCAAAGAAGCACAGACAAAAAAAGGAGAAAAGAAAAAAATGAGAGAAAAGAGAGAAGGGACAATGTTACTATCCTTTTTCCACACTTGTGATTCAAAATAGCACCATGATCTTCATGATAGAGAGTCTCCTATTTTGTCACTTTCATATACTAGTGGGAATTTTTCATTATAGAACTTGGCTTGTATATTCCAATGATGGGCTTCCACAAAATTGCCCTAGGTCTTCGTGAGCAAGCAAGTTGGATGCGCACCCACTTAGTTTCTTTTTGAGCTTTCATACACTTATAGCTCTAGTGCATCCGTTGCACGGCAATCCCTACTCACTTGCATCGATATCGATTGGTGGGCATCTCCATAGCCCATTAATTTGCCTAGTTGATGTGAGACTTTCTCCTTCTTTTTGTCTTCTCCACAACCACCATATTCTATTCCACCCATAGTGCTATATCCATGGCTCACGCTCATGTATTGCGTGAAAGTTGAAAAAGTTTGAGAACACCAAAAGTATGAAATAATTTCTTGGCTTGTCATCGGGATTGTGCATGATGCAATATTTTGTGTGATGAAGATGGAGCATAGCCAGACTATATGATTTTGTAGGGATAACTTTCTTTGGCCATGTTATTTTGAGAAGACATGGTTTCTTTATTAGTATGCTTGAAGTATTATTGTTTTTATGTCAATATTAAACTTTTGTTTTGAATCTTATGGATCTGAATATTCATGCCACGATAAAGAAGATTACATTGATAAATATGTTAGGTAGCATTCCACATCAAAAATTCTGTTTTTATCATTTACCTACTCGAGGACAAGCAGGAATTAAGCTTGGGGATGCTTGATACGTCTCCAACGTATCTATAATTTTTTAATGTTCCATGCTATTATATTACCTGTTTTGGATGTTTTATATGCATTAATATGCTATTTTATATTATTTTTGGGACTAAACTATTAACCTAGAGCCCAGTGCCAGTTTCTGTTTTTTCCTTGTTTTTGAGTTTTACAGAAAAGGAATATCAAACGGAGTCCAAACGAAATAAAACTTTACGATGATTTTTCTTGGACCAGAAGACATCCAAGGAGCTTGGAGAGGGGGTCAGAGGATGGCCCAGGAGGCCACAAGCCCGCTAGGCGCGCCCCGGGGGGCGCCCTGAGGGCTTGTGGGCCCCTCGGGGGTCTCCTAACCCTAATTCTTGCTCTATAAATTCTCAAATATTCCCAAACCACTAGAAGCGTCCACCAAAATACTTTTTCGCCGCCGCAAGCCTCTATTCCCGTGAGATCCCATCTTGGGGCCTTTTTCGGCACCCTGCCGGAGGGGGATTCGATCACGGAGGGCCTCTACATCAACCTTGCTGCCCTTACGATGATGCGTGAGTAGTTTACCATAGACCTACGGGTCCATAGCTAGTAGCTAGATGGCTTCTTCTCTCTCTTTGATCTTCAATACAATGTTCTCCTTGATGTTCTTGGAGATCTATCCGATGAATTGTGGATTTATGATCAGATTATCTATGAATATTATTTGAGTCTTCTGCGAACTATTTTATGCATGATTAAGATATCTTTGTATTTCTCTTTGAACTATCGGTTTGGTTTGGCCAACTAGATTGGTTTTTCTTGCAATGGGAGAGGTGCTTAGTTTTGGGTTCAATCTTGCAGTGTCCTCACCCAGTGACAGAAGTGGTAGCGAGGCACATATTGTATTGTTGCCATCGAGGATAAAAAGATGGGCTTTTCATCATATAGCTTGAGTTTATCCCTCTACATCATGTCATCTTACTTAAAGCATTGCTCTGTTCTTATGAACTTAATACTCTAGATGCAGGCAGGAGTCGGTCGATGTGTGGAGTAATAGTAGTAGATGCAGAATCGTTTTGGTCTACTTGTCACGGACGTGATGCCTATATTCATGATCATTGCTTTAGATATCGTCATAACTTTGCCCTTTTCTATCAATTGCTCAACAGTAATTTGTTTACCCACCGTATGCTATCTTCAAGAGAGAAGCCTCTAGTGAAACCTATGGCCCCCGGGTCTATTTTCCATCATATATTTTCAGATCTATAAACCAAAAAACCCCAAAAATACCTTGCTGCAATTTATTTGTTTTTACTTTGTTTTACGTTTTAGTAATGTTTTATACCTATCTCTATTAGGTCTCACTCTTGTTCGAGACTGTGAAGGGATTGACAACCCCTTTTTCGCATTGAGTGCAAGTGTTTGTTAGTTTGTGCAGGCGCATAGATTGGAGACTTGCTTGTGCCTCCTACTGGATTGATACCTTGGTTCTTAACTGAGGGAAATACTTATCTCTACTTTGCTGCAGCACCCTTTCCTCTTCAAGGAAAAAATGAACGCAAGCTCAAGAAGTAGCAACAACCAGGAGCAAGAGTATTGTACCATATCTTAGCATCACCCTTTAATGAGAACGGAAATAATTTGAGGATATAGTAATAGCGAATTTTCCAATCATTAGCAAAAAGGGTGGATATATCATTTAATTTAGTAAGATGTGCCACTACAGTTTCAGTTTCATATCCATGAAAAGGATCAGATTCAACCAAAGTAATTAACTCTAGGTTGACAGAGAATTCATAATCCTTATCGGTAACAAAGATAGGAGAAGTAGCGAACGTAGGGTCATATTTCATTCTAGCATTCAAAGATTTTGCTTTCAGTTTGCAAAATAATTTCTTAAGATCATCTCTATCATTGCAAGCAAGAAAGTCTCTAGCTATCTCCTCATCCATAACATAACCTTCAGGTATCTTAGGCATTTCAAATCTAGGGGGGCTAGGTCTAATAGGTGTTTCAAGATTTTCAATTTCAAGTACTTCATCAGTTTCAGCATTCTCAATATCTTTAGCTCTGGCAATTTGTTCACCAAGAAATTCACCTAGTGGCACATTATCATCAAGCAAGGTACTAGCATCATCATGAGTATCATTCACAGAAGAAGTAGCATCATCAATAACTTGCGACATATCAGGATTAATAGCATGTGGTGGTGTTGCAAGTTTACTCAAAATAGGAGGTGAATCAAGTGTAGAGCTAGATGGCAGTTCCTTACCTCCCCTTGTCTTAGAGGGAAAAATCCTGATTTTGGTATCCTTCAGATTCTTCATAGTGATAAATAGATAATAATCCCAAGTGACTCAACAAATATAGCTATGCTCCCCGACAATGGCGCCAGAAAAAGGTCTTGATAACCCACAAGTATAGGGGATCGCAATAGTTTTTGAGGGTATAGTATTCAACCCAAATTTATAGATTCGACACAAGGGGAGCCAAAGAATATTTGTAAGTATTAGCAGTTGAGTTGTCAATTCAACCGCACCTGGAGATTAAATATCTGCAGCAAAGTGATTAGTAGCATGGTAATATGATAGTTTTGATAGCAGTGGTAACAGTAGCAATAGTAACGGTAACACCAGTAACAGTGTTATAGCAGTTGTAACAGTAGCAATAGCAATAGTAACTTAGCAAGAACAATATGTGGAAAACTCATAGGCATTGGATCGGTGAATTCGTTGGATGATATTCATCATATAACAGTCATAACCTAGGGCGATACAAAACTAGTTCCAGTTCATAAATATAATGTAGGCATGTATTCCGTAAATAGTCATACGTGCTTATGGAAAAGAACTTGCATGTCGTGGTGGGCGCACGGCAGATGCCATGGGATGGCTAAAGAGAGGGATAGGCTCGAGGGCACCGGTGGGCTCCAGAGGCAAGGTCGGCATGAGCGAGCGAGGGACGCAAGACATACCCAGGTTCGGGGCTCTCCGGAGAGATAACACCCCTAGTCCTGCCGAGAGTGGTTTATGTGTATCAGTACAGAGTTGCTCCTAGAGCTGTTCGGAGGAGGGAGGAAGACAGGCCAGGGATTAGGCTGCCCCTTCTCCTGGTGTATGTGTGTGTTCTACTGATGGTCTGATCGTATGTGCTCACTCGCCTTCGCCTGTGTACATGGAGGGCTCCTGGGGGGTTTTATAGGTCAACCCCCCAGGGTTACAATGGTAAAGTTACAAGGCCATGGGGCCGGGATGTCAGCGTCTGGGAAGCCGGAGCTGGGACCCACCGGGTGCCAGGATTCGTCGGGTTCTCCGGGCGTGGGCCCCGCGTGCCAGAGGGAGCTGTTCTCCGTCTTGTCATGGGTCATGGAGTGGTTGGGCCCCGCGTGCCAGAGTTGCGCATCGCCTGGTCGCCATCGGCTTGCGTCAGCAGGACGAGGGGCGCACTGTCGCCATGTCGGCCTTGGTCAGCGGAGCAGGTGGGGCACTATTGCCATGCTCCTGCGAGTCAGAAGAGTTGGTGGGGCACTGTAGCCACGCTCATCCCCTCTACGGTGACTTGTTCCATCGTACGCCTCCAACGGGATGGGAGCTGACCCGTGGCCGGGTTGAGGAAAATGCCACGGGGGCGCTAGCTTGTTGGAGAAGCCTTGGATTGCCGGGTTCGGCCGGCGTGCGCTGGCAGGTCTCGCCATGTTGCGGTCATGGCCGGGTTGAAGGACTGTGGCCGGGTTGAAGGACTTGGCCGGGTTGAGGGACCTGCCCAAGTACGAGATGGATGGAGGGGCGATGCCGGCCCCGATGGTTTTGAAAAGGATCCAGGTTCCGTTGCCTGCCTGGGGTCCATCCCCCCGACAGTAGTCCCCGAAGCTGTGAAGGCTCGTCGGCTTCAAGTAGGGGGCGCCTTCGCAGTTTCACCCCCTGAGAAGGCGACTGATGTTGGTGAAGCTTGCGACTGCCGGGTCCGGCAACACCCACTGTGTGCCGGCTTCCGGAAGCCAGATCGCGGCATCCCGGCATGGGCGGGAAACCGAGGAGTCCGTCGAAACTTGAAGGGGAAGGGACACGGTCTCTCGGTCCTTACGCGGGCACCACATGGCGCTCAGGAGCCGAAGAGGCCTGACAGGCTACGCGTGTGATGAGACATGATAGCGGGCTGGGGCCAGCCACTTCGCGCCCTCGGCCCCCACGCGCGGATTTATTGTGGCGCCCGCGGGCGGTTGCCCTTCTCGATGCAGTTAAGGTGCGCGTGGATCGTGCGCATTTATTGCGGGGAAGTGGGAGGGGTGGGCGCAACCGATCCCACTTCCCCATGTTCGGACCGCGGCCTATAAATTGGGGGGAGGGGCGGCGGAAATCATTCACGCGCGCGCCCCCCATCTTCTACTTCCTCTCTTCCTCTTGCCTCTGCGACCGCCGCACGCCGCGACGCTCCGCTGCTCTCGAGCGAAACTTCACCGCCGCTCCCTCTTCTTTCTTGCAGCTAGTCAGTGGGGGCGTGCTAGCGCACCCACTGGGTGTAGCCCCCAGATTTGGGCCAACTACGTAGTAGTTGGGTCAAATCTGCAAATGTTTTGTCTTGTGCTGATTTTTGTTCCCTTGCAGCAACTGGACGCTTACCGGGTTGGCGTCTACAACCGGCTCTTGGACAAGCACCAGCAGCTTACGGCACGGCTCGCCGCCAGGAAGGAGGCGCTCCGCCTTGCTGACGGTAAGCTTTTTGCGTGCTCTTAGTGGGGGCGGGCTAGCGCACCCACTGGGTGTAGCCCCCGAGATTCGGGTCAACTACGTAGTAGTTGGGTCGAATCTTAAGTATTTTTGTTCTTTCTTTGTCATGACTCTGAATCTTTGTCGCGCAGCTGCTGTAGCCGAGGTGCCGTCCTGGCGAACCCGGCTGATCCGAGTCGGCACCCAGCGCGACCTGGCTGTCGCCTACGCCGGCCGAGTCCGGGTTGAGGTAGGGGAGCTGAAGGCGGAGGCGGCAGAGGTCCAGCGGGCGCTTGTCAAAGCCGGCCGGCAGCACGAGTAGCTGGCCGGTGACAAGAGCCAGCTACAGGCCGAAGTGGAGTGCCTTGACAGTGGAGGCGGCCAAGGCGGCGGAGGCCCAGCGACAGCTCGTCGAAACCGGCTAGCAGCACGACCGTCTGGTCGACGACAAGGGCCAACACCAGGCCGAGGTTGAGCGCCTGAAGGCGGAGGCGGCCAAGACGGCGGAGGCCCATCAGGCGGAACTCCTCCGCCTCAAGGAGGAGCATAGGAACGCGGTCATCGCCAAGGACGCCGAGCTGAAGGCGGCTGTTGATAAGGGCGGCGAGTTGGAGAGGGCGCTAGAGGCGCACGACCGTGCCGGCGACCTAGAGCGGCATGGTACGTTGCTCGAGGCACAACACCTGGATGAGACCTTCGCCAGTAAGTGCTTTCTCGTTGGTTTTGCCGGGTTGTGAAGCCGGCTTTGCTTTTTTGCTGCTGACTGTCTTTCTTCTTGCCAGGGCACTTCCCCGAGACGTGGAGGGCGGTGGAGGAGGCCGTTCGTGTTCAGCGGTCGCCCCAGGGGATCGTCGGCTCTAGGCTCGACCTGAACATCGCCTGGAGCTTTCCGGAGATCATGTAAGGCCGCCGAGGCCCGCCTACAGGTCTTGGGCGACCAGATGGGGCGGGTTTCGTCAGCCGGCGTGCAGATGTTGTTGGCCCTCTGGCCTGGCGCCGTCACGCCCAACAGCTTTACGCGGCTGGCTGGAAGCCGGGCCGGCGCGGCTTCATGAGTGGCATGCTTCTGCGGCCTGTGCCGGAGCCGACGTAGCGCTCCGGTTCGTCATGTCCTGGTATCCGGATCTGGCGCTGGACCGGCTGGTGGCCTAACGAGTCGGTGCGGAGCCCCAGCTGCAGGTGGAGGCGGGCCGGATCGCTGCCAGGGCCAGCTACCTGGCCTCATTCACACTCCACGACAAATTCTAGGTGGAGCTGACCGACGACGGCGGGGTGGTGCCGCCCGACGACTTGGCTTGCTGATGGACGACCCGGAAGGCAGCTCTGAGGAGACGGGCGTCTACGCCGATGACGAGGATGCCGGGTTGGCTGATACCGGCACCTCGGCGGACCCAGAGGCCACCGAGGAGGAGCCGGCGGCTGCGCAACCCGGTGCGGGGAACGCCTGAAGTCGTCCTACTTTAACTTTATTGCACTTTGTTAAGTAGCAGGTCCACCCACCGACTGGGGTGTTGGTGAATGTAATGAACTTTGGCCTTGGGCCCATTTTATCATGATGTAAATACTTTTCTGAGCGTTTATGCCTTTGCTCCTTGTTCTCTAAACCATTTTCTTGCTTGCTTCCCCTTTGGGCCTCCCCCCCGCTAGTCGAACAGTCGGGTTCCGGTCTGTGACAAGGAGTTCGGTCCTTGGAGAAAACATGCAGTACTTAGGCCCGTCGAACATTGAGCGCGAGCGAAACACCCACTGGGCCGGCTGGCAGTAGCCGGCGAAGCCGGCTAGCGAGTAGCCGGTCGTGCAGCGACTGAGTGCAAATGTTCTCACGAGTGTTTTACGCCCTTGCCCTCTATTCTCTAGATTTTTCTTGTTTGCTCCTTCTTTGGGCCTCCCCCCCCCCCCGCGAGTCGAACAGCCGGGTTCCGGTCTATGACAAGAGGTTCGGCCCTTGGAAAAAGAGCGCGCAGTACTTAGGCCCTTCAAATGTTGAGCGCGAGCGAAACACCCACTAGGCCGGCTGGCGGCAGCCGGTCGTGCAGCAACTTAGTGCAGTGAGGCCGGGTTGGCCAAACTGGCGGGTCCGGCTTAGTGTCTTGTGGCATGCAGGTGCTTTGGCCCATAGTTCTTGCCAGCCAACAGTCGAAGCTGGACTGTGACTTAGGGCGAAGTGAGGGGCCTCGGCAACCCGAACATGCCGGGATGTGCTAAGGAGGACGGCGGGTTATGGTCAAGCCGGCCAGCCCCCGGGTTGAGCGTGTCAACGCCGAGATGTGCTAAGGAGGATGGCGGGTTATGGTCAAGCCGGCCAGCCCCCGAGCCCCCGGGTTGAGCGTGTCAACACGGCGATGGAGGTTTTAAGAAAAAGCGCAAGGATGTGTAGAACACAATAACTTGGTACGAAAAAGGCAGCCCCCGAGTGTCATTCGGGGGTCCTATAGTCTTTTACAGAATTACAAAAGGCAACGATACATACGTGCATACAGCTAACTGTAAAAAGGGCGGAGGAGCTCTGCATTCCAGGGCCTGCTTGTTTCTTCCCAGGCGGTGTCTCTCTTGCGTTTGTTCGTCTTGCGGGCGTCGATGAGATAGTACGCGTTGCGGTCGCACAGGGCTTTGCTGATGATGAAAGGGCCCTCCCATGGGGAGGCCAACTTGTGCTGGCCGGCTTGCTGCTGGACAAGCCAGAGGACGAGGTCTCCCTCACGGAATGAGAGGGGCTTGATCTTTCTGATGTGGTAGTGCCTCAGGCCTTGCTGGTAGATGGCAGATCGGCTGAGGGCCAGAAGGCGCGCTTCTTCGAGTAGGTCGACGCCGTCTTCGCGGGCTTCCTTGGGTTGGGCTTCCGTGTACATTACGACTCGCGGCGAGTCGAACTCGATGTCGGTCGGGATGACGGCTTCTGTTCCATAGACAAGGAAGAATGGGGTGAACCCAGTCGACCGGTTTGGCGTTGTGCGGAGACTCCAGAGGACGACCGGCAGCTCGTCAAGCCAGCTGCCTGGTGAACGGATGAGGGGCTCAACGAGCCGTGGCTTGATGCCGGATAGGATGTGGCCGTTGGCCCGCTCGACCTGGCCGTTGGACTGAGGATGAGCCACGGAGGCCAGGTCGAGCCGGATGCCGGAGACGGAGTAGTATTGCGCCAAGGCGCCTTTGGCGAAGTTGGTGCCGTTGTCCGTGATGATGCTGTTCGGGACACCGTAGTGTACCGCGATGTCTTTGACGAACCGGACGGCTGTTGGCCCGTCCAGTTTCTTGATCGGCCGCGCCTCGATCTACTTGGTGAACTTGTTGACCGCCACGAGCAAGTGTGTCATGCCGCCCAGGGCCATCTTGAAGGGTCCTACCATGTCAAGCCCCCAAACCGCGAAGGGCTAGGTGATCGGTATGGTTCGCAGGGCTGAAGCCGGCTGGTGGCTGCGCTTGCTGAAGCATTGGCATCCCTCGCACTTGAGGACGAGTGACTCGGTGTCTTTGAGGGCCGTAGGCCAGTAGAACCCATGGCGAAAAGCCTTGGCCACCAGAGACCTAGAGGCGGCGTGGTGCCCGCACTCGCCCTGATGTATGTTGAGGAGGATCTCTATGCCCTTGTCCTGCTTGACGCAGCGCTGGAACACGCCTGTCATGCTGCGCTTGACGAGCTCGTTGTTGATGATGCTGTAGGCGGACGCCCGGCGTTGCACTTGCCGGGCCTCGGTCTCATCCGTGGGGAGCGCTCCGCTCTCCAGGAATGCCAGGATCGGCTGGGCCCATGACGGAGCCGTCACGACGGTGAAGACGGCCACCATGATGGGTTCTGGGGCGGCAGCCCCCAAGCCGGAGGCGGCGGCCCCTAGGTTGGGGATGACGGTGGCCGGGGTGAGCACGACAGTCCCTGGGCCGGGTTGAGCAGCCCTCGGGCCGGGTTGAGCAGCCCCCGTGCCGGGATCTGCAATTTCTGGGTTCGAGTTGGGGAGGGGCGCTGCGGGGTCGTCCGAGATGAAGATGGACTCGGAATCCGGAGACTGCTTGACGGATGGCTTGCGCAGGTACTCGAGGGAGATGCCAGATGGTATGGCCTGCCGGGATGAGCTAATCTTGGCTAGCGTGTCGGCGGCTTCGTTTTCTGCGCGCGGGACATGGAGAAACTCGCAGCCGTCGAAGGCGCCGGAGAGTTGCTGGACCACGAAGCGGTAGCTGGCCATGTTGGCATCCCGGGCATCCCACTCGCCGGAACACTGCTGCACCACCATATCCGAGTCGCCATAGCACAGGATGCGCCGGACACCGAGTTCCTTGTCAAGCCGGAGGCTGTGCACAAGGGCTTCATACTCGGCGATGTTGTTGGACGCTGTGAAGTGGATCTGGAGCGCATACCGCAGCCAGTCGCCTTTTACGGAAGATAGCACGATGCCGGCTCCCAACCCGGAGCGCATCTTGGAGCCGTCGAAGTGCATGCGCCAATGCGTCAAGTCCGGCGGCGGCGGCAGGTACTGGGTCTCCGTCCAGTCGACGAGGAAGTCGGCCAGGGCCTGGGACCTGATCGTGGTGCGGGGCTCATAGAGGATGGTGTGGCTGGCCAGCTCAATGGCCCATTTGGCAACTCGGCCAGAGGCATCCCGGCAGCCCATGATTTCGCCGATGGGGGCCGTGCTGACCACGGTGATGACGTGCTCTTGGAAGTACTGCTTCAGCTTCTTGGTGGTAAAGTACACGCCGTAACACATCTTCTGGTAGTGTGGGTAGTTCTGCTTGGAGGCGGATAGCACCTCGCTCAGGTAATAGACCGGGCGCTGAACATAATGGATTTTGCCCTTCTCTGGTCGCTCGACCACCAGCACCGTGCTGACCGACCATGAGGTGGCGGCAATGTATAGCAACAGCGGCTCCTTATCTGCCGGCGCGGCCAGGACTGGTGCGGTGGAGAGCATGCGCTTGAGATCCTGGAAAGCTTCATCCGCCTAGTCGCTCCACTCGAATGGCGACATCTTCTTCATCAGCTGATACAAGGGCAGGGCCCTCTCGCCCAATCGGCTGAGGAACCGGCTGACCGAGGCCAAACAGCCGGTAAACTTTCGGACATCTCGCAGCCGGATTGGCTTGCACATGCGCTTGATGGCCTTGATCTTCTCCGGGTTCGCCTCAATTCCATGCTCCGAGACGAGGAAGCCGAGCAGCTTCCCGGCTGGCACGCCGAAGACGCACTTCTCTGGGTTGAGCTTGATTTGGTACTCGTGTAGATTGGCAAAGGTTTCGCTCAGGTCATCAAGGAGCGTGAGGTGCTGCTTGGTCTTCACCACGATGTCATCCACGTAGACGTGGATGTTGCGGCCGAGTTGCGTCAGCATGCATTTCTGCATGCAGCGCTGGAAGGTGGCGCCGGCGTTCTTCAAGCCAAACGACATGGTGATGTAGCAATACGCCCCGAAGGGCATGATGAAGGACGTCTTGAGGGCGTCGGCTGGGTCCAGCTTGATCTGATGATTGACGGAGTAAGCATCCAGGAAGGACTGGAGCTCGCAGCCGGCAGTGGAGTCGATGACTTGATCAATCCGCGGGAGGGCGAAAGGATCCTTGGGGCTGGCCTTGTTCAGGCTGGTGTAGTCTATACACATGCACCAGGTGTTCTTCTTCTTCAGGACGAGGACCGGGTTGGCCAGCCACTCGGGATGAAACACTTCCATGATGAAGCCGGCCGCGAGTAGCTTGGCGACCTCTTCAATGATGGTTCTTCTCATCTCCTCTTGGAAGCGACGTAGGGGTTGACGGACAGGCTTGGCGTCCTTGCGGACGTGCAGTTTGTGCTCGACGTACTTCCTCAGAATTCCTGGCATGTCCTTTGGGGTCCATGCAAAGATATCCCGATTCTCACGGAGGAAGTCGACGAGCTCGCCTTCCTATTTGCCATCGAGGCGGGTGCCCATGATGACGTACTTGCTGCAGCTGGGGTCTTCCGGGTTCAGCTTAACCTTCTTCGTCTCCTTGGACGGCTGGAATGAGGCCTCGCCGGCCGGCTTCTTGGCTGAAGCCGGCACGGCCGGCGTCTCATTCGCCAGCGCGACAATCTGGTCGAGCTGGCGCCGCTCCTCGGCTATGACCAGCGACTCGGCCAGTATGGCCCCGGCTTGAGCGCATTCCAGGGACTTGCGGTAGTCACCGGTGATGGTGATGAGGCCCTTGGGACCCGGCGGCTTCATCTTGAGGTAGCCGTAGTGGGGCACCGCCATAAACTTGGCCAGCGCAGGCCGGCACAGCAGCGCGTGGTACGCGCTGGACAGGTCCACCACCTCGAACCAGATTGGTTCGCGTCGGAAATGGTCGCTTGTGCCGAAAAGGACGTCAAGCTGCACCCGGCCGATAGGGGAGCAGGAGAGACCTGGCACAATCCCGTGGAACACCGTCCGGGTCGGCTCCAGGTCCTTGGCTTCGAGGCCGAGCTTGGTCATCGTATCTTGGTAGAGGATGTTGATGCTGCTGCCGCCATCGATGAGAACCCGCGAAAACTTGCAAGTGCGCTGGGTTGCGACGATAGTGGTGTCGAGGATGAGGGCGTAGCCACCCGGGTTCGGCATGACGGCCGGGTGGTCTTCCCGGGTCCAGCTGATCGGGCGCTCCGACCAGTGCATGTATTCCGGCATAGCCGGGACGACGGTGTTCACCTCCTACCGAAGCATGTGCTCGCTACGCTTGTCGTCGCCAAGGCTGGTGAAGATGACGTAGCTCGCGTTCTGGTTGGGGAAGACGTCGTTGCGCATCGCGCCGTTCGTCGGGGGCGGAGGAGGAGGAGCCGGAGCCGGCTGCCCCATGCCTGGAGCCGGAGCCGGCGGCGGCGGGATGTCGCCCCTCATGATGCGCTTGGTGATGGCGCACTGCCGAAGCGTGTGCGTAGACGGTCTTGCGCCGCTATGGTGCTTGCAAGGAGCGTCGAGCATCTCTTCGAAACTCATGGTGGGTTGCCATGCCGTCTTGCCGGCGCTTACCGGCCGGCTCGGTCGCGAGCGCCTGCTCGGCGGTCGCGACGAGGCGGCCGTCGTAGCGCGGGACTTGCTGGTCGGCCTTAGGCTTGTTGTTCTGGTGGTTGTTCTGCTGGCGGCTGCTCTCGCCAGCCGTCTTGGGGGGGTGGTACTGGCATCGCCTTGCCGGCTTCATCCAGCACCACCTGGATTTTCATGGCGGAGTCGGCGTTGGCGTACTTGTCCGCGATGACCATGAGCGCGGCCATGGTGGTTGGCTCGAAGCACAGGAGCTTGTGCTTAAGGAGGGTGCCATCCCGGCAACAGCTCATGAAGTACTGAATGGCTTGGACCTCATGGACGCCCTCACAGCTGTTTCGGAGCTCGGTCCAGCGCGCGAGGTACTCGCGGCCGGTTTCTGCCACCCCCTGCATGCACATGGCGAGCTGGCTGGGACAGCCAGGACGCTTGTAGGTGCTGGTGAAGTTGCGCACGAAAGCCTGCTCGAAATCGACCCACGCGTTGATCCTGCTGACCGGCAAGCTGTTCATCCACGTGCGGGCTGAACCCTGGAGAATGAGCAGGGCGTAGCGTACGGCAAGGCGGCGGTTGCCGCCCACGATGCCGATGGCGGTGGTGTAGTCGAAGAGCCAGTCCTCCAGCTCGATGGTGCCGTTGTACTTGAGGGTGTCGCGGGGCAGCGTGAACCCCTTGTGGAAGGGCTTGTCCCGGATACGCGGGCTGAAACAAGCCGGACCGACGGTGTTGTCTTCCTCCAGCTTGAGGCGATGGCGAGCATCGCTGTCGTCGATGGCGCGCGGGCCCAGCCGGCTTGCGACGGGACCGCGAGGCGCTGGGTTGGCCGTAGCTGGGTTGCCATGCCGGCCGGACGGTGGGGGAGGATTTTTCTGGCGCCGGGTTCCGGCAGCCGGCTCGTTGCCCGGGCCATCTCCAGCCATCAGGGCGCGATTGCGCTGGGCTCGGGTCTGACCGGACTGAGCTTCGTCCGGGCACAGGGAAGATGCCGTGTTCTGCCGCTCGCGCTCGGGATCCTTGGTGCGCCGCGAGGCGGACACAGCGGGATGGTCGAGGCGGTCTTGCTGCGCGTTCGCGGCGCCGAGAAGCTCATTCAGGCACTGCAGGCTCTCCTGCAGCTCCTCGCCCTGCAGCTGCTCCAGGCCAAGCGCGACCACCTCCGCGGCGCGCATGTTCTTGACCGAGGTGTCGTAGGCGGTGGGGACCGCGCCAAGGGCACGGCCAATGGCGCCGCCACGGGTCCGCACCTCGGCGACCCGTCTGGGCTCATCAGTGGTCGGAGTGAAGCCGTACGCAGCTTCGCGCTCCCGCTGGGTGGCCTCCGGGCGGCGCTGTGTAGCAGCGAGCGTCTTGGCCCTGTCCAGCAGGCGCTTGCGCTCCTCCTCAAGCCGGGCTCGGGCCTCCTCGGCGTCGGTAGCGTCGATGTCGGTGGCGATGGGGATGCTGAGCTTCTGCATCGTGGCACGCAGCGAGTCGGCCAAGCTGACGCGATCCGCCATGGCCCTGGCGGCGGCGGCCTTCTTGCTAGACGAAGTAGAGCTGGAGCCAGTGATGAATACCTCTACCCGGACGCAGGGCTCCGCCGCCCCGGCGGAGATGTCGTCGCCGAGGGAGACGGGCGAGTCAGAGACGTCGAGCAACCCGCTGGGGTACTCATCGGCCGCGGGCGCGTCGGAGATGCACAGCGTGGCGAAGGAGGTGGTGAGCGCATCGATGACGTCGGCCGCCAGCACGACGGGCTCGGGGGACGCGCAGCGCGCAACGCGCTAGCCGGAATCAATGAGGGGCCCTGTCTGGAACATGTCTCTGGCCGGGACCTCAAGCTGCCCCACGGTGGGCGCCAACTCTCGTGGTGGGCGCACGACAGATGCCATGGGATGGCTAAAGAGAGGGATAGGCTCGAGGGCACCGGTGGGCTCCAGAGGCGAGGTCGGCATGAGCGAGTGTGGGATGCAAGACATACCCAGGTTCAGGGCTCTCCGGAGAGATAACACCCCTAGTCCTGCCGAGAGTGGTTTATGTGTATCAGTACAGATTTGCTCCTAGAGCTGTTCGGAGGAGGGAGGAAGACAGACCAGGGCTTAGGCTGCCCCTTCTCCTGGTGTATGTGTGTGTGTTCTACGGATGGTCTGATCGTATGTGCTCACTCGCCTTCGCCCGTGTACATGGAGGGCTCCTGGGGGGTTTTATAGGTCAACCCCCCAGGGTTACAATGGTAAAGTTCCAAGGCCATGGGGTCGGGATGTCAGCGTCTGGGAAGCCAGAGCTAGGACCCGCTGGGTGCCAGGATTCATCGGGTTCTCCGGGCGTGGGCCCCGTGTGCTAGAGGGCACTGTTCTCCGTCTTGTCGTGCGTCACGGAGTGGTTGGGCCGGCTCAGCTACAGTGGCGCACCGCCTGGTCGCCATTGGCTTGCATCAGCAGGACGAGGGGCGCACTGTCGCCATGCCGGCCTTGGTCAGCGGAGCAGGTGGGGCACTATTGCCACGCTCCTGCAAGTCAGAAGAGTTGGTGGGGCACTGTAGCCACACTCATCCCATCTACGGGGACTTGTTCCATCGTACGCCTCGGACGGGACGGGAGCTGACCCGGGGCCGGGTTGAGGAAGACGCCACGGGGGCGCTAGCTTGTTGGAGAAGCCTTGGATTGCCGGGTTCGGCCGGCGTGCGCTAGCAGGTCTGGCCGTGTTGCGGTCTTGGCCGGGTTGAAGGATTGTGGCCGGGTTGAAGGACTTGGCCGGGTTGAGGGACCTGGCCAAGTACGAGCCGGATGGAGGGGCGATGCCGGCCCCGATGTTTTTGAAAAGGATCCGGGTTCCGTTGCCTACCCGGGGTCCATCCCCCCGACATTGCATGGCATCTTTTGTCCTACCCTCCCGTGGCAGCGGGGTCCATAAGGAAACTAGGGGATATTAAGGCCTCCTTTTAATAGAGAACCGGAACAAAGCATTAACACATAGTGAATATATGAACTCCTCAAACTACGGTCATCACCGGAAAGTATCCCAATTACTGTCACACTGGGGTTTACGGATCGTAACACGTAATAGGTGAATATGACTTGCAAGAACGGATCTAGAACATAGATATAATGGTGAAAACATAAATGGTTCAGATCTGAAATCATGGCACTCGGGCCCTAGTGACAAGCATTAAGCATAGCAAAGTCATAACAACATCAATCTCTAAACATAGTGGATACTTGGGATCAAGCCCTAACAAAACTAACTCGATTACATGATGAATCTCATCCAACTCCTCACCGACCAGCGAGCCTACGAAGGAATTACTCACTCCCGGTGGGGAGCATCATGGAATTGGTGATGAAGGAGGGTTGGTGATGACGAAGACCGAAGATTCCCCTCTCCGGAGCCCCAAACGGGCTCCAGATCTGGCCTCCCGATGAAGAACAGGAGGTGGCAGCGGCTCCGTATCGTGAAACGTGATGAAACTTCCTCCCTTATTTTTTCTCCGAAAATAGGAATTTATAGTGCTGGAATTAGGGTATGCGGAGCCCCGAGGGCCCCACAACCCACCAGGGCACGCCTGGGGGAGGGGCGCACCCGGATGTCTTGGGGTCTGCCAGGAGCCCCCCTCCGGTGGTTCTTAGTTCCAGTATTTTTTATTTATTCTAAAATAATTCTCCAAAAAGTTTCGTCCAAATCCGAGAACTTTTATTTCTGCACAAAAACAACACCATAGTAGTTCTGTTGAAAACAGTGTCAGTCCGGGTTAGTTTCATTCAAATCATGCAAATTAGAGTCCAAAACAAGAGGAAAAGCGTTAGGAAAAGTAGATACGACGGAGACGTATCACCCGGTGATGACCCACACGTATAGGGGATCTATCGTAGTCCTTTCGATAAGTAAGAGTGTCGAACCCAACGAGGAGCAGAAGGAAATGACAAGCGGTTTTCAGCAAGGTATTCTCTGCAAGCACTGAAATTATCGGTAACAGATAGTTGTGTGATAAGATAATTCGTAACGGGTAACAAGTAACAAAAGTAACTAAGGTGCAGCAAGGTGGCCCAATCCTTTTTGTAGCAAAGGACAAGCCTGGACAAACTCTTATATAAAGCAAAGCGCTCCCGAGGACACATGGGAATTACTGTCAAGCTAGTTTTCATCATGCTCATATGATTCGCGTTCGTTACTTTCATAATTTGATATGTGGGCGGACCGGTGCTTGGGTGTTGCCCTTACTTGGACAAGCCTCCCACTTATGATTAACCCCTCTCGCAAGCATCCGCAACTACAAAAGAAGAATTAAGATAAATCTAACCATAGCATGAAACATATGGATCCAAATCAGCCCCTTACGAAGCAACGCATAAACTAGGGTTTAAGCTTATGTCACTCTAGCAACCCATCATCTACTTATTACTTCCCAATGCCTTCCCCTAGGCCCAAATCATGGTGAAGTGTCATGTAGTCGACGTTCACATAACACCACT
Source organism: Thinopyrum elongatum (assembly GCA_011799875.1). NCBI lineage: Eukaryota > Viridiplantae > Streptophyta > Magnoliopsida > Poales > Poaceae > Thinopyrum > Thinopyrum elongatum. Next base: position 215,591,351 of record CM022303.1, read on the forward strand.
AGAGGAAAGACAACATACATCTCATCAAAATATCGAACGAATACCAAATTCACATGATTACTTATAACAAGACTTCTCCCATGTCCTCAGGAACAAACGTAAGTACTCACAAAGCATATTCATGTTCATAATCAGAGGGGTATGGAATAGCATTAAGGATCTGAACATATGATCTTCCACTGAATAAACCAACTAGCATCAACTACAAGGAGTAATCAACACTACTAGCAACCCACAGGTACCAATCTGAGGTTTTGAGACAAAGATCGGATACAAGAGATGAACTAGGGTTTGAGAGGAGATGGTTCTGGTGAAGATGTTGATGGAGATTGAACCCCTCTCGATGAGAGGATCGTTGGTGATGACGATGGCTTCGATCCCCCCCCCCGGAGGGAAGTTTCTCCGACAGAACAGCTCCGCCGGAGCCCTAGATTGGTTCCGCCCAGGTTCTGCCTCGAGATGGCGGCGCTTCATCCCGAAAGCTTCCTTATGATTTTTTTCAGGTCAAAACACATCATATAGCAGAAGATGGGCATCGGGGGCCTGCTAGGTGGCCCACAAGGTAGGGAGGCACGCCCCCACCCTTGTGGCTGCCTGGTGGGTCCCCTCAGGTGCTTTCTTCGTCCAATATTTTTTATATATTCCAAAATAATTCTCCGTGAAGTTTCAGGACTTTTGGGGTTGTGCAAAATAGGTCTCTCAGATTTGCTCCTTTTCCAGCCCAGAATTCCAGCTGCCGGCATTCTCCCTCTTCATATAAACCTTGTAAAATAAGAGAGAAAAGGCATAAGTATTGTGCTAGAATGTGTAATAACAGCCCATAATGCAATAAATATCAATATAAAAGCATGATGCAAAATGGACGTATCAACTCCCCCAAGCTTAGACCTCGCTTGTCCTCAAGCGAAAGCCGAAATCGAAAAATATGTCCACATGTTTAGAGATAGAGGTGTCGATAAAATAAAATACGGACATGAGGGCATCATGATCATCTTTAAAATAGCAACAAATATTGTCATATAATTTCTTATGCTAAAGTAACAATTCGTTCACAAGGTAAAGCATGAATCAGAAATTTCATTGAAAACTAACAAACTATGATCTCAGTCATTGAAGCAATTGCAATTTATCATAACATCGGAAAGAGTCAATTCAAGAGCTTTTCAGCAAGTCCACATACTCAACTATCATTTAATATTTCACAATTTCTAACACTCACGTGATACTTATGGGTTCGAAGCGTCAGTCGGACACAGAGAAAGATAGGGGCTTATAGTTTCGCCTCTCAACCTTTTACCTCAAGGGTAATCTCAACAATAATACTTTATGATAACCTACATCCGAGTGGATATATATATATATCTAGATCCTTCTCCAACACATAGTGCTTGCCAAAATAAAAAGTGTAAAAAGCAAAGGTGAAGATCACCATGACTCCTGTATAAGGGTAGAAGATAAAAGTAAAAGATAGGCCCTTCGCAGAGGGAAGTAGAGGTTGTTATGCGCTTTTACTGTTGGATGTACAAAATCTTAATGCAAAAGAATGTCACTTTATATTGCCGCTTGTGATAAAGAACTTTAATATGTAGTCCATCGCTTTTATTTCTTCCATATCACAAGTTCGTATAAAGCTTATTTTCTTCACACTAATAGATCATACATATTTAGAGAGCAATTTTTGTTGCTTGCACGGATGACAACTTACTTGAAGGATCTTACTCAATCCATAGGTAGGTATGGTGGACTCTCATGGCAAAACTGGTTTAAGGGATGTTTGGATGCACGAGTAGTATCTCTACTTGGTGCAAAGGATTTGGCTAGCATAAGAGGGAAAAGCAAGCTCAACATGTTGGAGGATCCAAGACACTATAACTTCTATTCGGATATAAGAAAACATAACCCATTATGTTGTCTTCCTTGTCCAACATCAACTTTTTAGCATGTCATATTTTAATGAGTGCTCACAATTACAAAAGATGTCTAAGATAGTATATTTATATGTGAAACCTCTCTTTCTTTATTACTTCCTATTAATTGCAACAATGACCAAAACTATGTTTGTCAACTCTCAACAACTTTTATTCATCATACTCTTTATATGTGAAGTCATTACTCTCCATAAGATCATTATACGATCTTTTTATTTCTTTTTATTCTTTCTTTTATTTATTTCCTCAAGATCCTAGCAAGAAAGCAAAGCCCTCAACTCAAAACTACTCTTTATTAAATATAACTCACGGACTCGATTACATAGATAGATCTCAAAGCAAAACTCAAAGCTAGATCATATTAAAAACTTTTATTCTACTAGATAAGGATATAACCAAAAGCATCTAACTAAGAAAAATGGTAAAATAAAGGTGTGATGGTGATATGATACCGGGGCACCTCCCCCAAGCTTGGCAGTTGCCAAGGGGAGTGCCCATATCCATGTATTTAGATCTCTTTCTTCGGAGGTGGTGAGGTGATATTCTTGGTGATGATGCCCCTTAAGGTGCGATTCTCCTCCTCGAGCTTATTATTTTGCTGCTTAAGATCCATTATTTCCTTGCGAAGTTTGCTCATGATGGCTAGAGCTCCAATCACCCATGGATGTTTCATAGCTGCGGGGGAAAAAGCAACACTCTTTTTCATATTTTCATAAGAGAGAAATCTAGCATTGGGAGGGATGAGCGAATTAGGTATTGCTGAGCTCTGAAGTTCCTCCAGCATGGCTCCAGGTTGAAGCCGAGAGGTAGCTTCTTGGTCCTCCTCCATGGCATCCACTCTTTACAGGTCGGCTTCCATCTCTTCCTCCGTTAATTGCCCAAAGTGATTAGCTTCACTGCTTGCTCTTGGGCCCGGTGTCGGGTGAGAGACACAACTTTCTCCGACCGACTCTTGCGAAGACATCTTGCTCTAATTCTGCTGTAGAAACAACTCAAAATGAAAACAGGGGATTTTGCCGTGGTACGGTGGTCGAAACCTTCGGGAGATTTTATAATGAATTTTTACCGACCAAAAGAAGTATTGTGCAAGAAAACGAAGTCCGAAGGGCACACGAGGTGGTGGCAAGGGCGGGGAGCACGCCCAGGGGCGTAGGGCGCGCCTCCCTACCTTGTCGCTTCCTCGTGCACTTTTCGGACTACTTTTAATTTTCCTAATTTTTTAAATATTCCAAAATGGAGAAAAATTGCAATTAGAACAGTTTTGGAGTCAGTTTACTTACCGTACCACATACCTATTCCTTTCTGGAGTCTGAAACATTCTGGAAAGTGTCCCTTATGTACTCCTTCGGTGTTACGGTATTGATAATATTCTTCTCGACATTTATGGGAGTACCTGAAATATAATGTTTCATTCTTTGACCGTTTACCACCTTCGGGTTGGTTCCTTCGGCATTGTTGATCTTAATGGCACTGGAACGATAGACCTCCTTGATAATGTAAGGACCTTCCCATTTGGAGAGAAGCTTTCCTGCAAAAAATCTTAAACGAGAGTTGTATAGCAAAACATGATCACCTACATTAAACTCATGCTTTTGTATTCTTTTGTCATGCCATCTTTTAACTTTTTCTTTAAACAACTTGGCATTCTCATCAGCTTGGGTTCTCCATTCATCAAGTGAGCTAATGTCAAATAACCTCTTCTCACGGGGAAGTTTGAAATCATAGTTGAGCTCTTTAATAGCCCAATACGCTTTATGTTCTAGTTCAAGAGGTAAGTGACATGCTTTTCCATAAACCATTTTATACGGAGACATACCCATAGGGTTTTTATAAGCAGTTCTATAAGCCCATAATGCATCATCAAGTTTCTTAGACCAATTCTTTCTAGATCTATTAGCAGTCTTTTGCAAAATTAATTTAATCTCTCTATTGCTCAATTCTACTTGACCACTAGACTGAGGGTGATATGGAGATGCAGTTCTATGGTTGACATCACATTTAGCAAGCATTTTACGGAAAGCACCATGAATAAAATGTGAACCACCATCAGTCATCAAGTATCTAGGGACTCCAAACCTCGAAAAAATAACTTCTTTAAGCATCTTAATAGAAGTGTTATGATCAGCACTACTAGTTGGAATAGCTTCTACCCACTTAGTAACGTAATCAACAGCAACTAAAATATGTGTATACCCATTAGAGGAAGGAAAAGGTCCCATATAATCAAAGCCCCAAACATCAAATGGTTCAATAACAAGTGAATAATTCATAGGCATTTCCTGACGTGTACTAATATTGCCAATTCTCTGGCATTCATGACAAGACAAGAAAAACTTACGGGCATCCTTGAAGAGAGTAGGCCAATAAATACCAGATTGCAATACCTTGTGTGCAGTTCTATCTCCAGCATGGTGTCCTCCGTAAGCTTCGGAGTGGCACTTGCGTAGGATCTGTTCCTGTTCATGCTCAGGTACACAACGTCTAATAACACCATCTACTCCTTCTTTACAAAGGTGTGGGTCATCCCAAAAGTAATGTCTTAAATCATAGAAAAACTTTTTCTTTTGCTGGTATGTGAAACTAGGTGGTATAAATTTAGCAACAATGTAATTACCATAATCAGCATACCAGAGAGTATTACAAGAAGCATTTATGACAGCTAATTGCTCATCAAGAAAGCTATCATCAATAGGTAGTGGGTCATCAAGAACATTTTCTAACCTAGACAAGTTGTCTGCAACGGGGTTCTCAGCTCCCTTTCAATCAATAATATGCAAATCAAATTATTGCAGTAAGAGAACCCATCTAATAAGTCTAGGTTTAGCATCTTTCTTTTCCATAAGGTATTTAATAGCAGCATGATCAGTGTGAACAGTTACTTTGGAATCAACAATATAAGATCTGAACTTATCACAAGCAAAAACAACTGCTAATTTTTTTTTCAGTAGTAGCATAATTTCTCTGGGCACTGTCTAGAGTTTTACTAGCATAATGAATAACATTCAATTTTTTATCAACTCTTTGTCCTAGAACAACACCAACAACATGATCACTAGCATCACACATAATTTCAAAGGGTAGATTCCAATCAGGTCGTTGAACAATAGGCGCAGTAATCAAGGCTTTCTTAAGTATTTCAAATGCTTCTACACAATCATCATAAAAAACAAAAGGAACATCTTTTTGCAAAAGATTAGTGAGAGGCCTAGAAATTTTAGAGAAGTCTTTAATAAACCTCCTATAGAAACCAGCATGACCAAGGAAACTTCTTATACCTTTGATATCTTTAGGACACGACATCTTTTCAATAGCATCTACTTTAGCTTTATCAACTTCAATACCTCTTTCAGAAATTTTATGCCCCAAGACAATACCTTCATTAACCATAAAGTGGCACTTCTCCCAATTCAAGACAAGATTAGTTTCTTCACATCTCTGCAAAACTTGATCAAGGTTGCTTAAGCAATCATCAAAAGAAGTTCCGTAAACGGAGAAATCATCCATGAAAACCTCAACAATCTTTTCCCAAAAGTCAGAGAATATAGCAGTCATACATCTTTGAAAGGTAGCAGGTGCATTGCATAAACCAAAAGGAATACGTCTATAAGCAAAGGTACCAAAAGGGCAAGTAAAAGTGGCCTTTTCTTGGTCCTCTTTTGACATAGTTATTTGAGAAAAACCAGAATAACCATCTAGAAAGCAGAAGTGTGTATGTTTGGATAATCTTTCTAGCATTTGATCAATAAAAGGCAGAGGATAATGGTCTTTCCTAGTAGCTTTGTTTAACTTTCTAAAATCAATAACCATTCTATAACCTGTAACAATTCTTTGCGGAACCAATTCATTCTTATCATTAGGAACAACGGTAATACCTCCCTTCTTAGGGACACAATGAACAGGACTCACCCATCTACTATCAGCAATAGGATAAATTATACCTGCCTCCAGAAGTTTTAGTATTTCATTTCTTACCACTTCCTTCATCTTAGGATTTAACCGTCGTTGGTGATCAACAACTGGTTTAGCATCAGGCTCCATATTAATTTTGTGCTGACATAGAGTGGGACTTATGCCCTTAAGATCATCAAGAGTATATCCAATAGCAGCACGGTGCTTCCTCAGAGTTTTCAATAATTTCTTTTCTTCATGCTCTGAAAGGTTAGCACTAATAATAACAGGATATATCTTCTTTTCGTCAAGATAAGCATATTTCAAAGTATCAGGTAATTGTTTAAGCTCAAACACGGGATCACCCTTGGGTGGAGATGGATCTCCAAGGATTTCAACAGGCAAATTGTGTTTCAAAACAGGCATTTGGTTAAAGAATATTTCATCTAATTCCTTTCTTTCATTCATAAACATATCATTTTCATGATCTAGCAAATATTGTTCTAAAGGATCGGTAGGAGGCACGGCAATAGAAGCAAGACCAATGATTTCATCCTTGCTAGGCAATTCCTTATCATGGGGCTGTCTACGAAATTTAGAGAAATTAAAATCATGAGACACATCCCCAAAGCTTACAGTAACAATTTCTTTCTCACAGTCTATCCTAGCGTTAACAGTATTCAAGAAAGGTCTACCAAATATAATGGGACAAAAATCATCTTGTGGGGAACTAAGAACAAGAAAATAAGTAGGGTATTTTATTTTCCCACACAAGACATTAACTTCTCTAACAATCCCAATTGGTGATACAGTATCTCTATTGGCAAGTTTAATAGTAACATCAATATCTTCTATCTCAGCAGGTGCAATATCATTCATAATTTCTTGATATAAGGTATAAGGAATTGCACTCACACTGGCACCCACATCACATAAACCATGATAACAATGATCTCCTATTTTAACAGAAACAACAGGCATGCAAACAACGGGTCTATGTTTATCTTTAATATCAGGTTTAGCAATTCTAGCAGCTTCACCACAGAAATAAATAACATGCTCATCAATATCAACCATAGCAATACTAGGTTCAACTTTAATTTGTTCAGGGGGTGTAGGTGTTCTAATATTACTCTTACGAACCACAGTTGAAGCTTTAGCATGATCCTTTATTCTAACACGAAAAGGTGGTTTCTCAATATAAGCAGTAGGAACAATAGGATCAACATTATAAGTAATAGTTTCTTCTTCAACTTTAATAGGTTCTACTACTTTTACTTCAATGGGAGGATGATATTTAAACCAATTCTCCTTAGGGAGATCAACATGAGTAGCAAATGATTCACAAAAGGAAGCTACTATCTCAGAGTCAAGTCCATATTTACTGCTAAAATCACGAAAAGCATCGGTATCCATGAAAGATTTAACACAATCAAACTTAAGGTTTATACCTAACTCATTACCTTTGTCGAGTTCCCAGTCTTCAGAGTTGCGTTTAATTCTTTCCAATAAATCCCATTTGAATTCAATAGTCTTCTTCATAAAAGAACCAGTACAAGAAGTATCAAGCATGGATTGATCATTACGAGAAAGCCGAGCATAAAAAATCTGAATAATAATTTCCCTTGAGAGCTCATGATTGGGGCATGAATATAACATTGACTTAAGCCTCCCCCAAGCTTGAGCGATACTTTCTCCTTCACGAGGCCAAAATTATAAATATAATTCCGATCACGATGAACCAGATGCATAGGATAAAACTTCTGATGAACTTCCAATTTCAATCGGTTGCAGTTCCATGATCCAATATCATCACATAGCCTATACCATGTCAATGCCTTCTCCTTCAAAGATAAAGGGAAGACCTTCTTATTGACCTCATCCTCGAGCAAACCTGCAAGCTTAAATAATCCACAAACTTCATCCACATAGATTAGGTGCATATTAGGATGTAATGTTCCATCTCCTACATAAGGATTAGCTAGCAGTTTCTCTATCATACCCGAAGGAAATTCATAATAAATATTTTCAGTAGGTTCAGTAGGTTGAGGGGAAACTCTTTGCTCTTCCGATCGGGGTGAATATACCCCGAACAAGCCCCTCAAAGGATTATTTTTCATAGCGACAAGTGACAGTAAATTTCAGCACGTAATATAAATGTTTCCTTACCAAAGGCGCTTCACTCCCCGGCAATGGCGCCAGAAAAGAGGCTTGATGACCCACAAGTATAGGGGATCTATCATAGTCCTTTTGATAAGTAAGAGTGTCGAACCCAACGAGGAGCAGAAGGAAATGACAAGCGGTTTTCAGCAAGGTATTCTCTGCAAGCACTGAAATTATCGGTAACTGATAGTTGTGTGATAAGATAATTCGTAATGGGTAACAAGTAACAAAAGTAACTAAGGTGAAGCAAGGTGGCCCAATCCTTTTTGTAGCAAAGGACAAGCCTGGACAAACTCTTATATAAAGCAAAACGCTCCCAAGGACACATCGGAATTACTGTCAAGCTAGTTTTCATCATGCTCATATGATTCGTGTTCGTTACTTTGATAATTTGATATGTGGGTGGACCGGTGCTTGGGTGCTGCCCTTACTTGGACAAGCCTCCCACTTATGATTAACCCCTCTCGCAAGCATCCGCAACTACGAAAGAAGAATTAAGATAAATCTAACCATAGCATGAAACATATGGATCCAAATCAGCCCCTTACGAAGCAACGCATAAACTAGGGTTTAAGCTTCTGTCACTCTAGCAACCCATCATCTACTTATTACTTCCCAATGCCTTCCTCTAGGCCCTAATCATGGTGAATTGTCATGTAGTCGACGTTCACATAACACCACTAGAGGAAAGACAACATACATCTCATCAAAATATCGAATGAATACCAAATTCACATGATTACTTATAACAAGACTTCTCCCATGTCCTCAGGAACAAACATAACTACTCACAAAGCATATTCATGTTCATAATCAGAGGGGTATTGAATAGCATTAAGTATCTGAACATATGATCTTCCACCGAATAAACCAACTAGCATCAACTACAAGGAGTAATCAACACTACTAGCAACCCAAAGGTACCAATTTGAGGTTTTGAGACAAAGATCGGATACAAGAGATGAACTAGGGTTTGAGAGGAGATGGTGCTGGTGAAGATGTTGATGGAGATTGACCCCCTCTCAATGAGAGGGTCATTGGTGATGATGATGGCTTCGATTTCCCCCTCCCGTAGGGAAGTTTCTCCGGCAGAACAGCTCCGCCGGAGCCCTAGATTGGTTCTGCCTAGGTTCCGCCTCGAGACGGTGGTGCTTCGTCCCGAAAGCTTCCTTATGATTTTTTTAGGTCAAAACACATCATATAGCAGAAGATGGGCATCGGGGGCCTGCCAGGTGGCCGACAAGGCAGGGAGGCGCGCCCAGGGGGGTAGGGCGTGCCCCCACCCTTGTGGCTGCCTGGTGGGTCCCCTCAGGTGCTTTCTTCGCCCAATATTTTTTATATATTCCAAAATAATTTACGTGAAGTTTCAGGACTTTTGGAGTTGTGCAGAATAGGTCTCTCAGATTTGCTCCTTTTCCAGCCCAGAGTTCCAGCTACCGGCATTCTCCCTCTTCATATAAACCTTGTAAAATAAGAGAGAAAAGGCATAAGTATTGTGCTAGAATGTGTAATAACAGCCCATAATGCAATAAATATCAATATAAAAGCATGATGAAAAATGGACGTATCACCCGGTACGGCCACTCACTGCCCCGAGCTCCAACCCACCCCTGAGCTCCCTCCGCTCCCTCTCTCCCTTCCTGTGGCTAGGACCGCGCTCACGAGCGCCAGGGGAATGAACCAGAAGGCCCTCGTGACCTCTGGAGGAGCCCCGGGTCGTGGTCATGGACGCCACCCATGATGCTCCGACGCCCGGTTACTTAAGCCATCATTGAGCCCCCCTCTTAACCTCTCTCGCTCCCTCTCCCTCCCAGAAACCTCCTGGGCCAAACCATTCCCTCTCTCGAGCTCTCTATCCTCCTCAATGTCTGAAGCCTCCCAGCCGGCCTCTGCTCGAATTCACGCAGCCTCGAGCTTCTCCGCTTCTACTAACCACCCCAGAGCCCTAATGCCACCATAGCAAAGCCCCCTATGTCGCCATTTTTCTTCTCGAGGACATCTTGCGCTCAAGGGAAATGTTGGCCGGCGGCCTCCTCCATGGCCACCCAGGCCATCGCCGTTGTGGCCTTTCCCGACTGGTGCACGACACCCAGGCAGATGCGGGCCCCTCTCTTGAGCTCGCCGGTGTGCCGGGCGTCGCTGGAGGTGAACGGTGTCGCCGAAGCAGCGCCGGCGCGTGCTCGGCTTTGCCTCCCCTATCTCGCCCTGGCTCGAGCAGGAGGTAGGAGGAGACCTGCCAGCAGGGCCCGCCTGTGAGCGACCCAGCGGCCAGGCCCAGCGTTTTAAGTGGAGACGGCTCGAGCTGTTCCCGCCTCGCTGTAATGGAAATGCCTACGGTGATTACGCCTTCGACGTCGCCCCAGCCTACCCACGCAACTGAGCTGCTGGGCCGGCCCAGTTCCTATGTTGCGCCCTGTGCGCATTTTAGTTCCTTAGGTAAAAACTTTCCTTTTTCTATTCCAGATAGTTTCAAAAATACATAGAATATTCATATTAACTCCAAAATTGATGATCCAAATTTCTATATTCTAGTAAAAATGTCACCTATTAATTGGTGCAACTTTCATATTTCTCCACCACAAGTTTCTGAAATGTTCAAATTTAAATTCAAGTTTGAACTATTAGAAGCCACTTTGTAAAACCTCTAGAGCATTCATTTTAGCTCCAAATGGAGTCATTCAAATTCCTAGATGACTATAAGATCATGCCCTATCTATCTAGCCATGGTGAACATTTTTCCTAAGGTTATATTCTATTGCACCAAATAAATAGCTCCCTTTTTCATTATTTCCATCTTAGAAAAACCCTAGGTAATTCATCCCAACTCCAAATCTAGTGAAACCAAATTCGAAATTCTTATAAAATCATGCCTGATTTAATGAGTGCATTCACACATTTTTATAAAAATATATTATGTGAACTTCTTACAGGGTCATCTTTTCCCTTCATTTCCACCTTATCGATCTACTCAAAAGTCTCTATTGATTCAGATCCAGTAGAGCAACTTTAGGTATTTTTCTTATGACCATAGGTGTCCAAGAAAAATAAAATTCCTATTTCAAAACACTTTTATTTTCCTTCTTGTTGTGTTGCTTACTGTGGATGTTTCTGACGTTAGTTAAAGAAGAAGACAGACTATTTGGAGGTGGACCAGAAGCTTGTGAAGACCTTGAAGACTTTGCTGAGCCAGACAAGCAGCCCCTTGACCATGTCTATGAAACCCTTTTTATCCATGTCATATATGATGGAAATATGCCCTTGAGGCAATAATAAAGTTGTTATTATTATATATTTCCTTATTCATGATAAAGGTTTATTATTCATGCTAGAATTGTATTGATCGGAAACTTAAATACATGTGTGGATACATAAACAGATACCGTGTCCCTAGTGAGCCTCTACTAGACTAGCTCGTTGATCAAAGATGGTTAAGGTTTCCTAACCATGGACATGTGTTGTCACTTGATGACGGGATCACATCATTAGGAGAATGATGTGATGGACAAGACCCAACCGTTAGCATAGCATATGATTGTTCAATTTATTGCTACTGCTTTCTTAATGTCAAATACATGTTTCTTCGACCATGAGATCATGCAACTCCCAGATACCGGAGGAATACCTTGTGTGCTATCAAACGTCACAACGTAGCTGGGTGATCATAAAGATGCTGTATAGGTATCTCCGAAGGTGTCTGTTGAGTTGACGTGAATCAAGATTGGGATTGGTCACTCCGTATATCGGAGAGGTATCTCTGGGCCCTCTCGGTAATACACATCACAAGAAGCTTGCAAGCAAAGTGACTAAGGAGTTAGTTAAGAGATGATGTATTACGGAATGAGTAAAGAGAATTGCCGGTAACGAGATTGAACTAGGTATGAAGATACCGACGATCGAATCTCGGGCAAGTAACATACCGACAGACAAAGGGAATTACCTATGATGTCATAAAGGTTCGACCGATAAAGATCTTCGTAGAATATGTAGGAACCAATATGGGCATCCAGGTCCCGCTATTGGTTATTGACCGGAGAGGCGTCTCAGTCATGTCTACATCATTCTCGAACCCGTAGGGTCCGCACGCTTAACGTTCGTTGACGATATAATATTATATGAGTTATGTGATTTGGTGACCGAATGTTGTTTGGAGTCCCGGATGAGATCACGGACATGACAAGGAGCCTCAAAATAGTCCGGATGTAAAGATTGATATATAGGACGATGCTATTTGGTCATCGGAAATGTTTCGAAATGTACCGGGTAATCATCGGATCACCGGAAGGGGTTCCGGGAAGCACGGGGAGGTTAATGGTCCATATGGGCCAAACGAGGGGAGCACACCAGCCAACAAGGGGCTGGTGCACCCCTTCTCTGGCCAGAGGCCTTGGGGAGAAAAGGAAGGGGGGAGTCGGCCTCCCCCTGCCTTCCCTCTCCTCCCTTTCCTTCCCCCCATGTGCAAACAAGGAAGGGGGCCGCCATAGGGCAGGCGCCCAAGGGGGCCGACCGACCACCTTGGGGCGCACCCTGGCTGCCTCCCCTCCTCCCACCTATATATATATATATATATGAGAGGGAGGGAGCGCCACACAACCACGACAATCCCTAAGCCGTGTGTGGCGCCCCTCTCCACAGTTTCATCCTCTGTCTAGTTTTTCCGCAGTGCACGGCGAAGCCCTGCGGGAACAAGTTCACCACCACCATCACCACGCCTTCCTGTTACCGGAACTCATCTACTACTTCGCCCGTCTCGCTAGATCAAGAAGGCGAGGACGTCATCGAGTTGAACGTGTGCTGAACGCGAAGGTGTCGTACGTTTGGTACTTGATCGGTTGGATCGTGAAGGTGTTTGACTACATCAACCGCGTTGATAAACGCTTCCGCTTAACGGTCTATGAGGGTATGTAGACATACTCTCCCCTCTCATAGCTATCCATCTCCATGGATAGATCTTGCGTGTGCGTAGAATTTTTTTTGTTTTCCATGCAATGTTCCCCATCAGTGGCATCATGAGCCAGGTCTATGCGTAGATGATATGCACGAGTAGAACACAAAGAAGTTGTGGGCGGTGAAGGTCATACTGCTTACCACCAACATCTTATTTTGATTCGGTGGTATTGTGAGATGAAGCGGCCCGGACCAACCTTACATGTCCGCGCACATGAGACTGGTTCCACCGACTGACATGCAACTTGTTTTGCATAAAGGTGGCTGGCGGGTGTCTGTTTCTCCTACTTTAGTTGAATTGAATTTGACTACGGCTGGTCCATGAAGAAGGTTAAAACAGCAACCTTGATAATCACCGTTGTGGTTTTGCCTAGGTAAGAACGGTTCTTGCTAGTTGCCCATAGCAGCCACGTAGAACTTGCAACAACAAAGTAGAGGACGTCTAACTTGGTTTTGTAGGGTATGTAGTGATGTGATATGGTCAAGACGTGATGCGATATACGTTGTTGTATGAGATGATCATGTTTTGTAATATCGACAACCGGCAGGAGCCTTAGGGTTGTCTCTTAATTATTGTATGAAATGCAAGCGCCATGTAATTGCTTTACTTTATCGCTATGCGTTAGCAATAGTTGTAGAAGCAATAGTTGGTGAGACAATCCCGATGCAACGATGGAGATCAAGGTGTCGAGCCGGTTACGATGGAGATCATGCCGATGCTTTGCAGATGGAGATCAAAAGCACAAGATGATGATGGCAATATCATGTCACATATTTTTTATTGCATGTGATGTTTATCCTTTATGCATCTTATTTTGCTTAGAACGACGGTAGCATTATAAGATGATCCCTTCACTAAATTTCAAGATAAAAGTGTTCTCCCCGAGTATGCGCCGTTGCTAAAGTCCATCATTTTGAAGCACCTCGTGATGATCGGGTGTGATAGACTCTACGTTCACATACAAAGGGTGTAAGCCAGTTTTGCAGAAGCAGAATACTTGGGTTAAACTTGATGAGCCTAGCATGTACAGACATGGTCTCGGAACACTGGAGACCGAAAGGTCGAACGTGAGTCATATAGTAGATTTTATCAACATAGAGATGTTCACCATTGATGACTACCCCATCTCACGTGATGATCGGACATGGGTTAGTTGATTTGGATAATGTATCACTTAGATAACTTGAGGGATGTTAATTTAAGTGGGAGTTCATTAGTAATTTGATTAATTGAACTTAATTTATCATGAACTTAGTCTTAATAGTTTTTGCATATCTATGTTGTAGACCAATGGCCCGTGCTACCGTTCCCCTGAATTTTAATGCGTTCCTAGAGAAAGCTAAGTTGAAAGATGATGGTAGCAACTACACGGACTAGGTCCGTAACTTGAGGATTATCCTCATTGCTTCACAGAAGAATTATGTCCTTGATGCACCGCTAGGTGACAGACCTGCTGCAGGAGCTACTGCAGATGTTATGAACGTCTGGCAGGCTCGATCTGATGACTACTCAATAGTTCAGTGTGCCATGCTTTACGGCTTAGAACCGAGACTTCAAAGATGTTTTGAACGCCATGGAGTAAATGTGATGTTCCAAGAGCTGAAGTTGATATTTCGAGCTAATGCCCGGGTTGAGAGATATGAAGTCTACAACAAGTTCTATAGCTGCAAGATGGAGGAGAATAGTTCTGTCAGTGAACACATACTCAAAATGTCTGGGTATCATAACCACTTGACTCAGCTAGGAATTGATCTTCCAGTTGAGAGTGTTATTGACACAGTTCTTCAGTCACTGCCACCAAGCTACAAAGGCTTCGTGATGAACTATAATATGCAAGGGATGAGGAAAACAATTCCCGAGCTCTTCGCAATGCTTAAGGCCGCAGAGGTAGAAATCAAGAAGGAGCATCAAGTGTTGATGGTTAACAAGACCACTAGTTTCAAGAAAAAGGGCAAGGGAAAGAAAGGGAACTTCAAAAAGAATGGCAAGCAAGTTGCCGCTCCCGTGAAGAAGCCCAAAGCTGGACGCAAGCCTGAAACTGAGTGCTTCTACTGCAAAGGGAATGGTCACTGGAAGCAGAACTGCCCCAAATACTTGGCAGATAAGAAGGATGGCAAAGTGAACAAAGGTATATTTGATATACATGTTACTGATGTGTTCCTTACTAATGCTCATAGTAGCGCCTGGGTATTTGATACTGGTTCAGTTGCTCATATTTGTAACTCGAAACAGGAGCTGCGGAACAAATGAAGATTGGCTAAGGACGAGGTGACGATGCGTGTCGGGAATGGTTCCAAGGTCGATGTGATCGCCGTCGGCACGCTACCTCTACATATACCTTTGGGATTAGTTTTAGACCTCAATAATTGTTATTTGGTGCCAGCGTTTAGCATGAACATTATTTCTGGATCTTGTTTATTGCGAGACAGTTAAGTCAGACAATAATGGTTGTTCTATTTATATGAGTAATATCTTTTATGGTCATGCATCTTTGATGAGTGGTCTATTCTTGTTGAATCTCGATCGTAGTGATACACATATTCATAATATTGATGCCAAAAGATGCAAAGTTGATAATGATAGTGCAACATACTTGTGGCACTGCCGTTTAGGTCATAAAGCGCATGAAGAAACTCCATGTGGATGGACTTTTGGAATCACTTGATTATGAATCATTTGATACTTGCGAACCATGCCTCATGGGTAAGATGACTAAAACTCCATTCTCCGGAACAATGGAGCGAGCTAATGACTTATTGGAAATAATACATACCAATGTATGCGGTCCGATGAGTGTTGAGGCACGCGGCGGGTATCGTTATTTTCTGACCTTCATAGATGATTTGAGTAGGTATGGATATCTCTACTTGATGAAACACAAGTCTGAAACATTTGAAAAGTTCAAGGAATTTTAGAGTGAAGTGGAGAATCATCGTGACAAGAAAATAAAGTTTCCACGATCTGATTGCGGATTCGAATATTTGAGTTACGAGTTTGGCCTTCATTTAAAACAATGTGGAATTGTTTCACAACTCACGCCACCTGGAACACCACAGCGTAATGGTGTGTCCGAACCTCGTAACCATACCTTATTAGATATGGTGCGTTCTATGATGTCTCTTACTGATTTTCCTTTATCATTTTGGGGTTATGCATTAGAGATAGCCGCATTCACATTAAATAGGGCACCATCTAAATCCGTTGAGACGACACCGGCCATATGAACTATGGTTTGGCAAGAAACCTAAGCTGTCGTTTCTTAAAGTTTGGGGACGCGACGCTTATTTCAAAAGGCTTTAGCCTGATAAGCTTGAACCCAAATCGGAGGTGCGCGTCTTCATAGGATACCCTAAGGAAACTATTGGGTACACCTTCTACCACAGGTCCGAAGGCAAGATCTTTGTTGCCAAGAATGGGTCCTTTCTAGAGAAGGAGTTTCTCTCGAAAGAAGTGAGTGGGAGGAAAGTAGAAATTGATGAGGTAATTGTACCTTCTCTCGAATTGGAAAGTAGCACATCAGAGAAAACTATTCCCGTGATGCCTACACCAACTAGAGAGGAAGCTAATGATGATGATCATGAAACTTCGGATCAAGTTACTACTGAACCTCCTAGGTCGACCAGAACACGTTCCGCACCAGAGTGGTATGGTAATCCTGTCCTGGAAGTCATGTTGTTAGACAACGGCGAACCTACGAACTATGAAGAAGCTATGATGAGCCCAGATTCTGATAAATGGCTTGAGGCCATGAAATCTGAGATAGGATCCATGTATGAGAACAAAGTATGGACTTTGGTGGACTTGCCCGATGATCGGCATGCCATTGAAAATAAATGGATCTTCAAGAGGAAGACAGACGCTGATGGTAATATCACTGTCTACAAAGCTCGACTTGTCGCGAAAGGTTTTCGACAAGTTCAACAGGTTGACTATGATGAGACTTTGTCACACGTAGCGATGCTTAAGTCATTCCGAATCATGTTAGCAATTTCCTCATTTTAAGATTATGAAATCTGGCAAATGGATGTCAAAACTGCATTCCTTAACGGGGTTCTTAAAGAAGAGTTGTATATGATGCAACCAGAAGGTTTTGTCGATCCTAAAGGTGCTAACAAAGTGTGCAAGCTCTAGCGATCCATCTATGGACTGGTGCAAGCATCTCGGAGTTGGAATATACGCTTTGATGATGTGATGAAAGCATATGGTTTTATACAGACTTATGGTGAAGCCTCTATTTACAAGAAAGTGAGTGTGAGGTCTGTAGCATTTCTGATATTATATGTGGATGACATATTGCTGATTGGAAATGATATAGAATTTCTGGATAGCATAAAAGGATACTTGAATAAGAATTTTTCGATGAAAGACCTCGATGAAGCTGCTTACATATTGGGCATCAAGATCTATAGGGTTAGATCGAGACGCTTAATAGGACTTTCAAAAAGCACATACCTTGACAAAGTTCTGAAGAAGTTCAAAATGGACCAGTCAAAGAAAGGTTTCTTGCCTGTGTTGCAAGGTGTGAAATTGAGTCAGACTCGAAGTCCGACCACGGCAGAAGATAAAGAGAAAATGAAAGTCATTCCGTATGCCTCAGTCATAGGTTGTATTATGTATGCCATGCTGTGTACCAGACCTGATGTGTGCCTTGCCATAAGTTTGGCAGGGCGGTACCAAAGTAATCCAAGAGTGGATCAATGGACAATGGTCAAGAACATCCTGAAGTACCTGAAAAGGACCAAGGATATGTTTCTCGTTTATGGAGGTGACGAAGAGCTCGTCGTAAAAGGTTACGTCACAAACGGGATACGTATTTATATTGAATGGTGGAGCTGTCAGTTGGTGCAGTTCCAAGCAGAGCGTCATGGCGGGATCTACGTGTGAAGCAGAGTACATAGCTGCTTCGTAAGCAGCACATGAAGGAGTCTGGATGAAGGAGTTCATATCCGATCTGGGAGTAATACCCAGTGCATCGGGTCCAATGACAATCTTTTGTGACAACACTGGAGCAATTGCCTTAGCGAAGGAATCTAGGTTTCACAAGAGAACCAAACACATCAAAAGATGCTTCAACTCCATTCGTGAAAAGGTCAAGGATGGAGATATAGAAATTTGCAAAATACATACGGATCTGAATGTAGCAGACTCATTGACTAAACCTCTTCCGTGGGCAAAACATGATCAGCACCAAGACTCCATGGGTGTTAGATTCATTACTATGTAATCTAGATTATTGACTCTAGTGCAAGTGGGAGACTAATGGAAATATGCCCTAGAGGCAATAATAAAGTTGTTATTATTATATATTTCCTTATTCATGATAAAGGTTTATTATTCATGCTAGAATTGTATTGATCAGAAACTTAAATACATGTGTGGATACATAAACAAATACCATGTCCCTAGTGAGCCTCTACTACACTAGCTCATTGATCAAAGATGGTTAAGGTTTCCTAACCATGTACATGTGTTGTCACTTGATGACGGGATCACATCATTAGAAGAATGATGTGATGGACAAGACCCAACTGTTAGCATAGCATATGATCGTTCAGTTTATTGCTACTGCTTTCTTAATGTCAAATACATGTTTCTTCGACCATGAGATCATGCAACTCCCAGATATCGAAGGAATACCTTGTGTGATATCAAATGTCACAACGTAACTGGGTGATCATAAAGATGCTCTACAGGTATCTCCGAAGGTGTCTGTTGAGTTGGCGTGAATCAATATTCGGATTTGTCACTCCGTATATCGGAGAGGTATCTCTGGGGCCCTCTCGGTAATACACATCACTAGAAGCTTGCAAGCAAAGTAACTAAGGAGTTAGTTATGAGATGATTTATTACGGAACAAGTAAAGACACTTGCCGGTAACGAGATTGAAATAGGTATGAAGATACCGACGATCGAATCTCGGGCAAGTAACATACCGACAGACAAAGGGAATTACGTATGTTGTCATAAAGGTTTGACGGATAAAGATCTTCGTAGAATATGTAGGAACCAATATGGGCATCTAGGTCCCACTGTTGGTTATTGATCGAAGAGGCGTCTAGGTCATGTCTACATCATTCTCGAACCCGTAGGGTCCGCACGCTTAACGTTCGTTGATGATATAGTGTCATATGAGTTATGTGATTTGGTGACCAAATGTTGTTCGGAGTCCCAGATGAGATCATGGACATGACGAGGAGCTCCAGAATGGTCTGGAGGTAAAGATTGATATATAGGACGATGCTATTTGGTCACCGGAAATGTTTCGGAATGTACGAGGTAATCATCGAATCACCGGAAGGGGTTCTGGGAAGCCCCGGGAGGTTAATGGGCCATATGGGCCAAACGAGGGGAGCACACCAGCCCACAAGGGGCTGGCGCGCCCATCCTCTGGTCGCAGGCCTTGGGGAGAAAAGGAAGGGGGGAGTCGGCCTCCCCCTGCCTTCCCTCTCCTCCCCTTTCCTTCCCCCCGTGTGCAAACAAGGAAGGGGGGCGCCATAGGGCAGGCGCCCAAGGGGGCCGGCCGGCCATCTTGGGGTGCACCCTGGCTGCCCCCCCTCCTCCCCACCTATATATATATATGAGAGGGAGGGGGCGCCACACAACCATGACAATCCCTAAGCCTTGTGTGGCGCCCCTCTCCATAGTTTCATCCTCCGTCTAGTTTTTCCGCAGTGCACGGCGAAGCCCTGCGGGAACAAGTTCACCACCACCATCACCACGCCATCGTGTTGCCGGAACTCATCTACTACTTCGCCCGTCTTGCTGGATCAAGAAGGTGAGGACGTCATCGAGCTGAACGTGTGCTGAACTCGAAGGTGTCGTACGTTCGGTACTTGATCGGTTGGATCGTGAAGGTGTTCGACTACATCAACCGCGTTGATAAACGCTTTCGCTTAACGGTTTACGAGGGTACGTAGACATACTCTCCCCTCTCGTATCTATGCATCTCCATGGATAGATCTTGACTGCGCGTAGAATTTTTTTTGTTTTCCATGCAACGTTCCCCAACAATATAGCACTTTATTATTGTTGCGTCGGAATCATGATGAGATGGTAACCACTTTGGTGGGTTGCCTCCGTTACTTCCTTGTTGATACTTGCTTTGTGCATGACCCTACCTTCCTGTGAGGGTTATGCGGGTGGGAGTAGATAGGATGCTAAAGTAGTTGCTACGCAAATGGGGCGGGTATATGCATGGTGATGGAGACAAAAGTATTTTCAAAGACTTTTCGAAAACCCCGTCGGGTGCCACTAATGCCCGAGGGAGATGTTGAGTTAGGTAACCACTTGATAAAGAAGTGGTGTTCTGAGGCAAGTGAGTGTGTTGTTTTCGAAAACGGATCGGTTTAAGTTGCGACCATTACTCCAACCTTACATGTACTACCACAATACCCCTTATGGGATGGGGCTTTGTTGATTACTTTGGTCGATGCTAGCAGAGAGCCCGCGTTACTAGTGGCGGGAGAGTATGAGTTACTCTCTCGATACGGGGTGATGCCTGGTAGGGCGACTATGGCTGTTTTTACAGACACCGGGCACACCGTTGTGTCCCATCTTGGATGGTACAATCTTGAGCGAGTCTCGTGTGATGTACATCATGAGGACATGGGCCAACGAGTGTACTCTTTGTTGGTATTGTCAAGAGAAAGATAATGTTTGGGTGCCTACCTCGGGTACTTGATGTGTCGTGAACCGTGGATTGACACGAAGGTTCCCCGAGTCTTGTGGGTAAAGTGTGCAACCTCTGCAGAGTGTAAAACTATTCAAATAGCTGTGTCCACGGTCAAGGACGGTTGGATGACCGCTCTTGGGCTATGTCCATTGTTTACAAAAACCTGGTGTGTGTGTGTGTGTGTGCGGGAGAAAACTACTTGAGTCGAGTCGAATGACTTGACATGTTGATTAAGCTGGAGTTGATCCAAACTCTGTTTACGTTGATATCTGTAACATGTTTGCATAGATATCTGAATTCTTATGATGCATGCTTTACAAGTTGTTAGGACATGTCATTGCACTCAAAACTAGCTTTCTGCAAAATTACCTACTTAGTGCTATATCATGCATTGTTGTACCTTGTTCCAAACATGGGTTGCTTGTGAGTACAATCAAAGTACTCATTGGCCTGCCACTAATTATTTTATTGGCCAGGCATGAAAGAACATGATATAATGAAGAGTATCGTGGTGATGAACATGCGAGCTAGGACGCTTCCCAGTCAGAATGCCTATAGGGTTAAGGCAGATGGCACGGGTCCACGCTATCGTTGAAGATTTCTGCTGCGAGTTTACGAAGACTTGGCCATAAAGGTCATATTTGAGTAAAAACGGTATGTACTGGATGTAAGACTTGTTATTCATTTTTTGTGTGTTCAGTGAGCATTGATCTCTGGGATCACTGTACACGTGCATTCGGTGATCATGACTTGTGAGTTGGGGTGCCCACAGGTTTTCAATAAAAATGGCTTTAATCGCTGGCTCAACGTTTTCTGAAAGCTGTCAGCACAATGGTGATGGTTTTTTGAAAAAAAATGAATGATGACGGTTTTCTGAATTAGGGTCCCCAATTATGGTGGTTTTTTTGCAATTAGAGTCCCCAATTTTACCACTAGAAGTTTCAACTACTTAAGAATGCCATTCTTTCATTAAGAGTGTGCTCAAAAATGCCACTCGGCACCGTTATCTTCCAGTCAAAGGCCATTGACCGGCGTGAAGTGACCAAAGTATCTAGACTCCACTTGTCACTGTTCCCTCTACATCTATTAGTTTTCAATACACGGAGAATGAAATTAGAAGTAAAAATAGCTTCAGCCATGGGTGATCGAATCTATTTTTTTCTTCTCATTTAATTCTATGTGTGCTGACAACTAGAACCCACAAGTATAGGGATGCTCACGATTAAGGGGTATTTTGGTCCCCGCAAATGGCCTTTGACAAAACGGTAACAGTGTTAAGTGGCATTTTTTAGTACAAACTTTATGGAAGGATGACATTTTTGAGTAGTTAAACTTTTAGTGACACAACCGATAAAAACCCTTGTGAAAAGTTTGATTGTGAGGTGGCCAACACCCAAGTAACTCTGTATGGGTCTCAAGATCGATCTGGATGTCTCGACACATCAAAGGGACAAGTGAATCCACGAGACATTCACGCAAGCGGTTGCTGCAGATCAGCAATGTACTACCTCCATAACTCTATGGATCTCAAGATTGATCTGGATGTATCGACTCATCAAAGGGACAAGTGAAACCGCGAGACATTCAGGCAAGGTGTTGCTGCAGATTAGTAATGCACTATTACCTCCATTTCAAATTATAAGACGTTCTGAATATTTTAAATCTCTATCTCTACTTATACTACTTGAAAAGAACGTAAGAGCAACTCCAACGAACAGACCCAAACAGACATGCGTTTTGTTCGCTTTTTGTTCATTTGGGTTGGCTTGTCCAGCCCTTCTGCGTTTGGGTCGGCAGCGCGCCCAACGCGAGGACGCATTTTCGTCCTCGCGGCCGGTTTGCGGCCATTTTTTTAGCTCTTTCTGTGACATATCAGTAAAATTTAACCGAAGTTCACGTAATTAAAACAAAATATAAATATCTCATGTTTCACAACCAAATAAATATCTCATACTATAGTTTACATGCCAAATAAAAATTAAATTGTCTTAAGAAAAAATAGCCGATACATCTATTGGTTGGCAACGTGAGCCCACATATGCTCAACCAAATCATCTTGCAATTGAATGTGAGTTTCCCAATCACGCATTTGATGATGAAATTGGGTGAACTGTGCAAACATTGCCGCTCCTCCTTGCTCAGGCACAACATTGTCACCCCGAAACTGAAACCCTTAATCGTAGATTTCATCCGAACGCTCATCATCTACGATCATGTTGTACATGATCACACGAGCAATCATCATCTCCCACAAATTCATGGTGGTTCAAGTTCTAGCAGGACACCGAACGATGCCCCATCGAGATTGAAGAACACAAAGGGCACGCTCCACATCCGTCCTAGCACTCTCTTGTGCTTGGCAAATCTCTTCCTCTTCTCTCCTACAGGGTTGTGGATTGTCTTCACAAGAGTAGTCCACTGAGGATAGATACTGGCAGCTAGGTAGTATCCTTTGTTGTAGTGGTGGCCATTGATCTCAATATTGACCTCCGGGCAGTTGCCTTCTACAAGCCTTGGAAACAACGAAGAGCACTGAAGCATGTTGATGTTGTTGTGAGATCCGGCCATGCCGAAGAAAGAGTGCCAAATCTAGAGATCTTGTTAAGCCACGACCTCAAGTATGATAGTACAAGCTTTGACATGGCCCCTATAGTGCCCTTGCCAAGCAGAAGGGCAGTTCTTCCACTTCCAGTGCATACAATCTATAATACCAAGCATCCTCGGAAAGCCCCTACTGACATTGATCGCCAACAACCGGACTGTATCTACAGCAATTGGCTCTCTCAAGTACTCCGGGCCAAACACGGCCACCATAGTCTTGCAGAACTTGTACATGGAGTCTAGGCACGTGGACTCGCTCATTCGGACATACTCATCAATGAGATCATCGGGAACCCCGTACACAAGCATCTGAATAGCTGCAATGCATTTCTGATAAGAGGAGAAGCCAATCTTTCCCAGGGAATCCTCCTTGCACTCGAAATAGTTGTCGTATGCCATCACTACCTCCTGGATATGATTGAACATATGTCTAGTCATACAGAAACGGTGCCAAAATAGGTGGTCTTTGAAGAGCGGGTTAGGGGACTCGAAGTAGTCCTGCGAGCGGAGGCAATGGCCGCTCTCTCAGTTGCATTCAACACCGGAGTATGCCCTAGAACCGAGCCCCTGAACATTGGCCGCTGCCTACTAATGTGGTCATGGAGGAACAAAGCAGCAACCACAATCTCCTTATCATCAGATGAAGAATCATCCGAATCGTAAATGAAATTGTGGAAAAAGTACTCATCGCCGGAGTCCATTTGTACCTTCCAGGCAAACCGTCGAACACCATGCGGGAGTCGTGAAAGAAGCCAGCCGATGAAGAGCCTCGCGCCTTTGGGAGACCAAGTAGCAGGCCTGGAGGTGCACGTGGTGACGTCCGACGAGCAAGGTAACCGTGCTTGAGTGCTGATTCTACAAGTGCTCTCCGGCGAGCGAGCTACTCAAGCAACATAGTGCAAAGGTAGGTCAAAAACGGAAATGATATCCAGCGAACGGCCTTCTGGCCGTCCGATTGGGATGCACGAATCTTGTTGCATTTTGGTTGCCACGTGAGCCAAGTTGTCTCATTCGCGCAGAAGTTCAACCCAGCGAACACTTCGCTCGGGGTCTATCACACCCCATCCCCTCCATTTCCCTTTTCCCCATCCCCTCCACTCTCCCACCGCATGTCCTCGTTGACTTATCTCTCTCCCCGGCGGTTTTTCGGTGATGCTGTTGCGGCGGCGGCGGGAGCGGGGGCTCTCTCCGGTGGATCCTGCAGCTCGATGGGGCAGTTATCGTCATGGCCGTCAGGACCCTCGCGGCCGCCGAGGCCATGCACCGGGCCATCCTCGCCGACACCCAAGGCCGTGAGCATCGACCTCTCCTTCCCTGGCCTCCGTTCGCAAGTTCGCCGCCGACTTTGCCGCCAGAGGCCTCTCACTCGACATCCTCGTGTACGCTGTTGAAATATTAGGGTGGGCCTAGGGCCCATCTAACAATTTCTGAAAATCTCTAAGGGCCCATGTGGGTTTATTGGCACTAGGTGTAGTGGGAAGTTTAGTCCCACCCCGGAAGTTGGAGAGGAGTTGGACCTCCTTATAAGGGTTTCGCTTCCACATGTTATTGGAGCTTGAGAAGAGAAGAGGCCCTCGCGCACTCCTCCTCCGCTGCCCACCTCGCCATGCCTCGCCACGACGCGCCGCGGGTTGCGGGAATGATCCGAGCCGAGCTCACACCAACGCGCTTATTTTTGCCAGTCAGTAACGGAGACTTTCTGACAGCTGGGCCACGATCTGAGACATCGGATCATGGGTTGTCATGGACTCGGACATGGGTCGAGCCCACGTCTCTCCACGCAGCTGCGCCTATATAAGTGTGAGGTGTCTCCTAACCCTAGCCGCCATGAACAGATCACATCTGCTCCTCGCCCACCGTCGTTCCTTTGCTGCTGCCACCGTCGGTGACTCCATCTCGTCTGCCACGTACACGGTCGACCGGCTAGCAAGTCTCTGAAACCCCGCCTCTCCGGATCCTATACGGGAGAGGGGAGA
Organism: Thinopyrum elongatum; assembly: GCA_011799875.1. Lineage (NCBI taxonomy): Eukaryota > Viridiplantae > Streptophyta > Magnoliopsida > Poales > Poaceae > Thinopyrum > Thinopyrum elongatum. The sequence goes on from CM022303.1 coordinate 215,616,524, forward strand.
ATAGGTTTTTGGGAAGCGAATACGCGACTGCTCGCCTCTGATCTGCTACTTCCTCTACGTCTGAGTCGTCTTCATCAACACCATGTCTCAGACCAAAGCCGACCGTCTCGCCGCCGAGAAGCTCGAGGCCGACAAGAAGGCAGCCGAGGACGCCGCTGCTGCCACCGCCGTCGCGGCCTCTGCATGGCCTACTGGAGGGTATAACAAATTTATCCCGCTCCTACTGTTTTCTGTTTTAGCCATGCTAGCGTTATACGTAGATCTGTCTGCAATTAGCGTAGTATGTGCTTGCATGATTGAATATCAGTATGCGATTATTTCTGTCAATGCCATGCTAGTGATTTACTCGTGGATTAAATTAATCAAAAAATTGCCTATTTATTCAACAATCCAAAAACCTATCATGTGTAGGAATTTTTCGGCAAGTGGCTTTGCCGCTGCACTGAAACCTTATAAGTTTACCGGTACGTACTTTAAGCATTGGCAGACTAAGACCACTTTATGGCTCGCGGCTATGAACATGTTCTGGGTCGCCGGTGTCTCCACGGGAATGATTGCTCCTGAATAGGAGAAGGCGTTCAGGGAGGCCACCGTCGTATTTCTCGGAGCAGTTCTTAGCGTGATCGGAGATAAATTGGTCGACGCATATTTACATGTGCGTGTCGCCAAGGACTTGTGGGAGGCACTCGAATCTAAATTCGGGGCCACCGATGCTGGGAGCGAAATGTATATTATAGAGCAGTTCCACGATTACAAGATGGTTGAAAACCGTCCTATACTGGAGCAGGCTCATGAGATAATATGCATCATTAAGGAGCTTGAGCTTCTTAAGTGCGATTTACAGGGCAAGTTTGTCGCGGGCTGCATAATCGTTAAGCTCCCTAATTCCTGGAGGAACTTTGCCACCACTCTGAAACATCGGAGGCGTGAATTCTCAGTGGAGGATGTCATTGGCCATTTGAGTGTTGAGCAGAATTCGAGGGCAAAGGACTCGCACGGAAAAGGGGCCGAAGGGACTTCTATCGCCAACATGGTGAACCAGAGGAACTTCAACTCCCACAAGCCCAAGGGAAAGAATGGTGTCCAACACAATACCGACTTTAAGAAGAAGGGTAAGAAGACCTTCAAGAAGAACAAGAAGGATGAGGGCTGCTTTACTTGTGGTTCGGTTGAACATTGGGCCAACAAGTGCCCAAACAAGTTCAAGAAGTCAGGACAGGACTCCAAGTCTGTCAACATGATTATGGGCAGCAATGAGAATGGTGCATCTGGGTACGGTAATTTATTTACAGTTTTTTCAGTGTTTCAGCCCACTAATTGGTGGGTGGACACAGGTGCAGGTGTTCATGTGTGTGCTGACATTTCATTGTTCACTTCTTACCAGGTCACAGGCCACGGGTCCGTATTGATGGGGAATGGCGCGAGTGCTTCTGTTCATGGTGTTGGCACGGTCAATCTGAAGTTTACTTCTGGAAGGATCATGCAGCTGAAGAACGTGCAGCATGTCCCCGCCATCAAGAAGAACCTCATTAGTGGCTCCCTTCTATGTGGAGAAGGGTTTAAGTTGGTCTTCGAGTCTAATAAATTAGTTGTTACTAAATATGGACTATTTGTTGGAAAAGGTTACGAGAGAGGAGGGATGTTCCGCCTTTCCCTCACAGATTTTGTAATAAAGTCGTGAACCATATTCATTCGAGTGTTAATGAATCTGAAGTTCGGCATTCACGTCTTTGTCACATTAGTTTCGGTGTTATGATGCGGCTAGCTAAGTTGGATTTAATCCCGAGTTTCACTTTAGCCAAAGGTTCTAAGTGCCTTTCATGTCTGCAAGCTAAGCAACCTCTCAAGCCTCACAAGGCTGCGGAGGAGAGACACTTGGCACCATTAGAACTCATACATTCTGGTCTTTGTGAGATGAATGGTGTGTTGACTAAAGGTGGAAAGAAATACTTCATGACATTGATAGATGATTCCACTAGATATTGCTATGTGTATCTGTTAAATACTAAAGATGAGGCTCTACACTACTTTAAAATCTATAAGGCAGAAGTTGAGAATCAACTTGAAAAGAAAATTAAACGAGTCCGATCAGATCATGGTGGACAGTACTTCTCGAGTGAGTTTGATTCTTTTTGTGTGGAACACGGCATTATTCATGAGTGGACGCCTCCCTATTCACCCCAGTCAAACGGGGTTGCTGAGCAGAAAAACCGTACTCTAACTAATTTGGTTAACGCCATGTTAGATACATTGGGTTTATCCAAGCCATGGTGGGGGAGGCTATATTGATGGCATGTCATGTCCTGAATAAAGTTCCGGCAAAGGATAATGAGATCACTGCCTATGAGAAATGGGCGAAGAGAAGGACAACACGCTCGTACTTGCGTACTTGGGGCTGTCTGGCGAAAGTCAATATGCCTATCCCCAAAAAGCGCAAGCTTGGACCAAAGACTATGGACTGCGTTAATTTGGGATACGCTAAGAATAGTGTTGGCTATAGATTTCTAGTAGTGAAATCTGAGGTACCTGACCAGAAGGTCGGTACAATTATGGAGTCTAAGGATGCTACATTCTTCGAGGATATTTTTCCTATGAGAGAGATGCAAAGCACTTCTAGACAGGAATGTGAGGAGACTCCTGAGCCTGCCATTCCTATGGAATATTATGAACAAACACATGATGAAAATCCTGAGGTGGATGACGAGGAAACCCTTGGTAGGGGCAAGAGACAAAGGACTGCAAAGACCTTTGGTGATGATTTCTTCGTGTACCTCGTGGATGATACTCTCACTTCTATTTCAGAAGCGTATGCCTCTCCAGAAGCTGACTACTGGAAGGATGCGGTCTGTAGTGAGATGGATTCCATCATGGCTAACAGGACATGGGAGATCACTGAGCGTCCCTATGGTTACAAACCATTGGGATGTAAGTGGGTGTTCAAAAAGAAGCTTAGGCCTGATGGTACGATTGAAAAGTACAAGGCTAGGCTTGTGGCCAAGGGCTATGACCAGAAAGAAGAGGAAGATTTCTTCGATACTTATTCACCTGTGGCCAGACTGACCACCATTTGAGTCTTACTCTCGCTGGCGGCCTCGCATGGTCTTCTCGTCCACCAGATGGATGTTAAGAGAGCTAAACGAGGAAATCTACATGCAACAGCCAGATGGCTTTGTGATAGATGGTCAGGAAAGAAAGGTGTGTAGGTTGCTGAAATCTTTATATGGCCTGAAACAAGCACCTAAGCAATGGCATGATAAGTTTAATACAACTCTGACATCTGTTGGCTTCGTTGTTAATGAAGCTGACAAATGTGTATACTATCGCCATGGTGGGGGCGAAGGAGTTATACTGTGCTTGTATATTGATGACATACTGATATTCGGAACCAACCTCAAAGTCATTGAGGAGGTCAAGTCATTTCTGTCTCAGAACTTTGAGATGAAAGACCTTCGTGTGGCTGATGTTATCTTGAACATCAAGCTACTGAGAGATGATGATGGTGGGATTACACTTCTGCAATCCCATTATGTTGAGGAGGTGTTGAGTCATTTTGGATATTCGGACTGCACACCATCTCAAACACCATATGATCCTAGCGTGTTCATTCGAAAGTTCGAAGGCACGGCTAAAGATCAATTGAGATACTCTCAAATCATAGGTTCACTCATGTACCAAGCGAGCGCAACGAGGCCTGACATCGCATTTGCTGTGAGCAAAATGAGCCGATTTGTTTTCAAACCGGGTGATGTACACTGGCATGCTGTTGAAAGAGTTATGTGCTATCTGAAAGGTACTATGAACTATGGACTTCACTATACTGAATACCCGTCGGTACTTGAAGGGTATAGTGGTGCGAATTGGATCTCTGATGCTGATGAGATGAAGGCCACAACTGGGTATATGTTTACTCTTGGAGGTGACGTTGTTTCCTGGAAGTATTGCAAGCAAACGATCTTAACGAGATCGACAATGGAAGTAGAATTAACAGCATTAGACACATCTGGTGTCGAAGCAGGATGGCTTCGAGATCTTTTGATGGACTTGCCATTGGTTGATAAATCGGTTCCGGCTATCCTTATGAACTGTGACAATCAGACTGTCATCACCAACGTGAAGAGTTCAAAGGACGAAATGAAGTCCAACAAACACATAAGAATGAGATTAAAAGCTGTCAGAAAATTAAGAAACTTCAGAGTGATAGCGTTGGAGTATGTCCACATGTCTAAGAATCTGGCAAATCCCTTTACTAAAGGGCTATCACGTGTTGTGATAGATAATGCATCGAGGGAGATGGGTATGAGACCCACATGAGTTGCCATGGTGGTAACCCAACCTATGTGATCGGAGATCCCGTGAAGTAGGACCTGGGAAAACAAGCCAGTGGTGAACTGAGGAGAGTAACTATACTAACCCACTCCGTTGGAGATGTAATACTCTCAATACTGTATGGTAGGATGACTATTGTCTTAATGTGTTCCAAAGCTTATGTAAGCAAGATGCTATCCTACAGAGCGATCTTTGGAGGAACACACCTATATGAGCCCGACTGCTGGTCACAGTCTATGAGATTGGGGCGATCTCTAGTAAGCTCATGAATAGGCCAGGAGTGTGACTTATATGCTCCACCCGAGGGGTCAGCCTTCGGCAGCCTGACATGTGGTGAAGCTTCTTTACGCCAAACTAACAATTCAAGGCTTAGTCCATTGTTCGGTTGTGAAGGAGTGTAGCTACTTGCTCTAGGTAAAGTTCAACCTTAACAGGTCTTCACTGAAACACTGGTATATCGAAACAGCAATTGGAACAGAGGACACAATGGGCCCTCGAGATCTGGTAGGGGGTTATTGAAATATTAGGGTGGGCCTAGGGCCCATCTAATAATTTCTGAAAATCTCTAAGGGCCCATGTGGGTTTATTGGCACTAGGTGTAGTGGGAAGTTTAGTCCCACCCCGGAAGTTGGAGAGGAGTTGGACCTCCTTATAAGGGTTTCTTTTCCACATGCTATTGGAGCTTGAGAAGAGAAGAGGCCCTGGCGCACTCCTCCTCCGCCGCCTGCCTCGCCACACCTCGTCACAACACGTCGCGCCGCACCGCGGGTTGCGGGAATGAGCCGAGCTCACACCTACGCTTTTATTTTTGCCAGTCAGTAACGGAGAGTTTTTTGACAGCTGGGCCACGATCTGAGACATCGGATCGTGGGCTATCACGGACGTGGGTCGAGCCCACGTCTCTCCACGCGGCTGCGCCTATATAAGTGTGAGGTGTCTCCTAACCCTAGCCGCCACTAGCAGATCACTTCTGCTCCTCCCCCATCGTCGTTCCTTTGCTGCTGCCACCGGTGACTCCATCCCATCCGCCGCATACACGGTCGACGAGAGAGCAGGTCTCTGAAACCCCGCCTCTCCAGATCCTGTACGGGAGAGGGGCGAATAGGTTTTTGGGAAGCGACTACGCAACTGCTCGCCTCCAATCCGCTACTTCCTCTACGTCCGAGTCGTCTTCATCAACGCCATGTCTCAGACCGAAGCCGGCCGTCTCTCCGCCGAGAAGCTCGAGGCCGACAAGAAGGCAGTCGAGGACGCCACTGCTGCCACCGCCGCCGCGGCCTCTACATGGCCTACTGGAGGGTATAACACGTTTATCCCGCTCCTACTATTTTTTGTTTTAGCCATGCTAGCGTTATACGTAGATCTGTCTGCAATTAGTGTAGTATGTGCTTGCATGATTGAATATCAGTATGTGATTATTTCTGTCGATGCCATGCTAGTGATTTACTCATGGATTAAATTAATCAAAAAATTGCCTATTTATTCAACATACGCACCCTTTCCGGCTTCTACTACTCACTAGTACTTCCAATCATGCGCACCCAGCTTGGTAACACTGTCGCAATTCGTGAAGTCCAGTCAGGTTTTCTATATAAACTGAGTGAAATGAAGATGAGTTAGACTCCCAAAACTCGTTTCAATTTCAAATAGACAGAAAATTTCAGAAAATTAAAGCAAACGGGAGCGGCAAGTTTCAGAAAATTGACGGGGAATAGGGGACCGAATCGGATTCAGAAAAAAGAAATCCGTCCGTGTTTCTATTTGGAAATTTGACGCGTCCTCCGTCGCCTGCAAGTCCATCGGATATAAGTATCAGCACACCTTCACGTCCATATCGCCGGCCACCTCTGCTCCCAGATCCCAATCGCCTGCCCTCGATCCACATCGACGCCCTTGCTAGCTAGCTAGCTAGAAGCAGCAGATTGGGCACCCGCCGGGCAGGATGGAAGGGCTCGATGTCTACCAGCACTACCGCTTGAACCCTACAGAAGTGGAGGCCGTGACTTACTACCTGCCATGCCTCATCGCCGGCCAGCTGCATGGCACCGAGAAATTCATCCACCACGTTGACATCTACGCCTGCGAGCCCAAGGATCTCGCTGCCCAGATTGCGCCCGTGCCGCAGGCCGCGAACAGCGGCAACCGCTTCTTCTTCACCACGTGCAAGAGCAAGAACGGAAGCAGAACTCAAAGCGTGCTCAGTGCCGGCGATGGCACCTGGAGCATCCAGAAGACTACGGAGATTAAGCACGCGGGAGGCAAGGTAGGCGAGGTCAAGAACCTGTCGTTCAAGAAAAAGGGCAAGTCAACCGGCTGGGTCATGGAGGAGTACCGATGCTTGCTGCCAGAGGCCATCGTCACCGACGGGGTGAAGGTGTTTTGCAAGATGCACTTGGCTCAGCATCCTCCTGACCCGGCCCGCCAAGAATCGGCCGCGTACAGGCTTCAAGAACCGCAACAAGAGCCTGTGACTGCGAGCACACATGCACAGAAGCAGCCAGTGCCGCGACCAGAGCACGGATAGAAGAGGCCGGCGCCGGCTGCTGCCGCCGATCCTCATCCATCGTGCCCAAACAAGAGGATGCGAGTAGCAGTCCCTGTCCCGGCACCTGCCACACCGTCGTTCTTGATGTATGATGAGGCAACCAGAGCAATGTATGGCCCACTGGCTCGTACCAACTTCCCTGTTTAGGATGCACAACTACCTGCTGTGGCTGTTCCAGCGGCAATCAAAGGTGCTTCAGCATCATGCGAATCCACTATAACATCCTACCACTCGGACGTTGCTTCTTCCTCACATAATAAGCAGCGACAAACTCAAGCTCCTGCAATTTCCTCCCAGTCAGATGTGCTGGAGTCTGTCAAGCATTACAGCCAACAACAGATGATTGTTCCTGAGGCTGGTTCAAGCATTGCAAGGAGCACATCTGAAGAGGAGCCATTGGAGCCTATTTCCGATTTGACGGATGGGGAGGAAGATGGTTTTGATATTGAAGAACTAATGAGAATGATGGAAGACGACCCAATTGAAGTTGAGCCGGTCACCGGAGCCAACACTGGCATGGAGATGGGCCAACAGGACCTCTGTACCTGGATACCTTGGACCAAGGCATGCTGGAGGACATGCTGCAGTCCGATTGTACTTACCCAATGTTGAGATCAGAGGATCGGGCCATCCACAACCCTGCTTCCCATGATGCTGACAAGGAGAAGAGGTGCAATGTCGCGTCGGATCTTGACGCTCCATCGCTTCAGGGACAGGACCACTTGTTCAAACCACGGCCGTGCTCCTTCGATCCATTTGAAGCAGTGTGGTAGGCCAAAGAGGCGCTCAAGAAGAGAACAATCTTCACGCTGGACCGCTTGGAGGACACAACTTCTTCTCGTCCGCAAGTGTCCATTAAATCCGATGTTGAAATTCTTTTCGAAGTGTATACGAGGATACTCACTAGCTGATATATTAGTTGGTCCTTGTACGATCGCCACGTATGTACCTCTGAGCAATTTGCTCCACTTGTTCATGCAAGCTAAAACTGTTGTTGTTCTTCTTCTTGCCCCTGTGACTAGTACTTCTTCTGCTCTGTTTCTTGTGATGGACCATGTTAAAACCGCTCTTATCTTTCTGTATTAGGCTCAGATAAGCAAGCATTATGCAGTTATAATCTGGGCAACCGAAGATAGTAACTACGTTTGTAAATAAGAACTATTTCACTGCTCGTGATAATCTGCAGAACAACTTCAAGTTCATAAGTTGCAGCGCAAATTCGTTGTGGCAAAAAAGAATTTGTTCTGTCTATTTTGCATCGCTGAATTCATGTCTTTTATCATCAACTAAAGCCTGATCCTTCTGGGAGATGCCAAAGTATTTAAAAAGTTCAATGAATCGTCGAAATGTTTGGGGTCAAACAATCATTATCTTGTAACTTGCCAGTTCAAACATATACAGACCTCAACGTAGAGACTATTAGGCGCATGTCCATGTATGAACCGTGACTGCTTTTAGGAATGCTGCAGTGAATGGAATTTGAGTTTAAGCTCTTTGTCACATTAGTCTAGAGCTCTAGGCCCATTAGCTTATTTAGACTCCTCAAATGCAGAATTCAGGTCAGGTAAGCACACAAAGTTGCTACAAGTTTAGACCATCTTGTGTACGGTCAGTTCCATTGTGGTCATTTGCGGCTGTTGTTCGGTTTTGGCCTGATGGTTCCTTGTTCTTAGTTCAACTATTGGAATTATCTCTATCATACATCTTGTTGTTTGAATGTTGCATATTGATGGTAGCCTGTAATTATGCATTTAGAAACTACAAGTATGTGTTATCTGAATTATTATTATTTCGCATTACAACTTGCAATCTGTGGATTAACCTTTTTGTAGTGACTAGTTAATTGCCCATCCGTTGCCCGTGCGTTGCAACATAACCTTTTTTAATCTTCAACCATGATCTCTCACGCCTCTACATGTTGCGCTCTCTCACTGTTCCCCTTCTTCAACACTTCTTACCATTTACTCTTTTGTGTAAACACTTCTTACAGTGTCAATGTTCATGACTTAGAGTGTGGAGTAGTCATATTTTTCCTTGAAATCTAAGTCCAGTATGTCTGTCTTGTTGCCAACTGAATTTACAGTATCTAAGTGGTCTCTAAATGCTGCAGTATTTATGTTCATGACTTACTGAACTATGTTATCTTTTGTAACAGTGCCTTGTTCTAAATAGTTGTATTTTAGCTCCATAGTTCTGTGTAATTTGTCCCTTGATTTTTTGTCACCTCTAAATTTCTCTGTTCATGTGCTTGCTATTCCTTAATTCACACATGTATAGGAGGTACAAGAGGTTAAATTGAATCTAACCCTCCAATTCTATATGTTTTGATCTCATTTCTGAATTCCCTTTTGTTATTTTCATCTCAAACAAGTACCCAGATTTATAAAGATCTAGTGAGCATTCTCAATGTTGTAGAGGAGTGATTTAAAAAGGCTTATGTGACTGATCTTCATTAACTTTTCTCTCTAACCTTTTTTGCAGTACAAATGATAATGATTTACAGATTGTAGTAGTTGTCTTTTTAGTGCAAACTCTCTACTTATTGATCATTTAAGTCTGAACTTTTCTGACAGTTTCGGACTTCCTTTTGTAGTTTCATTGACTATGCATGGTTCCCATCATTCAGTTGTACTTATTTGTTACTGGTATACAAGGAGGCGATATGAAGTGCTTGACCTTGATCCAAAAGCTATACACGAAGATCTTCAGTAACCGCAATAGCAATGCCGATTTATAATCTTAAAGGCCTACGTGAAGTGGCAAGTGGAGCAAGTTTTTCATGCTGGGATTCATACTCCAATAATCTTCATATATTGCAAAACAATTGTCCATAAATTTTCAGCTCATTTGGAGATGTGCAGAATAGGTAACTCTGATGTAGCTTTTTCAGGTCCAGAATTCCAGCTACTGGCATTCTCCCTCTTTGTGTAAACCTTGCATATTATGAGAGAAAAGGTATTAGAATTACTCCCAAAAGCATTATTATGCATAAAAACATTATAAATAACAGTAGGAAAACATGATGCAAAATGGACGTATTAGTGGGTTGTTGTGTATGGGAGTAAAGAGGACTTGATACTTTAATGCTATGGTTGGGTTTTACCTGAATGATCTTTAGTAGTTGCGGATGCTTGCTAGAGTTCCAATCATAAGTGCATATGATCCAAGTAGAGAAAGTATGTTAGCTTATGCCTCTCCCTCATATAAAATTGCAATAATGATTATCGGTCCAGTTATCGATTGCCTAGGGACAAATAACTTTCTTGTGACAAAAAGCTCTCTACTAAAACTAACTTAATTGTTTCTTTATCTAAACAGGCCCTAGATTTTATTTGCGTGTTCTTTATTATCTTGCAAATCTATCCCTTTACACCTACAAAGTACTTCCAGTTTCATGTTTGTTCTAGGTAAAGCAAACGTTAAGCGTGCGTAGAGTTGTATCGGTGGTCGATAGAACTTGAAGGGAATATAAATTCTACCTTTAGCTCCTCGTTGGGTTCGACGCTCTTACTTATCGAGAAAGGCTACAATTGATCCCCTATACTTGTGGGTTATCACTCATGGCCTTGTGCTCCCATTTGGGTGGACCAACGACATTCCGACAAAACCAATCTATTGCATGACACTCTTCCGGCCACTCCGGCAAACTCCCCTTTGGGCTATGTCATGGGTGCCCCTGATGCCAACTCTTGACACCCGCCACCTTCGTGGCCGCCACCATCGTGGCAAAACAACACAAACTTGTCCCAAACGGGGACATTGTTACCGTACAACTCGGGGACACAAGGTTATGCCTGCCTACCGGGCCAGGGTAGCGCGAGTGCATAACTTTCCCTACTTGGAGGCACCGGCGAGAGGCATGACAATAGACCGAATTAGGGCCTCCCCATCCAGGCAAGTGTGGTTGCACTGGTGAGCTCGATTCGGTGGCACCATGACTCGATCAACAGTTTGTTCAAGTTGAATTATCATCAGGTTTAACTTGAATGAAAATGATTCGAGTCATAGTATGCAATGTGGTGTACAGGGTCATGATAACATGAATATAAGTAACTAATGCATCCTACTCAATCGTAGCATATAACATGATCTCTACTGCACACAATAACAATGTGACTAGGAGTAATTCTAATGCAACAAGTTTCACAAGATAAATCATTAAACTAATTAAGCATATAATGAATTTAATTCAAATAAAACCATTACCATTGCAATGCCATCCTTGCATATGAATGTTGTGGCTTGCCTTAGTTCAGAGGAGTGTCACAATACTCCTGGTCTTCTCCAACAAAACTAGGCTCTTCTGAAAATAATTTAAATGCAAAAAAGAAAATGTCACATAAAGCATTTTATTGCACCAAAAATTCTAAACAGCAAGGAAAATTCTCAAATTTTGCAAACAGAAACTTTAGATCAAGACAAAACGGTTGCAAAAAGTTTCAACTCATTTGGACTTATAGAATAGGATTTATAGCTGGTCAAATATGGTTTTAAATTGAATTAACCAGAATTTCCAGAAGAGGCCATGTCGAAGACGTATTTTGCCAGGGCGCCTCCACTAGAAAACGGTTCAGGCGAGAGAGAGAGAGAGAGAGAGAGAGAGAGAGAGAGAGAGAGAGAGAGAGAGAGAGGAGAGAGAGAGTGACCGACAGGTGGGGCCCCCTATCAGGATTAAAGAGAGAGAAAGGGAACAGAGCACGACGGCTCTGTCGCCGGTGGTTCTCCAGTGAGGAGGCCATGGCGGTCGCCGGTGATGGTTGGAATGGATGCAACATGTCGCGGGGAGCACGTACGTACCCGAAACGATGATGGAGGTGGACGAACGGCGAGGCGAGCTTCATCTCCAGAGATAGCGGGCGGCGGAGCTCGTCGTAGTTGTGGATTCCGGCGACAATCCGATGAACTGGCTGCACCAACGTGTGTGGGAGATCACCAGGAGCTCGACTGTGGCAGTGGAAGAAGAAGAACGTGGCCGAAGAGAGTGGTCGACCGTGGGGGATCCACGGCCAATTCCGGCGAGGATCAGAGACAAGAGGCCCTCCTGGCCTTGCACTACTTGCTGGTGGTCAATTTGTGGCCACTGTGAGTGAATGTGCTGGCTAGAATGGCTCGGGGAGGGGTCTATATATAGGCGGAGAGGTAACCGAGCTCTGAGATCCACCGTGGTGGAGCTGTCGGTGATATGAGGAGGAGAGGGGCTCGGGCATGGCTTGGGGAAGAAGTAGAGGGGCGCGGAGAGGTTGTGTGTGCACGCAGGCACAGTGCAGCGCACTAAGTGGGGCAGGAGCCGCACGCGCGCTCACTGTTCCGCACGGTAGTGCCGTGTCCGCGTCCGGTTTGCCGCCTGCCGGCGTCGGAGAGGAACAGGGAGTGGACAGGTGGATGAAGGAGAGGTGGATGAGTGGCGAGGACACGCTGCGGTGGCGCGAGGAGGAAGAACGGGTGATGGCCGAGGGCCCCGACGTCCAGAGCGCGAGCTCTACATGTCGAACACCTCGATCCCGCGTGGTCACCATGTGCACTGGCATACACGGTACTTTTGGAGAGTGCAGACCATGTCCAACGTGAAGTCCTTTCAATGTGGTGCTGAGTAATGTTCTTGGCTTGCCACATAGCTCAAGGGATTTGACAAGAGACAGCTGCAAAGTTTCTGTACAAAAACTTGGACAAGAAGTTGTGCTCATATGGCTTGGAGGATAAGGCTGAAATTTTGTGGTTAAGCATCACTTAGGAAGGTAGTGAAGTGGTAAAACTTTCAGCTTCATTGGATCAAGGAAAAATATACTTGCTTCGCAAACTGTCATTTCTGACCAGAAGCAAAGACATTTTTCCTAGCTGAAACTTTAGAAACGACAATGGAAATTTTTTGCATGGGGAGGTGAGGCATGTCCCAAAGAATATTTGGAAATTTTCTTGAAATTTTCTGAGCAAGGAAAATGAAGGTTTCTTCATAGCAAAGAGAGAAAAAGGTCATTTACTTATAGAAAATGATTATAATGCCATATAGAAAAATTATGGCATGGCAAGAGAGTGAGAGAGATGAGATTTTGGGAGGGGTTTAAGATGATAGGCTTCACTTGGAAGGAAGTCAAAAATAATTCCAAGTGTCAAGTCCAAAAGAATTGACAGAAAACCCATTTGCCAAAATAAATATTCAATGAAACCAAATAAAAAACAAGGCAAAATCCAGGGTGTCACAAACCTCTCCCCCTTAGGATGAATCTCGTCCTCGAGATTCGGTTGCTCAGGAAACAAATATGGGTATGCAGTCCTTAAGAAATCCTCCCTTTCCCAGGTGGCCTCATCCTCGGTGTGGTGCTCCCATTGTACCTTATAGAACCTTATAGCTTTGCTTCGGGTGACTCTGTCCATCTCATCAAGATTCTTAAGGGTTGCTCCTCATAAGTCAAATCCGTAGCGAGCCCTAGTTCTGCCATATCTGTCTGTTTTGCGGGCGGTGAGATGTACTTCCGTAGCTGAGACACGTGGAAGACATCGTGAACCTCGGATAATTTTGGAGGTAATTCTAACTGATAAGCCACTTTGCCGACTCTTGTCATGACTGGGAACGGACCGATATATCTTGGTGCGAGCTTTCCCCGAGTATCAAAACCTCTTAATTCCCTTCATTGGGGTAACTCAGAGATAGGCATATTCACCTAGTTCAAAACTGATATGTCTATGCTTTGGATCATAGTAGCTCTTTTGATGAGATTTTTTTACTTGCAATCTATCCCGAATTTCTTTAACTTGTTGTCCTGCTTCCATCATCAAATCAGTTCCAAAGATTCAGCTATCTCCTGTCTGGGACCAGTTCGGAGGTGTGTGACATTTACGTCCGTATAGAGCCTCAAAGGGTGACATCTTCAGGCTGGTTTGATAGCCGTTGTTGTAGGAAAACTCAGCGTAAGGCAGACTGTCTTCCCATTTGGGTCCATAAGCAAGAGCACAGGCCCTAAGCATGTCTTCCAAGACTTGATTAACCTATTCTGTCTGTCCATCTATTTGTGGGTGACAAGTGGTGCTATGCTTCAAAGCGGTTCCCAAGGCTTGGTGGAGACGTAGCCAGAATGTTGAGGTAAAAAAATATCCTTGGCCTGAAGTGATAGTCTTGGGTACTTCATGCAGACTGGCAATCTTGGATATATCAAGTTGAGTGAGTTGATCTGCACGGTAGGTGGTCCTTATTGGAATAAAGTGAGCCACCTTTGTAAGCATGTCAACCACAACCCATATCGCGTTATTTCCTCGTGGTGTCTTTGACAATCCCACGATGAAGTCCATACAAATGTCATCCCATTTCCATTGTAGAACTGGTAAGTGTTGCAGTAAACCGATGGGCTTGTGATGCTCAGCCTTTACTTTATTGCATATGGCACAACAGGCGACGTAATATGCGATGTCGTTCTTCATGCCATCCCACCAGAATGCCTGCTTCAAATCTTGATACATTTTAGTGCCTCCTGGATGGATAGAGTAGGCAGATTCATGAGCTTCCTTCAATATCTACAGCTTTAATTCCCCATGAGTAGGTACACAGACTCGATTTTGAAATCAGAGTGTACCTTGGTCATCTATGCGGAAGTCATGTGCCTTCCCTTCTCGCACTCGGGCGATTACCTTGAGTAAAAATGGGTCCTCAATTTGAGCCTTCCGGATATTGTCTTCCAAGGTGGGTGTGATTTCCAAAGTAGTTGTGCATGTTGCATCCCAAATGACCATATTGAGCTGAGGTATTTCTTCTTGAAGTGCTGGGTGCAATGACTCGACTGGTGAGTTTGTTGTGGCCGATTTGCGGCTAAGAGCGTCAGCGACCACATTAGCTTTTCCCGGATGATAATTGATGCCAAGGTCATAATCTTTGACCAATTCCAGCCATCTTCTTTGTCGGAGATTAAGGTCCGGTTGAGTGAATATGTACTTGAGACTCTTGTGGTCGGTGTAGATTTGGCATCTCTTCACAATGATATAATGCCTCCAAATTTTGAAGGCATGTATCACCACAGCCATTTCCAGGTCATGGGTAGGATAGTTTTCCTCGTGTGGCCGTAGTTGTCTGGATGCATAGACCACAACCTTTCCATCTTGCATAAGCACACACCCAATGCCACGCCTGGATGCGTCGCAATAGATGTCGAAGCTCTGGTAGATGTCTGGTAGAGTCAACACTGGAGCGGTGGTCAAATGAGTCTTTAGCTCATTGAAACTATTCTCGCATGCTTCTGTCCATATGAACTTCTGATTCTTCTTGAGCAATTCTGTCATTGGCTTGGCAATCTTTGGGAAGCCTTCAATGAATCAACGGTAATAGCCTGCCAGACCCAAGAAACTTCTGATTTCTCACACTGTAACAGGTGCCTTCCAATTCAATAGTTCTGTCACCTTGCCTTGGTCCACGACCACTCCTTGAGCGGAGAGAGTATGCCCAAGGAATTCCACTTCCTTAAGCCAAATATTACATTTGCTAAATTTGGCGTAAAGTTGATGGGCTCGCAATCACTCCAATAATGCACGGAGATGTTGTTTGTGCTCCTCTTCGCCCTTGGAATATATGAGAATATCATTAATGAATACCACCACGAACTTGTCCAAGAAGTCCATGAACACCTTGTTCATCATATGCATGAAGAAAGCAGGAGCATTAGTCAGCCCAAACGGCATGACTGTATATTGATATAGCCCATATTGAGTAGTGAAGACTGTCTTGGGGATGTCTTCTTTTCTGATTTTCAGTTGATGATATCCGGTGCACAAATCAATCTTGGAGAATACTTGGTCTCCACTTAGTTGATCAAATAAATCGCCGATCTCAAAAGCGGGTATTTATTCTTAATTTGACATCATTGAGAGCGCGGTAGTCCACACACATCCGGAGACTACCATCTTTCTTGCCCACGAATATGGAAGGTGACCCCCAAGGAGATGAACTGGGGCGAATATATCCTTTTTGAAGTATTTTCATCTAACTGATTCTTCAACTCCACTAATTCATACGAAGGCATTTGATAATACTTCTTGTAAATTGGCGCTGTTCCAGGCACAAGATCAATTGAAAACTCAAGGTCACAGTCGGGTGGCATTCCTGGCAGTTCTTCTGGAAACACGTCTAGAAACTCACTGACCACTGGAATTAAATCCATATATGTGGAGATGTCTACATAAACCATTCCTTTCTTCGGCATGGTTCTATCGGCAAAGAACCGAGCTGGCTGTCCCGAGGGATTTATTAATGTAACTTCTTTGGTTGCACAGTTGATACAAACTTGATGTTTTGTTAACCAATCCATCCCCAGAATAACATCCAACTATGAGGATTCAATGGATACCAGAGATGCGGGGGAAATAATTCCATCGATTGATATTTCCAAGCCCCGGCACATAATATTTGTCCTGAGCATGGATCCAGGGGATTGTACCACCGTAACTTTGTCCAGAAGAGTATAAGAAAGTTGATGCTAGGCAACAAAACTCCGCGAAATAAAAGAATGGGAAGCCCCTGAATCGAATAAAATCGTTGCAGGTATGTTACTAACAGGAAACATATCAATGACCACCTCGGGTGCTTCTTGGGCTTCTTCTGCGGAGATATGATGAATGTGCCCTTGAATATACTTCTGGTTGGGGAATTGTCCCACATTATTAACCAGAGGCTTGAGGTTTGTTAGCGGCTTTCCATTCTTGGGGCACTGTCTGGCATAGTGCCCAGTTTGGCCACAGGAGTAGCATGCGTTGTTACACTGACAGTTTTCCCTCATGAGGTTTGTAACAATATTCTTAACTCGATTCTCAGTCTTGGTGTTACCCTGCTGCCATGTTGGCTTGAACTAAAACTACGGCTGCTGCCAAGTACGAATCTTCTGAAAAGCTTGTCCTTCCTTCTTGGGTTCAAACTTGCATTTGCGATCTTCATAAATAGACTTGTGGTCATTGACAAGCTTGTGCCCCCTTTCTGCGATGAGTGCCTTGTTTACCAAGGTTTGGAAATCAGGAAAGTCCAACATACTAAGTGTACATCAGAGGGTATGATTGAGCCCTCCAAGGAACCGGTCTATCTTCCTTTCCTCCGTGGCTACATCATGAGTGGAATAGCGGGCCAAATTATTGAACTTGTTTAAATACTCGCTTTAGAGAAAAGTTCCCTTGAGTAAGGGCAAGGAACTCTTGCTGCTTGACCTTCATGATACCGGCGGGAATATAATACTTGTGGAATTTATCCCAAGTAATCTCATCTTCAACAGGCCACATAAGTTTGGTATTGTCCCACCATATAGTAGCTGGCCCTTCCAGATAATGAGTGGCAAAGGGAACCTTATCGACGTCTTCAGTACAAGCAATTTCTAGCTTCTTTTCAATAGTCCTCAACCACTCATCGGCTTTCATAGGATCTGCAGCTTGGCTAAAACTTGGCAGTTTGGTCCGCTGAAAGTCTGATAGCTTGGAGTGGTTACCATTGTGATTATTATATCCAACCATAGTCTACATACTTCTCAAAAATTCCATCAGATCCTGATTTATCTTCCCCTCAAACATACGCATAATCTGCTTTGTTGTAGGTGGTTGAGGTGGAGGAGGGGGTGGCTGATATGGTTTTGGAGAATGTCCTGCTTGTCTAGAGAATCGAGGAACTGGGATATCATTGCCCCATGACTGCTGCTGCCACACCTTGTCATCCTATATTTGTTTCCCAATACGAAGCATCGAGATGAGAAACATCCATTAAGGAAAAAGGAAGGAGAAGGCAAAGCAACAAGCCTGAAAAAGGCGAGAAAAACCAAGGGGAATAAAGGAAACGGCATAATTATACATAACATCCCACATCATACATAGAAATACGACATCAAAGATAGTACTACTACATGCATACGACCATACATCAACATCATACTCATCTACTCATGGCGGCAGTGATCGCACTGGCAATCTGATGGTCCTACGAGTGTCTCCTCGGTCTCGGACTATGAATCGGAACTGATAATACTAACAGAAACCTCCAGAGCAAAGGAAACACGACGACTCTAACAGGATGGCTCTCTAGGATCGGGAGCAAGATGGCTCTGAAGCATAGGAGCGGCTGGGGTAGCTAGAAGTAGAGCCCACTCAGCGGGAGACTCGTGAGAAGTCACTGTCGAGGTATCCGAGTTACTCTGAGAGGGTACGGTCGTACTGGACGTGGGTGAGTGTATGAAAGTGAAGGTGGAACGAACGCAGATCGAGCAGCAACTAGCGCGTCTCGAGTGCGGTTCAGCTCCTGGGATAAGCTGTGGATCAGAAGGTATCCAGTCATTATGTAGCGAGACAGGTGGTTGGTGGAACGATCACACTCCGGGTCAATGATAGGAAAGCGGATTCGTCCGTTGTCAAACAAGGACGGGTAGAAATAGAAACATGGGTGTGTCTGCATCTGAATCTCGTTATAGCGCAAGTCAGTGAGAGCCTCGAATGCCTTGAACTGGATCGCCTGGTCGGGTGTAGAAGCAGCCTCGCCCTTGGAGGAGTGGGTGTAGGTGCCCACCAAGGTGTTGTTATGCATGATGACCTCTGCGTGATACTCGTACAGAGCGTCCGCAAGCTGCTCTCGATAGACCTGGTACACCGGGTCATCACCATTAGGGTAGAGTTGGCACCACACGTTACGAAGCATTTGAGGAAAAGTGGAAGGTGCCAACTCAGGTTGATACGGCTACGGAATTGGTGCCATCTACACTCACAACATTAGCCGATCAGCAACAATAAACCATATGCATGCAATGCGACAACCAAGTTGAAAGTACATGTAGTCCCCATGTGTGGTTTTGGTAATTGATGACAATCCTTATGGACTAATGTTTTCATTGAGATATACATTTAAAGGTTAGTCCCATTGGAAAATGATTGAAGAATAATGGAAGTCAACTCCTTTGAAGCAACAATTACATTGAGATGATCAAAATGAAGTTCATTGGAGTATCTTAAGGGTTGCCATGCTTAGAGCTATGGTTTGAGCCATAATGGATCAAGATCTTAAAAGGATGATTTGAATGATGAATTCTAGGAGTGGCTCAAAGATATGATCATAATGGACTCATGTGTTGAGTCATGATTGATCAAGTATTCAGGTGATTCTCATGGGCTCGCATCGAGAGAGAGATTTCAAGTGTCTATGAGAGGATGACATCAAGTGTTGGTGATCATGGTTGACAAGGGCAAGTTCAAGATAACCATCCCAAAGGATTACATGCTTGAAGCTTGTGGATGATCACATGATGGACAAGTGAAGATGAATACAAAGCAAAGCTTCCCACATTGTGTATGGGAGAGAGACTTGAAGACTTCACCAATGTCTTGCCTTCATCTTGAGCCAATAAGAAACATCAACATCAAGCTCAAGTGAACGGCTCATGTCAAAGGTATTAGTTCCTTTGACGTTAGTGTTGTGGAGTGATGACCACCAAAGAAACATATACACTCAAGAATGGATTCTCGATAGCTATGTAGTGTAGCTCTTTTATGATTCTTGAGTTATAGGGATCCCGCACTATTAAGAGGGGATCAAAGGGGTTTGTGATGGATTTGCTCAAGTCAACATCTTCTATACACAATTCCACTCATATCCTATATACCAAAGAAAAGCCAAAGCCAAATAGTTTCCCCAAAATATATGATCTAACCTTTGCATACTTTGCACCCTTCATTTTGGTTTATCTTGGGTGGTTCTTTATGTGAGGACCTGGAGATTTTCCATAGCTTCAAAACGAGCCCAAGATCATCAAAATCGGAGTCCGTATGAAAAAGTTGTGCATGTTTTAGTTTTGGGGTTCCTGCTGTTTTTTATTGGCCGGACGTCCGGAAAGTGTCGGATGTCCGACAAACCTGTTTCGCAAATATCCTGCTACTTTCGTCTGATGGCGTGCTACAGCCGTCGGACGTCCGGTGTTCCACCGGACGTCCGGTGCCTGTTTTGCCACCGGACCGGACGTCCGACACTTTCCTGAGCAGAATTCCGCCCCAACGGCCACATTTGCGGCCACACTATAAATACCCCTTCACTACTTCATGGAGGGGTTGAGCAACACAAATATCCTCACCCACATTTCAGAAAAGCTCCCTCTCCTTCTCCTACCTCAAATCTTAGATCCCGGAGAGATTTGTGAGAGTTCTTGAGAGAGATTTCACCCATTGATAGATCCACTCCCTCTCCCTCTCTTGACCAAAGGAATTTGTGATTTGAGCAAGTCTTGAGCATTTCCCCCTTGATCTTGTTACTCTTGGAGGTTGGAGACTCCTAGGCGGTAGGAGTGCTCCGGTGAGGAATCAACTTGTGATTTGTCCTCCGGAAAGTTTGTGAAGGTTTGGAGGCCGCCTCAAGGTCTACCACTAGTGGTTGGGAATCGCCTTCGTGGTGATATCTCAAGGAGAATAGGGTGAGCCTTCGTGGCGTTGGTGTGCCTTCGTGGTAACATCCACCTCTCTAACAGTGACTAGCTTCCCTCCAAGGAAGTGAACATCGGGATACATCATCGTCTCCGTGACTTCGGTTATCCCTAACCCTAACTCCTTACTTGTGGTTTACCTTGGTCACTTGACCGTGCATTCGCTATTCTTGTTGTCCTCATTATATTGTGTTGGTTACCATATCGTAGAGATTATTTAGGCCAACACTTTATAGTCCGCAATTCATACTTCCTACTATTGTTCTATCTTGTGTTTAGTGTGAATTGCTAGCTTGTAACTTTCATTTCCACATCTTGTAACATAATTTGTGTAAGCTTGTATTTCCTACTTGTGGGTGTGTGCATTATTCATTTCCATATCTCGTGATATACATTGAGTAAGTTTGTGTAACTTACTTGTGCTTACTCATATCCTCGTTGTTCTCATCTTGTTTATAATAAGTTGTTGGTGCACTTAGTGAGCCTAGTATATTTAGGATTTGTGCTTGAAAAGTATCCGCTTAGTTTATTTCCGCATTAGGATATAGCCAAATCCGTAAAATATTTTAAAACGCCTATTCACCCCCCCTCTAGGCGACATCGTGGTCCTTTCACAAGTGCAAATGCATACTCAAATCACCCAAGGACTTATATCTACCATTTTCTAACGTGCCGGTTGTCTAGGATGTCCAACAGTCAGCGTGGCACTCATACCAAGCGTTGTGGCACCCCGGCTTAGAGCAACCGGTTTACCTTCCATTGCCAGCCTAGAGATCAAGTATTCTGGCTACACACAACAACTTGGTACAGAAAATAACCGCTTTATTGATCTCATGCGGATACATAGGTTCGAATATTACATGACAAGCGAGGCCAAGTGGCACACATGGTGCGGCTGCACTTACGTACATTATTTAGTAGACATCTCAGGGGCTTCGACGATAAGGGAAACTCCTACTCGGCAGCGGAACGATGAAGTAGCGGAACTCCATTCCACAAGGACACTGCTAGGACATGGCCTAGATCGCGATGTACCGATCGACATCAACTCCTTGCATGGCTTCTCCTGCATCTGGCATCACATGCCAGGTGAGTACTTTGAATGTACTCGCAAGCTCACAGCAAACAACGCAAATACGACAAACAATAACAAGGCATTTAGCATGTTAATGCATGAGCATGAACGCGATACTATCATTCATGATGTGCATGTGAATTATCGCACGGTCCCTCGGACCAACTTACCATCTCGGGGTTACCTCGTAACCATCATCAATATCTTACCCTCGTGATCATCACTCGATCACGGCAATAACAACCATAGTGATCCTCACATGATCACCAACTTTTGCATGTGCCATCTCGGTGTTATTAAGTGTGCTGGTTATTTATTTCTGTTAACCCACAATGTGACTGATACGTCCATTTTGCATCAGGTTTTCTTACTATTATTTATAGTGTTTTTATTCTTTATAACACTTTGTGGAGTAATTATAATGCCTTTTCTCTCATAATATGCAAGGTTTACACAAAGAGGGAGAATGCCGGCAGCTGGAATTCTGGACCTGAAAAAGCCATGTCAGAGATACCTATTCTGCACATCTCCATATGAGCTGAAATTTCATGAAGAATTATTTTGGAATATATAAAAATTATTGGAATAAATAAATACCAGAGGTGGCCACCCAGGTGCCCACTAGGCACCAGGGTGCGCCACCCCCTCCAGGCGCGCCCTGGTGGGTAGTGGGCTCCCTGGCCCACCTCTGGGGCCCATCTTCTGGTACATAATGTCTTTTTACCTAGAAAAAATAAGGAGAGGACTTTTGGGATGGATCGCCGCCATCTTGAGGCGGAACTTGGGCAGGAGCACTTTTGCCCTCCGGCGGAGCGATTCTGCAGCGGAACTTCCCTCCCTGAGGGGGAAATCCAAGCCATCGTCATCACCAACAACCCTCTCATCTTTGGGAGGCCAATCTTCATCAACATCTTCAACAACACCATCTCATCTCAAAGCCTAGTTCATCTCTTGTGTTCAATCTATGTATCAAAACCTCAGATTGGTACCTATGGGTGACTAGTAGTATTGATTACATCTTGTAGTTGATGCTAGATGGTTTATTTGGTGGAAGATTATATGTTCGGATCCATTATGCTATTTAATATCCCTCTGATCTTGAGCATGAATATTATTTGTGATTAGTTGCCCTTGTTCTTGAGGCCACAGGAGAAGTCATGTTGCAAGTAATCATGTGAATTTGATATTCGTTCAATATTTTCATGATATGTATGTTGTGATTCCCTTAGTGGTGTTATGTGAATGTCGACTACATGACACTTCACCATATTTGGGCCTAAGGGAATGCATTGTGGAGTAGTTATTAGATGATGGGTTGCTAGAGTGACAGAAGCTTAAACCCTAGTTTATGCGCTATTCTGTATGGGGCTGATTTGGATCCATATGTTTAATGCTATGGTTAGATTGTTGTCTTAATTCTTCTTTCGTAGTTGCGGATGCTTGAGAGGGGGTTAATCATAAGTGGGAGGCTTGTTCAAGTAAGAACAGCACCCAAGCACTGGTCCACCCACATGTCAAATTATCAAGAGTGAACGTGAATCAAACTAACATGATGAAAGTGACTAGATGAAATTCCCGTGTGCCCTCAAGAACGCTTTGCTTATTATAAGAGACCGTTCCGGCATGTCCTTTACTAAAAAAAGGATTGGGCTACCTTGCTGCACTTTTTTTACCATTATCATTACTTGCTCATTACAAATTATCTTGCTACCAAACTACTTGTTACCGACAATTTCAGTGCTTGCAGAAATTACCTTGTTGAAAACCGCTTGTCATTTCCTTCTACTCCTCGTTGGGTTTGACACTCTTACTTATCGAAAGGACTATGATTGATCCCCTATACTTGTGGGTCATCAAGACTCTTTTCTAACGCCATTGCCGGGGAGTGAAGCACTCTTGGTAAGTGCAAATCGGTAAGGAAAAAATTATATTACGTGCTGAAATTTACTGTTACTTTCTACTACGAAAAATCATCCTTTGAGGGGCTTGTTCGGGGTATCTTCACCTCGACCGGAAACACAAAGAGTTGCCCCTCAACCTACTGCACCAACTGAAAACATTGGTTATGAAATTCCTTTGGGTATGATAGAGAAACTGCAAGCTAATCCTTATGCAGGAGATGGAACACTACATCCTGATATGCACCTAATATATGTGGATGAAGTTTGTGGATTATTTAAGCTTGCAGGTTTACCCGAAGATGAAGGTAATAAGAAGGTTTTCCCTTTATCTTTGGGGGGGAAAGCATATCCTATAGGATATGTGATGATATTGGAGCTTGGGATTGGAATCGATTGAAATTGGAATTTCACCAAAAAATTTATCCTATGCATCTAGTTCAGCGTGATCGGAATTATATATATAATTTTTGGCCTCGTGAAGGATAATGTATCGCTCTAGCTTGGGGGAGGCTTAAATCAATGTTATATTCATGCCCCAATCATGAGAGTTCAAGAGAAATTATTATACATAATTTTTATGCTCGGCTTTCTCGTAATGATCAATCCATGCTCGATACTTCTTGTGCTGGTTTTTTATGAAGAAGACTATTGAATTCAGGTGGGATCTTTTGGAAAGAATTAAACACAACTCTGAAGATTGGGAACTCGACGAAGGTAAAGAGTCGGGTATTAAGCTTGAGTTTGATTGTGTTAAATCTTTTATGAATATCGATGCCTTTCAAAAGTTTAGCACTAAATATGGACTTGACTCTGAGATAGTAGCCTCTTTTTGTGAATCATTTGCTACTCATGTTGATCTCCCTAAAGAGAGGTGGTTTAAATATCATCCCCCTATTAAAGAAAAGATTGAGGGGCGAGTTATAGTTCAAGATGAAACTATCCTTTACAATGGTGATCCAGTTGTGCCTACAGCTTATATTGAAAAACCACCTTTCCCTGTTAGGATAAAGGAACATGCTAAGGTGTCAACCATGGTTAACAAAAGTAATATTAAAGCACCTAGACCCTCTGAACAAATTAAAGTAGAACCTAGTATTGCTATGGTTAAAGATCTCTTGGTCGATAATATTGATGGGCATGTTATTTATTTATGTGATGAAGCTGCTAGAATTGCCAAACCAGATAATAAAGATAAGAATAAACCCGTTGTTGGCATGCCTATTGCCTCAATTAAAATAGGAGATCATTATTATCATGGCTTATGTGATGTGGGTGCTAGTGTTAGTGCTATTCCTTTTACCTTGTACCAAGAAATTATGAATGATATTGCACCTGCTGAGGACGTGGCTATCGATAAATTGTACACTCTGTAGAAGTTAGTACACTGTACCCATACCACAGAACTCATAGATACGTCTTCGTTGTATCTATAATTTTTTATTGTTTCATGCCAATATTATACAACTTTCACATACTTTTGGCAACAATTTATATGATTTATTGGACTAACATATTGATCCAGTGCCCAGTGTCAGTTCCTGTTTGTTGCATGTTTTTTGTTTCGCAGAATATCCATATCAAACGAAGTCCAAACACGATAAAAATTTATGAAGATTTTTTTTTGGAATATATGTGATTTTTGGGAAGAAGAATCAGCGTAAGGGGTGGCCCACAGGCACCACAAGCTCGAAGGGCGCACCCCCTGCCCTTGTGGCCACTTTGAAGGTCGGTTGGGGGTGTCCTTCGGTCGCAAGGAAGCTAATATCCGAATAAAAATCGTGTTAAAATTTCAGCCCAATCGGAGTTATGGATCTCTGGGAATTTAAGAAATGGTGAAAGGCCAGAAAATAGGAACGCAGAAACAGAAAGAAACAAAGAGAGAGATCCAATCTCGGAGGGGCGGAGAGGGGAAACCCTCCTCCCATCTAGGGGGGAGGTCAAGGAAGAAGAAGAAGAAGAAGAAGGAGGGGGGCTCTCTCCCCCTCTCTCCCGGTGGCGACGGAACGCCGTCAGGCCCATCATCGTTACAGCGATCTATACCAACAACTTTGCCGCCGTCATCACCAACTCTCTCCCCCTCTATGCAGCGGTATAACACCTCTTCTCCCCGCTGTAATCTCTACTTAAACGTGGTGCTCAATGCTATATATTATTTCCCAATGATGTATGGCTATCCTATGATGTTTGAGTACATCTGCTTTGTCCTATGGGTTGATTGATGATCATGATTGGTTTGAGTTGTATGTTTTATTATTGGTGTTGTCCTATGGTGCTCTCCGTGTTGCGCAAGCATGAGGGGTCCCCACTGTAGGGTGTTGCAATATGTTCATGATTTGCTTATGGTGGGTGGCGTGAGTGACAGAAGCATAGACCTGAGTAAGTGGGTTGTTGCATATGGGAGTAAAGAGGACTTGATACTTTAATGCTATGGTTGGGTTTTACCTTAATTATCTTTAGTAGTTGCGGATGCTTGCTAGAGTTCCAATCATAAGTGCATATGATCCAAGTAGAGAAAGTATGTTAGCTTATGCCTCTCCCTCATATAAAATTGCAATAATGATTACCGGTCCAGTTATCTATTGCCTAGGGACAAATAACTTTCTTGTGAAAAAAAGCTCTCTACCAAAACTAACTTAATTGTTTCTTTATATAAACAGCCCCTAGCTTTTATTTGTGTGTTCTTTATTATCTTGCAAACCTATCCTTTTACACCTACAAAGTACTTCTAGTTTCATACTTGTTCTAGGTAAAGCAAACGTTAAGCGTGCGTAGAGTTGTATCGGTGGTCGATAGAACTTGAAGGGAATATAAATTCTACCTTTAGCTCCTCGTTGGGTTCGACACTCTTACTTATCGAGAAAGGCTACAATTGATCCCCTATACTTGTGGGTTATCAAGACCTTTTTCTGGCGCTATTGCCAGGGAGCAATAGCGTGGGGTAAATATTCTCGTCTGTGCTTATTTACTTTATCAATAAGTAGATTTTATTTTCTGTTCTAAGTTGTCCTTTATCTTTAGTTATGGATATGGAACACGAAATACCAAAAAAATTAGGTGTACTTGCTACTCATGGAGATGGGGAACCTCCTAAAACCCTCGATGCTCGTTATGTGAAAAATATTAAACACTACTTTTGATAATCCTGAGAAAACCCCATTCAACTTGATAATGGGAGACACGTTGGATCAACGTGAATACTTTAGGGATTATCACTTGACGCAAAAAGGGAAACTCTTATGGGATCAAATTGAAATGTTGCAATGGTATGCTTGGAATTTATGCTTGAGATATGATTATACTTGTTGCTCTAGGATGAAGGCTAAACACCTTCCCTTTTCTTGTGAGTTTAATGATAATGAAACCTTGGCTTCTTATGCTAATGGTATATATGATTACTATGATGTGGAAATAATAGAAGAATTCGTTGCTTTTAAGGGTGCTTATGAAATTGCATCTTTGTTTGAAAAGTGTGAAAATTATGATGATGTTGTTTACAGACCTAAAAATTTTGCTATACTTAAATATTGCTATGAGAATTATGAATATAATGTTGATATTAATAATTTTATTAAGAAAGTCTCCACTGTCTAAGAAGAGACTAATATTTTGCAGGAAACTATGGAAGAAGAAATTGATGACACTGTGAGCTCATTACATGAAAAAGATGAGGAGGAGAGCGAAGAACAAAAGGAGGAAGAGCGGATTAGCTACCCGTGCCCACCTTCTAATGAGAGTAACTGTTCAACTCATACATTGTTTAATTTCCCTTTGTGCTTACCGAAGGATGAATGCTATTATGATTACTATGATCCCGTTGATTCGTTTGAAATATCCCTTTTTGATGAACTTGATGCTTGCTATGCTTGTGGCCATGATGCCAATATGAATGATGCTTATGGAGATGAACTTGCTATAGTTCCTTATGTTAAGAATGAAATTGTTACTATTGCACCCACACGACGATAGTCCTATTATCTTTTTGAATTCTCCCAACTACACTATATCGGAGAAGTTTGCGCTTATTAAGGATTATATTGTTGGGTTGTGTTTTACTACTACACATGATGATTTTGATAGATATAATATGCATGTGCTTGCTGCTCCTACTTGCAATTATTATGAGGGATGAACTACATCTCCACCTCTCTATGTTTCCAATACGGTAAAGTTGCAAGAAACTGTTTATACTATGCATTGGCCTTTACTTTGTGTGCATGAATTGTTCTTTTATGACATGCCGATGCATAGGAAGAGAGTTAGACTTCATTGTTGCATGATATATGTTACTTTGTGCTCACTACTAAATTACAAATCATTGTTAATTAAAATTGGCTTTGATATACCTTGGGATCCGGGTGGATCAATTACTTGAGCACTTTATGCCTAGGTTAATGGCTTTAAAGAAAGCACTGCCAGGGAGACAACCCAGAAGTTTTAGAGAGTCATTTTATTCTGTTGTGTGCTTTTAAAAAGTTTAAAAACAAAAAATATAGAGGGGAACCTAAAACTTTTCAAAAAGGAAAGTGAAAGTAAGAAAGACGAGCATCGTTGAAGTGGGGGGGGGGCTCCTTGAACTTTGTTCATGCCCATGGAAACTTTGCAAATCTTGAATTACAGAAACTTTTCAACAAAAATAATTATCCCCTTGTACAAATCCATTGTATTATAAAAATAATGTGCCAAGATTTGCCTTTAGGATGATTAGATTGCTTGTTTGGTATGTGCAGTGCAAAAACAGAAACTTTGGCTGTAGTGCGTGAATTTACATTTTTTTACTGGAACGCCAAAAGTTTCTGAAATTTCTAAAAAGTACTGCTATGCAAATTTTTTATTTTGTCCTAATTTTTCAGAATTTTTAGATTTACAGAAGTATGGTCAATGTTCAGATTGCTACAGACTGTCCTGTTTTTGACAGATTCTATTTTTGATGCATTGTTTTGCTTGTTTTGATGGAACTATGGATTGTATCGTTGGTATAAGACATGGAGAAGTTAGAATACAGTAGTTATAATGCAAAAATAAAATATGAATGGGTTTGCAACAGTACTTAAAGTGGTGATTTGCTTTATTATACTAACGGATCTCACGAGGGTTTTGTTAAGTTTTGTGTGATTGAAGTTTTCAAGTTTTGGGTGAGATCACGATGGATGAAGGAATAAGGAGTGGCAAGAGCCTAAGATTGGGGATGCCCGAGGCACCCCAAGGTAATATTCAAGGACTTCGAAGCAACTAAGCTTGGGGATGCCCCGGAAGGCATCCCCTCTTTCTTCTAACGACCATCGGTAATTTTACTTCGAGCTATATTTTTATTCGTCGCATGATATGCGTAAATTCTTGGAGCATCTTTTGTGTTTATTTTTTCCCATTTATTTTATGCACCATGCTGGTATGAGATAGTCCTTGGTTGATTTATAGAATGCTCTTTGCACTTCACTTATATCTTTTGAGTAATGGCTTTATATAATGCTTCATGTGCTTCACTTATATCATTTGAAGTTTGGATTGCCTGTTTCTCTACATTTAGAAAACCGCCATTTGAAGAATGCTCTTTTGCTTCACTTATATTTGTTAGAGCATGGGTAAATCTTTTATAGAAAGAATTAAACTCGCTTGCTTCACTTATATCTATTTAGAGAGTCAACAGGAATTCGTCATTCACATGGTTAGTCATAAAATCCTACATAAAACTTGTAGATCACTGAATATGATATGTTTGATTCCTTGCAATAGTTTTGCGATATAGAGATGATAATATGTGGGAGGTACTAGTGAATGATTGTGGTTTAGTAAGAATATTGGTGTTAAGGTTTGTGATTCCCAAAGCATGCACAAATGGCTCTCGTTATGCGATAAAATTGGAGCATGATTTATTATTGATTGTCTTCCTTATGAGTGGCGGTTGGGGACGAGCGATGGTCTTTTCCTACCAATCTATCCCCCTAGGGGCATGCGTAGTAGTACTTTGCTTTGAGGGCTAATAAACTTTCGCAATAAGTATGTGAGTTCTTTATGACTAATGTGAGTCCATGGATTATACGCACTCTTACCTTTCCGCAATTTGCTAGCCTCTTCGGTACCGTGCATTGCCCTTTCTCACCTCGAGAGTCGGTGCAAACTTCGCCGGTGCATCCAAACCCCATGATATGATACGCTCTATCACACATAAGCCTCATTATATCTTCCTCAAAATAGCCACCATACCTACCTATTATGGCATTTCCATAGGCATTCCGAGATATATTGCCAAGCAACTTTCACCATCATCATATACATGACTTGAGTATTCATTGTCCTATTGCTTTGCATGATCGTAAGATAGCTAGCATGATATTTTCATGGCTTGTCCATTTTTTGATATCCTTGTTATGCTAGATCATTGCACATCTTGGTACACCGCCAGAGGCATTCATATAGAGTCATATTTTATTCTAGTATCGAGTTGTAAGTAAATAAAAGTGGGATGATCATCATTATTAGAGCATTGTCCCATGTGAGGAAAGGATGATGGAGACTATGATTCCCCCACAAGTCGGGATGAGACTCCGGACTTAAAATAAAAAGAGGACAAAGAGCCCAAAATAAAAAAAGAGGCCAAAGAGCCCAAAACAAAAAAATAGAGAAAAGAAAAAAAATGAGAAAAAAAGAGAAGGGACAATGTTACTATCCTTTTCCACACTTGTGCTTCAAAGTAGCACCATGTTCTTCATGATATAGAGTCTCCTATTTTGTCACTTTCATATATTACTAGTGGGAATTTTTCATTATAGAACTTGGCTTGTATATTAATTCCAATGATGGGCTTCCTAAAATTGCCCTAGGTCTTTGTGAGCAAGCGAGTTGGATGCACACCCACTTAGTTTTCTTTTGAGCTTTCATACACTTATAGCTCTAGTGCATCCATTGCATGGCAATCCCTACTCCTCGCATTGACATCAATTGATGGGCATCTCCATAGCCCATTGATTAGCCTCGTCGATGTGAGACTTTCTTCTTTTTGTCTTCTCCACACAACCTCCAACATCATACTCTATTCCACCCATAGTGCTATATCTATGGCTCACGCTCATGTATTGAATGAAGTTGAAAAAGTTAAAGCGCGTTAAAAAGTATGAACCAATTGCTCGGCTTGTCATCGGGGTTGTGCATGATAAATACTTTGTGTTAAGAAGATGGAGCATGACAAGACTATATGATTTTGTAGGGATAATGTTCTTTAGCATTGATATTTTGAAAGACATAATTGTTTGTTCGGATGCTTGAGTATTGATGTCTTTATGTCAAATTATAGACTATTGCTTTGAATCACTCGTGTCTTAATATTCATGCCATGATTAGATTATGTGATCAAGATTATGCTAGGTAGCATTCCACATCAAAAATTATATTTTTTATCATTTATCTACTCGAGGACGAGCAGGAATTAAGCTTGGGGATGCTGATACGTCTCCGTCTTATCTATAAGTTTTGATTGTTTCATGCCAATATTATACAACTTTCACATACTTTTGGCAACAATTTATATGATTTATTGGACTAACATATTGATCCAGAGCCCAGTGCCAGTTCTTGTTTTTTGCATGTTTTTGTTTCTCAGAATATCCATATCAAACAAAGTCCAAACACGATAAAAAATTACGGAGATTTTTTTGGAATATATGTGATTTTTGGGAAGAAGAATCAGCTTAAGGGGTGGCCCACAGGCACCACAAGCTCGAAGGGCATGCCCCCTGCCCTTGTGGCCACCTCGAAGATCGGTTGGGGGTGTCCATTGGCCGCAAGGAAGCTAATATCCAGATAAAATCATGTTCAAATTTCAGCCCAGTCGGAATTACGGATCTCCGGGAATTTAAGAAACGGTCAAAGGCCAGAAAACAAGAACGCAGGAACAGAAGGAAACAGAGAGAGAGAGAGAGATCCAATCTCGGAGGGGCTCCCACCACTCCGCCGCCATGGAGGCCATGGACCAGAGGGGAAACCCTCCTCCCATCTAGGGGGGACGTCAAGGAAGAAGAAGAAGTAGGGGGGCCCTCTCCCCCTGTCTCCCGGTGGCGTCGGAACGCCGTCGGGGCCATCATCGTTACGGCAATCTACACCAACAACTTCGCCGCCATCATCACCAACTCTCTCCCCCTCTATGCAGCGGTGTTACACCTCTTCTCCCCGCTTTAATCTCTACTTAAACATGGTGCTCAACGCTATATATTATTTCCCAATGATGTATGGCTATCCTATGATGTTTGAGTAGATCCGTTTTGTCCTATGGGTTGGTTGATGATCATGATTGGTTTGAGTTGTATGTTTTATTATTGGTGCTGTCCTATGGTGCTCTCCATGTCGCGCAAGCGTGAGGGGTCCCCGCTGTAGGATGTTGCAATATGTTCATGATTCGCTTATGGTGGGTAGCGTGAGCGACAGAAGCACAGACCCAAGTAAGTGGGTGATGACCCACAAGTATAGGGGTTCAATTGTAGTCCTTTCGATAAGTAAGAGTGTCGAACCCAACGAGGAGCAGAAGGAAATGACAAGTGGTTTTCAGCAAGGTATTTTCTGCAAGCACTGAAATAGTCGGTAACAGATAGTTTGACAGCAAGATAATTTATAACGAGCAAGTAATGGTAATGGTAAATAAACTGCAGCAAGGTAGCCCAATCCTTTTGTGACAAAGGACAGGCCAAAACGGTCTCTTATGATAAGCAAAGCGTTCTTGAGGGTACACGGGAATTTCATCATATCACTTTCATCATGTTGGTTTGATTCGTGTTCGCTACTTTGCTAATTTGATGTGTGGGTGGACCGGTGCTTAGGTGTTGTTCTTACTTGAACAAACCTCCTACTTATGATTAACCCCCTCGCAAGCATCCGCAACTACGAGAAAAGCATTAAGATAAAATCTAACCATAGCATTAAACTTTTGGATCCAAATCGGTCCATTACGAAGTAGCGCATAAACTAGGGTTTAAGCTTATGTCACTCTAGCAACCCATCATCTAATAACTACTCCATAATGCATTCCCTTAGGCCCAAATATGGTGAAGTGCCATGTAGTCGACGTTCACATGACACCACTAAGGGAATCACAACATACATATCATCAAAATATCGAACACATATCAAGTTCACATGATTACTTGCAACATGACTTCTCCCATGACCTCAAGAACAAAACTAACTACTCACAAATAATAATCATGCTCAAGATCAGAGGGTATTAAATAGCATAATGGATCTAAACATATAAGCTTCCACCAAATAAACCATATAGTAATCAACTACAAGATGTAATCAACACTACTAGTTACCCACAAGCACCAATTTAAGGTTCCGGTACAAAGATTGAACACAAGACATGAACTAGGGTTTTAGAGGAGATGGTGTTGTTGAAGATGTTAATGGAGATGGCCCTCCCAAAGATGGGAGAGTTGTTAGTGATGACGATGACGATGATTTCCTCCTCCGGGAGGGAGGTTCCCCTGGCGGAATCGCTCTGCCGGAGGGCAAAAGTGCTCCAGCCCAAGTTCCGCCTCGAGACGGTGGCGCTTTGTCTCGAAAGTCCTCTCCTTATTTTTTCTAGGTCAAAATGACTTATATACCAGAAAATGGGCACCGGAGGTGGGCCGAGGAGGGCACAACCCACCAGCGCGCGCCTGGGCTCCCTGGCGCGCCCAGGTGGGTTGTGCCCACCTGGTGGGCCCCCTCTGGTAGTTATTTGCTCCAATATTCTTCATATATTGCAAAAAAAATCTTCATAAATTTTCAGCTCATTTGGATATGTGCAGAATAGGTAACTCTGACGTTGTTTTTTCAAGTCCAGAATTCAAGTTGCCGGCATTCTCCCTCTTTGTGTAAACGTTGCATATTATGAGAGAAAAGGCATTAGAATTACTCCCAAAAGCATTATTATGCATAAAAATATTATAAATAACAGTAGGAAAACATGATGCAAAATGGACGTATCAACTCCCCCAAGCTTAGACCTCGCTTGTCCTCAAGCGAAAACCGAAATCGAAAAACATGTCCACATGCTTAGAGAGAGAGGTGTCGACAAAAACAAAATACGGACATAGAAGCATCATGCATATTATTATAACAGCAAGGAACTTTAACATAAAACTTTATCAAATAACTTTTATCATATAACTTCTCATGAACAAGTAACAATTCATCACAACATTGAAGTATAAAGCATAAACCATATTGAAAACCAACAAAATATGTTCTCAGTCAACTTTGCAACTACAATTCATCATATTTTTAGGAAGGGTCACATATCGGAGCCTTCAGGCAAGTCCACATACTCAACCATCATTTAATCTTCTATGATTGCTAACACTCACAGCATACCCATGAACAACAAGTTTCAACCGGACACATAGAAAGATAGGGGCTTATAGTTTCGCCTCCCAGCGTATTCACCTCAAGGGTGATGTCAACAATAATAACTCATGCTCACTCATATCCAACTGGATATATGTGCCTAGATCTTTGCTCACCACATGATGCTTGCAAAAAGAGAAAAATAAAAGGAATAGGGAAGAATACTTTGACTCTTGCATAAAAGTAAATACATAAAAATAAAATATAGGCCCTTCGCAGAGGGAAGCAGAGGTTGTCATGCGTTTATTTGTTTGTATGCCAAATCCCTTATTGCAAAAGAACGTCACATTATATTGCCCCTTATGATGACAACCTTTATTATGCAGTCCGTTGCTTTTATTACTTTGCCATCACAGGTTCGTACAACACTCAATTTTCTCTTAGACTAAATGATCCAACACATTTAGAAGCAATTTTTATTGCCTTATTGCACCGATGACAACTTACTTGAAGGATCTTACTCAATCCATAGGTAGGTATGGTGGACTCTCAAAATAAGATTTGGGTTAAGGGCTTTTGGATGCACAAGTAGTATCTCTACTTAGCGCAGAATTTTTGGCTAGAAAAGATATTGAGCAACCACCACATGTTAAAGGATCTATGACAATATAACTTCCATGTGAATATGAACAAACATAAATCATTATGTTGTCTTCCTTGTCCAACGTCAACTATTTTGACACAAAATATTTAATGGGGGCTCACAATCATATAAGATGTCCAAGATAGTGTATTTGCATGTGAATCTTCTCTTCCCTTATTAATTCTTTTATGAATTGCATGATTGACCAATGCTATGTTTATCAATCTCCAATAAATGTTACCACTTATACTTTTCCTTATGTGATGTCATTACTTACCATAAGATTAGCATATGATTTTTTTCATTTATTTTCCTTTCCTTTATTGGAACAAAAGAGTAAAGAAATAAAACTCAAACTACTCTTTATTATATATCTCGCACACGATTACATCGATAGATAGATCACTAAGCAAACACTTGAAAATAAAGGATCGAACTAAACTT
This sequence comes from Thinopyrum elongatum, assembly GCA_011799875.1. Taxonomy (NCBI): domain Eukaryota; kingdom Viridiplantae; phylum Streptophyta; class Magnoliopsida; order Poales; family Poaceae; genus Thinopyrum; species Thinopyrum elongatum. The sequence continues at coordinate 215,651,181 of CM022303.1, forward strand.
TTATTCAACTAGATCAAAGGAAAACTAAAGATCGAACTAAAATAGATGAAAGCAAAGATAGTGGTGGTGATATGATACCGGGACACCTCCCCCAAGCTTGGCACAAGCCAAGGGGAGTGTCCATACCATGAACTCAAATCTCCTTTGGTGATGAAGAAGGTGGTGGCGGTGATGAGGTAACGTCACACTTCAGGCTCAGGAGGTACTCCAATCTACGAATGATGCTCCGGATGGCGATGACATGCTCTTGCAACAGAATATTTTCACGAGTGAGATATTTATTTTGCACATGAACCGTTTCAAGGATCCTAAAAGCTTCAATTTCAGTAGGGGTAAGATGATCATAGTAAGGCTGAAGGATGTCTTCTTCTTCTGCTGTTGGAATGGCTTGCCCCTCTGCCGGAACTTAATCTCCCGCAACTTCCTTGACCTTGTCACCCTTGATGGTCTTCTCTCGTTCCTCTCTTTTTAGCTCTATTTTCATTAACCAAGCATCTCCTTCTACTTTTTGAGAGGAGCTAGAAGACATGATGTCTGGCTTGACAGATCTGACAGAAAATAGCAAGAAAGAAGAACAGAAGATTTCTCCATGATACGGTGCTCAATACGTTCGGGGGGTATATAAAGATTTTTTATCTTGGGAAACAAGCAAACAGGAGGAAAACGAAGTCGGGAAGGTTCCCGAGGTGGGCACTGAAGGAAATATGCCCTAGAGGCAATAATAAAGTTGTTATATTTCCTTATTCATGATAAATGTTTATTATTCATGCTAGAATTGTATTGATCGGAAACCTAAATACATGTGTGAATACATAGACAAACATTGTGTCCCTAGTGAGCCTCTACTTGACTAGCTCGTTGATCAAAGATGGTTAAGGTTTCCTGACCATGGACATGAGTTGTCATTCGATAACGGGATCACATCATTAGGAGAATGATGTGATGGACAAGACCCATCCGTTAGCTTAGCATAATGGTCGTTCAGTTTTATTGCTATTGCTTTCTTCATGTCAAATACATATTCCTTCGACTATGAGATTATGCAACTCCCGGATACCGGAGGAATGCCTTGTGTGCTATCAAACGTCACAACGTAACTGGGTGATCATAAAGATGCTCTACAGGTATCTCCAAAGGTGTTTGTTGGGTTGACATAGATCGAGATTAGGATTTGTCACTCCGAGTATCGGAGAGGTATCTCTGGGCCCTCTCGGTAATACACATCATAAGAAGCCTTGCAAGCAAAGTGGCTAATGAGTTAGTTGCAAGATGATGTATTATGGAACGAGTAAAGAGACTTGCCGGTAACGAGATTGAACTAGGTATGAAGATACCGACTATCGAATCTCGGGCAAGTAACATACCGATGGACAAAGGGAATAACGTATGTTGTCATAACGGTTCGACCGATAAAGATCTTCGTAGAATATGTAGGAGCCAATATGAGCATCCAGGTTCCGCTATTGGTTATTGACCGGAGAGGTGTCTTGGTCATGTCTACATAGTTCTCGAACCCGTAGGGTCCGCACGCTTAACGTTCGATGACGATTTTATATTATATGAGTTATGTGATTTGGTGACCGAATGTTGTTCGGGGTCCCGTATGAGATCACGGACATGACGAGGAGTCCCGAAATGGTTGAGAGGTAAAGATTCATATATAGGACGATGATATTCAGACACCAGAAGTGTTACAGGGGTACCGGGTACATATCGGGTCACCGAAGGGGTTCCGGGCACCCCCCGGCAAAGATATGGGCCTAATGGGCCAAGAGGGGAAACGCAGCAGCCAGCAGGGGCTGCTGCGCCCCCCATATGGGCCGCACCTGAGGGAAAGGAAAGGGGGGAAAGAGAAGGAAGGGGAGGGATTCGGCCTCCCCCTTCCTTCCCTCCTCCCTTCTCTTTCCTTCCCCCTCTGGTAGATATGGAAGGGGGGAGGCCGACTTGGAGGAGGCACCCAAGTAGGATCCCTCCAACTTGGGGCGCCCCTTGCTGCTCCCCTCCCTCTCCCATCTATATATATGTGGGGGGGCACCGCTAGAACACACAACATTGATTCCTAGCCGTGTGCGGCGCTCCCCTCCACAGTTTACGCCTCCGGTCATATCTTCGTAGTTCTTAGGCGAAGCCCTGCGCGGATCACTTCACCATCACCGTCACCACGCCGTCGTGCTGACGGAATTCTCCCTCGACACTTTGCTGGATCAAGAGTTCGAGGGACGTCATTGAGCTGAACGTGTGTAGAACTCGGAGGTGACGTAAGTTCGGTGCTTGATCGGTCGGAATGAGAAGAAGTTCGACTACATCAACCGCGTTATCAAACGCTTCCGCTTTTGGTCTACGAGGGTACGTGGACACACTCTCCCCCTCTCGTTGATATGCATCTCCTAGATAGATCTTGCGTGAGCGTAGGAAATTTTTTGAAATTGCATACTATGTTTCCCAACAGGCACAACCCACCTGGGCGCGCCAGGGGGGCCAGGCGCGCCCTGGTGTCTTGTGCCCCCCTCGGGTGCCTTCCTGGTTGTTTCTTATTTTCCTAATTTTTGTAATATTCCAAAACTGACAGAAAATATTTTTGTGGATTTTTCGGAGTCCGTTTACTTACCGTATCACATACCTCCTCTTTTTTAGTATTCTTGAGTGTTCCGGTAGGTTTCCTTTATGTGTTCCTCCGGGGTTATGGTTTGAATAATATTGCTTTCAACATTAATAGGCGTACCTGAGATATAGTGTTTAATTCTTTGCCCATTGACCACCTTCGGGTTAGTACCTTCGGCATTATTTATTTTGATAGCTCCAGAGCGATAAAACTCCTCGATGATATATGGTCCTTCCCATTTAGAGAGAAGTTTTCCTACAAAGAATCTGAAAAGAGAGTTGCACAAAAGAACATATTCTCCAACTTTAAATTCCTGCTTTTGGATTCTTTTGTCAAGCCATCTTTTAACTTTTTCTTTAAATAACTTGGCATTTTCATAGGCTTGGGTTCTCCATTCATCTAGTGAGCTAATATCAAATAACCTCTTTTCACCGGCAAGTTTGAAATCATAGTTGAGTTCTTTAATTGCCCAATATGCTTTATGTTCTAACTCAAGAGGCAAATGACAAGCTTTTCCATAAACCATTTTATAGGGAAACATACCCATAGGATTTTTATAAGCTGTTCTATAGGCCCAAAGTGCATCATCTAATTTCTTAGACCAATTCTTTCGGGACCTATTACAGTTTTCTGTAATATTAATTTTATTTCTCTATTGCTAAGTTCAACTTGACCACTAGATTGAGGATGATAGGGTGATGCAATTGTATGGTTAACATCATATTTAGCAAGCATTTTACGGAAAGCACCATGAATAAAGTGTGAACCACCATCAGTCATTAAATATGTAAGGACTCAAAACCTCGGGAAAATAACTTCTTTAAGCATTTTAATGGAAGTGTTATGATCAGCACTACTAGTTTGATTAGCTTCTACCCACTTAGTAACGTAATCAACAGCAACCAAAATATGTGTATACCCATTAGAAGAAGGAAAAGGTCCCATATAGTCAAAACCCCAAACATCAAATGGTTCGACAGGAAGTGAATAATTCATAGGCATTTGTTGACGCTTACCGATATTACCAATTCATTGACATTCATCACAAGATAAATCAAACTTACGGGCATCCTTGAAGAGTGTACGCCAATAAAAACCAGATTGCAATACCTTATGAGCAGTTCTATCTCCCGCATGATGTCCTCCGTAGGCTTCAGAATGACATTTCCGTAGGATTTGTTGTTGTTCATGCTTAGGTACATAATGTCTAATAATACCATCTACTCCTTCTTTGTAAAGATGTGGGTCATCCGAAAAGTAATGTCTTAAATCATAGAATTTTTTTTTTCATTTGTTGGTATGTAAAACTAGGTGGTATGTATTTAGCAACAATATAATTAGCATAGTCAGCATACTAAGGAGTGTTATGAGAAACATTTATTGCAGCTAATTGTTCATCAGGAAAGCTATCATCAATAGGTAGTGGGCCATCAAGGATATTCTCTAACCTAGATAAGTTATCAGCTATGGGGTTCTCAGCTCCTTTTCTATCAGTGATATGTAAATCAAATTCTTGTAGCAAGAGAACCCACCTAATGAGTCTAGGTTTAGCATCTTTCTTTTCCAAAATATATTTAATAGCAGCATGATCGGTGTGAACAGTAACTTTAGAATCAACAATGTAAGATCTGAATTTGTCACAAGCTAACACAACTGCTAAAAATTCTTTTTCAGTGGTAGCATAGTTTATTTGGGCACTGCTAGTTTTGCTAGCATAATGAATAACATTCAATTTCTTATCAACTCTTTGTCCTAGAACAGCACCAACAGCATAATCACTAGCATCACACATAATTTCAAAAGGCAAGTTCCAACTAGGTGGTTGAACAATAGGTGTAGAAGTTAAGGCTTTCTTAAGTGTTTCAAAGGCTTCTACACAATCATCATCAAAAACAAATGGAACATCCTTTTGTAAAAGATTTGTAAGAGGCCTACAAATTTTAGAGAAGTCTTTAATAAATCTCCTATAGAAACTAGCATGACCTAGGAAACTATGAATACCATTAATATCTTTAGGACATGGCATTTTCTCAATTGCATCAACTTTAGCTTGGTCCACCTCAATACCTCATTCAGAAATTTTATGCCCCAAAACAATACCTTCATTAACCATAAAGTGGCACTTCTCCCAATTCAAGACAAGATTGGTTTGCTCACATCTCTGCAAAACTCGATCAAGGTTGCTCAAGCAATCATCAAAAGAAGTTCCATATGCAGAAAAATCATCCATGAAAACCTCAACAATCTTTTCACAAAAATCTGAGAATATAGCAGTCATACATCTTTGAAAGGTAGCAGGTGCATTGCATAAACCAAAAGGCATACGTCTATAAGCATAAGTTCCAAATGGGCAAGTAAAGGTGGTTTTCTCTTGATCAGGTTATGAAACAGGTATTTGAGAAAAACCAGAATATCCATCAAGAAAACAAAAGTGTGCATGCTTAGATAGCCTTTCCAACATTTGATCAATAAAAGGCAAAGGGTAATGATCTTTTCTAGTTGCTTTATTTAATTTTCTAAAATCAATAACCATTCTATAGCCAGTAACAATTCTTTGTGGAATGAGTTCATTTTTATCATTAGGAACAACGTTAATACCTCCCTTCTTAGGGAAACAATGAACAGGGCTTACCCATCTACTATCAGCTATGGGATAGATTATACCTGCTTCCAGGAGTTTTAATATTTCAGTTCTTACCACTTCTTTCATCTTAGGATTCAAGCGTCGTTGGTGATCAACAATGGGTTTAGCTTCAGGTTCCATATTAATCTTGTGCTGACAGAGAGTGGGACTAATGCCCTTAAGATCATCAAGAGTATATCCAATAGCAGCTCGGCGCTTCTTCAGAATTTTCAATAATCTTCCTTCTTCATGTTCTGAAAGGTTAGCACTAATAATAATAGGATATATCTTTTTATCATCGAGATAAGCATATTTCAAAGTGCCAGGCAATTTTTTTAATTAAAACATAGGATCACCTTTAGGTGGAGGAGGACCTCCTAGAGTTTCAATAGGCAAATTATGTTTGAGCAGAGGTCGTTGTTTGAAGAAAATTTTATCTATTTCATTTCTTTCATGCATATGCATATCATTTTCATGGTCTAGCAAATATTGTTCTAGTGGATCAGTAGGAGGCACGGCAATAGAAGCAAGACCAATTATTTCATCCTTACTAGGTAATTCTTTCTTATGAGGTTGTCTATTAAACTTGGAAAAATTAAACTCATGAGACTCATTACCAAAGCTAACACCGACAGATTGTTTTTCACAATCTATTTTAGCATTGACAGTGTTCAAGAAAGGTCTACCAAAGATAATGGGACAGAAGTCATCTTGTGGGGAGCCAAGAACTAGAAAATCAGTAGGGTATTTTATTTTCCCACACAAGACTTCAACATCTCTAACAATCCCAAGTTGTGTGATGGTGTCTCTATTAGCAAGTTTAATAGTAACATCTATGTCTTCTATTTCAGCGGGTGCTATGTCATTCATAATTTCTTGGTATAAGGTAAAGGGAATAGCACTCACACTAGTACCTAAATCACATAAACCATGATAACAATGATCTCCTATTTTAACTAAGACAACAGGCATGCCAACAATAGGTCTATGTTTATCTTTTTCATCGGGTTTGGCAATTCTAGAAGCTTCATCACAAAAGTAAATAACATGCCCATCAATGTTTTCTACTAGGAGATCTTTAACCATAGCAACACTAGGTTCTACTTTAATTTGTTCAGCAGGTTTAGGTGCTCTAATATTACTTTTGCGAACCACAGTTGAAACCTTAGCATGTTCCTTTATCCTAACAGGGAAAGGTGGTTTTTCAATATAAGCAGTAGGAACAACTGGGTCAACATTGTAGATAATAGTTTCATCTTTAGCTATGACCAGTTCTTTAGTCTCATCTTTAATAGGTGGGTGATATTTAAACCACTTCTCCTTAGGGAGATCAACATGAGTAGCAAATGATTCACAAAAAGAGGCTACTATCTCAGAGTCAAGTCCATATTTAGTGCTAAATTTCTGAAAAGCATTGGTATTCAGAAAAGATTTAACACAATCAAATTCAAGCTTAATACCTGACTCTTTACCTTCATCGAGTTCCCAATCTTCAGAGTTGCATTTAATTCTTTCTAAAAGATCCCACCTGAATTCAATAGTCTTCTTCATAAAAGAACCAGTACAAGAGGTATCGAGCATGGATTGATCATCACGAGAAAGCCGAGCATAAAAATTCTGAATAATAATTTCTCTCGAGAGCTCATGATTGGGGAATGAATATAACATTGACTTAAGCCTCCCCCAAGCTAGAGCGATACTTTCTCCCTCACGAGGACAAAAATTATATATATAATTCCGATCACGATGAACTAGATGCATAGGATAAAATTTTTGGTGAAATTCCAATTTCAATCGATTCCAGTTCCAAGATCCAATATCATCGCATAGCCTATACCATGCCAATGCTTTTCCCTTCAAAGATAAAGGGAAAACCTTCTTTTTAGCTTCATCTCCGGGCAAACCTGCAAGCTTAAATAATCCACAAATTTCATCCTATATCAGGTGCATATCAGGATGTTCGGTTCCATCTCCTGCATAAGGATTAGCTAGCAGTTGTTCTATCATACCCGAAGGAATTTCATAACCAATATTTTCAGTAGGTGCAATAGGTTGAGGGGCAACTAATTGTGGTTCCATTCGAGGTGAAGATACCCCGAACAAACCCCTCAAATGATGATTCTCCATAGTAACAAGTAACAATAAATTTCAGCACGTAGTAATAATTTTTCCTTACCAATTTCCACTTTACCAAGAGCACTTCACTCCCCGGAAACGGCGCCAGAAAAGAGCCTTGATGACCCAAAACTATAGGCGATCAATCATAGTCCTTTCGATAAGTAAGAGTGTCGAACCCAACGAGGAGCAGAAGGAAATGACAAGTGGTTTTCAGCAAGGTATTTTCTGCAAGCACTGAAATAGTCGGTAACAGATAGTTTGATAGCAAGATAATTTGTAACGAGCAAGTAATGGTAATGGTAAATAAAGTGCAGAAAGGTAGCCCAATCCTTTTGTGACAAAGGATGGGCCAAAATGGTCTCTTATGATAAGCAAAGCGTTCTTGAGGGTACACGGGAATTTCATCATATCACTTTCATCATGTTGGTTTGATTCATGTTCCCTACTTTGATAATTTGATGTGTGGGTGGACCGGTGCTTAGGTGCTATTCTTACTTGAACAAACCTCCTACTTATGATTAACCCCCTCGCAAGCATCCGCAACTACAAGAAAAGTATTAAGATAAAATCTAACCATAGCTGAGGGAGTTATGGACTAAGGGGTCCTAGGGGCATCGGCCCATTGAATATGAGCCGGACTGGCGAAGCCGTATAGCGACAAGAGATATATGAAGCCGTGGTGTGCCCTCCAAGTCAAGGATAGGCAGGATCTCTTTACCCCTTATTGTAATCTATCTCCGGTAACCCTAACCCTACCGGCGTCTATATAAACCGAGGGTTGTAGTCTTTAGGGCTAGAGCTACATTCATCACCTCATCATCTTAGGGTTTGGCTCATGCTGATCTTGAGGTAGATCTACTCTGTAACCATACTATACATCCAATACAATCAAGCCGGCCATAGGGTATTACCTCTTCGAGAGGGCCCGAACCTGGGTAAACACTGTGTTCATCGTCCCTTGTTCCCCATCGATCTCAGATCCACAGCTCGGGACCCCTACCCCGAGGTCTGTCGGTTTTGACACCGACATTGGTGCTTTCATTGAGAGTTCCGCTGTTGGATCGCCGAAAGGATCGATGGCTCAACCGGTCGTTAGAGACCACACCCCTGCCGAGGGCTTCCCCGCCCCGAATCGTCTCTTCGTGTTCGGTGGCGTATTATTACGCGCTGATCACACTGGTCGCCTCGACCAGATTGAAGGCTTCGCCCCCATGGAGGGACCCGCTGGCTCGGGGGCATCAACCCCGGGGCCAGTAGACCCAACAGAATCAGATGTCTCCCAGGGTCCGGCCTTGAAGCCTGACTCCGACAAACCGTCCACAAGATCCCCCGCCGAATCACTGGAGTGTTCGGCACCCCCGTGTGCCCAGCCGGCAGACCACCTTGCAAGTCTATTCCGCGCAATGGGAATCTCCGTTATCAAGCCCACGGCCTATGATCAGGTCGGGCTTAAACCCGACGACCGAGAAATCAACACCCCTCCAGTCACGCACCTCGTCGCCACCGTCGAAGAGGCCCAGGAGGGGCCACAGCCTTATAAGCTAAAAACAGTGTACACTCGAGTCTCTAGCTCGGAGTCAAACACCAGCCCAGAAATACGTCCGGACTTGAGCCCTAAAACAGGATCCGGCCTTGAGCCGATCCAGCCGCACATCAGTCCGGATCCGAACCCTGCGCGATCAAAACCGGACGCAACTCAACCTCCTATTGAGGATACTCCAGGTCCGCCGCAGGTGGGAATCCCAAAAAATTTCCCACCCACCCACCATGCGAAATACTCCCCGGATTCGGGAAATATGAACATATGGGACCTCATGAATGTCAAACAGCTGCCAAACGAGACAGTCCATCATTATTGGGCTAGATTTCTCCTCATAAAAAACAGGATGGCATCTTGCTATGACAAAGAGGTAATCAAAGCTTTCTAGTTCACCTGCAAGGACGAGGGCCTTCTGAACTCCCTCGCTCGTCGCCGAGTTCAAAGCTTCACCAAACTATCAGACATGGTACGCAAGTATTGCGCCATGGAAAACACATGGAGGGCGCAACAGATGAACATGGGGTCACCGCCCGCCGTGTAGCACGGAAAGTCTCGCGTTAAACGAGCATACACACATCGGTCGCCGGAACGTGAGCCCGACGAAAAGAAAACCAGACCTAGATCAGTGTTGGATGAGTTGCTGGATAAACCGTGCCCAATACACTCGGTCTTGCTAGACGCAAACCCAATCCACAGACTTCGAGCCTGTTGGGTGATAAGACAAGTGGCCAAACATGGCAAGCCAATCTTGGGCCTTACACATCCAGATAAGAAGTCCGCGGCTTCACCATAGCACCACAATGTCCTTACGGTCTACGAGATGTTCGCCTCAAACAATAAAAGGAAAAAAGGCTCTTCGAGAGCTTAGCCAGATATATCAAGTACCGGCCGCACAACCGTGGGCAGCCGCGCCTATTACCTTCGATGAGAAGGATGAGCCAAGTCCCCGTAGCAACCACGCACCGGCCGCATTGGTCCTCGAACCCATTGTCGATGGTTTTTGGCTGACTAAAGTGCTGATGGACGGAGGCAGCGGCCTCAACCTCATCTATGAGGATACTCTCGACAAGATGCAGTTCAACAGATCTCGCATCGAACGCAGCCACACCACATTCTGAGGTATAATACCCGGTAGGGAGGCACACTGCTCGGGACGCATAACCCTGGACGTTGTGTTCGGCACACCAGATAACTACAGATCTGAACCCTTGCTATTTAACATTGTGCCCTTCCGTAGCGGATACCACGCCCTGCTAGGACGTGAGGCATTCTCGAGAATTCAGGCCATACCACATTACGGGTATATGAAACATAAAATGTCAGGGCCCAACGGGGTAATCTCACTTAAAAGCGACCCAAGCAAAGCCTTGCGAGCCGAAAACAAGACGGCATCCCTCGCCCTAGAGGCACTATCCGAAGCCCTCACGGCCGAAGAGTTGACAGCACTACGCACTACAGTCGACAGGGATGATGTAGTCCTCAGTAAAAGACAAAAATCCACATCATTCAAGCCAGCAGATGAAATAGTAAAATTTCAAGTGCACCCAACAGATCCCAATAAAACGGCATCCATAGGAGCACAGCTGGACCCCGCAGTCAACGAGGCGCTATGTGAGAACCCGGAATTAAGTTCCAGATCCTCCTGTGTATATTTGTCAACCCCAGGATCATTGTTGACAACACAGCGAAATGATATCATTGCATAATACAGAAAAGGTATTATAATTTTAAATATATCTTGCCACAAGGCATACCTAGATAAATGTCTCATGACATTTATTACATTCAGTAAAACAGCGGAAAGTACAATGCGTAGTGACTCCATCTCAGCCACAGGCAGTCGATGTAGTCCACGTGACCTCACTCCTACGGATCGCCATAGTAGTCGTAGTCATCACCTTTGTCTTCATGGAACTCTGTTGTCAACAAAATTATTGCCATGAGTACATTACGTACTCAACATGCCTCCCTTAGGGAAGGTCCTATTAGCTACATGTGGCTTCAAAGGAAGGCTATATGGCTCATTTGCATAAAAGCTAATTTTGTTTCAAAACAATATAGTAGTTGGATATAAGCAGTTTTGATGAAAACATGTTTTATCTCCAGAGTAACTTCATCAATGTGAGGATCCTCGATCAACTCACATCCTTCACAGTTTCCAAGAATAGGGGCAAAGAGGGAATAAGAAATACAGGTCCTGTACGTCAAGAAAGATTCATGTGTCGTCCATGACTGTGGACACGGCTATTCGAATAGTTTTACACTCTGCAGAGGTCGTACACTTTACCCACACGACACAATCCCGTCTTGATGCCACCAGTGGCCGCTGTTATAGTACACCATTTGGTATACCGGCAGGGAGATTGTGACGAGGTCTTTGGACTAGATCCCCCAAAGATGTGACATGCCCACCGGGTCTGGCACACGAAGCTGAGAGTACGTCCTCAAACCGGCCCCCCCATCTGTGCCGAGGATACTCCCCGCAGGGCAGCTATCCCATCTGCGCTACGGCGATATCGACACCTAAGGCTAACTAGCTTACTTGACCAAGCCAGTGCCCATATAGCATGTGGCCGTACTGTTATCACAATCTTCAAATCCAAGACTTATTAGGCCTTATGAGGCACGGACGACTGATTGCCCCCTTCGACTCGTGAAGGGTAGCCAATCGCTCCTTCAATCCTTGATTCAGCTGTCGCCCGCGCCAGTATTCAGATGGTAAGTTTCACCCAGAGTAGAAGAGAGTAGAGGATATCAACAAGGGCTAACCGGCCTAGCTCAGCGATAAGTTTCAAGTTCCAATGACTGAAAGGTCATTCAACAAAGCACCTATAGGGTAATAAGCATGGCTAAGCATTTCTACTCTACCAGAATACTATATATTTCTACTCAGGTGTCAAGTGAATAGGCGACAAGCAGATCAAGGTAATGTGTCAATTGACACGCTAGCTACGAGATTAAAAAGCATGCATATAGTAACCATAAAACTCAATGCAATTTTGTAAAACATAGGATAAGTATGATCAAAGAAGGAGGCATGCCTTCGTTGTCGAGTCCTTCTTCGGTAACCTGGTTCTGTCCATGTCCAACATCGTCATCACTCCCTACTCGTCGTAATGATAGCAAAGGACAAACAAATAAATACCAAAGCAATAAATTCCAAATAACACCCAAAACAACAATAAGAGTGGATGGATAGCAAGATATTGATCATATGGAGATTCCAAAAGGAGATAGCGTGATAGGGAGGTAAGAGAAAGGATTCAATGAAGTGACATGCTTTAGGTTGACACGGCTAAGGAGAGCTTGGTGATCAAGACTAACGTCCAGATACAAACTATGCTACTAAACACTAGTAGTGACCACTACACACTGTGGCTAATAGGTAACTACCATATAACAAACACAACGGCATCAACACACATGAAATTAAACCATCCTATGCATTATAACTACATAATCACAACATGGCATGACAAAGGTAAAAGATAACCATAAATAAATATTTAGATGGAATCTAAATATTTATAATGGTCAATAGCAAGCAAACATATATATCAACTATATAACTATTCAAAATCAAATACTCTATAAGACTACCAAACCAACATAACAAACCACACTAGTCAAGCAATCAAATGTCATTCCATAAAATGAATTGAATTGATCTAGGTCTAGACCTAAAACATTATTAAAATAAAATAGGATCCACTCCATTAAATCAGATCAATTCATTTGTCAAACAATTAACAAGAAACTATACAACACATGGAACAAAAGGATGAACAACTATCCTAGACATGATATGATTAAGAGCGATAATCAACCACAAATAAATATTTAGATAACTCTAAATATTTACAATGGTCAAACATTAACTAAAGGATATGAGTCCACCAAGCATCTAATAGCAAGCATTCCACAACAAAAGCCAAACTAACACTAAGGTGAAAGGTAATCAAACCATTAATAGTAAGATGCACATCATACATGGCATGTGAATGGAGAATAACTAAAGGTCTTAACAAATAACACAAGCATTAGACATACAAGTGATCATGAGAAGATACTAAACTATTACATGGTCTTAATAATAAAGAACAACTAATACCAATAACCACTAGCAAAAATATTATCACCACATGCTTACAATAACAAAGCATGATGCACACATTGAGTGTGTGATCAAAGCACAACTCTACTCACATGACATATGACTCGTCCTAAGTATATGAGTCATAGAAAACAAGTATTAAAACACTCATAAGACTAAGATGTAATAAAGTTAAACATCTATAAGGAAGAACTAAACTAAGCAACTATAACACATAGACCATTATAAGACATGAAAGACCACTTGCATGACGATGGCTAGACAGAAAACAATGCAACAACTAGATATCTTAGATATGACAAAGAATATGCACACAACAAATGCAATAGTAAGATAAACCCGATATGATGCTAAGCATGGGTGATCACCACACGAGATGCCAAAATATGCTACTAATAGAATACAACTCATAACTATGAAATAATTTAGTTGATATCAACTAACACGACTATCAAGTATGGCAATAGCACACCACTATACATTCTAGTTGTGACATATAAGCACATCGAGGAAGCATACTAAGCCCGTAGGCAAGTAAACAACTAGATCATGGTACCAACCAAATCAAGCAATGATATATCATAGCATGACTAAGAGAGACAACATGCATTTCTATCAAGTACAACTTACACTTGTAAAGACATAGGCATGACTGTTGTACAACATGAATTGATACACGCACTATCATCTAGTTACATTGTCACAACATCATGGAATGGTATTGATCAAGCAAGCTGGAATCATACACCACTAGCATGTATCTCTACCAAGCAAAGTCTAACAATATGCACCATCATATCGTAAATCCTAGTAATGTTATAACACATCGAAATCATACAATAAAACATGCATTCAACCTTTGAACAAGTTCTAAAATGGAAAGGTAATAAACTAGGGTAAATGATCGCACATGATAATTACCAGAATGTAATAAACTAAGTTCTATGTCACAAGAATAAATTCTATATAGCAATAACATATGACCATAGCATAAAGCAACTAACCATGTGATCTAGCATGACAACATCTACACAATAAGTTAAACATCTAGGAAATTATATTCTACACAACGAACTATAATGCACCCACTTCCAAACAACACGGCATTTCATTTGACCTCGCATAAAGAAACTATGTAACAATACGTACAAAAGAAATTATAAACGTCTATTGTAGGAATGAGATGATTCCAAACCAATAAAATAAACATGCAACATGGATGAACATGAATATGTAACTATATCTAAGATATCTCCATGCTAAACAAAACTCAAGATATGATGTATTTCATGATACGACAAACAAAGGGAAGCCTAGAATAATTCTATGGAAGTATATGCATGGTGGACATTCACCAAATATTTTACGCATGCAATATAGGGCTACATGCTACACAAAAATAACACATGAGGCAATGTACAAATATAAGATAAATAAATAAAAGAATCCTTACAGCAAATCTAGTCAATGACATCTAACACATATAATTATGAAATAAGTAGGAGCAACTCCTAGGCGTATAATGAACATATGAAAATAACATACTAACATAAAAGTCCACTGTACATAAAACCTCCATCGATCTCGGTCAAACAACTAAAAAATATATAAACAAAAAAATTGACAGAACTAGCGATCTAACTCCACCATGAGGTTACTATGGCCATGGGAAACATTTCATATGTTGACCACAAGATTATCCGACAGACCAAAAATATAAAGACAAGCCGATGACATCAAATCGAAATATGTTTTGGACAAGCGCAGCTAACGAGATAGATAGGTTGAAACATGATGTCTATGAGATACTACGAGTGATGTTGAGAAGGTGTGCATGAGGAATTGGATAGAGGCTCACCGAGTTGGATGGAACGGTGTGGTGAACTTGACGAACAGTGTACACGCACATGTGAAATTCTTCGCTTGTGGTCGACGGAATGCGTTCCTTCTTTCCTGAATGGATTCACCACATCGAGGGGAACCTTCTGGCGCAAGGGCATGGATGGAGATGCTTGAAGTCGCCGGGAACAAGCAGCAGCACTTTGTGGATGTATTTTGGAACAACGGAGAAGGGAGAGGACATGAGTTTCTGCGGGGTGGAAGAGGAGATCGTGGAGCATGTCTAGATATCTTCAAAACTGAAAATGATGGAGATTTAAGGGAGTTAGTGGAGGGGCTCTTTCTCTCCTGTAGGTTTTCTTCTTTGTAATGGTGTGCGTGCACGTGAATGGAGGAGGAGACGAAGCACTTGAGCATGGCGCTTGGAAGATGGCAAGTCAGAGGGAGATAACGCAAGGGAGGAGTCAAGGAGAGGGAATTAAAGGAGGAGGCAACGATGACTGTTGCCGTTTCATGTGCGTGCTTTTCCTCTGTGTGTGTATGTGAGGAAGATTAAACATTCAGCCACCACATGAAGAAAATGGGCTAAGGGCCCATGTGGAAAAGGAAATAGAGAAGGAAGAGAAAGAAAAAAAATAGTTAGCCTAAGCCCATTCGGTTTGGAAGGAAAAAAATAAAGGAGGTGGGCTTCACACAGGAATAAAAAGAAAAGATATGCTAGGGAATTTCGTCCAGAGTTTTGATGGAAGAAAAGAAATTGATTTTCCTTTAGGAAAATCTAGAGAAGGAAAAGAAGCTCAAATCATCAAACGAATTTCAGAAAAACCAAAGATAATTAGAAGGCAAATATTATAATATGTCAAAGATGACAAAATTTTAAATCCAGTTAAAAAATGAACAAAATACAAATTTAATTTAAGTTGGGATTAGATCAAATTAACTCCACCAAATTTATGAAAACTCAATTTAAGCTTTATTAACAAATAAAACAAATGAAATTTTCTCGTCCTGATTTTTGGAAAAAAAATTCTTAAACATTCCGAGAACGGGATGTTACACGCTAAGAACATTCCTGCGTGAAAACTGGGAAATATTCGCCTGGCACCTCTCACACATGCCGGGAATCCCACGCAGGCTGGCACAACACAGCCTAAACATCTTAAAAGGCTTCAAGCCGGTGAAACAGACTCTACGCCGATTTTCTGAACCCAAACGGCAAGCCATGGGCGAAGAGCTCGCAAAACTGCTGGAGGCCGGATTCATCCGCGAGATCAAGCACCCCGAGTGGTTAGCAAATCTGGTTATGGCACCCAAGAAGGACAAGTCCTGGCGGCTATGTGTCGATTTTAAAGAACTTAACAAGGCATGCCCTAAGGACCCTTTCCCCCTGCCAAGAATAGACCAGATCATCGACGCCACCGCCGGACACGACTCGCTATGCTTCATTGACGTGTACTCCAGATACCACCAGATCAAGATGAAGGAGTCCGACCAGGGGGCAACCGCATTCATCACTCCTTACGGGCCTTTCTACTTCAACACCATGCCGTTCGGGCTGAAAAACACAGGAGCCACATACCAACGCATGATTCAAGCATGCCTTAAAAACCAAATCGGCAGAACGGTCGAGGCGTACATGGACGATGTGGTTGTCAAAACTAAAAACATCGACCAGCTGATAGACAACCTACGCCAAACCTTTGACAACTTGCGAGCCTATGATATACGACTCAACCCGAAAAAATGCATCTTCGGGTCCTTGCCAGAAAGTTGCTCGGATTCATCGTCTCCCATAGAGGAATCGAGGCCAACCCGGCCAAAATTAGTGCGCTATCCCAGTTCGCAATACCAACAGAGCTCAAGCATGTCCAGAAATTGGCCGGATGCGTGGCAGCTTTGAGCCGCTTCATATCTCGCCTCGGAGAAAAGGCGCTCCCACTCTACAGACTGCTCAAAAAGACCAAGAACTTCCGATGGACAGACGAAGCAACTGCGGCGCTTGAGGAGATTAAAACACTTCTCGCTGGCAACCCTATCCTGGCCGCACCTAGCGTCGGCGAGCCCATGCTACTATACATTTCAGCCACCAATCAGGTGGTTAGCGCGGTGCTCGTCGTGGAGCGGGAGTCTGAGGGCCACAAGTTCCAAGTCCAGAAGCCGGTCTATTATGTGTTCGAGGTACTTATGCCATGCAAATCACGATATCCCCACTATCAAAAGATAGCTTATACGGTTTTTATGACGTCCCGAAAGCTATGACACTACTTTCAAGAATGCTCGATCACAGTGGCGTCAGAGGTCCCCTTGAATGATATAATCAACAACAGGGACGCCACGGGCCGCATCGCCAAATGGGCCATCGAGCTCCTTCCCTTCGAGATAACATACAAACCACGCCGAGCTATTAAATCTCAGGTACTGGCCGATTTTATAGCCGAATGGACCAAAGCCGAACTACCCCGAGAGTACAGTACATATTCGCACTGGACGATGTATTTCAACAGCTCAAAAATGTTAGTCGGACTGGGGGCTGGGGTCATCCTAATCTCCCCTACAGGCGACACTGTTCGGTATGTCCTACAAATAATGTACATGGACTCCAACAACGCAGCCAAATACGAAGCACTACTACATGGTCTTCGTTTGGCCACGTCAATGGGAGTGCAGCGCCTCGAAGTAAGGGGAGATTCAAACCTAGCGATCTCTCAAGTCAACGGCGAATTCGACGCCAAGGACCCCAAGATGGCGGCATACAGAAATGCGGTTCTCCAGATATCGGCCCGGTTCGAGGGCCTAGAATTCCACCATGTCTCTAGGGACAACAACCAAGCCGCGAACGTCCTCGCCCGCATGGGCGCCAAGCGCGACCCGGTTCCCAAAAACACTTTCCTCGAGCGGCTCTTCAAGCCCTCTGTAGTATGGCAGGACGATGACGCCGGCGCACTAATCAATGAGCCCGCTCACAATGTTTCCCCAGAAAAGGAGCCCGACGACCATATCATCGGCGGCTCCGCACTCGAGGAAACACCTTCCGCCCAAGAAATCATGGCCATAATTACCCCCTGGACAGAACCTCTGCTCGCCTACCTCATTCGACAACAGCTCCCGGAGGACCAGATGGAGGCACGACGTATAGTTTGGTGCTCTAAAGCATACAAGGTCCATGAGGGCGAGCTTTACAAAAAAAGCACCACAGGAATCTTACAAAGGTGCATCTCCGAAGAAGAGGGGCATGAACTCCTGGCAGAAATACACGCGGGCATGGGTGGCCACCACGCGGCAGCTCGGGCCTTGGTCAGCAAGGCTTTCCGAGTAGGATTCTTTTGGCCTACCGCCCGTGAGGATGCCCGGGCTTTGGTCCAACATTGCGTTGGATGCCAGCTGTTCGCAAATCAAAGTCACATGCCCCCCATAGCTCTTTGGATGATACCGATAACATGGCCTTTCGCGGTCTGGGGTCTCGACATGGTCAGGCCACTCAAAGGGGGCACAAAGAAAAAGAAGTACCTATTGGTCATGGTCGACAAATTCACCAAGTGGATTGAGGCAAGGCCCATCACTTCGGCCGAATCCAGACCGGTCGTCGACTTCTTATCTGACATCGTACATTGTTATGGTGTCCCCCACAGCATAAATACCGATAACGGTACCAACTTCACCACCCAGGAAGTCAAAGACTGGTGCGGCAAAATGGGCATTAAGCTCGATTACGCTTCGGTGTACCACCCATAGACTAATGGACAGGTCGAACGGGCCAACGGACTCATTATGAGTGGCATCAAGCCTCGCCAGGTTCGATCACTTGAACAATCAGATTACCATTGGGTCGAGGAACTCGACTCCGTATTATGGGGGTTGCGCACTACTCCTAACCGATCAACCGGATACACACCATTTTTTATGGTATACGGTGCGGAAGCCGTTCTCCCATGCGACCTCATCCATGACGCACCTAGAGTGTGCATGTACGAAGAAAAGGAAGCCGAGTTGGATCGGCAGGATGACTTGGACGCTCTTGAAGGAGAACGGGATATAGCTCGGGCTCGATCCGCACTTTATCAGCAGCAAGCACGGCGCTACCAAAACCGCGAAGTCCGGGCGAAGACATACAACATGGGCGACCTCGTCCTCCGGCTCCCCGAAAAGCAGAAGCATAAGCTCTCGCCCAAATGGGAGGGCCCGTACATCATTGACGAAGTACTTGCAGGAGGAGCATATCGCCTTCGCCACTCGTCCAATGATTGCCTCGAGCCGAACCCGTGGAATGCAGCCCGGCTGCCGCGCTTTTACGCCTGAGTTAGACATCGTCACCCGCATACATCCTCACCTCTCTTTGTTTTTTCTTTTTATTTTTGACATGGCAGGCGTTCGGCTAAACCGAACCATACCAAGCCAATACCGTATACATCATTGAATGTAACACCCAGCTTTGCATGGGGGCTCCCTTAGAGGAGCCGAATAATATAATCAATATAAATCGCATTCGTTTTGATTGCAGCCTTCTCATATCTTTCAAGCCAAAATATGCACTTATTTGACTCAAGATCTTTGCCAAGCTGGGTTGCCTGGCTCCTGTGTTTACCCCTACATTCCCGATTGTTCGGCTAGGGAGTAAAGGGAGCACCTCTGCGATTGTTACGACCGGGTCATCCAGGACCGTACCTCAGACGGGTGAAGCCGAAAGCTAGCGTTCTTACAGAATACAATAAGTCGGCCTAAGGGAAGTGAATACAGCCTCGCGCTTATCACCAGGGTTTTTTCGCAGCCATTGGTTTCCGTTGATCTTACGTATCCGGACTATAATTTTACCCGAAGAAAGGAACCTTTGGAGGAACTATTTTCATCGGAGGATTTAAGTCAAACAGTAATATAACATAACTCTCCGCACATGTTTCGTCGGTTCGAGCCAGATGGCCGGATTGCCTGGTTCCCGAAGTTTTGCCTTGTTTCCCAAGGCACGTAGTACGAAACACTTCCCGATCACTGGTCGGGGAGGTAGAAGCCCATGGCCGGTTAAGACAACATTCTTTAAAAATAAAAATAAGAATGCGGATTGAGCTCGGTCAATGTAAGTACATAGATACATAGAATTAACAAAACTACTCTTGATCGACATTGTCTATCAATTGCTCTAAAGCACAATCCTTCTGAGAATAGCGAGCGGCTGGCATCACATCATCATACACCAAGCTTAGAGGTATCTCTCGGCCGTCAGGGCCCACTGGACCAACCCGGGCCATATGCTCCGGGTCTAGATTGGTGAAACGGGTCTTTACCATAGCCCATGCCTCGCGCACTCCTTCTCGGCAAGACGAGATCTTCCATAATTCAAACCTTCACCAAGCTCCCTTAAAGTGACTGGCTAGTTCGTCCATGTTCTCTCGCGGCACATCTGACGGCAATAACGCCTTCGCCATGCTCTTCATGGCTTTCCGGGCCCTCTCATGAGACTTCGACAGCTCCTTTAAAAGGTTCCCGTCATAGAGGCGAACTTCTTCCTCGGGCCGCCCAGTCAGGAGACCTAAAAAGCAGGTGTTGCATTTCGTCATTAAAACGCCAATGGTACTTGCCAGCAGAACGGTAAGATCAGTGCTTAATAAATATGCCACCTTTCAACTTCTGGTTTTCCTCCAAGGCTTGTGCCAGCTGAGTTTTCAAACTCTCAATTTCCTCGGCTTTCCGTTGATTCTCTGCCTTGAGCTCATTTTTCTCCTCATGACTTCGCGTCAGCACTCGTTTACCAGCCTCCAGCTCCTTCCACAACCCGCTTACGGCTTCCACGGCTATATGGAGAAAAAGGTGTTAATGCATAGAATACACCGTATACCTTTCTACGCGTTGTGAAACAGTTTTTCTACTTACCGGACAATTCGATGCTGGCTTTTCGAGCCGCATCCAGTTCGGCCTTGGTTTTGACCAACTGTGTCCGGCTCACCTCAAGGTCCTCGAACAGCTCTTTGCTCAGCTCTCTTGCGGCCTACAAAAATCATATCATTAGAAATCCTTAACTCGGTCGTACCGCCTAAATTAAGGCTTGGGGCCTAGTTGGTTAGGGAACATGATCTGCTTTCAAGCTATTTTAGTTACATACCTGCACTCTAGCGGCAAAAAGGCCGGCAATCCCTTCAAGACCTGTCCGGGCCGCTCCAAGGTACGCATACACCGAATTAAAGGCACTAAATTCCTGGTCGGCAAATGCAGTATGACGTAAAGTTTCCCTTCGGCGGCGATGATTCATTATGCGCTCAACTTCGGAGTTGGTGACTGAAACATCATCGGAATCCGCCGGAGGCGCGCCAGTTACCGCGTGTTCGGAGGAAGCTCCGGCTTGTGCCGAAGACTTAGGACCGGAGCTGCGATTCGGCACACCCAAGGAATCTTCAGACTGATGCAAGGGCATACTTCTTCTGCAAAATTAAGCAAGCTTTAATAAAAGGGTGTTAAAAGCAACCCTTGCTGTAATTCCGAAATATGTCACCTCTGGGCCGAGGAGGCAGGTGCTTCCGCTTCGGCGGAGGGCTTCCACTTTGATCTCCCGTTAGGGGCCGAAGCTGGCGCGGTCCACGCTCCTCCCAAGACGGTCTGACGCGTAGTGCGGCGACCCTTGGGAGCAAAAGTCAGCACGTGGGGAATAGCATGAGATGAGCACCCTGTTCGGGAGAGGGTCTTCTTTTCACTTACTGTGGAAGAGGGAAGAGCCCCGGGGTGATCGGCTGTCAGAGCGACCTTGGCGCCGTCAAGGATCTCCTGATAAAACACCCCGTCTTCAAAATCAATCGACGTCTCTTGGTCGTCATGATACCCCGGATCGTCGTCACGGGAATGATTCTCCGGTTGAGGAGGAGGGCAATTAATGGACGCAACTTCACGCCTCCATTCCTGTTCAAATACAACCAGTCAGAGTTCGGGCGTAATCCGTGAGCTCAAGACAATGGATTGTGGCTTACTCAGTTCGCCGGATTGTATCCGGAGCAACCTTCCTGGATACTCATTTGAGCAAAATCTGCCTCCTCTCCCTTGAAGAGGTCGACCAATATTTTGGCCAGAGCCGCCTTATTGTCTGGCCCTTGTCGCTGGTAGCGGGTTACATCGTTAGTCCCGTTATAGCACCATAAAGGATGACCCCTTTGCTGGAGGGGTTGCACGCATCGGGTAATGGCAACGGCCATCACTTCGATCATGGTCAGCTTACTACTAGTTAGCAGCCTGACCTTGGCCACCAACGAACGCACCTCTTCGCTGTCCAATTGGGAAAGGCCTTTGGGCCGCCAGTTGAAACGCTTTATAGGTGGGTCGTTTGAGTATTTGGGTGACCCTTGCCGAATTGGATCGGTGAGGGGAACGTCTTCAATATAAAACCACTCTGAGGTCCATTCTTCGGGATCTTTTCGTGGGGTTCCAATTGGGTACCCTGTCCTAGCTATCCGCCATACTTCGGTGCCGCCCACCTCGAATATGGATCCTCCCCGGAGGCGAGGGACAAGACAAAAATACTTCCTCCACAAGTCTAAGTTGGCCTCGCAACTCAAAAATATCTCTCAAAGGGCTACAAAGCCAGAGATATGCAATATGGACCCCGGGGTGAGGTTGTGGAGCTGGATCCCATAGAACTCCAACAAACCCCGCAAAAAGGGATGGATGGGAAAGCCCAAACCTCTTAGAAGGAAGGGCACGAGACATACCCTCTCCTCCTTGATCGAAGCGGGGGAGTTCTCGGTGAGGGCGCAGCCATCGATGGAGATGAGACCGGCGCGGACGGGAACCAAATCTGCCGGAGGGAGGAAGCCCTGCGTCTGCAAGCGCCTCAGCTGAAGGTGTGAAACTGAACAGCTTGACCAATCACCTGGGAGTGGGCCGTGCGGGCGCGAGGATGAACCTGGGAGGTCGGCCATGGCGCCGGGGAATTTCTTCGGTGTTATTCCTTGTGAAAGGGCGGAGGTAAACTGTCCCCTGCGCCTTTGGATCTATAAATAGGCGTATCACCTTGAAGCTGGAAGGACGGGCTCATGGAAAGATGGCATTGGGCCGCACACCTTCTGAAAAGGTGCATGAAGCCCTTGCCCCGAGGAATGGAATTAAACTCTGATGGTCCCAACTCAATCTCGAGATATCTTCGGATCCCAGAATCTTGAAACTGTTTGGGCCCGAGCACGTACTAGTTCGGGTTCTGGATAGTGTTCGACGACATTGATACGACTCCAAACTGAATAAAGGAATGGAAGAACTCGTCTCGCAAGCCGATGAGATGAAGATTCCAGAGGACAATCCCCGGCATTGGAGGCTAGTTCGGGGGCTACTGAGGGAGTTATGGACTAAGGGGTCCTAGGGGCGTCGGTCCATTGAATATGGGCCAGACTGGTGAAGCCGTATAGTGACAGGAGATCTATGAAGCCATGGTGTGCCCTCCAAGTCAAGGATAGGCAGGATCTCTTTACCCCTTACTGTAATCTATCTCCAGTAACCCTAACCCTACCGATGTCTATATAAACCGAGGGTTGTAGTCTTTAGGGCTAGAGCTACATTCATCACCTCATCACCTTAGGGTTTAGCTCATGCTGATCTCGAGGTAGATCTACTCTGTAACCATACAATACATCCAACACAATCAAGCAGGATGTAGCGTATTACCTCCATTGTGGCGACGTTTACTCTTCAGTTTATAGATCATGGAATAAAGGGGTCCTCGGGGTAGGGGTCCCGACCTGTGGATCTGAGATCGATGGGGAACAAGGGATGATGAACACGGTGTTTACCCAGGTTCGGGCCCTCTCGAAGAGGTAATACCCTACTTCCTGCTTGATTGTATTGGATGTATAGTATGGTTACAGGGTAGATCTACCTCGAGATCAGTATGAGCTAAACCCTATGGTGATAAGGTGACATCGTCCCCTCCTCAACAACCAAATGAAGCAGCTAATTGTAGGAGATATGCCCTAGAGGCAATAATAAATGTTATTGATTATCTCCCTGTTCATAATTAGGTTTATGTTCCATGCTATAACTGCTATGGTTCTCGAGTCTGCAATAACCACGAGGCTCGGAGGAAGACTCATATGCACGTGTGGAATAATAAACGATAAAATGTATTCCTAGTCTGGCCTCTAAGACTAGCTCAAGTGTTGCATGATGGTTCTGTTTTCCTGATCATGGGCATGTCTGTGCCAGCAACTTTGAGGGCACAATGTTAGCAGAACATTTGTGTTGAATCGACCCGGATTGATGTTATGCTATGAGTTACATTCGTCACAAGTTAATGGTTAATAACACAGAGATGGTTAATGTTTGCATGATTCCTTAGACCATGAGAGTATCGAGTTTCTTCATGCTTGCTTCATGAACTTTGGGGTTTGTTAAACGTCATCCGTAAATGGGTGGCTATTACGGCGGCTTACGGGTTCATGGGAAAGTATGTCAAGTAACTTGATAGCTCAAGATTGGGATTTGCTCCTCTGACGATGGAGAGATATCTCTGGGCCCTCTCGGTGTTACGGTATCCATCATCGTCTGGCCAGACACTTTGTGATTTGATCACGGGGATGCCGGAACACGGTAACG
Source organism: Thinopyrum elongatum (assembly GCA_011799875.1). NCBI lineage: Eukaryota > Viridiplantae > Streptophyta > Magnoliopsida > Poales > Poaceae > Thinopyrum > Thinopyrum elongatum. Next base: position 215,675,572 of record CM022303.1, read on the forward strand.
AGAAAAGAGAACAATACCGATAACGAGGTAATTGGCATAGTGAACAAGTTGTTGATCCACGGGGATGCCAACATGTCACACCTCGGGTATTTGTAACATATCGCGAAGCAACAGGAATAGCACATGGCAACTGGAGGTTCACTCGAATATTCATTCGTGTGGGTATAGGGGTCAATATGGGTGTCCACGGCTCCGATGTTGATCATTGATTGGAAGGGGTTCCGTGTCATGTCTATACTTCACCGAACCTATAGGGTCACATGCTTAAGGGTCATATATCTGCTGAATACTAGACAGGGAGTCTGAGAGAAAATCACCAAAAAAGTTTCGGACACCGAAAAGGTTTCGGACAGCGGAAAAGTTCCGCAGAGAGAACACCGGATGAGTTTCGGTGAAACTGAAAAGTTGTTTCAGAGGATACCATAAAGTCAAATTGGTTTCGGCACATGCCCGATAATTCTTGGAGGGTGCCAGAATCATTCTGGAAACTTTTGGGAATTTTCTGGAAGAAAAACCGGAAATGTTCCGGAGCTGCCGGAACCACTTCAGATGCTTTTCGCAGATGAAAATCACTAATCTGAAATTGTTCCAGAACGCATTGAAAATTATTTTAGTGGGTACTGGAAATGTTCTAAGCCCACATAAATATTTTCAGTTCGAACGGACGCTGAAAAATGTCGTCGTGAATAGTGAAAGTGCTTTTTGGGTTACTTTTTGGAAAGCCACTTGTTTGGGCTTTATCCCAAAAGATCTAGGGATGACATGGATGGATTGGGAGGCCCTCATGGGGGGGCCCCAATGGGTGTGGCCGGCCACACTTGGGGCTCCACCATGGAGCCCCTCTTGTTCCTTGGTTTCACCTTTATGCCCTTGGTGGAAGGACTTCATTCATGTACTTTTGGGTTTTATTGTAAAACCACCCTACCCCTTGGGATTTCCTATAAATAGAGGTGGAGGGGCAGCCCTCCACACTCACTCCTTCTCACATACACATGCCATGCATTGATCTGGCTTCTCTCTCCCTCCCCGCGAAATAGTTTCGTAGAGCCGAAAGGCTGTCTGGGTTCCGGTGGGAACTAGTTCTGGACGGCGAAGCCCTGCCAGATAGATGACACCGTATGTGTGCAACTCTGTAGAGAGGTCGTAGTTTCGATCTTAGTGCCCGAGGGGCTGTTCGAGAGTGCCTCCCAAAGGGCTGTCCAAGTGACGGTCCGAGTTCTGTGAGTCCTCCCGAAGGGCTGTCTGAGTGACCGTCTGAGTTTCAAAGGTCCTCCCGAAGGGCTGTCCGTGACACCGTCTGGGGAACTGTTCGACCGCCTCCTGGAGGGCTGTCCGTGGGGCAGATGAGGGAGTACATCCTCGCGGTTGGGAGGTTGTAAATCCTAGCTGCGGGGATCTGCACTGCCGATCGTCATCGACTCTACTTCCGCTGCGCTACGAGTCAGTAACGAAATGATCAAACCTTGTATGCAGTCTCCTTAGTGGTCCTGGGCTGGTGCGTAGGTCAAAAAAAATTTGTTTTCTGCTGCATTACCCTACAGTGGCATCATGAGCCGTGCTATGCATAGATGCAGGTTGCGATCTAGAATACATGGAGATGTATGGGTGTTGCACAATATAATTAGGTAGTAGATGAGATCTATTGCTGAAAATTATTTGTGCGGGTAGCAGATGAAATCTGTTACCTGATGTTCTTGTTGCTTCCCTGGAATTTGCATAATCCTGATCTTGACGGCATGGTGGAATCTCACAAAGTTCTGGCAATCCGCGATCCTTTCATGCTGCTCCTGAGTATGCTGATTGACAGATCAATGAAGTGCTAACAGTTCTTTGGGTTCCACCATAGTTAAAGAAAGATGGATGTTTCGCAAACGAAAGGGCAATGTAGATATGATCTGCACGGGGGTCATGCGTATGACGAAGTTCAGTATGGGGCTCGAGATTTTATTATCTCGTGTTTCATACACCCCGCGAAGTTAATCTAGCGACTTGAATAATCATACTTGATGATGGACGTTGGTAGCTTCGGTTTGTTTCGAAACCTTAGAAGCCACGTAAAACAGGTTTTTGCATGAACCGATTAGAGGCGTCTAACTTGGTTTTGCAGGAGGGTTTGCATGTGCATGTGATGTGGTATAGCAGTGCTCATAATAATTTGATTATGTATGAGATGACTATATAATGTAAATTAATTAACATGACCTGCGTGTCATGATTCGGCATGATGGCTGGAGCCATATGATTGCACTTTAATGACCTGCGTGTCAACCTTATGTAATGTACTTATTTTATTAGCTATAGAGATAGCAATATTATCTGGTGCATCGACAAGGTGGTGGCAATCTTCGCGAAGGTGAACACCGACGCGAATGCCAAAGACGAAGAAATACAAGAGTTCTCCGTCAGAAAGGGCTATACCATATCATGCTATTATGAATTGCGTGAGATGTTTATCCCTTATGTTGCACCCTTTTTGATTGCGGGGTAGTCGCTTTTATTAGGGTGATCTCTCACAAAAATATCAAGTAGTTAGTGTTCTCCCAAGTGTAGCACCGTCACGGCACCTAACTTTTCAGGGTACGACATGTACACATGAGTACGAACGATTAGGGATGTGTGAGGTGGGTGAGGTCAGACCTCGCAGCAAGATCACTTGGTTGTCTTGATGTTCAGGCAGGACAGTCCTGAGCTTGGAACACATGCATCAAAAGATGAACAAGAGTCACATAGAGATGTGATTGGCAAGTTGGCCTACCGATTGAAATTCACGTCATCAGTGATGAACCCGTCAATGGCGTCGAATTGAAATGCGGATCTTGAATCACTCACAATCAATTATGAGAGATATTGATTTGAGTGGGAGCGCACTGTAGAATTAACTTGTTTAATTCTCAGTGCAATTAATTTTGAACACTGTCTAAAGTGTAATTTGCATAATAGTTGTAGAATTATTGCTCGCATTTCCACCTTCCCTATTTAAAATTGAATAGTTGTTAAATATCTGGTTAAAACTTTACGGTTGGTAACGTAATGTGAGGATTGTCCTCAAGAGTGCCGAGAAGGACTTTGTCCTATCGCATACTTACGGTATTCTCCCACTAATGCTATGGATCATGTTACTCTCGTCCTTCGATCCAAAAGCTAGAATTCCGTTTCAGTCAAGTGCAATACATTTGCTTCCATGAGACCCAAACTTCGAAAGTTTGGATAGTTATGTGATATTCATGGAATCTGAAAATCATTTTCAGAGACAGACAAAGGCTAAAAGATATGAGATATCCAAAGCAATGTTTGTTTGCAAACTATTAGTAAAGGAGTTTACTATGCATTAGACTGATAAGAGAGGGATCCAGAAGAACGCATGTCATATGATGAAAGGTGAATAAAACAACAACTTAAAGAGAAAGGAAGTGTCCGAAGGGTGTTAGTGTGACTCACACACCTAGGAAGTCCGGGGCTAACGCCACTCTTAAGTTCAGTGCTTCTTCTAAGAGTAGGAGAAGTACTGAAAGTTAAACTATTAGAAGTATAAAGGCAAAAAGTAAGAAGACTGGAATATCCAGCTCATGTATGAATGTCATACAAGTTTTTTATGTATAGAAGGCTGGTCAAAGATATAGTTCTTGGGAATTATGGTTAAACATGTTAATCACTAATTCTTGGGTATTGGGAGTTAATCACAAAGATACCCGCTCGATTGCAATCTGTTGCAACTCGATGTAAGAACTACTATGGCCTGAAAGACTAGCCAGGAATGAGGTTTAGGTATACACAGGGAACATAGTAAATGTTACTATACCTTCCATCAGTGTATTACCGTCTGTATTTATTTTCATAATTCATTTAGAGTTTCACAAACTCTAGCCCATTGCATAAGGTATCTTGCAAGAAGGTTGTTCATAAGAGAACTTTTTATGGTCGATGTTATGAATAACATAAGGGCCATACTTTCATTGAGAATGAGATGTATGTTATGAATAATGATAGTAATATATTACCTCTGGATTTACTTTCATAATTCATTTTAGAGTTTTACACTCTAGCCCCTTGCACAATGTTGTTGCAAACGGGTTGTTCATAAAAGAACAATTGTTGTTCAGTATTATGAATAACATGAAGAGCCATGCTTCCATCCAGATGGGATGTATGTTATGAATATTGATAGTAATATGATACATCCATAACACTGACGCTAAATGTCGCAAGACTAAAAGAATACCACACAAGTGTGGCACTGCATTTGGTCACATTGGAGAAACCCGCATGGAAAATTCCATTATGATGGATTTTGAAGTCATTTGATTTTGAATCATCTGACACTTGCAACTTTTCTCCAAAAAGTGAAGTGACTGAAATACCATTCACAGGCCATAAGGAATGGACACCAAACTTATTGGTGATCATACATTTGATGTGTGTAGATAAATGTTGTAAGTAGTGGATTTATCTATCTTCAGAAATGACTCAAGTAGATATATGGATATTTACTTGATAAGACGTAAGTCTAGATCTTTTGAATTCATTCAAAAGGTTTTCAAGAATGAAGTAGAAGTTATTGTAACAAGCAAATTATGTTTCTACAATTGGATTGCAGAAAGGAATATTTGAGTTACAAGTTTAGCGAATGTCTGATGAGTTGTGAAAAGAGTTTCATAACTTACACCTCCCGGAACACCACTATGAGTGGAAAGTCCGTGAAGATGTAATCGAACCATTTATGACATGGTAAGATCAAAGATGACATAAATAAATTTGCCATTATCCCTTTTAAAAGGTGATGCTTTAGAGACTGCGGCTTTTACACTGAAAAGAGCTCCATCGGGTCTGTTGAAATGACACCATGGTATGGTACGCCCAACCATGTTACATCTTTTCTTAAACATTTGGAATATGGGGCTTGTGTAAAAGATTACAAACCTATTCCAAATCAGAAAAGTGCTACTTTGTAGGTTCTCCCCAAATGTTGGGTATTCCTCCCTCACTATGCCGAGGCAAATAGGTTTGCCACAAAGAACGGTATGCTTTTTGAAGAAAATGGTTCTTTCAAAAAGGTTAGTGGGAGAATAGTGCAACTCGACGAGATAAACAGTATTTTTGTCATCAGATCAAAGGAAAGAGACCTTGGAAGTAATTCCAGTGTTTCCTACTGCGGCTGATACGGAAGTCTCTACAATAAAATGTATGGACTTCGGTCGAACTTGCAGCTGAACCACGTAGGAAAAACTCATGCAAACCTCTCAGGTGCGCAAACGAGATATTGTTGTTAGACAACAGTATACCTATGATACACAAGGAAGCATTGATGGGCCCTGACTCCGGAATTGGCTAAATACCAATACAATCCGAGATAGTTTCCATATAAATGTTTCAAGATTAAAATCTTGATACACCTTTCGGAAGACTTAGAGTCTAATGAGTTTTTATGGAACTAGAAACTGATACGGATAAAAATGTTTTATCCATAAAGCTCGACTTGTTGAAATAACAAGTTCAAGGAGTTGACTACGATGAGGTTGTTTCACCGTAGCGATGCTTAAAGTCGGTTCAGGTTGAACTAGCAATTAATACATATTTCAGTCATGAGATATGAAACATGGATGACAATAGGATTTCCATATGATGGAAATAAAACCAAGGACTTGCATGTGTTACGGTCCAAGGTATTTTGTCATTCCAGAGGATGCTAGTGAGTGTGCAAACTTCAGAGTTCCAGCGATGGACAGAAGAGAGCAAAATGGAGTTGGAATCTTCGTGTTTTGATGAAATGGTCAAAAAGGGTTTTGACTTTATCAATGGGTAACGAAGATGCTTGTGATTCAAGAAAGTAAGTGGGAGCATAATAATATTTCTAAAAACCTTGTGTGCTTGACACATTGTTAATTGGAAATAAATTTCTTTACACGAATTAGGACTTCATTTGAAAATAGTTTTTCGATGAAGTGCTTGGGCTAAATAGCCTTTATATTAGGCATGATAATCTATGGAGATAGATTTACCTAATGGGGCTGAGCAAAGATACATATTGACAAGATGCTAAAAATTTTTAGCATTTAAAACGCCAAGGAGTGATTCTTGCCAAAGTCACATGGAAAGAGTTTTTGCAAGACTCGGTGTCCCTAAAACACTGATGAGCAAAACACATGATGGAGATTCCACACACCTTTGTGTTTGGATTAATCATGTATTCCATGGTATGTAAAACAACCAGATATGTCCAATACTCCCAAAGTTGTTGCGAGTATAGATACCAAAGTGATCAAAAGTATTGATCAAGGGACAACAGTGAAAAAGGGTCATTGAGTACTATAGTAGCACTGATGACAAGTTTTCTCGCAAGCGGAGATCATGAAGAGTTCGTTGTAAAAGGTTACATCAAAGCAGTCTTCATCAATGCTCCATGCGATTTTTATTTAATTTAAGGGTTTTGTGTAATACACAATATGGTGGCACGGTAGTTGGAAATTGTTCGAAACAAGTTACTGTGGTGAATTCTATAACAGAGGTAAAGTATGTTGCCGCTTTTAAAAGCGACAAAGAAGGTGTTGAATCATATAGTTCATTCATGAACTTAGTATGGTTCCAAGATGACTTTTGTCAATGGGACACTACTGTAGGTAGTTGCTCCATAACTCAGTCTGAGGAATCCAGGTTCGACCTGTGATTCACATACATACAAAGCCAAGTCCACACAAAATATGAATTTTGTGAAAGCGTGAAAATGTGAGGATATGCAAATATACACACGGAGCTGAAGTCGTCAGATCCATTGGACATCAGGCTATACCACAAGCGAAGCATATTTACACCGGTGTGCCACAGGTGTGAAGTGCATTAGCATTAACTAGATTATTGACTCTAGTGCAAGTGGGAGTTTGTAGGAGATATGCCCTAGAGGCAATAATAAATGTTATTGATTATCTCCCTGTTCATAATTAGGTTTATGTTCCATGCTATAACTGCTATGGTTCTCGAGTCTGCAATAACCACGAGGCTCGCAGGAAGACTCATATGCACATGTGGAATAATAAACGATAAAATGTATTCCTAGTCTGGCCTCTAAGACTAGCTCAAGTGTTGCATGATGGTTCTGTTTTCCTGATCATGGGCATGTCTGTGCCAGCAACTTTGAGGGCACAATGTTAGCAGAACATTTGTGTTGAATCGACCAGGATTGATGTTATGCTATGAGTTACATTCGTCACAAGTTAATGGTTAATAACACAGAGATGGTTAATGTTTGCATGATTCCTTAGACCATGAGAGTATCGAGTTTCTTCATGCTTGCTTCATGAACTTTGGGGTTTGTTAAACGTCATCCGTAAATGGGTGGCTATTACAGCGGCTTACGGGTTCATGGGAAAGTATGTCAAGTAACTTGATAGCTCAAGATTGGGATTTGCTCCTCTGACGATGGAGAGATATCTCTGGGCCCTCTCGGTGTTACGGTATCCATCATCGTCTGGCCAGACACTTTGTGATTTGATCATGGGGATGCCGGAACACGGTAACGAGAAAAGAGAACAATACCGATAACGAGGTAATTGGCATAGTGAACAAGTTGTTGATCCACGGGGATGCCAACATGTCACACCTCGGGTATTTGTAACATATCGCGAAGCAACAGGAATAGCACATGGCAACTGGAGGTTCACTCGAATATTCATTCGTGTGGGTATAGGGGTCAATATGGGTGTCCACGGCTCCGATGTTGATCATTGATCGGAAAGGGTTCCGTGTCATGTCTATACTTCACCGAACCTATAGGGTCACACGCTTAAGGGTCATATATCTGCTGAATACTAGATAGGGAGTCTGAGAGAAAATCACCAAAAAAGTTTCGGACACCGAAAAGGTTTCGGACAGCGGAAAAGTTCCGCAGAGAGAACACCGGATGAGTTTCGGTGAAACTGAAAAGTTGTTTCAGAGGATACCATAAAGTCAAATTGGTTTCGGCACATGCCCGATAATTCTTGGAGGGTGCCAGAATCATTCTGGAAACTTTTGGGAATTTTCTGGAAGAAAAACCGGAAATGTTCCGGAGCTGCCGGAACCACTTCAGATGCTTTTCGCAGATGAAAATCACTAATCTGAAATTGTTCCAGAACGCATTGAAAATTATTTTAGTGGGTACTGGAAATGTTCTAAGCCCACATAAATATTTTCAGTTCGAACGGACGCTGAAAAATGTCGTCGTGAATAGTGAAAGTGCTTTTTGGGTTACTTTTTGAAAAGCCACTTGTTTGGGCTTTATCCCAAAAGATCTAGGGATGACATGGATGGATTGGGAGGCCCTCATGGGGGGGCCCCAATGGGTGTGGCCGGCCACACTTGGGGCTCCACCATGGAGCCCCTCTTGTTCCTTGGTTTCACCTTTATGCCCTTGGTGGAAGGACTTCATTCATGTACTTTTGGGTTTTATTGTAAAACCACCCTACCCCTTGGGATTTCCTATAAATAGAGGTGGAGGGGCAGCCCTCCACACTCACTCCTTCTCACATACACATGCCATGCATTGATCTGGCTTCTCTCTCCCTCCCCGCGAAATAGTTTCGTAGAGCCGAAAGGCTGTCTGGGTTCCGGTGGGAACTAGTTCTGGACGGCGAAGCCCTGCCAGATAGATGACACCGTATGTGTGCAACTCTGTAGAGAGGTCGTAGTTTCGATCTTAGTGCCCGAGGGGCTGTTCGAGAGTGCCTCCCGAAGGGCTGTCCAAGTGACGGTCCGAGTTCTGTGAGTCCTCCCGAAGGGCTGTCCGGGTGACCGTCCGAGTTTCGAAGGTCCTCCCGAAGGGCTGTCTGTGACACCGTCCGGGGGACTGTTCCATCGCCTCCCGGAGGGCTGTCTATGGGGCAGATGAGGGAGTACATCCTCGCGGTTGGGAGGTTGTAAATCCTAGCTGCGGGGATCTGCACCGCCGATCGTCGTCGACTCTACTTCCGTTGCGCTACGAGTCGGTAACGAAATGATCAAACCTTGTATGCAGTCTCCTTAGTGGTCCTGGGCTGGTGCGTAGGTCGGAAAATTTTTGTTTTCTGCTGCGTTACCCTACACTGATGGAGATGCATCGGATGTCGGGTACTTATACGCCTGGACAGTATGTTGACCAGGGAAGTGGGACATCTCCATTGTCACCGATAGCGACATCCTAAAGCTGAAGCAGGCCGGTTACTTGTCAGCCGACGTCGCCCATCTGGCCCCTGAAGCAGGCCAGATCATCCCTACGCCCTGGCCGGGTTAAAGGGTCGTATTCCTCCCCCATTTCCTTAGGGGGCTTGGATTTCCCTTGCACCCCTTCATGAGGGGGTTGATGTTCTTTTACGGGCTAGATTTTCACGATCTAGCCCCCAACTCCCTCCTCCACATCTCGTCCTTTATTATCTTCTGTGAGGCTCTCCTCCGGGTCAGACCACACTTCGGCCTATGGCTAAAGGTGTTCAACGTCAAGCCCAAGGTGATTGGTGGTGAACATGCGGACTGCGGCAGGGCCATGATCAGCAAACTGACGCGGGTCCCTGCTACTTCTTGAGCTTGCGTTGGTTTTTCCCTTGAAGAGGAAAGGGTGATGCAGCAAAGTAGAGATAAGTATTTCCCTCAGTTTGAGAACCAAGGTATCAATCTAGTAGGAGACAACGCACAAATCACCGAATACATGCACAAACAATCAAACAACTTGCACCCAATGCGATAAAGGGGTTGTCAATCCCTTCACAGTTATTTGCAAAAGTGAGATCTGATAGAGATAGATAAATGATAAAGTAAATATTTTTGGTATTTTTGGTTTATAGATCGAAAAGTAAAAGATTGCAAAATAGTAGATCGGAAACTTATATGATGGAAAATAGAAGATCGAAAACTTATATGATGGAAAATAGACCCGGGGGCCATAGGTTTCACTAGTGGCTTCTCTCAAGATAGAAAATAATACGGTGGGTGAACAAATTACTGCCAAGCAATTGATAGAAAAGCGCAAAGTTATGATGATATCTAAGGCAATGATCATGAATATAGGCATCACGTCCGTGTCAAGTAGACCAAAACGATTCTGCATCTACTACTATTACTCCACACATCGACCGCTATCCAGCATGCATCTAGAGTATTAAGTTCATAAAGAACGGAGTAATGCATTAAGTAAGATGACATGATGTAGAGGAATTAACTCAAGCAATATGATGAAAACCCCATCTTTTTATCCTCGATGGCAACAATACAATACGTGCCTTGCTGCCCCTACTGTCACTGGGAAAGGACACCGCAAGATTGAACCCAAAGCTAAGCACTTCTCCCATTGCAAGAAAAACCAATCTAGTTGGCCAAACCAAACCGATAGTTCAAAGAGAATTACAAAGATATCAAATCATGCATAAAAAAATTCAGAGAAGATTCAAATAATATTCATAGATAAGCTGATCATAAATCCACAATTCATCGGATCTCGGCAAACACACCGCAAAAAAGTATTACATCGAATAGATCTCCAAGAACATCGAGGAGAACATGGTATTGAGAATCAAAGAGAGAGAAGAAGCCATCTAGCTACTAGCTATGGACCCGTAGGTCTGTGGTAAACTACTCACGCTTCATCGGAAGGGCAATAGGGTTGATGTAGAAGCCCTCCATGATCGAATCTCCCTCCGGCAAGGTGCCGGAAAAGGTCCCTAGATGGGATCTCACGGGTACAGAAGGTTGCGGCGGTGGAAAAGTATTTTCGTGGATGCCTCTGGTGGTTTGGGGATATTTGGGAATATATAGGCGAAAGAATTAGGTCAGGAGGTGCACGAGGGGCCCACAAGGGTGGGGGCGCGCCCTACCCCCCTGGGCGCACCCTCCGTCCTTGTGGCCGCCTCGTGGCTCCTCCGACTTCATCTCCAAGTCTCCTGGTTGTCTTCTGGTCCAAGAAAAATCATCGCGAAGGTTTTATTCCGTTTGGACTCCGTTTGGTATTCCTTTTCTGCGAAACTCAAAAACAAGGAAAAAACAGGAACTGGCACTTGGCTCTAGGTTAATAGGTTAGTCCCAAAAATAGTAGAAAATAGCATATTGATGCATATAAAACATCCAAAACAGATAATATAATAGCATGGAACAATCAAAAATTATAGATACGTTGGAGACGTATCAAGCATCCCCAAGCTTAATTCCTGCTCGACCTCGAGTAGGTAAATGATAAAAACAGAATTTTTGATGTGGAATGCTACCTAACATATTTATCAATGTAATTTCCTTTATTGTGGCATGAATGTTCAGATCCATAAGACTCAAAACAAAAGTTTAATATTGACATAAAAACAATAATATTTCAAGCATACTAACAAGGCAATTATGTCTTCTCAAAATAACATGGCCAAAGAAAGCTTATCCCTACAAAATCACATAGTCTGGCTATGCTCCATCTTCATCACACAAAATATTCAAATCATGCACAACCCCGATGACAAGCCAAGCAATTGTTTCATACTTTTGACGTTCTCAAACTTTTTCAACTTTCACGCAATACATGAGCGTGAGCCATGGACATAGCACTATAGGTGGAATAGAATATGGTGGTTGTGGAGAAGACAAAAAGAGGGAGATAGTCTCACATCAACTAGGCGTATCAACGGGCTATGGAGATGCCCATCAATAGATATCAATGTGAGTGAGTAGGGATTGCCATGCAACGGATGCACTAGAGCTATAAGTTTATGAAATCTCAAAAGAAAACTAAGTGGGTGTGCATCCAACTCGCTTGCTCACGAAGACCTAGGGCAATTTGAGGAAGCCCGTCATTGGAATATACAAGCCAAGTTCTATAATGAAAAATTCCCACTAGTATATGAAAGTGATAACATAGGAGACTCTCTATCATGAAGATCATGGTGCTACTTTGAAGCACAAGTGTGGTAAAAGGATAGTAACATTGCCCCTTCTCTTTTTTTCTCTCATTTTTTTTGGGCCTTCTTTTTTTTATTTTGGCCTTTTTTTTCTCCTTTTTTCGTCTGGAATCTCATCCCGACTTGTAAGGGAATCATAGTCTCCATCATCCTTTCCTCACATGGGACAATGCTCTAATAATGAAGATCATCACACTTTTATTTACTTACAACTCGATACTAGAACAAAATATGACTCTATATGAATGCCTCCGGCGGTGTACCGGGATGTGCAATGAATCAAGAGTGACATGTATGAAAGAATTATGAATGGTGGCTTTGCCACAAATACGATGTCAACTACATGATCATGCAAAGCAATATGACAATGATGATGCGTGTCATAATAAACGGAACGGTGGAAAGTTGCATGGCAATATATCTCGGAATGGCTATGGAAATGCCATAATAGGTAGGTATGGTGGCTGTTTTGAGGAAGGTATATGGTGGGTGTATGGTACCGGCGAAAGTTGTGCGGTACTAGAGAGGCTAGCAATGGTGGAAGGGTGAGAGTGCGTATAATCCATGGACTCAACATTAGTCATAAAGAACTCACACACTTATTGCAAAAATATATTAGTCATCAAAACAAAGTACTACGCGCATGCTCCTAGGGGGATAGATTGGTAGGAAAAGACCATCGCTCGTCCCCGACCGCCACTCACAAGGAAGACAATCAATAAATAAATCATGCTCCGACTTCATCACATAACGGTTCACCATACGTGCATGCTACGGGACTCACAAACCTTAACACAAGTATTTCTAAAATTCACAACTACTCACTAGCATGACTCTAATATCACCATCTTCATATCTCAAAACAATCATAAGGAATCAAACTTCTCATAGTATTCAATGCACTTTATATGAAAGTTTTTATTATATCCCTCTTGGATGCCTATCATATTAGGACTAAATTTATAACCAAAGCAAATTACCATGCTGTTTAGATACTCTCAAAATAATATAAGTTAAGCATGAGAGTTCATTAATTTCTATAAAATAAAACCACCGCCGTGCTCTAAAAAGATATAAGTGAAGCACTAGAGCAAAATTGCCTAGCTCAAAAGATATAAGTGAAGCACAAAGAGTATTCTAATAAATCATGATTCATGTGTGTCCCTCTCAAAAGGTGTGTACAGCAAGGATGATTATGGCAAACTAAAAACAAAGACTCAAATCATACAAGATGCTCCAAGCAAAACACATATCATGTGGTGAATAAAAATATAGCCTCAAGTAAAGTTACCGATAGACGAAGACGAAAGAGGGGATGCCTTCCGGGGCATCCCCAAGCTTAGGCTCTTGGTTGTCCTTGAATATTACCTTGGGGTGCCTTGGGAATCCCCAAGCTTAGGCTCTTGCCACTCCTTATTCCATAGTCCATCAAATCCTTACCCAAAACTTGAAAACTTCACAACACAAAACTCAACAGAAAATCTCATAAGCTCCGTTAGTATAAGAAAATAAATCACCACTTTTGGTACTGTTGTGAACTCATTCTTTATTTGTATTGGTGTAATATCTACTGTATTCCAACTTTTCCATCATTCATACCCCCCGATACTACCCATAGATTCATCAAAATAAGCAAACAACACAAAGAAAACAGAATCTGTCAAAAATAGAATAGTCTGTGAAGATCCAAATTGTTCTAATACTTATGTAACACTAAAAATTCTTAAACATTAGGAAAACATAAGAAATTTGTATATAAATCTCGTGTAAAAAAATTCAGGGTTTTTCAACGCTCCAGTGAATTATTAAAATTCTGAGACTGGACGCAAAAGTTTCTGTTTTTCAGCAAGATCAAATCAACTATCACCGTAAGCCATCCCAAAGGTCTTACTTGGCACAAACACTAATTAAAACACAAAACCACATCTAACCAGAGGCTAGATGAATTATTTATTGCAAAACAGAACCAAAAAATCAAAAACAAAAAATAAAATTGGGTTGCCTCCCAACAAGCGCTTTTGTTTAACGCCCTTAGCTAGGCATAAAAACACGAATAGATCTAGGTATTGTCATCTTTGGTATGTAATCCATAAGTAGCTCTCATAATAGATTCATATGGCAATTTAATTTTCTTTCTTGGAAAGTGTTCCATGCCCTTCCTTAACGGAAATTGAAATCTAATGTTTCCTTCTTTCATATCAATAATTGCACCAATCGTTCTAAGGAAAGGTCTACCAAAAATAATAGGACATGTAGGATTGCAATCTATATCAAGAACAATGAAATCTACGGGCACATAATTCCTATTTGCAACAATAAGAACATCATTAATCCTTCCCATAGGTTTCTTAATAGTGGAATCTGCAAGATGCAAATTTAAAGAAAAATCATCAAATTCACGGAAACCTAACACATCACATAAAGTTTTTGGAATCATGGAAACGTTAGCACCCAAATCACACAAAGCATGGCACTCATAATCTTTAATCTTAATCTTAATAGTAGGTTCCCACTCATCATAAAGTTTTCTAGGGATAGAAACTTCCAATTCAAGCTTTTCTTCAAAAGATTGCATCATAGCATCAACGATATGTTTAGTAAAAGCTTTGTTTTGATTATAAGCATGAGGAGAATTCAACATGGATTGCAACAAGGAAATACAACATATTAAAGAACAATTATCATAATTAAATTCCCTGAAATCCAAAAGAGTGGGTTCATTGCTACTTAAAATTTTGACCTCTCCAATCCCACTTTTATCAATTTTTGCATCAAGATCTAAAAACTCCGAATCATTGGGACGCCTTTTAACTAAAGTTGACTCATCTCTAGTCTCATCTTTATCAAGATTTATTTTGGAAAACAAAGATTCAATAGGAGTCACATCAATCACTTTAAGATCTTCATCATTATTTTCACGGATACTAGAAGAGCATGTTTTTACAAACCAATCTTTTTTAGCACGTATCTTAGCGGTTCTTTCTTTGCACTAATCAATGAAGATTCTCATAGCCTTTAGAGATTCATTGATATCATGCTTGGGTGGAATAGATCTAAGTTTCAAAGAGTCAACATCAAGAGAAATTCTATCCACGTTCCTAGCCAAATCATCAATCTTAAGCAATTTTTCTTCAATCAAAGCATTGAAATTCTTTTGTGAACTCGTAAATTCTTTAACATTATTCTCAAAATAAGAGGGCATATTATTATAATTTCCATAAGAATTGTTGTAGGAATTACCATAATTACTAGAGGAATTACTAGGAAACGGCCTAGGATTAAAATTACCTCTATACGTGTTATTACCAAAATTGTTCCTACCAACAAAATTCACATCCATAGATTCATGATTATTTTCAATCAAAGTAGACAAAGGCATATCATTAGGATCCAAAGAAGCACTCTTGCTAGCAAATAATTTCATAAGTTCATCCATCTTTTCACTCAAAACATTGATCTCTTCAATCGCATGCACTTTTTTACTAGTGGAAGATCTTTCGGTATGCCATTGAGAATAATTAACCATAATATTATCTAGGAGTTTAGTAGCTTATCCTAAAGTAATTTTCATAAAAGTACCTCCCGCGGCCAAATCTAAAAGATTTCTAGAAGCAAAATTCAATCCGGCATAAAAAAATTGTATAATCATCCACAAATTCAAACCATGAGTAGGGCAATTTCGTATCATCAATTTCATCCTCTCCCAAGATTGTGCAACATGTTCATAATCAAGTTGCTTAAAATTCATAATATCGTTCCTAAGGGAGATGATCTTAGCTGGAGGAAAATACTTGGAAATAAAAGCATCTTTACACTTATTCCATGAATCAATACTATTTTTAGGCAAAGATGAAAACCGAGTTTTAGCACGATCTCGTAGTGAGAACGGAAATAGCTTCAATTTAACAATATCATTGTCCACATCTTTTTTCTTTTGCATATCACACAAATCAACGAAATTGTTCAGATGGGATGAGGCATCTTCACTAGGAAGGCCAGAAAATTGATCTTTCATAACAAGATTCAGCAAAGTGGCATTAATTTCACAAGATTCCGCACTACTGCCGGGAGCAATCGGAGTACTAATAAAATCATTATTATTGGTGTTGGAAAAGTCACACAATTTGGTATTCTCTTGAGCCATCGTGACAAAGCAAGCAATCCAATACTCGAGCACACAAAAAGTAAATGAGCAAACCGAAAACGAACGAAGAAGATGAACGGAAGAGGGGCGAAGAAAAAGGCAAATCTTTTCAAAAATTGTTTTAGAAGTGGGGGAGAGGAAAACGAGAGGCAAATGGCGAATAATGTAATGCAAGAGATGAGAGTTTATGATGGGTACTTGGTATATCTTGACTTGGCGTAGATCTCCCCGGCAACGGCGCCAGAAATTCTTCCTGCTGCTTCTTGAGCTTGCGTTGGTTTTTCCCTTGAAGAGGAAAGGGTGATGCAGCAAAGTAGAGATAAGTATTTCCCTCAGTTTGAGAACCAAGGTATCAATCCAGTAGGAGACAACGCACAAATCACCGAATACCTGCACAAACAATCAAACAACTTGCACCCAACACGATAAAGGGGTTGTCAATCCCTTCATGGTTATTTGCAAAAGTGAGATCTGATAGAGATAGATAAACGATAAAGTAAATATTTTTGGTATTTTTGGTTTATAGATCGGAAAGTAAAAGATTGCAAAATAGTAGATCAGAAACTTATATGATGGAAAATAGAAGATCGGAAACTTATAAGATGGAAAATAGACCCGGGGGCCATAGGTTTCACTAGTGGCTTCTCTCAAGATAGAAAATAATACGGCGGGTGAACAAATTACTGCCGAGGAATTGATAGAAAAGCGCAAAGTTATGATGATATCTAAGGCAATGATGATGAATATAGGCATCACGTCCGTGTCAAGTAGACCGAAACGATTCTGCATCTACTACTATTACTCCACACATCGACCGCTATCTAGCATGCATCTAGAGTATTAAGTTCATAAAGAACGGAGTAATGCATTAAGTAAGATGGCATGATGTAGAGGAATTAACTCAAGCAATATGATGAAAACCCCATCTTTTTATCCTCAATGGCAACAATACAATACGTGCCTTGTTGCCCCTACTGTCACTGGGAAAGGACACTGCAAGATTGAACCCAAAGCTAAGCACTTCTCCCATTGCAAGAAAACCAATCTAGTTGGCCAAACCAAACCGATAGTTCGAAGAGAATTACAAAGATATCAAATCATGCATAAAAGAATTCAGAGAAGATTCAAATAATATTCATAGATAAGCTGATCATAAATCCACAATTCATCGGATCTCGGCAAACACACCGCAAAAAAGTATTACATCGAATAGATCACTACTGGAATCAGCTGCTTTGCCGTCTGCCAAAGCAGACGGCAAAGGCACTGTTGGCGGACGGCAAAGGCTTTCCCGTCCGCCAGCAGACGGCAAACACTCCGGCAAAGCCGATGCCGGTAAAGGCCGCTTTGCCGTCTGCTGGCGGAGGCAAAGAAGGAAAGTTCTTTGCCGTCTGCTAGCAGACAGCACTTTTGGACGCACAAAAAAGGTGACAGCCCCGTTAGGGGGCTAACGACCTCTTGGCCGTCTGCCAACAGACGCAAAGAGCTTTCCTTCTTTGCCGTCTGCTGGCAGACGGCAAAGAGCCTGCTCCTTTGCCGTCTGCCGCAGATGGCAAAGACCCTGCTCCTTTGCCGTCTGCTGGCAGACGGCAAAGACCCTGCTCCTTTGCCGTCTGCTGGCAGACGGCAAAGACCTTGCCCTCTTTGCCGTCTGCTGGCAGACGGCAAAGAGGCCAAATAGCCCAACCAGGTGAACACGTGCGTCCACGTGGCCAATTTGCCGTCTGCTAGCAGACGGCAAATTGGCTATATAGCCCCTGTTTTTTCTTAAATTCAATCAATTTCACAGATATTATATATATTCATTTCAAAATATTTCAACAAGTACATATAGCCAACATATCCCTGCCATATGGATCATCCAACATATCCAACACATATATCATCATCCAACACATATATCACCAAATGAAAAGTCCAACATATCCAACAATTAAGCAAAAGGTCCATATACAATATAGCCACCATCCATCCATACATATATACGTAGCAGTTTCAAATTGTTCATCCTACAAAATCAAAACAAAAAGGAAGGACAACGAGAAGAGTAGACTCCAACGCAAGCTTCCGTGATCTGAAGCAAATCTGCAAAATGGGAAAGAAAAAGTTAGAAGAACAGAGAAGAAGACTAGAAGAAGAAAAGAAGCATGATTTTTCTTCTCTTTCCTTTTCTTCTTCTTATTGCTTACTTGTGTCATTTTAGACCTAACCTAGTTAAATAGGCCATTTTTGACCTAAATAGGCTAAGTTTGTCATAAATGAACTAAATAACTAAGTATAGGTCATTTTGGAGAATATTAAGTCATTTTTGAGCTAAATAAGTCATTTTGGAGCTAAATAGGTCATTTTGGAGCTAAATATGCCTCCAAATGACTTAATATGCTCCATATTAAGTCATTTTGGAGCTAAATAGGTCATTTTGGAGCATATTAGTCATTTTGGAGCTAGATATTCATTTTGGAGCATATTAAGTCATTTTGGACCGGAGTCCGAGACGCTCCACCTCAGGCGCCCCATCTCAGACGGAGCACTCCTGTGGTCGGGTGAATCAGCTGGGGTGGCGGCGAGGAAGGTGTAGCAGCAGCCTTCCTACCTCGCCCGCCGCCACGTCCACCTCTAGCAACCCTTCTTCCCCCCCCCCCCCCGACCTCTCCCTGTCCGAAGAAGAAGCGACCGCCGGTGGTGTCTGCATACTGAGATCCAGCACTCTCCGGAGGCTCTGGGGTGGAATGGAACTACCCCTCCCACCACGCGCCGAGGAAGGAGCCTCGGAGCGCTCTCGACCCGCGCCCACCATCTGTCAACACCTGCAATGACAAAGAGTAAACGAAATTAGTACAACATAAAAAGAATGAATACCTGACATGAATAATATGTATATAATTTTAGTGTATCATCATCATGAACATAATAAAAAATTGAATACCTAACATGAACTAATTAATAATATATATGTACATAATAATAATTGAATACCTGACATGAACTGAAATATTAATCTTCATCGTCATCATTAATAAATGCATCATCATCATCGTCTATATATGCTTCGGGGTCAATAAATGCATCATCATCATCACTATCAGTAATGACGTGCTCATCATCATCAATAAATGCATCAACATGTGGAAGGCCTCCTGTACGTAATCGGTCAAGCATTGAAAGGTCATCCGCAGCAGTAACCTCTTCTTGTTCCGGCTCTTCTTGTTCCGGCTCAGGCTCGGATTCACTGCCGCTGTCTACTTCAATGTTCTGGGGTGAAGTAGAGCGGTTCTTGAAACGTTTTTTGGAAAGACGTGTTTCTTGGAAGAATTCTCCTTCATATGTGTCTGGGTTAATGTGAGGTTCATAATCCTCTTCATTGGGGGGAGGTGGTCTAACATGTGGCGGCACATCATAAACGACATCCCAACCATTGAGATTTGGATCACTTTGGCAGGTCCACGGTAGATAGAAAACTTGGGTTGCCTGTTGAGCCGTAATATAGACATCGGGAACATCCAAATGGGTGCTTTGTTTGATTTCGACTAGCCCTAGATGTTCATGAGTCCTTCTAGTCTCCTTCGGCTGGAACCAATAACATTTGAAGACTACGACATTCGGTGGGTTGGCACCATAGAATAGAAGTTCATAAATTGCTTCAATTCTTCCATAATACTCGGTATCTCCTTCGCCGATAGCAGAGACACAACAATTTGTAGACTTTCGGTCGGCCATAGATAGCTCTTTGCCATAGGTACGAAAGCGATACCCGTTGATGTCGTATTTGTCAAATGAACGGACCTTATAGTCAAAACCATTAGCGACTTGTCTCAATTCAGCGTCCATAGACTCTGAACTAGCCTACAAGTTTAATACGAAAGGATTGTTGCATTAGCCGGAAATTAGAAGAAGAAATGAAATGGTCTAATGGAAATTACCGTTTGTTTGAACCAAGAGATGAAACCGGGATAGCCGCCTCCATACATTGCCAGAAGCTCATACTCTTCGACGGAATCCTTTTGGATCACCGCTCCATTCGAGAATTCGGCGACGTATCGACTGTATCAAATATCCAGGAATAAGAGCAGTTCAAAGGAATTAGAGGTTGTGAAACAATGTACCGAGAACTTACTCGATGTACGGCCGCACTTCTGTTAGGTTGTTCAAGATATACAACGTAATGGTCCGCCATTCGTCGACCTCCAACGATAAGGGAGTATAAGCACCGGCTGGTGCGAGCTTCCCTTTGAATAGGCTGAGGTTGGATCCACCCTTTTTAGGGTCGCCAGCATTGTACCGAGGCTTCGGATTATGCAAATGACGATTTTTGGCTTCGTAGTGTGCTGTCACGAAGTTTGCCGCCTCCTCAGTAATGAATGCCTCGGCCATCGATGCTTCAATTCGACGTTTATTTTTACATTTTTCTCGAAGCGTCTTCTGCATCCTCTCAGTTGCGTAGCACCAACGATTCTGCACGGGCCCCCCCAATCGTGCCTCGGTCGGGAGATGCAAAATCAAATGCTGCATTGGATTAAAGAAGCCCGGTGGAAAGATCTTCTCTAACTTGCAGATCAACTCCGGCGCCAACTCTTCCAGTTCTTCTAGCAAGCCAGGTGATAGTTCTTTCGCACAAAGAACACGGAAGAAATAGCTCAGCTCTGCCAGTACTAGCCATTCATCCTCAGGGATAAAGCCACGCAACATCACCGGCATTACCCGCTCAAGCCATATGTGCCAATCATGACTCTTGAGACCAAATATTTTCAATTTTTCAAGGCTCGCTCCCCTCTTTAGATTCGCTGCATACCCATCGGGGAACATCAACTCATTTTTCACCCACAGGAGCATTTCCCTCATAACTGGCCTTCCAAGATTGAACCATGCCTTTGGCTTCGTCCAGTTCTTCTTTCCTTTCGGTTGTCGCATGTTTTGTAGCGGTCTATCACATAGAGCCTGCTGATCGACTCTAGCCTTAGGATTATCCTTTGTTTTCCCCTCTATGCCGAACAATGTACCAAAGAGGGCCTCGCCGACATTCTTTTCAGTGTGCATCACGTCGATGTTGTGTGGGCAAAGGAGGTCTTTGAAGTAAGGCAGATCCCACAAGCATGTCTTGTGAGTCCAGGCGTGTTCGGAATTATACCCCTTGAAATACCCTGGACGCTCCGGATCCGGCTCGAGAGAGTTTAACTGATCCAGGGTCTGTTGGCCTGTCAACACAGGTGGTGCAGAGTTTTTGACAACTCTACCTTTGATGAAGTTCTTCTTGTCTTTTCTGAACTTATGGCGAGGATCCAGGAACTGTCTATGCATGTCGAAGCAAGAAAACTTGCCACCCGCCTGCAGCCGACGAAACTCAAGAGCTGCCTTGCATGTGGGGCACGGGAACCTTCCATGCACACACCAGCCAACGAATAGCGCATGCGCCGGCAAGTCATGCATCGAGTACATGTACCACGCACGCATTAGGAAGTTTTTTTTTGTAGCGGCGTCGTATGTCTTGATCCCATTATCCCAAGCTTCTTGCAGTTCATCCTTAAGCGGCTGCATGTACACATTCATATTCTTCCCCGGATAGTTGGGCCCCGGAATTATCAACGTCAGGAAAATGTTCTTTCTTTGCATAATCTGTCCGGGGGGGAGATTGAGTGGAATGACAAATACAGGCCAACAACTGTATTGGGCTGCCATCATACCAAACACATTGAACCCATCCGTGCTTATGGCGAGTCGAGGATGCCTTGGATCTGCCGCTTTAGCATGATGTATTGCATCGAAGTGCTTCCACGCAAAAGCGTCCGATGTGTGTACCAACATCGGCTCCCCATCTGCATCTAGTTCGGTTCTTTTGCCCAATTTGTGCCATGTCATCTGTCTGGCCGTCTCTTCGACCATGAAAAGACGTTGAAGTCTTGGTATGATTGGCATATACCGAAGAACATTAACTGGGATTTTTGTCTGACTCTTCTCACCCATCTCGTTGTCTACCTCAACATACCTGGAAGGCTGGCAAACGGGACAATACTTCAAGTCCGCATACTCAAGCCTAAATAAGGCACATCCTTTCTCACAGGCATCTATCTTCTCATAGGGCATCTTAAGTACACGGAGGATTTTGTCCGACTGATACAGGTTTGCAGGCATTACATGGCCTTTGGGTAGAAAGCGTCCAAATAGTGTCATCATCGCGTCGTAGCATTCTCTGCCCAAGTTGAATTGAGCCTTCAGAGCCATTACTTGTGCGATGGCATCCAGCTGACAAAGCTCAGTGTGCTCGTGGAGAGGACGTTTTGAAGACTCCAACATATCATTGAAGGCCTTCGCAGATTCCTCCATCTCATCGTCCGAATCCCGAGCATCATCAAAGTCTTCCACCATGTCTTCCATCCCGGTACCATGCTCGTCGGTGCGACGACGGCCCTCCTCAGCTCTGGCATGTTGGGCAGACTCACCATGAAATGTCCAGACCGTATAATTAGGCGTGAAACCCAACTTCTGCAGGTCTTTGATCATTTCAAACTCTGACTTCTTATGAAAGTTGTCGCACTTGAGACAGGGGCACCAGGTTGTTTCCTGTCCATTTGCAAATGCGGCTCTCACAAACCCATTGGTTTTTCTCATCCATTCACGGGTCATGTCTTTCTGACTAGTGTGACCGGTGTACATCCACGCACGATCACTCATCTTGCCTAGCTACTGGACACACAAGAAATACATACATAATTCAGCAAACCATATTCATCAGTTAATAGAGTTTGTCAATTTTATTACGTCCATGCAACCTAGACGCTAGTAGGTAAAGATAGGTCCTAATCCCACCCGAGTATGTGTAGATTGGGTTCGTTTTCCCATGCTCTGCTCCGGATCCGATGCAAAATTTCGGCAGCACCTCCCCGCTGTTCTCCTGATACACGTCTCGGCAATAAGCAGAGAGGATGTGTACCCGGAGAACAACAGGGAGGCACTGACGAAATTCTGCATCGGATCCGGAGTAGAGCATATGGGAAAATGAACCCAATCTACACATACTCGGGCTGTCCATGGATAACGTTGGACAATTCGAAAGAATCACGGTTATAAATATGCAAATGAATGCATATTTATAGATGTAACCCTTTCGAACGGGAGACGCATAGTGGTCACGCATACTGATGATTGACACCTACAGCTAGCAAGTTTCATCGGCACGAAGACCGAAACAGAGCAAATGAAGGGGGGAGGAGGAGATGTCATTTGTGCTCACCCATGAACGCAGAGGCGGAGCTCGTCGAACGCATGGGGAGGTCGTCGAACACCAGACCCTCGCAGCAACGAAAGAACTGCACATTTAAATCAGAAAATATATGACCTAACTCATAATTCACAAATATATGACGGGGTGTCGGGTCGGGGTGTCGGGGTGTCGGGTTGACTTTCATTCCGTCGATGCTCCCTTCAACAACTCTCACCTCTCAAGTGGTGGTATATATGTATGGTGGGGCACTCCTTGCCTGTTTATTTCGACCGTCGGTGACGGTCGTTACTCCCATCCCTTGCTGCGTTACCAAGGTCTCACAGCAAGAGATGAGGAGCAACGACCACCTACGACAACAGCCGGTGTCTTTCCTCTTATAACATCTCTCATCTCTCAATGTTATTTCGACCGTCGGTGACGGTCGGTCTTTTCGTCCTCCCCCTGCTTTACCAAGGTCACAGAGGGGGAGGACGAGAAAGACCGACCACCTACGAACAGCCGGTATCCTTCCTTCAAGAGCATCTCATCTCTCACTCTCATCTCTTTCAAAAGGAAGCACCATCAGAATGAAAGTCATCCCTCGACCACTCGACCCCTCGACCCCTTGACGACCCTCGACCCTCGACCCCTCGGAGATTATTTTCCTTCTTTTCTCTCCTCGACGACCCATGAACGACTACACCGCACCGAACTCCAGCCATCGACACAACGACCGGAACAGAGCAAATAGGGGAAGGTCAGGGAGGAGATGACAGTCGAGCTCACCCTTAGACCGTAGAGGTGGTAGTCGAACGACGATGACAACAGCAACGGGACCGACAGTGCTCCTGGAGGTGAAGAGAAGATCCCTGCACATGAAAAACAATCCAACATAAGCACCGCAGAACAATATAATCAACAACATCTAACCTAACGGAATAAAAAGACACTATTTTTTTAAATGAAAATCCATAAATAAATCCACCCATACATCTATATAGCATTCATCCATCTTTCCATCCATACATCTACACAGCATACATCCATCTAGCAATCCATATAACAACTACAAATTGTTCAAAATCACATATACATACATCCATCCACAGATTGCTGGCACCGCCCCTGTATACATACATCCATCCATCCTTACATCAATCTATCCATCCATCCACAGATCCATCAACTCCTAAATCCATACATGCAAAAAAAATAAGAACAAAGAGGGGACCGGTGCTCACCGTGGGCTGGGCAGAGGGGGCAGAGGGCAAGGAGGAGCTGGTGCGGCTGTGGTGGAGGAGGGGGGCGGACGGTGGTGGAGAGGGGAGGAGGAGGGAGGGGGGGCAGCGGCAGTGGAGGAGGGAAGGGGGCGCCGGTGGGGAGAGGGGAGGGGGCACGGGGGGGGAGGGGGGGGGGGGGAGGGGGGAGGGGAGGGAGGGAGCGGGGGAGCGGAGGTGGAGGGAGGGAGGGAGGGAGGGCTGCGAGGTGGAGGAGGAGGGATGGGGCGGGACGGAGTGGGGGAGGGGGGGGATGGGATGGAGGAGGGGGGGAGGGGGAGGGCGATGGGAGGGGGATTGGCAGGAGGGGGGGGAGGAGGGGCGGGGGGCGTGGAAGAGGAGGGGGTCAGGGATACTCGTGGAACTGGAGGAAGGAGGACAGGAGAGGGTGTGGGGACGGGTCTTGGAGTAGAGGACGGGCGGCCTGCGCGGGAGGGGGCGGCGGCGGCGGCCTGCGCGGGAGGCAGAGGGTGGGGAGGCGGGAGAAAGAGATGTGGAGGAGGGCGCGCGCGCGGGGGGCCAAATTAACCCCCCGCATTGCCGTCTGGTTTTTTTTTCTCTTTGCCGTCCGCCAGCAGACGGCAAAGAGGATGACCGTTAGACCGCCACCGCCGTGAAACTGTGGGCCCCTCTTACCTCTTTGCCGTCTGCTGGCAGACGGCAAAGATTTCTTTGCCGTCTGCCAGCAGACGGCAAAGAAGTGGCCCGTGTGACCTACCCAGTGCAGTACCCCGTGGGGTCCACTTTGCACTTTGCCGTCTGCTGGCAGATGGCAAAGAACTCTTTGTCGTCTGCTAGCAGACGGCAAAGAGCTGGCAGATGGCAAAGACCCTGTTTGCCATCAGCTGGTTCTTTGCCGTCTGCTTTGAGAAGACAGACGGCAAAGAGCCTCTTTGCCATCAGCTGGCAGACAGCAAAGAGCTGGCAGATGGCAAAGACCTAGATTCCAGTAGTGGATCTCCAAGAACATCGAGGAGAACATGGTATTGAGAATCAAAGAGAGAGAAGAAGCCATCTAGCTACTAGCTATGGACCCGTAGGTCTGTGGTAAACTACTCACGCTTCATCGGAAGGGCAATAGGGTTTATGTAGAAGCCCTCCGTGATCGAATCCCCCACCGACAAGGTGCCGGAAAAGGTCCCTAGATGGGATCTCACGGGTACAGAAGGTTGCGGCAGTGGAAAAGTATTTTCGTGGATGCCTCTGGTGGTTTGGGGATATTTGGGAATATATAGGCGAAAGAATTAGGTCAGGAGGTGCACGAGGGGCCCACAAGGGTGGGGGGCGTGCCCTACCCCCCTGGGCGCGCCCTCTGTCCTTGTGGCCGCCTCATGGCTCCTCCGACTTCATCTCCAAGTCTCCTGGTTGTCTTCTGGTCCAAGAAAAATCATCGCGAAGGTTTTATTCCGTTTGGACTCCATTTGGTATTCCTTTTCTGCGAAACTCAAAAACAAGGAAAAATAGGAACTGGCACTGGGCTCTAGGTTAATAGGTTAGTCCCAAAAATAATATAAAATAGCATATTAATACATATAAAACATCCAAAACAGATAATATAATAGCATGGAACAATCAAAAATTATTGATACGTTGGAGACATATCAGTCCCGTGGTCGGAGGGCAAGTTCATCAACATCGTTAAGGTGTGGCAAAAGGAATGGTTCTAGATCACCGAGCCAAGGGGAGCCGCCTGGGCGGCAGCTCCCGCATTCAGATCCGGACCCCCTACCAGGCTGGCCTCGTGGACCACCAAGAGCCCGGACTGGGGGTCCGCTGACGACTTGAAGGCGCTGCAGAAGCGCATCATCAACGTAATGGGGACCGGCACGAAGCTGGTTAACGTGATCCAGATCATGCTCAAGCGTCGACACCTCCCCTGTCAGGAGAGGGCCAAGCCAATGTGGGAGTATGACCCCAAAGATCCGGCCACTGTGCAACATCTTTTCGGCACGACCCACAAGAAAGTGTGGGGTCTGCTATTCAAGCTGCAGAAGGAGTGGTCGGTCGAGGGGGAGGACGTCGGCCTCAACGTTGTGAACCCTCCGAAGAAGGTGAGCGGCATTTGTCTTAATATGAGTTCAAATATTTGCACCGTATGATTTTATTCAAACCTCTTTATGTGGATTTTGCAGGGCTGGCTCGCCAAGGCCGAGAAGATCAGCGGCCCGGCGCCGCTGCCAGAAGGGCCCCGATTCGAACAGCTAGAGAAGTTGTTGGTCGTGGTGCCGTACAAGGCGCCTGACAAGAAGGGCAAGAAGACGGAGGTGCCGGAAGCCAGGGAGGGCCTCCATCGCAGGGCTTGTCCGGATAGCCGGTTCGGAGACACCACGGCCCTATCCGCACAGGAGGGGGATGAGGATGAGGACGAGGAGGAAAGCGCCTCCTCGCACTCTAAGAAGAGGGCGGCGTCCAGCGACGTCGAGGAGGTTCAGCCTTCTCAGGCCCCGAAGAGACAATGCCGGCCTAAGCTGGTCCTGTCCGACAGCTCGGACTCCGACGAGGAGTCTGAAGCGTCCGAAAAGGTTCCGGAGAGGGAACCCAGGGTCAAGCCCCATGCGACCAGGTACATATCGCGGCATTTTCAATTGCCTTATTCTTTAGTAGTCCCTGGTAGAACGTAGATTGATTGTTTTTTGGTGGTGCAGCCCTCCGCGTGGCCACCCCGCCGAGGAAACCTCGGAGGGGATGTCCCCGCCCACCGAACTGGCGGACAGTGGCTCACGTTCCGCACTTCCTCTAATCCCCGAAGAGGTTGGGGAGGTGTTGTCGTGAAAGACCCCTCCTCCTCCGAACTCAGGGAAGGAGGTCAACGCCACCATGGCCGAAGCCGACGTTTACTCTTCGGTTTATAGCTACATTCCGTTTACTCAGTGTAACCATACTATACCTTCGGTTTAGCCCCCGCACTATGTAACCATACCTTAGGGTTTAGCTCGCCATCATTGTGGTGATGTTTACTCTTGCTATGTCGCGGCTTTCCATTAGCGTCCCGAACCTCGGAGGTACCGGGTGTGTCGAGGTTGGTATTTTTATGAGCGAGCCAACTGTCTTCGCCCATGCAAAAGCGGGTCATGAGAGAAGTAAGGGCTGCCATAGTTCTTGGTTTATCCTGGCCAAGCTGTCTTACGAGCCATTCGTCCTTGACACTATGCTTGAAAGAGGCCAAGGCTTCGGCATCCGGACAGTCGACAATCTGGTTCTTCTTGGTCAGGAATCGGTTCCAAAATTGCCGGGCAGATTCTCTGGGCTGTTGTGTGATGCGGTTTAGGTCGTCCGCGTCCAGAGGCCGGACATAGGTGCCCTGAAAGTTCGCTCGAAAAGCATCCTCAAGCTCTTCCCAACAGCCTATAGAGTCTTTGGGAAGGTTGTTCAACCAGTGTCGAGTTGGTCCTTTAAGCTTCAGTGGCAGATATTTGATGGCGTGGAGGTCATCTCCTCGCGCCATGTGAATGTGGAGGAGGAAATCCTCTATCCATACGGCTGGGTCTGTGGTTCCGTCGTATGGCTCGATGTTCACAGGCTTGAAGCCTTCTGGGAATTGGTGTTGCATTACCCTCTTAGTGAAGCACAGGGGGTGTGCGGCGCCCCGAACTCGGGCTACATCGCGTCGGAGGTCTTTGGCCATCCAAGTCCGCTGCTACTCCCGGACTCTATCATTTCGGTTAAGCCAATCGTAATATCCTTCCCGGTGAGTGGGCGGATCTTCTCTGGGCCCGTAGATGGACCTGGTACGGCCTCCTCGAGCGTCTAGGTCATGGCGGAGGTCGTATTCGTAGGTGGGCCGCACTTGATCCTTGTCGTAACGGCGAGGTGGGGTGGCGCGGTGCTCGGCCTCATCAGCTTCTTTGTCCCGCCCTCTAGGGGGCGGTTTGGCTGTTCGACGCGTGTGTATGTCGGACGTGTGGGCTCTACGGCCTCATCGTCGAATTGCGGCAGCAATCTTTGCTTGGGATAACTTTTGATTGGTTGTTCGCGGCCGTACCCTTCTTCGGCGGCTAGGACTTTGGTCCATCGATCATTGAGGGTGTCCTATTCAGCCTTGATTCTGCGTTTTTGTTTCTTCAGACTACGGGCGGTGGCTGGAAGCCTCCGTTTAAACCGCTCCTGCTCCAGCGGGTCTTCGGGGACGATGAAATCGTCATCCTCGAGACTGGCCTCCTCTTTGGAGGATGGGAGGTAGTTGCTGTCTTCGGAGTCATCGGGGTTTTCTAGGTTGAATGGGTCCTCCTGCCCCGCGGGGTCATCCTGATGATGTTCGTTAGCTGCGGCTCCAGCGAGGTCATCCGTATTATTCGCAGTGTCGTTCTCCGCAGAGTCCACGTTGCTCGCATGGCTTCGATGTGGCTTTGATCAATGGCACTGTCTTCGGCATTTGGGCGGCTCATCTCTGAGCTTGTCTCGGTCCTAATTGGGAGTGCCATCACTGTCCTTGGGGGTGTCCACCACGTAAATATTGTAGGTGGACGTGGCCGACCAGCGGCCGGTGACGGGGGGCGACATCGGTACTAGTCGTGGCTCCGCTATCCTCATCCATGTATTCGGCATTTTCTGAATTATAATCTAGCATATCGGTTAAATCATCGACAGTGGCTACCAAGTGGGTGGTGGGTGGGACGTAAAATTCCCTGTGGTATGCCTCGAAGGGTTGATGATTGTGGGCGGAGGGCAGGTCCTCCTGGATGGACATTTTCTGGATTCGGTCTAGCGCCTCGTTTAACATAGCGAGGGTCGCCGAATTCAAGGGCTCTAGGCCAAATTCCGTTGTAATGGGGTGGGGCAGTCAATGCCCTGGCCGGTCCTTGGTTTCCACAAGCCGAGCTAAGCTCGGGGTACGGTGCCGGATCCTTGAGGGGGTCTGGATTGTCACTGGAGACTAAGGACGGGCCTTGGTTTTTGCGTGTGGTTTCCACGCCGGGATTCGAGATCGACCTGCTTCGGGCCGGGGGTGACCCCTGGCCATCGGTTGCTGGTTTGTCGTAAGGGCTAAAGGCCAGAGGAGCATTGTGATAGAAAGGTTCGGCCGAGATTGACTCTTGGCTACCGCCTCCTTATTCTGCCTCGAAGGGCGAGGATAGGCCCTTCGCAGACATGATGGATCCAGCCGAAGGTGGAGTCTGGCCCCCGCTTGAAGCGGAGCCCTCATAGCTCAAAGTTGTTCGAAGGTCGGGGGCCGATCTGTAAATCGGATCGGAGGGGGACTCCAGAGCGGGCATGGCGTGGCCTGCGAGGGTGCGGGAGGGGGCAGTGAATCCTGCGAAGACCAGATCGCCCCGGTTGTCTGCAACATATTCGAGATTACCGAATCGAATTCGGTGTTCAGGAGCGAAGTTGTTGATCTGATCCAAATGACCAGTCGGGTCGGCATGCAGCACGATGCTGCTGAACGTGAAGAGTTGACCAGGGACAAAGAAGTCCCCAGACCCGATACCTTCTCCTATGATCAAGCGAGCCATCGATCCTTTGGGCGACCCCACAGCGGAACTCTCAATGAAAGCACCAATGTCGGTGTCAAAATCGGCAGACCTCGGGGTAGGGGTCCCGAGCTGTGGATCTGAGATCGATGGGGAACAAGGGACGATGAACACGGTGTTTACCCAGGTTCGGGCCCTCTCGAAGAGGTAATACCCTACATCATGCTTGATTGTATTGGGTGTATAGTATGATTATAGAGTAGATCTACCTCGAGATCAGCATGAGCTAAACCCTAAGGTGATGAGGTGATGAATGTAGCTCTCGCCCTAAAGACTACAACCCTCGGTTTATATAGACACCAGTAGGGTTAGGGTTACCGGAGATAGATTACAATAAGGGGTAAAGAGATCCTGCCTATCCTTGACTTGGAGGGCACACCACGGCTTCATAGATCTCCTGTCGCTATACGGCTTCACCGGTCCGGCCCATATTCAATGGGCCGGCGCCCCGAGGACCCCTTAATCATAACTCCCTCAAAAATATGCGGGGTGCTCGACCTAATTTGATGTGTGGGTGGACCGGTGCTTAGGTGCTATTCTTACTTGAACAAACCTCCTACTTATGATTAACCCCCTCGCAAGCATCTGCAACTACGAGAAAAGTATTAAGATAAAATCTAACCATAGCATTAAACTTTTGGATCCAAATCGGTCCCTTACGAAGTAGCGCATAAACTAGGGTTTAAGCTTCTGTCACTCTAGCAACCCATCATCTAATAACTACTCCACAATGCATTCCCTTAGGCCCAAATATGGTGAAGTGCCATGTAATCGACATTCACATGACACCACTAAGGGAATCACAACATACATATCATCAAAATATCGAACACATATCAAGTTCACATGATTACATGCAACATGACTTCTCCCGTGACCTCAAGAACAAAAGTAACTACTCACAAATAATAATCATGCTCAAGATCAGAGGGGTATTAAATAGCATAATGGATCTGAACATATAATATTCCACCAAATAAACCATATAGTAATCAACTACAAGATGTAATTAACACTACTAGTTACCCACAAGCACCAATCTAAGGTTTCGGTACAAAGATTGAACACAAGAGATGAACTAGGGTTTGAGAGGAGATGGTGTTGTTGAAGATGTTGATGGAGATCGCCCTCCCAAAGATGGGAGAGTTGTTGGTGATGACGATGACGATGATTTCCCCCTCCGGGAGGGAGGTTCCCCCGGCGGAATCGCTCCACCGGAGGGCAAAAGTGCTCCTGCCCAAGTTCCGCCTCGAGACGGCGGCGCTTCGTCCCGAAAGTCCTCTCCTTATTTTTTCTAGGTCAAAATGACTTATATAACAGAAGATGTGCACCGGAGGTGGGCCGAGGAGGGCACAACCCACCAGGGCGCGCCTGGGCTCCCTGGCGCGCCCAGGTGGGTTGTGCCCACC
This sequence comes from Thinopyrum elongatum, assembly GCA_011799875.1. Taxonomy (NCBI): domain Eukaryota; kingdom Viridiplantae; phylum Streptophyta; class Magnoliopsida; order Poales; family Poaceae; genus Thinopyrum; species Thinopyrum elongatum. The sequence goes on from CM022303.1 coordinate 215,706,941, forward strand.
TAGTGGGCCCCCTCTAATAGTTATTTTCTCCAATATTCTTCATATATTGCAAAACAATTCTCCGTAAATTTTCAGCTCATTTGGAGATGTGCAGAATAGGTAACTCTGACGTAGCTTTTTCAGGTCCAGAATTCCAGCTGTCGGCATTCTCCCTCTTTGTGTAAACCTTGCATATTATGAGAGAAAAGGCATTAGAATTACTCCCAAAAGCATTATTATGCATAAAACATTATAAATAACAGTAGGAAAACATGATGCAAAATGGACGTATCTGTGGGTTGTTGTGTATGGGAGTAAAGAGGACTTGATACTTTAATGCTATGGTTGGGTTTTACCTTAATGATCTTTGGTAGTTGCGGATGCTTGCTAGAGTTCCAATCATAAGTGCATATGATCCAAGTAGATAAAGTATGTTAGCTTATGCCTCTCCCTCATATAAAATTACAATAATGATTACCGGTCCAGTTATCGATTGCCTAGGGACAAATAACTTTCTTGTGACAAAAAGCTCTCTACTAAAACTAACTTAATTGTTTCTTTATCTAAACAGGCCCTAGATTTTATTTGCGTGTTCTTTATTATCTTGCAAACCTATCCCTTTACACCTACAAAAAGTACTTCTAGTTTCATACTTGTTCTAGGTAAAGCAAACGTTAAGCGTGCGTAGAGTTGTATTGGTGGTCTATAGAACTTGAAGGGAATATAAATTCTACCTTTAGCTCCTCGTTGGGTTCGACACTCTTACTTATCGAGAAAGGCTACAATTGATCCCCTATACTTGTGGGTTATCACTCATGGCCTCTTGCTCCCATTCGGGTGGACCAACGACATTCCAACAAAACCAATCTATTGCGTGACACTCTCCAGGCCACTCCGGCAAACTCCCCTTTGGGCTATGTCATGGGTGGCCTCGATGCCAACTCTTGACACCCGCCACCTTCGTGGCCGCCACCGTCGTGGCAAAACAACACAAACTCGTCCCAAACAGGGACATCGGTATCGTACAACTCGGGCACACAAGGTTATGCCTGCCTACCAGGCCAAGGTAGCGTGAGTGCATAACCTTCCCTAGTTGGAGGCACCGGCGAGAGGCATGAAAATAGACCGAATTAGGGCCTCCCCATCCAGGTAAGTGTGGTTGCACTGGTGAGCTCGATTAGGTGCACCATGACTCGATCAACAGTTTGTCCAAGTTGAATTATCATCAGGTTTAACTTGAATGAAAATGATCCGAGTCATAGTATGCAATGTGGTGCACGGGGTCATGATAACATGCATATAAGTAACTAATGCATCCTACTGAATCATAGCATATAACATGATCTCTACTGCACACAATAACAATGTGACTAGGAGTAATTATAATGCAACAAGTTTCACAAGATAAATCATTTAAATAATTAAGCATATAATGAATTTAATTCAAATAAAACCATTACCATTGCAATGCCATCCTTGCATATGAATGTTTTGTCTTGCCTTAGTTCAGAGGAGTGTCACAATACTCCTCGTCTTCTCCAATACAACTAGGCTCTTCTGAAAATAATTTAAATGCAAAAAGAAAATGTCACATAAAGCATTTTATTGCACCAGAAATTCTAAATAACAAGGAAAATTCTCAAATTTTGCAAACAGAAACTTTAGATCAAGACAAAATTGTTGCAAAAAGTTTCAACTCATTTGGACTTATAGAATAGGATTTATAGCTGGTCAAAGTTCTGGTCAAATATGATTTTAAATTGAATTAACCCGAATTTCCAGAAGAGGCCACGTCGAAGACGTATTTTGCCAGGGTGCCTTCACTAGAAAACAGTTCAGGAGAGAGAGAGAGAGAGAGAGAGAGAGACTCACAGGTGGTGCCCCTTGTTAGGATTAAAGAGAGAGGGAGGGAACAGAGCACGGCGGCTTTGTCGCTGGTGGTTCTCCAGTGAGGAGGCCACGGCGGTCGCCGGCGATGGTCGGAATGGATGCAGCACGTCGTGGGGAGCACGTACGTACCCGACACGAGGACGGAGGTGGATGGATGGCGAGGCGAGCTTCGTCTCCAGAGACGGCGGGTGGCGAAGCTCGTCGAAGTTGTAGATTCCGGCAATAATCTGACGAACTGGGTGCACCAACGTGTGTAGGAGATCAGCAGGAGCACGACTGCGGTAGTGGAAGAAGAAGAGCATGGCCGGAAAGAGTGGACGACCGTGGGGGATCCGCGGCCAATTCCGGCGAGGATCGGAGGCAGGAGGCCCTCCTGGCCTTGCCCCACTTGCTGGTGGTCAATTTGTGGCCAGTGTGAGTGAATGCGATGCCTAGAACGGCTCGAGGAGGGGTCTATATATAGGCGGAGAGGTGACTGAGCTCTTAGCTCCACTACGGTGGCGCTGCCGGCGATGTGAGGAGGAGAGGGGCTCGGGCATAGCTTGGATAAGAAGTAGAGGGGTGTGGAGAGGTTGTGCGTGCACGCGGGCACAGTGCAGCGCAGTAAGTGGGGCAGGAGCCGCACGCGCTCACTGTTCCACACGGTAGCACCATGTCCGCGTCCGGCGTGCCGTCTGCCAGCGTCGGAGAGAAACAGGGAGTGGACAGGTGGATGAAGGAGAGGTGGATGAGTGGCGAGGACACGATGCGGTGGCGCGAGGAGGAAAAACGGGCGGTGGACGAGGGGCCCGACATCCAGAGCGCGAGCTCTGCATGTCAAACACCTAGATCCCGCGTGGTCACCGCGTGCACTGGCATACGCGATACTTTTGGAGAGTGCAAACTGTGTCCAATGTGAAGTCATTTCAACGCGGTGCTGAGCAATGCTCTTGGCTTGCCACATAGCTCAAGGGATTTGACAAGAGACTGCTGCAAAGTTTCTATACAGAAACTTGGACAGGAAGTTGTGCTCATATGGCTTGGAGGATAAGGCTGAAATTTTCTGGTTAAGCATCACTTAGGAAGGTAGTGAAGTGGTAAAAATTTCAGCTTCATTGGATCAAGGAAATATATACTTGCTTCACAAACTGTCATTTCTGACCAGAAGCAAAGACATCTTTCCTAGCTGAAAATTTAAAAAGGACAATGGCAAATTTTTGCATGGGGAGGTGAGGCATGTCCCAAAGAATATTTGGGAATTTTCTTGAAATTTTCTGAGCAAGGAAAATGAAGGTTGCTTCATAGCAAAGAGAGAAAAAGGTCATTTACTTATATAAAATGATTATAATGCCATATAGAAAAATTATGGCATGGTAAGAGAGTGAGAGATGACATTTTGGGAGCGGTTTAAGATGATAGGCTTCACTTGGAAGGAAGTCAAAATAATTCCAAGTGTCAAGTCCAAAAGAATTGACAGAAAACCCATTTGCCAAAATAAATATTCAATGAAACCAAATAAAAAAAACAAGACAAAATCCAGGGTGCCACACCGGTCGAGTCGGAGAAGAGAGCGATGCAGCCGTAGACGAAGATCTGCCTCGGCACAAAGGTCACGCCAGCACCAATCTGCTCGCTAATCTTGATCCCCATCATACAACGGTGATCGCTTAGTGGGACCTGCATGGGCCACCAAAGATGGAGCTAAATCCGACAGATCTCGGGGTAGGCGGTCTCGGGCTAAGTGTCTAGGCATGACAGTAACAAGGACACAAGGTTTACCCAGCAGGCTCGGGCTCAACACCCTATGCCTTGCTTGTGTTTATTGCATTGGATTGAGTATAAAGTACATATGTTCTACTATGAAATTGTTGTGTGTCTTCTATGTACCTTGCCCCCCCCCCCCCAGTTTATATAGATACTGGAGGTTTTAGGGTTACAACATCCTAGTCGATTACGTACGAGCAAACGGAGTCTCTGATGAATCCAACATCTTGGAATACACGATAGGTCTTTCGGAGCCTTCCGTCTACGCATCATGGGCCGTCTAGTATGGCCAACTTCAAAACCGGCAAAGGGGGTCCTCAGCCCGGCCCACCTGGCCGAAAGCCATCATGGTGAGAGGCCCTCTAGCTGGACACCATCAGGCGCCAAGTCATAATTGTTGTCGGCAGGTGCTACGCAGGGTGGCTCCTATAGAGGCGACAAGTCATGCATATTATTGTTGGATCGAAGATGGTATGATAGTGATGGGAGGCGAGGCGGTATGGGACGTCTTTTTCTTTTGGCATCTCCTCCAGGGCTATTCGGCTATCAAGGCTGGTCGTGGGCATGGTGCATGAGCCCGTCACTCACATGCCTGCGGCTGGGGGCGTGCCTGCACAGCATGCAGAGCATGCAGCAACCCCAACCTCGATGCTCGGGCAGCTAGCTATGGGCAAGGATGCGACGCCAGCAGTGCACGCAGCCGCTGCTACCTCGGTTTGCATGCGAGGTTCCCCGACGCCGTCTGAGTTGACTGCACCAGCACGTTCTCCGGTTGTTGTGGTTCCACTCGATCCAGTAGCGGTTCGTGCGCATGGTTCTGCCGCGGCGCCCGTTGCTACCGTCCCGGTTGGACCGTCAGCGCGTCCCTCTTCACCGACATCTAGGACATTACGGACCCCGACGGCTAAGCCGACGACACTGACGACGACTATGTCTGGAGGGATTGCTTCGCCTCTCCGACGTAGTAACCGTCATGCCACCTCCGCCGATGGTTCCTCTACGACTGATGAGCACTCTCTAGCGAAGGCGATGCGCCGCCAGGCCTTGAGAAATTTGGACCCCACGCCAGGTACCTTGTCCGCTCAATCTTTTCTTTCTTTTTCAGATACTCGCATTAATAATAGCTTAAAGAATGTTGGTGTATTTATGGGAAAGAATGATAAAGAAATTAAACTGTCGGTTGGGGCACTTAGACACATGGAGATTGACCGTTTAAAGGTTTCTCCAAAGTGTAATAACACCCTACCTAACCCCGAAACCGAGGAGGATGATGAAGCGGATGCCAAATATGATGGTCCGCTAGTCTCCCACTTGGTGGGTGAGATTACCGAGGTTGGTTTGGATGACGCAAGATCTGGGTCCATGTTTTGTGACTTCACAACATCTTTGCGGAAATCTAAATCACAATCCTATAAAAAGAAACAAAAACCACCCAAGAAGGCGAAAATTTCCACACCAATCCGAGTTTCCACATGAGAGGCATGTTTTGGAATAGCGGAGGTCTCTCAGACTTGGCTAACATAAACACGTCGGTGATTGTGTGCGAGAACACGAATTGGATTTTGTGGCAATTTCCGAGGCTGGTAAATGTGACTTCCGCCCGCACGTCCTCGATCACCTATCTAGTGGTTTCGACTACACATGGCATAGTCTACCAGCTCGTGGAAGGTCTGGAGGAATCCTTCTTGGGATACAGACCACGACAATGGACTTGTTGGCCTTTTCGACCGGTGAATTTCATATCAATTTTCACTTACGAAACAGGGATGATAATTTTACATGGAGCCTGGTCGCAGTCTATGGGGCTACCCAAGATGAGCATAAATCTGCTTTCCTTCGTGAACTGGTGAACCTGGCTAAGGATAACCCGTACTCAATGCTTATTGGAGGGGATTTTAATATCCTTGGGTACCAGGAAGAAAAAAATAATGACCGCTTCGACACTCATTGGCCTTTCCTATTCAATGTTGTGATTGATAGTTTGGACCTTCGGGAGGCCTGTATGTCGGGGCGGCAGTTCACTTGGGCTAATACTGTTCTGTGCCAACGTACGAGAAGCTCGATAGGGTACTCATGGATACCGAATGGGAGCTAAAATTTCCTATGGTAACCGTACGAGCCCTAGAGAGAATCGAGGCATTATCGGATCATGCGCCAATCATTCTTGATTCTAATTCTACGAGCCATTCTGCCCACCACCCTTTCAAATTTGAATTGGCATGGCTGCACCGGGAAGGTTTTGTAGAAATAATCAAGAAAGTTTGGGAGAGGCCAGCCGTTGGTCGTACACTGATTCAGAGATGGAATTATAAAATAAGGGCCATGAGGCAACACCTCTCTGGATGGGCGAAACACATCAACGGGTTATATAAAAAAGAAAAGCAGCGCCTTTGTACCATCATTGATGACCTCGACAAAATTGCAGAGACCCGCACCTTATCTCAACATGAGATTGAATTGAAAAATCAATCTAATGAGAAGGTTGCCCGTCTTTTGCGAGAAGAGGAGATCAAATACTACCAGAGGTCCAAAGCTGACTTCATCCTAATGGGAGATAGTAATACAAGATACTTCCAATTGCTCGCCAATGGTCGACATAGGAAGAAATGTATTCATAGTCTCCAACAGGATGAGGGGCAGATCGAAGGTCAGAGGGAGCTCAAAAACTATATCACCAACTACTACAAATCTCTGTTCGGAGCGTCGGATGAAGGGAATGTCACCCTTGACGAGACCCGAACAGATGATATTCCACAAGTCACGGCAGAAGAGAACGATATCCTCACGGCACCTTCTCAGAAGAGGAGGTGAGAGCGGCGGTGTTCCAAATGGAACACAACAAAGCTCCAGGCCCTGATGGTTTCCCCGCAGAATTCTATCAGACTTTCTGGGATATCATCAAGGTTGGCCTTTTGGAGTTGTTCAATTGTCTTCATGCCGATCGACTTGACCTATTCAGGATAAATTTTGGCGATTGCTTTGTTGTCGAAGATTAAGGAGGCTGAACGGATTCAGCAGTTCAGACCCATATGTCTCCTTAATGTCAGCTTCAAGATTTTCACCAAAGTGGCTACGAATAGGTTAAACTTGATAGCTGACCATGTTGTCCGTCCATCTCAAACGGCCTTCATGCAAGGACGAAATATACTAGATGGTGTAGTAATCCTGCATGAGACCGTCCACGAGATGCACCGAAAAAACATGAGTGGAGTGATATTCAAAATCGACTTTGAAAAGGCCTATGACAAGGTCAAGTGGTCTTTCCTTCAACAGGCCCTAAGGATGAAAGGTTTCTCCGATAAATGGCGCCAGTGGATCCACAATTTTGTAACTGGAGGTAGTGTGGCCATCAAAGTCAATGATGATGTAGGCCATTACTTTCAGACAAAAAAAGGACTACGGCAGGGTGACTCCATGTCCCCAATGTTATTTAACATTGTCGCTGACATGTTGACGATTCTGATTGAGCGCGCCAAGCAGGACGGCCAGATTGCAGGAGTAGTGCCACACCTTATGGATGGTGGCCTCGCTATTTTACAATACGCCGATGACACAATTCTTTTTATGGAACATGATCTGGACAAGGCTCGAAACCTGAAACTCTTGCTTTCAGCGTTTGAGCAAATGTCGGGTCTCAAAATAAACTTCCATAAAAGCGAATTGTTCTGCTTTGGAGAAGCCGTTGAGGCGGCTGCCGATTATGCTGACCTATTTGGTTGCGCACATGGCCAATTCCCGATTAAATATCTGGGAATACCGATTCATTATCGACGCCTCACCATTGCGGAGTGGAAGCATGTAGAGGAGCGTCTAGAGAAACGGTTGAGTAGTTGGAAAGGCAAACTACTCTCAATTGGAGGACGGTTGGTTTTGATTAACTCTATCCTCACAAATATGGTTCTCTATATGCTTTCTTTCTTCCAACTCCCAAAAGGGGTCCTACAAAGACTGGATTATTTTAGATCCAGATTCTTTTGGCAAGGAGACGGTGAAAAGAAAAAATACAGGCTGGCCAAATGGAGCGTGGTTTGTAGGCCGAAAGACCAAGGTGGGCTCAGAATTCATGACTTGCAGGTCAAAAATGAGGCCCTACTCAGTAAATAGTTGTTCAAACTTCTTACTGAGGATGGTGTTTGGCAAACCATGCTGCGCAACAAGTATCTAGGCCAAAAGGCGGTGTCCCAGGCATTTTGGAAACCTGGCGACTCGCACTTTTGGGCTGGCCTAATGGCGGCAAAGAAACATCTCTTTCGCTTTGGGTCTTTCGCGATAAAGGATGGGTCGGAGATTCGTTTTTGGGAAGACATCTGGCTAGGCAATGCCAGTCTCTGAGAACAATATCCAGCCTTATACAACATTGTTCGCGATAAGAATAATACTATTGCGTAAGTGCTCAGTTCATCCCCGCCAAATATTTCGTTCAGGCGGGATTTGATTGGCCCCCGACTTGTGTCATGGCATAATCTTTTATCACGACTGGATTTGATTAACCTGACACAAGGCCGGGATGTGTTTTGCTGGAACCTTACTACATCAGGGTCTTTCATTGTAGACTCTATGTATCGTGCGCTCACATATTCTGAGATACCAGTGAGTAATAACAAGAAAATTTGGAAGTCCAAGATTCCACTAAAAGTGAAAATTTTCATGTGGTATCTTCGTAGGGGAGTTGTGTTAACTAAAGACAATATCGCACGGCGCAACTGGCAAGGGAGTAAGAAGTGTTGTTTTTGTACTCATGACGAGACAATCAAACATCTCCTTTTCCAATGCAAGTTTGCATGTTCTACGTGGTCAGTCATCCAAATAGCGTCAAATTTGTATCCGCCCACAAGTGTTGCCAATATTTTTGGTCATTGGTTGGATGGTATTTCAAATAGGTTCAAACCGCTAATAAGGGTGGGAGCGTATGCCTTAATTTGGTCGCTTTGGCTATGTAGAAATGATTTGGTTTTTAATGAAAAAAATGCTTCTCCTCTACAGGTTATTTTCCGGTATACGCAATTGCTACGTACGTGGTCTATGTTACAACGACCGGAGGACCAACCGCTGTTTAAGGCGGTGTGTATGCGATTGGAGCAGGTGACTACGGAGGGTTTTTTCCAACATGGGTGGCAACATAATCTTCGGATCGATCCACCACCTCCGTCGACATAGGCATAGTGTTGCTCTACAGGGCTCTACTGTTGCCGATTTGTCGGTTTTTTTATCAATTTTTGTCAGACTTTCATATTGGGCCGTGTGCATCCTAGTTATGCAGAGGCCGGGTGTTAGAGATAATAAAATCGCCCTTTATCGAAAAAATCCGGCTAGCAAGGCGTCAGTAGCCGGACGAGGGATGATGGTAGAAGGCGGCTTCAACGACGAGTATGTGCACTCCGATGAAAACACAAGATCTCAGACTATTGCTGAAGATAGTGAATGAAAGCTTGGCTTTGGGAATGAGAATCTCGAGACCATCCTATGGTTGGACCCGTCAACATCGGCGCACATACGATATTTTCTTCTTGAAGGCTTAGCATAGGAGTTTTATATTTTTCGTCCGTTGCTGGCCTTTACCATAGGTTAGTGGTTGCCTCATGGAGCAACTATCGCGAAGCACTCAGCCTTTATTTTTCTTTTTGGAAGCTGTATTTGTTTGGCCGTTGGATTTTGTTTTATAATAATATTTATATGGTTGTGTGTATCTTTTTAGTGCAGACAGCCGAGGGTTATCTTTTTTAAGGAAGAAATAGAAAACAAAGCGATGCCGAGTAGAAACAACGCGCTGCTTTTTGTCGCAGTCGAAATAATAATGGGCTACGTTCGCAGAATCTTGAGGTGGTACTGACCAAGAATTACTTCCGAAATTCGACTCCACTTGTTAGACCGATTACTCACCAAGTCACCATTGGCCCGTTGTTCAATCCGTGAAAAATGGGTGGCTAGGCCAGAAAATAATGTATTGATAAGTCCAGAAAGTGGTCCAGCACTACGCCGAAAAGATGCTCTGCTTTTCCTGTTTTCGCAGGGCAGGGAACACGACCCGCGCCGCGCGCTTCGATCGAGCGAAACCATTTTGGCGCCACCGGTTCCCGCCGCCTCCCTCCGCGTTTGGTTTGGGTGTGCTCTGGTCTGGTGTGCGCGGCTGATTCTCCATGGCAGCAGTACTACTCCTATATGCCACCACTACAAAGACACTTGGGGCGTGTTTGGGAGCCCTCCCGCTCCTCAACTCCTCGACTTTAGGTCGGAAGTGCAGCCGAACGATCCAAATCCTGGTTATGGACGAGAGAAGCTGGCTATCGGCACAGTGCAAATTCGTCGGAGTCGTGGAGTTGGAAAACCCGAGCTCTCCAAAAACTGGGAAGCGGGAGTTGAGGGAAATTACACTGAGACTGTCACCGCCAAGTCATAATTGAAGCTGACTGAGCCGAACAGGCAATTTGGACGTTGCAGATCGGTCGCAGCAGTCCGGTTCACCGTCGACGTGGGCGCAAGGCCGCCGTAGAAACATGAGGCCACTTTTGCGCCTCGCTCACAACAAAGCGCCCGATCGCTTGCCAGTCAGTCATGTTGGAATTATGTGTCCTGCAACTATATTCAAATTATTAGAAATTACTAATATTCGGAATACCTCATTATGGAATTATACATGTATTTATGCATGGAATTACTTTACATGGTTATCATGGAATTATCACTTGTTGGAATGTACTTAAGTTATATGCTTAAGAAAGCTGGTCGATTATCAGTGGAATACAATATGCTATATATATTGGAAAGACTACCCGGGTACAGTGATAATCGGAAGGAGCTAGATCATATAGTTAGATTACAACCCTAATGTTGATCTACATAATTAGAGGAATTTACACTCTATTATGGCGCGTTGCTCACAAGCGCGTGCTCCGAGGACACAACGGGTAGAATCCGTTAACAGACAAATTTAATTGTGGTTGGTAATTTGGTCTGGAGTCTATCTCGAAAAACTAGTTGAGAAGACTAGGTATTTTATCTGTATAAGAGATGGACTCTTTGGAAAGACATTATAAGAAGGTTCCTTCCCCCTAGCCTCAGATATGCGAATTGTGAGTGGCACCACGGATAAGCGCAGAGAAATTAGGAGTAGACCACAAACCCTAAATATGTAACATTGGCATCGGAGCTAGGTTGGCCGTCCCGTACTCTGCTGATCTCTGTCGTCAATCGGTCCGGACGTGCGTTCGTCGCAGTATAAGAGGCTGCGCTCGTATCTGCCTCGATGATTCGCTGAGATCTTCCGCTGCGAATCGATCCAGTCAACTTTCCCCCGATTGCCGTCGGACTTTGCTGGATCGGAGAAAAAGTAGTTTTAAAATCTTGCGTACGCGTCATGGGATTAGCAGTGACGGAGTTGCTTTTCTATGCGTACGGAACTACGGATCAATCAACAATGGAGGTATCACGTCCTTGTCATGGCCGCGCTAGCTGTTACAGGATCCCAAGTGCTCTTGTGTTGCATCTTGCAACTTGCAAGCGCCAAGCCGCCGGATGATTCCCTCGCTTCCGCTTCGCTTCTTCACCTCACGCAGCACGTTCGACGGTGTCGTTCCGTCACGTCAGATGATTTTGTCGCCGTGTGATTTAGGCTGCTCTAGCTGCATGGGAACCGCCGCCTACAGTACTGATGCTTAATACTGCCTCTGCGTGGATCTACAAGTCCATGGAATCCCACAAACCTGCGGTAGCGATTCACCGCCTGCAGAATTCACCGGGATCAGGGAATCTGCAGCAAAACACGCTAGTTCACACGATAAGCTGCAAACGTGGAACCAGAAAATCGAGGAAGGAGTTGCTCGGTTGGAAGTTGTCAAATTCAAGTAGTGTACGTACTATTTCCACTTCATGTGGAGAGACAAAATCAATTGGATCATAGCCAATTACCGTCATCAATCATGCAAGTTCAGGTTGTTATTTCTTTTACTACTAGTACATATGCCCGTGCGTTGCAACGGGCGAAAAAATCACAAACCTTGTTTCACGTACCACTATGCTCTCCTGATGCGTATCTGCATACTCTCGTGTACAAATTCATATCCGGCCTAAACGTTCGGACTGACCGGCACTTTCATATCCGGCCCATATCTGGGGTGGATATGGGACACCCGGAGGCGCCTGGGCACGCCATCGTCCCCACAAAACCCCACACTCCCGGACGAGCCCTAATCGCTCTTAGTCCACTTGCCCTCTCCGCTCCCCTCTTGTCTTCTCCACTTCTCTCACCTGAATCTTTCTACCTCCTCCGCCACCTCCGCAATGGCCAACTCCGGCGACGAGTCCAGCAGCGAGTCCAATCCCATCGACCAGGACGACCTCGTGAAGGAGGAGCACTCCGACAGCGATGCGCTCGACGATGAGGAGCTGGCACTCTGCATCGTCATCGAGCGGCGGGGCTGGACACGGGGCGGAAGCTCGAGCTCAGTGGCTTCCGCCGCCAGCGCGAACGTTCTATGTCGGTGGATCCGAAGGAGGCGCTCCTCCGCGAGGTGATGCAGTGCTCGCTCACCACATCGGAGACCGACGCAAGGCATCATCGGCAGAAGAACGCGAAGGCGCTCCGCCACGCTCGAGGTTTCAGAGCTCCTCGTGAGGGAGAAGGAGAGCGCCAAGGCAAAGGCAGCACGCCACGCCCGGCAGCAGAGTCGCGCCATCCGCCGTCTAACGGGATAGATCTCCGCATCGGAGAGCGGCACCGGCAGCTCGGACGGCGACCATCCTCCCGCCGCGGACGCATACACGGAGGAGATGGGCAAGGGCCCGGCCAAGAAGTGGTGTCTCGCCCTCCGCATTGTCTTTTTTATTAGTAGCTAAGTTTAATACGGTGAGCTTTGTCTATTTTGGGTACGATTAGTCTGTCGGATGAACTATCTATGCCTGAATCTATCTAAATTTGTCTGTCCAATGAACTTGTTTTTGATGTTGATCTATATGTTATGTTGTTGCATGGCTTGTATGGATTTGTGTGCGGGAATATGAGTACTATGGTTGCAGATATAGATATATTAGGACTGTCCGGTCAGTATCAGTGGGCGTACGCGGACGTGTCGGGCGGCGTATAGGTGCTCGGATATGCAAACTGTGCTTGTTCTTAAAAAAAATCAACCGGCTGATAAATTGTTGGGTCGAGCGGCCGGCACGTATCCACCGCTTTAGGCATATCCATTCGCCTCCACCGTCTAAAGCTTATCCATCGGGGCATCCTTTCTACTCTCGATCCATCTCTCATCCCCAGCATCTGGTGCTTCCTTCAGAAGAGCGGCAGGCCGAGCAGCCGTTGCTTCAATGCCGCAGCCTGCTGCCAGCGGGATTTGCCACGCTGTGTGAGCCGGCTGTCCGGCGAGCGTCGTTCCAGATTGTCGGCGCCGTCGTTCCCTCCAATGCCAGGGCCACATATCGGGCGGCTCGCTACCCCACGCGTGGCTCGCCGTCGGAGATCCCCGCACCACTGCTCCACCACCGCCAGCGGCCATGGCGGGCTCCACATCTGCGCGCGCCCGGGAAATCCCACGCCGGCCATCCCGTCGCCAGGCTCCATCACCATCGGGACCCCTCGCTCCCCCGCGTGCCGCTAGGATCCCCGGCACCCCCCTGCTCCACCACCGCCACCGGTTGGGCAGCGTCCGGAGGCCCCGTCCGTCCCCTCGCGCGCTTGTGACCGGATCTGGCAGCGTCGACGTGTTTGCTGCTGGGGCGGCGACAGCATGCTCGTCAGGCGCGGGGGCCGGGGCGGCGTCCCCGTCGTGGTGGAGCCCCTCTCCGGTGGGTGGCTGGGGGTGACGGGGGCTGCTGGTCCGGTGCGCAGTGGCGTTCGGTTGGTCGCCAGATCTGGCCGGCCATCGCTGCTTCGCGTTCGTCGGCCGGTTGCGGCGTGACTGGCTGGCGGCTGGCCTGTGCGCGCGAGGGCTGGCTGAGCCTGTGGCGGAGGCGCTGGAGGAGGTCTGGTGGAACTCGGCTTCCGGTGGCGCAAGGATGGCTGGCTGGGGTGGCCGCGGATCGCTGAAGCCTTCGGCGAGCTCGTCATGGCCTATCCAATTTTCTCTGTAAATCTTCGGCTCTCTCTCACCTTGTTTTTTTTTATTAGCTCTAATGAGCTTAGGCCTGGCACACACCATGGCTGCACCAATTCTGTATGTTCAGATCGTCTGGGCAATGGCTTTTTTTTCTGTATCTGCAGATCGTCTGGGCAACACAATTTCTGGGCATAGATTGGATGTGCCACTTTTTTCTGTATCTGCAGATCATCTGGGCAACACAGCCTGGCTGCACCACTTTTTTTTTATCTTCAGATCGGCTCTCTCCCTTCTTTCTTATTTAGAATTCTTAGAAGATGCATAATACATGCGGCAGGCACCCTTCTTCATTTCTCCAGGGCAAATATGAACCATATCTTGCTGGCTTGTTGATTCTTCTAACTCTGAACCTATATAAGTAGGTAGAATTTGATGTAAAAGAGCAGGGTGGGACAAATAATTAGAAGCACAAGCATATCGAAACTCGGTTTGCTGCAGCGTTAATTTTTTATAAATATACATAAATCCACGACAGAATGGATAGAGGAAGTGGAGGACTGCGTGTTGATTTGAAAGAACTACAGGGTTTTTTTTGCAAAATCGAAACGTTTTTTCAGAGACCCACTAAAACAGGGACTGCGGGTTGATTTGACAGAAACGGAGGGGCTTTTATGCAAAAGTGCCACGACGATGACGGACGACAGAAGCGGTCCGTGGTTTACTATTAGGTAAAGATTATTATTTATCTTGCACTACGAAGAACAAGGAAGCTTGGAAGAAAAGGCACATGTATTATCTTGGCACGAGGAACGAGGAAAATTTGTTGCTGCTACTTGCATGCTTAGAGGAATTGAGCCTGCCTGCGGCTGATTCACTCGAATTGGAATTTCTTCGGCACGTCCGTATATCGACTTCTTCACATCACAATTTCTCGGACAGGTCACGGTTGTTTCAAACTATTGCCAAGGAACCAGTGCTGCTTTTTTGTAAGGTAATGATTTCATGATCAAATCAGAATAGTGATCGTTGTCAACCGTCGGCCGCACTTGACGGCGTACACCGGAATTTGGTGTATGTTGGAACGCATACTCTTGCGATGAGGAATACATAGATTAAATACAAATCACCATGTTAGTTGTGTCCGCAATGCTAGTTGTTGTTCTGCTAGAATCTTGATTACACATAAATTGCTGCTGGAAAAAGTTCAAGGAAGAGAAGGAATTAGACATGTTACTATTGATGCACGTGGAAGACGGAATATTTGAGGATAATGGTTTTCTTTTCTAGTTTCTTCTTTGGAAGTTGACGGCACTTGTTTAGGAGGAAGTGGGAGACACTCCATGAAAAAGGAATTAATAATTTTGAATTTACGTCACAACAAGGACAATACGTCTACTCCTTGGAAGAAGTAAAGGAGGACTCTCGATTAAATATGTGGATGGACTACACACAGAAGATGATTACGTGCTGAAAATTGCCATGGTTGAATTATTCCACGGAAGATAATGCATAATCTGGAAAGGGGTTTCAGACAACTATTATTATTGAGCACCACTTATTAATGGAGGAAGATAGGCGTCACTCCAAGGATAAGGAAATTTGCTCTTTATTTGTTGGTATGTCTAATGATAATGTCTGCACTATATTTATTTATTTATTTTGGATACTCTTTCAATAGTTGGATTATGGTGATCGTTCATATACATCATTTTTTGTTGAAATACCATAGCAACTTTATTGGCATTCAACAATTTCAAAGGAAAATTGATGTACTTTGGATTGGAAATTATTCCATGAAACTCCCTTGTGGAGGAAAACTATTATTGTTATAGGACATTCTGTGCAACTTCAGTAAGAAGGGATTTGATTTATGGTTCTATCTTGAAACCCATTGTTTATGAAATACTATTTGGAGAAGGAAGAGTGGAAATATTGCTCAATGATAAAATTAGTGCATTACGGAATTTCACACACGATGGTTTATTCTTTCTTGATGGTCCATTGGAAGTTAGCAACCCAAATTGTCATTTGGGGAAGATAACTCACGGAGAGGAATGCTGATAATGGGAACACATGCTTGGAATTTATTATTTTGTCATGGACGACTTGGTCAGATATCATGGAACAGAATTGAGTGGCTTACGATTCTGGAATTCTAAACTTTAGTGGGAGGATTGTGGTACTTGGGAAGCATATATAATGAGTATTTTGACTTGCACACCTTTTCTTAAGGTGGAAGGAAATAAAAAGGTTTCGTACTTTTTTTTTCTTTTGGTACTTATGGTATTATTTTTTGGACACTCCCACTACAGGTCATGTTATTTATTTTTATCTTATCATTGATGATTGCACATGATATGGTTATGTTTATACTATTTCAAAATACAAGTTGGAATGTTTTATTGTGCTTGTCACATGTTGTACCGAAGTGGAAAATTAGTTGATTAAAGATTACCAAAGTTTTAACAACCGATTGGTGGGGGAAGTACACTTCATTAATTTATCAATTGAACATGTAAAGATCATGGAATTATTGAATGTCTTTTATACTCCCATGTATTTTTTAAAGATGTATTGCACACTGTCATTTGTTCATATCATTCTTCGTCTAGCACAGTCACTATATGTCTTTTAGACTGGAAGGAAATCTTCTATTTTGACAGGAAATTCTCGCTTACTACAAAGCACACACCAGGAATTTTTCATGGTTATTCTAGTGGATCAAAGGGTTGTTTTCTTTTTTGATTTGAAAAAGGAAAACTGGTGAAAAGTAGGAAAACAATTATTTTTATGATCAAGGGTGGAAATATTAACAATCATACTGGAATATAATCTTGACCCCAAAGGAAACTACAAGTGAAACTCCCGATACTAACATGCTTAGGATAAGTGGGAGGAATTAGCTTGGACTATCATGTCTGGATAATTATTATGTGTTATTGGGGGATGTCACTCTAAATTTTAGAGGAATCACTAAATTCACTTAAGAAAGTTTTTTTTTTATCAATGTCAACTATGGGTGGAAGAATTGCGGAAAGGAATAAACTCGAATGAGGAAGAGCCTAGTTTGGGAACTTAATATCATACCATATAACCGCAAGCCTATTGTTTGGAAGTGTTTTTTTTAAGGAAATTTGGCTCACTGGAATATTATAATGTCACTGTGTTATTCAATTCTTCACACAAAGGGAAATATACTTTGTGGAAACTCTTTCTCCTGGAATTTTGGGGAAGAGGAACTAAAGGCATGGTTTGCTAATTGAATATATTAATCTATGGTCTTATAACAAGCTTCACATCAATGGAATAGTAGGCCATATGGTTTTCTAAATGAAGAAAGGCGGCCATCTACAAATGAACGTTTGAAGCTTCCTATGTTTTAGGAGTGGAACTACATAGGGTATGTTTTGAAATGTTTCCTATGGAAAATTGCAAACTTATTAAAGTACCTGGAACCAAACTCGGTGAGGAATTATGTTTGAACTCTTGAGGACAAAAGGGATAATAATGGTGTTTCAATTTACTGTATCTTCGTTATAAAATCATACCTTAGCTTTCAGAATTTATGCCGCATTCAAGCAGTGGAAGGAAAGACGAGCAGCTAAGGAATCTCACACATCATATAAGATTATGGAAAAGTGCATCACAACCTATCACTTGCTCTGGAATTTATATTAAAGGTAAACACATTGAGGAAGCTATTACTGTATCTACGAGATGAGAAATAAGTCCAGGTACGCATATTCAATTATTATTTTTAGTACTAATATGCTGCAGGATCACTGACCGAAGTCAGGAATTTCTTTCAAAACATGGTTACTGCTGGAACTTCATTTACTGATTGGATTTGATATTTATGTGGTTTTGAAAATTATTCAACACGGTTATCATATATTTGACTCAATGTGGAATTATTCATATTATTGATATATGTGAGTGAAAATAATTGATGTGGAATTTCAGTTGAGGAATCAAAATACTCAAGGTGCCTATAAAGGTGGAATTACACTCGAGGAAATAATACTCGAGGCGCCGAGGACAACTATGTTGAAATAATTAGGCGGAAACTAAAGGTTTCTAGTGATCTTAAGCGTCACAACAAGGAAACATATTGAAGGGAAGTATCACTATATTTTTTTTGAGGGTTTTCAACATAGTGCTAATATGATTGTTGATCCCTTGACTAAGCCTCTTAGTCAACAGGTATTTGGCAAGCATGTTAAGGCTATGGGTTTACGAATATTTGAATGATCGTTTGGGACAAGTGGGAGATGTTGGAATTATGTGTCCTGCAACTATATTCAAATTATTAGAAATTACTAATATTCGGAATACCTCATTATGGAATTATGCATGTATTTATGCATGAAATTACTTTACATGGTTATCATGGAATTATCACTTGTTGGAATGTACTTAAGTTATATGCTTAAGGAAGCTGGTCGATTATCAGTGGAATACAATATGTTATATATATTGGAAAGACTACCCGGGTACAGTGATAATCGGAAGGAGCTAGATCATATAGTTAGATTACAGCCCTAATGTTGATCAACATAATTAGAGGAATTTACACTCTATTATGGCGCGTGCTCCGGGGACACAACGGGTAGAATCCGTTAACAGACAAATTTGATCGTGGTTAGTAATTTGGTCTGGAGTCTATCCCGGAAAACTAGTTGAAAAGAATAGGAATCTTATCTGTATAAGAGATGGACTCTTTGAAAAGACAATATAAGAAGGTCCCTTCCCCCTAGCCTCAGATATACAAATTGTGAGCGGCACCACGAATAAGCGCAGAGGAATTAGGGGTAGACCGCAAACCCTAAATATTTAACAAGTCAGCTGTCACGCAAACCTGCATTAGACATGACATTTTTTTTTTTGAATGTCGGCAGAAGAACTGCCAAATTCATTGATCAGAAGAAGGTGTTATAGAAGTCCTCACAGGAGGAAAGCGCCACAAAGGGCAGCGCAAAAAGAAGAGAAAGAAAAAGGACCCGTCGGCAGCACCACAAACCCAAGCTCAACCATCAATCGTGAACACCATCGGAACCCATCGTCGGGATCTCCAAGGTGACGCCTCCAAGGAGGAAAACAATGTTGAAGACACCGCTGTCACCCGATCTGGCACTGCCTGATCTTAAGTTTTCACCCGGAGATCTCACGCAATTGGGTAGGAAGGGCAAACGGCTCCACAACGATACCTCCAAGGAGAAAGACGACATCCATGGATGCCATTACCGCCGGAAACGACAGGGTCGATGCATGATTTTCATCCGGAGCCGAGCTTCCACCACAAATCCCAGGGTCCGAGGCCACCAGCGCCAGTAGCATCATGAGCCCAAGCAAACACTACCAGAAACGAAAATGTACCGGTACAGTAGTACTGTACTGCCCAACCCATGTCACGTTCAGAGGATCTTGCTTTTGGGCCCAAAGTTACCGCCCAAGATCTCGTTTTCCATACGGTAGATTCCTCCGCTACGTAACAACCAAATAAATCCAAGCGTCTCTGATATTGTACTCCAAGTCTGCGACGAAACAGCCAAGATTTCGCGCAAAAAAAGCCAAGATTTCGTGCAAAATAGTGGGGCCAAGCCTGCACCACGTCTGGCGCGCCGCAATCGGGCCACAGTGATTGGTCCCCGCTGCGCCCCTAACTAAAACCCTACCAAATCCTTGGGAACCCTATCCGCCGAGGCATTCCGTCGAACGCCTTGCGAGCCCACGGGATGGCACGCGCATTTCGTCGAACGCCCTCCGCGCGCCCACGGACCGGCACGCGCATTTCGTCGAATGCCCTCAGCGCGCCCGCAGGTTAGATTGGTTTGGCTGAGACAATTGCTCGAACAGGGGCAGCACAAGATGTTTATTTATTCAGAAGCAATAACTTGATTCATTACAATACATCAGTACATCACCGATAAGAGACAGCGAAATGACAGTAAATAAAAACATTGTGGAGCACCCGGCACACATGTATCACTGCTACTACTAGGACTAAAGAGCAGCCAGACGCGGGGAGCGAGCGAGCGAGCTATTGGTGATGGAGAATGCATATTATCATCGGACTGATTAGAAGTCCTCGTCGATGCTGAAGACGTGCTGGGTCGCGGCGCCGCCGTTGAGGTTGGACATGACGGACGCCTTCTGGTACTCACCGACGCGCTTCTCGAAGAAGTTGGTCTTGCCCTGCAGCGAGATGAGCTCCATCCAGTCGAACGGGTTGGTGGCGTTGTACAGCTTCTTGCAGCCCAGCGCCATGAGCAGGCGGTCGGCGACGAACTCGATGTACTGGCTCATGAGATCGCCGTTCATGCCGACGAGCGCGCAGGGCAGCGCGTCACAGACGAACTCCCTCTCGATGTCCACGGCCTCGGACACGATCTCGAAGACGCGGGACTCGTCCAGCTTGCCGCGCAGGATGTCGTAGAGGAGGCAGGCGAAGTCGCAGTGCAGGCCCTCGTCGCGGGAGATGAGCTCGTTGGAGAAGGTGAGGCCCGGCATGAGCCCCCGCTTCTTGAGCCAGAAGATGGCGCAGAAGGAGCCCGAGAAGAAGATGCCCTCCACGCAGGCGAAGGCGACGATGCGCTCCGCGAAGCGCTCCCCGCCGTCGATCCAGCGCAGGGCCCAGTCGGCCTTGCGGCGCACGGCGGGGATGGTGTCGATGGCGCGGAAGAGGCGGTCCTTCTCGACGTCGTCGCGGATGTAGGTCTCGATGAGCAGGGAGTACATCTCGGAGTGGATGTTCTCGATGGCGATCTGGAAGCCGTAGAAGGCCCTGGCCTCGGCGACCTGCACGTCGGACATGAACCTGGAGGCGAGGTTCTCGAGCACGATGCCGTCGGAGGCGGCGAAGAAGGCGAGCACGTGGGAGATGAAGTGGCGCTCGTCGTTGGAGAGCGTGGTGTCCCAGTGGCGCGCGTCGGAGGAGAGGTCCACCTCCTCGGCGGTCCAGAAGGACGCCACCGCCTTCTTGTAGAACTCCCAGATCTGCGGGAACCGGATGGGGAACATGGAGAAGCGGTCCGACGACTCCGCCAGGAGCGGCTCCTCCGCGTCGCAGGCGGGCACCATCGAGAGGGCGGCAGGCATCTTCGGAATTCGGCGGCGGCGCTGGCCTCGAGGTGGGAAGGATCTTCTGCTAGGGAATTGGGAGATTGGACTCGCGGTGGTTGTGGTGTGAGGGAATGGAGCGGGGGTTGGAGGAGGTTTATAGGGTGGGATCGGGAGGGAAGATTTCGAATTGGGAAGGATTTGGCGGCTCCTTGGGAGGGAAAGAGCAGCGGGGGAGGGCGCCGTGCGGCGGAAGATTGGGGAAAAGTTTCGATTTTGCCGGGTGATTTGAAGTTTTCGGGCGGAAGAGAGGTGGGAGAGGTGGAGGGAAGGGGCGGCAGAGGGTGTGGTTGCTCACGTGTTGTTTATTTTGGGAAGCTAGGTTTCGCGTGAGCGAACGGGGGTGTTTTGGTAAAAATGGGGGTGCTGGAAGTATCTCGTGACTGGGCTTGGTGCTTGCTTTGGGCCATAGTTTTTTTTTTTTTTTGAGAAAATGATTTGGGCCATAGTTGACTCGCTTGTTCTGTTATGGTATGATGTGGCCCGGGGCCTGTTCAGCCCAAAGCAAGAAGGGCAGCGCCGGTTGACCGGCCCAACCGCGCAGCCACCCGATTCAGTCACGCGCAACCATTTGATTGGGTCATCCGTCTTCTTCCCCCACACTCACCATCCGCAAAGCACTGCTCCCCCCTCCCCTTTGTCGCTTCCATAACTCAAAAGGTAGTGTCTGCCCCGTCATCGTGGTTGTGGCCGACGAGCACCGGTGAGGTCTCGCCACGTGCCCACGGGAATCGCAACATGGTTGCCAGTGGGTCCCAAGCGCACGGTCATCATTGATGTAGCTCTAACGATGGCCTGTTCCAGCGCTCGATCGCCATGTTTGCAGCCTCTCTCACGTCACTGGCTTCGGTTCGCCGTCGTCGTCTACTAACACCGTCGTGTTCTAGTGAAGAACTCAACGAACAGAAATCTCCGGTGGTCAGTTAAAGCAAAAAAAAAAGGTTCCAGCCAAAATTGACACTAATTCCACCAAAAAAAACTTAGCAGCAAACTCCAAAAAGTCCAATTGTAGCAAAAGAGCTAGCCGATTCCAGCAAAAAAAATACGCTGGTTCCAGCAAAAAACACGTCATCAGTGAGGGCGCGTTTTCGTTCCAGCACCAGTGGGCACTGGTTCCAGCACGTCGGCTCGCAGGTTGCAGCAAACGCTGACACCAGTTCCAGCAAAATGTTGTCGATTCGTAGCGAACGAGGGTGTTTTGGTAAAGATGGGGGTACCGGAAGTATCTCGTGACTGGGCTTGGTGCTTGCTTTGGGCCATAGTTTTTTTTTTGAGAAAATGCTTTGGGCCATAGTTGACTCGCTTGTTCTGTCATGGTATGATGTGGCCCGGGGCCTGTTCAACCCAAAGCAAGAAGGGCAGCGCCGGTTGACCGGCCCAACCGCGCAGCCACCCGATTTCAGTCACGTGCAACCATTTGATTGGGTCATCCGTCTTCTTCCCCCACACTCACCATCTGCAGAGCACTGCTCCCCCCTCCCCTTTGTCGCTTCCATAACTCAAAAGGTAGTGTCTGCCCCATCATCGTGGTTGTGGCCGACGAGCACCGGTGAGGTCCCGCCACGTGGCCACGGGAATCGCAGCATGGTTGCCAGTGGGTCCCAAGCGCACGGTCATCATTGATGTAGCTCTAACGATGGATGTTCCAGCGCTCGATCGCCATGCTTGCAGCCTCTCTCGCGTCACTGGCTTCGGTTCGCCGTCGTCGTCTACTAGCACCGTCGTGTTCTAGTGAAGAACTCAACGAACAGAAATCTCCGGTGGTCAGTTAAAGCAAAAAAAAAGGTTCCAGCCAAAATTGACACTAATTCCACCAAAAAAACATAGCAGCAAACTCCAAAAAGTCCAATTGTAGCAAAAGAGCTAGCCGGTTCCAGCAAAAAAATTACGCTGGTTCCAGCAAAAAACACGTCGCCGTTGAGGGCGCATTTTCGTTCCAGCACCAGTGGGCACTGGTTCCAGCACGTCGGCTCGCAGGTTGCAGCAAACGCTAACACCAGTTCCAGCAAAATGTTGTCGATTCGTAGCGAACGAGGGTGTTTTGGTAAAGATGGGGGTACTAGAAGTATCTCGTGACTGGGCTTGGTGCTTGCTTTGGGCCATAGTTTTTTTTTTTGAGAAAATGCTTTGGGCCATAGTTGACTCGCTTGTTCTGTCATGGTATGATGTGGCCCGGGGCCTGTTCAACCCAAAGCAAGAAGGGCAGCGCCGGTTGACCGGCCCAACCGCGCAGCCACCCGATTCAGTCACGTGCAACCATTTGATTGGGTCATCCGCCTTCTTCCCCCACACTCACCATCCGCAGAGCACTGCTCCCCCCTCCCCTTTGTCGCTTCCATAACTCAAAAGGTAGTGTCTGCCCCGTCATCATGGTTGTGGCCGACGAGCACCGGTGAGGTCCCGCCACGTGGCCACGGGAATCATAGCATAGTTGCCAGGGGGTCCCAAGCGCACGGTCATCATGGATGCAGCTCTAACGACGGCATGTTCCAGCGCTCGATCGCCATGCTTGCAGCCTCTCTCGCGTCATCGGCTTCGGTTCGTCGTTGTCGTCTACTAGCACCATCGTGTTCTAGTGAAGAACTCAATGAACAGAAATCTCCGGTGGTCAGTTAAAGCAAAAAAAATTGGTTCCAACCAAAATTGACACTGATTTCACCAAAAAAACATAGCAGCAAACTTCGAAAAGTCAAATTGTAGCAAAAGAGCTAGCTTGTTCCAGCAAAAAAATACGCTAGTTCCAGCAAAAAACACGTCGCCGGTGAGGGCGCGTTTCGGTTCCAGCACCAGTGGGCACTGGTTCCAGCACGTCGGCTCGCAGGTTGCAGCAAACGCTGACACCAGTTCTAGCAAAGTGTTGGTCGATTTGTAGCAAAACAACGATGACGGTTCTAGCAATTGGTGACCATGCTGATACCAATGGTCAGTTTGAGCATTTTGTGTACGCCTTCGTTCCAGCATCATGTTGGTTTGCTGCATCCCCAGGCGTCGACCCCCCCGACGCAACTCGTGTTAGTGCTCGCCGGCAGCAAAAATGACTAGCCCCCCCCCCCACCACCCCCACCACCACGGTGGTTCGCCGCCCAAGCCGCAAGGCCTCTCCACGCTGGTTGTCGTCGTGCGGCATTAGGTGTCAGTGTCAAAACCAGCAGATCTCGGGTAGGGGGTCCCGAGCTATGGATCTTAGATCGATGGGTAACAGGGAACGTAGATACAGTGTTTACCCAGGTCCGGGCCCTCTCAAAGAGGTAAAACTCTACGTCTTGCTTGATTGTATTGATGTGTTGGTATGACAATTACAGAGTTGATCTACCTCGAGATCGGATGAACTAAACCCTAGGTGGGTATGGTGATAATGGTTCTCCCCCTTTACGGACTAAACCATCTAGTTTATATAGACACCAGGGGTCCCTAGGGTTACACATGGTTGGTTGCCATCAGGGGATAAACATTCCGGTTACGCTATCAAGACTTGGAGGATGCGTCAAGTCTTCGGAGATTTCCTTCCAGATCAAGGGATCATCTGTAGTCCGGCTTTCCTTTGATGAATGAAGAGCGGACCACCAGTCCGACCCATGAGAGATAGGCCGGCAGCCTTAGGACCCCTTAGTCCGGGACACCCTCAGTAGCCCCCGAACTAGTCTTCTAAGCCGAAGTATATGCGAACATGACCGGCTTTGCAGACCAGTTCCCTTCCTCCTAGGGTTTTTGCATTAAGCCTGCAGCCACCCGAAACCAAATCTTCAAGGGTCGCTCGGCCATGTCCGGCCATACGCATTCAGGATTATGCCATGATTTCTGAAGTGTACAAGTTACTTAGCCTGGAAGGCCAACCGCTCGAGTGTGAATAGTGACCCTGCCTGACAACTTTTTGCCGAAGGGTCACGACTTGACCTGACCACGAGACAGTTATGAGAAATCGATTCGCGGCTCGAGGTAGTTTCTCCATTGGCACGTCTCATCGATATGGAGATCATGCCTTGTTTTAAGGGATATGATCAATGATTTGTGCTATCCCACATGCGCATAACGACACGATTGTGTCGGGAAGCGGCGAGGTCTGCGGCACAGTAAAAGGACTCTTGGCCTTACAGTAGCCCATAAAAGGGAAACTACCACCATTTCTTTTGTACGCTCCCTCTCCCTCCTGCGCCATTGCTTCCCCAATCTCCTGAGCTCCGACGCCTAGATCTTCTTTCCCTCCCAAGAGCTTCTCTAGCCCTCTCCTTAATCCGGCCATGACTGGCTCCGGGTCGAAAGGCAAGTGGGAGACCTCCATCGTCATCGAGAGCGCTATCCAGGAGCTGAAGAGTGCGGGCTATCTTCCCACCAACGTCGCCCACCGTGCTCTATAGGCGGGCCAGGCCGTCCCCACGCCAAGGCCAGGCGAGAGGGTGGTGTTCCTCCCTCACTCATCCGAGACTGGGTTTTCCCCTCCACCCCTTCGCCAGGGGTCTGAAGTTCTTCTACGGGTTAGATTTCCATGATCTTGCCCCCAAACTCTTTCCTGCACATCTCGGCCTTCATCATCATCTGCGAGGCCTTTCTTCGGGTCCAGCCACACTTCGGCCTATGGCTGAAAGTGTTCAACGTCAAGTTGAACATCATCGATGGCCAGCAGGCGGACTGCGGGGGAGCAATGGTTAGCAAACTCCCCCAGGTTGAGTGGCCGGAGGGCGCCTTCATTGAAACTGTCAAGATCTGGCAGAAGGAGTGGTTCTACATCACAGAGCCACGAAACATGGATTGGGCGGCGATCCCCGCCTTCAGATCCAGGCCCCCACGAGGCTGGTCTCGTGGACCAAGAAAGGCCTTGACTGGGGGTCAACCAAGGAGGTAGCATTGCTGCAAGGCCGGATATCCAACATGATAGAGCAGGGGGTCTAGTTGACCAACGTGATTCAGATCATGCTCCGTCGCTGCATCCTACCCTTTCAAGATCGGGCCACACCCCTATGGGCTTACAAGCCCGAGGACCCCGCCAGCCTGATAAGCTTCTACCGCACTTCCCACACCCAACTGTGGAAGGTGTTGTTCAAGCCGTAGAAGGATTGGCCGGCCGAGGAAGAAGACCGCGGCCTTGACGCCCCCCCCCCCCCCCCCCGCGAGGTATGATAAGTTTTACTCTTATGTTCAGATGTTCCCTTTCTTGACGAAGCATTAACTCCCTTTCCTGCCATCCGCATAGCTGGCTAAAGAAAGCAGAGTGGACCGACAGCCCGGCCCCGCTGCCCAAGGGCCCAAGACGGCCCTAATGACGGCCATGCTAGCCATGGAGCCGTACAAGACGCCAGAGAAGAAGGAGAAGAAGAAGGAGGAGAGGAAGGAGGCCAGGGAGGGCCTGCATTCCAGAGGACCCCCGGACACTAGATCCGGGGACACCCATGCCCCTCTACCCTCGAGGGGGGAAGAAGGAGCAGGGAGAGGACGGGAAGGAAAGTGAGTCCTCTCGAACAAGGACAAGGGCAGTGTCCGAAGACGCTGAAGAGGATCAGCCTCCTCCCGCCCCGAAAAGACAATGCCATGCCAAGGTGGTCCTGCCCGACGACAGCTCGGCTTTCGCGGAGGAATCCGAAGCCTCTGAAGAGGTTCCTCGGAGGAACCGCAGGGTCAAGCCCCAGGCCCAAAGGTATGTATCCTAAGACACTCCCATGCACTCTTAGCCAAACTAAGTCGATTATTGATCGAGCACCTGCTTTTGATATCGCAGCCCGCCGCGCGACCTCCCTCCCGATCAAGTCTCGGAGGGGGATTCTCCACCGGCCATGCTGGCGGAGAGCGAGACCGGGTCACGCGCCTCGCCTCCCCCGATAATTGGGGAGACCGAGGAGGTTCTGTCAAGGAGAATCCCTCCCCCGCCAAACACAGGTGGAGGAGGCGATGCTGTTATGGCCGAGGCACATACCCCGGCCGCCGAATACCAGGAGGGTAGGACCCTCCTAGTGAACAAAGAGGGGGAGCCCGGCCAGTCCGAGCTCTCACCAAAAACGGTTCCAGAGCCGCTAAGGCACCAGGAGCCAACCATTCCGGCTACCACCGAGGGAGGAGCCGGGGTGACTCCGCCACCCCATCCCGCTACAGAGCGGGTTTCTACCGGGTGGCTAGATGTGCTGGAGGAAGCGTTAACCAGCTCCTCTATCACCAAAGAGCACCGTGCCCTGATGGGCATGGTTTTGCAAAGTATTCGGTCCGTGGACAACGGACTGAAGGAGGCTTTCAACAGCCTTCTGACGGGCTTTAAGATAAACCATGTAATGCCCTTTTCCTTAGAAAATTTCTCTTATATGATCATGCAACCTCATATAAAGTAGCCCCCGAGCCCTGAGTGAGTTTGAAAAACTTACGCGGGGGTCAAATAACTATGCGATATAGATGGTAGCTAAAATAGGCAGTAGCCCCCGGGGCTCTGGCTGGACTGCGAAACCCAGTCAGAGGATCGAAAATCGATAACTCAGGAGCCTAACGTGCTTTGGCTGATGTACAGGCGTCATCTTCGGCGGCAGCTGCCAATGTCGAGGAGTTGGCCGAGCTGAATCAGAGGCTCAAGAATTCCGATGCCGAGTTCGATTTGCTGAATAAGCGGTTTGACGAGGCGCAAGGTAAGTCCGAACTAAACTATTTAATGCAGTGGATATTTATATGAAGTTGTGAAATTAATCTAAATAGAATCCAACTGGTAATGCTGTAGCTACCTCCACCGAGGTCGAAAACCTCAAGGCCGAGCTGGCGAAGGCTCGGCAAGAAGCTGCGGAGCAGAAGGCGGCGGCCGCAAAGGCAGCCACCGAACTGGCCGCGGTAAAGACCGTTAGCGAGAAGAATGAGGCCAGGGTGTCTGAGGTGCAGCAAGAGCTCAAGGAGGCCATCACGAAATGTGAGGTCCTTGAGCAAAAGAATAAGGGTCAGGCCACCAAGCTGACCTTGCTCGGGTCGGCGACTAAAGAAGCGCAAACAAAGGCGCGTGGCTACCAGGAGGAACTCCGCCAAGTCAAACTTATTGCGGGTGGTAAGCCATACTTACTGCAAAGCGTTTTTGGTGGTAACAAGTTTGCTTTGCTCACGCGAGTATGGCATTCCCCGGGCGCTTTCGTGGACCTCCCGAAGAGTGCATCTGACGCAACTAGGTACGTCGGGTCCCATGAGGGCCGTGCTGAGCAGAAGCTCTTTTGGGCGCAGTTTCAAGCCCCCGAGCACCCTCCCCTCCTTAACAACCAGATGAAGCAACTGATGGAGCTGCATCATATGGTGGAGCCGGTCATGAAGGACCTCTATGTAAAGTTGTGGCCTTCGGAACCGCTGTCGAGCAGCTACTTTGGCTTGGTGCGGAGGTTGTGCATCGCCCCGCCCCGGATTGATGCTTGGAAGCGCTCCGCATGCATTGAGGGAGCTCGGATGGCCTTGATGACCCACAAGTATAGGGGATCAATCGTGGTCCTTTTGATAAGTAAGAGTGTCGAACCCAATGAGGAGCAGAAGGAAATGACAAGTGGTTTTCAGCAAGGTATTTTCTGCAAGCACTGAAATAGTCGGTAACAAGTAGTTTGATAGCAAGATAATTTGTAACGGAGAAGTAACGGTAATGGTAAATAAAGTGCAGCAAGGTAGCCCAATCCTTTTGTGGCAAAGGACAGGCCAAAACGGTCTCTTATCTTAAGCAAAGCGTTCTTGAGGGTACACGGGAATTTCATCATGTTGGTTTGATTCGTGTTCGCTACTTTGATAATTTGATATGTGAGTGGACCGGTGCTTAGGTGTTGTTATTACTTGAACAAACCTCCTACTTATGATTAACCCCCTCGCAAGCATCCACAACTATGAGAAAAGTATTAAGATAAATTCTAACCATAGCTTTAAACTTTTGGATCCAAATCGGTCCCTTACGAAGTAGCGCATAAACTAAGGTTTAAGCTTCTGTCACTCTAGCAACTCATCATCTAATAACTACTCCACAATGCATTCCCTTAGGCCCAAATATGGTGACGTGCCATGTAGTCAATGTTCACATGACACCACTAAGGGAATCACAACATACATATCATCAAAATATCAAACACATATCAAGTTCACATGATTAATTGCAGCATGACTTCTCTCGTGACCTCAAGAACAAAAGTAACTACTCACAAATGATAATCATGCTCAAGATCAGAGGGGTATTAAATAGCATAATGGATCTGAACATATAATCTTCCACCAAATAAACCATATAGTAATCAACTACAAGATGTAATCAACACTACTAGTCACCCATAGGTACCAATCTGAGGTTCCGGTACAAAGATTGAACACAATAGATGAACTAGGGTTTGAGAGGAGATGGTGCTGTTGAAGATGTTGATGGAGATTGCCCTCCCAAAGATGAGAGGGTTGTTGGTGATGATGATGGCTTCGATTTCCCCCTTCAGGAGGGAAGTTCCCCCGACGGAATCGCTCAGCTGGAGGGCAAAAGTTCTCCTGCCCAAGTTCCGCCTCGAGACGGCAGCGCTTCATCCCGAAAGTCCCCTCCTGATTTTTTCTAGGTCAAAATGACCTATATACCAGAAGATGGGCATCGGAGGTGGGCTGGACTGAGCACAACCCACCAGGGCGCGCCTGGGGGGCCTGGCACGCCCCGGTGTCTTGTGCTCACCAGGTGGCCCCCCTCCGGTAGTTATTTGCTTCAATATTTTTATATATTCCAAAATAATTCCCCGTAAATTTTCAGCTCATTTGGAGATGTGCAGAATAGGTAACTCTGACGTAGCTTTTTCAGGCCCAGAATTCCAGCTGCCGGCATTCCCCCTCTTTGTGTAAACCTTGCATAGAAAAGGCATTAGAATTACTCCATAAAACATTATTATGCAAAAAACATTATAAATAACAGTAGGAAAACATGATGCAAAATGGAAGTATCAACTCCCCCAAGCTTAGACCTCGCTTGTCCTCAAGGCGAAAAACCGAAATAAAAAACATGCCCACATGCTTATAGAGAGAGGTGTCGATAAAAACAAAATACGGACATAGAAGCATCATGCTTATTATTATAACAGAAAAGAACTTTAACATAAAACTTTATCACACAACTTTTATCATATAACTGTCGGAATCGAGGCTCCACGGACCCAACAAGGTTTGAAGTCTAGGGCGTGTGCGAAGATCTAGCCTAGCCGCAGCCTCATGCTCGTCACTCCATGGCTTGGCCTCATCGAGTTCGTGCTAACAGGGAAGGAAGAACACGGCAGTTTACCCCGGTCCGGGCCACCTTTGCGGTGTAAGACTCTACTCCTGCTTTGTGGTGGATTGGCCTCACGAGGAGGTTATGGATGAACTAGTACAGTGGGTGAGCAACCTCGCGAGGGCTCAGGGGACAAGAATGAGTTGATCCTCGATCCTCCTTCTCTACGGTGGAGGCTAGCCTATATTTATAGTGGCCTTGGTCCTCTTCCCTCACAGCTTAGGCGGGAAGGGATTCCACAACGGCCAATTTGAAAGGGGACAAGAGGTACATCTTATCCTAACGAAAGGTGGTCTTCGCCTGCAAAGCTTCTGGTCGTGACGCGGTGGTAGGCTCGGTGATGACATCCGTCCTGCTGAGCTCGTGGTTTTGGTCTTGTTGCACCGGAATGGAAACCTTTGGGGGATCCCTCGGGAACCCGCGCTGGTCCTTGCCTCCTTAGCACCAAAGAGGAAACGGTCCTCCTCTGTGCCCGCTGGCGCCCGCCTGGCCTTGGTCGTCATGGCTCACATCACTGCGAGCCTCATGAGGCGGGGTACTGTGACGCCCCCGGCTCAATCGTGCACTAATCATACACGCAAATGCACACGATCAAGCCTAAGGACTCACGGAAAGATATCACAACACCACTCTAAAACATAAATAAGGTCATACAAGCTTTATATTACAAGCCAGGGGCCTCGAGGGCTCGAATACATAAGCTCGCATACAAGCGTCAGCGGAAGCATCAGATATCTGAGTACAGATATAAAAGAAAACACAGATTTGCCCTTCAAAGGCGGGGCAAAAGAAAACACTACGATCGAAAGGCGCAGGCCTCCTGCCTGGGACCCTCCGATCCTACTCCTGGTCGTCGGCTAACTCGTAGAAGTATCCACCCTCGGGGTAGTAGTAGTAGCGATCGTCGGCGGGGGTAGCTGTATCCGGGGCTCCGTCATCTGGTTGCACCAAAAGGATATGGGGAAAAAGAGAAAGCAAAGCAACCATGAGTACTCATCCGAAGTACTCAGCAAGCAAGGATCTACACTACATATGCAACATTATCAAAGGAAGGCTGTATATGTGGACTGGGCTGCAGAAATGCCAGAATAGAGAGAAGGCCTAGTCCTATCGAAGACTAGCATCTTCCGCGGTCTTGCAGCATTAGAAGAGTGTAGACTAGCACAGTATAAAGTAGTAGTAATGTTATCAACCTCACCCATAGATCCTTTCTTGACTCCCTGCGAAAAAGCAATCCCAGAGCCATACAGTCATCAACCTCGTCCTGAGATCCTTTCTCGACTCCCTGCGAGAAAGTAATCCAAGAGCCATAATATCCATATCTCATCTCATCAATATGTTCTAGTTGTATCGATCGGGATACAACTCCGAGCGTCCGTTATCGAGGATCCGGCTATGCATAGATTAGTTCTTCCCTGCAGGGGTGCACCAACTTACCCACCACGCTCGCTTAACTCCGGCCGGACACACTTTCTGGTTCATGCCCGGCCTCGGCCAAACGACACACCGCAACCCTACCTAGAGCTCAGTAGAGAGGTCCCCGTCGGTCTATATCCTAAGCACTCAGGGGTCTTGGGCCATCGCCCAGTGCACTCCGGGTCGTTGCGCACACGGTGAAGCCAGGCACCACCACTATAGGATGGCGTCGGTCCGTCCGTGCCGCCATGCTGAACTGGATGTCTGACAAAGCTTTTGGCTGATGCATACGATGCAGAGTGCCCATAACTTTTCCCACGTGATGGTTAGTGCTATCGGGCCAGAGGCCCACTCGAATCAAATATCCAAATCGTTAGTACCTTGGGGGTGCGGTAACGAGCAGAGACTCACGATCGATGTGACCCCATCGCCCCGTCTCGAGGACTTGCTGCAAGGGCTGAGAATGCCCGGCCGCGCCTCGTATTCATCTCTCGGGTAACCTCCAGGTTAACCCGTCTTCACATTACTCACGAGTACCCCTCAGGGTCGACCCGCCTTTCCAAGTATCAGTTGTAAAGTCCAAGTATCCATGTGTCCATAACATCTGAGGAATTCGAGGTATCACCCTCGTTGGATTCCTACTCGATGTACCCGTCAAGGTGAACTCGGAGGAATCACCCTCGATGGGTTCACACTTGAGGTGTTGCACGACAGCGTCGCTATCGGGGGTGGAGAAGGAGGAATCACCCTCGATGACCACGACCGATTAACTAACCTACAAGGCTATCATCAGGAGTGCTGACGAGGTATCACCCTCGGCACTCGATAGTAATCCAGTAGTGTCGAGCAACTAAGGGGGAAGTGATGTGCGGTGCCGAGGCCTGGTTGTCCATCTCATTGTCCGAGTCTTCTGATGATCCAGCGGGGCAAATAGGGACAAGGTGGGGTCTCTGATAGGTTTCTACCCAGCCTATACTAAGCAGTTTAGGATAAGCAGGTAGGTAACAACAGCAGGTTACAATAAACAGGCTATGCAGCAGAATATAGGATGACAGTAACAGTAGCAAAATCTAATGCAAGCAGGAGAGAATTAGAATGGGCGATATCGGGATGCTCAAGGAGGGGGGGCTTGCCTGGTTGCTCCAGCAAGAAGGAGGGGTCGTCAACGGGCTGCTCGTCTGGAGCGTAGTCGTACTTAGCTGCAACGACATCGGTCTCGGCGTCTATCAAGAGAGAAGGAGGGGGGAAGAAACAATAAATTCATGGCAAAGATGCAAACAATATGCATGACATGTCTAAATGATATGCAGAGGTGTTCTACTGCCTAACTAAATGACTTAGTTAATTTAGGAATTTATTTGGATTTATTTTATTTAGGTTGAGCACTATTCATTTACTGAAATCTGTCTAAAAGTTCCATGTTTAGGTAGCTAGGGGCATCTGACAGATGAACGGACCATGTATTCGGATTCGTCTCAAAATTCTGAGCAACTTTCATATATAAATTATTTTCATCTGAGCTACGGTTTATTTTATATGAATTTTCAAAGTTTTAATTATTTTTTGGAATTTAATTATTTATTTAAATTCGAATTATCCAAAACATTATCCAGAACAGTGCAGATACTTTTTATACCCAGACTCAGCTAGCCCTAGAGTATGACAGGTGGGGTCCAGGCTGAGTCAGCATGCACAGTCAGCAAGTCATCAGTCAAAGTGTTGACTGGGTCAAACATGAACAGTGCCAGTGGGGGCCCACATGTCATACTCACAGATCCAGTTAACAGTTTTTATTTAAACTAAACCAAATTAGTTAGTGGCCTGGGGCCAGTAGTCAGTGGAGTTAGTGGGTTAGGTTGATTAGGTTAGGGGTTAATTAAACGGGCGGGCCAGCATGTCAGTGAGCCGACCGGCTGGTTTAAAACCAGCGCGCGCCTGGGAGGGGCCGGCGGCGAGGCCCGACGCGGCGGCGGCCCACCAGAGCTGCGCTCCGGCGACCAAACGAGGCGGCGGACGGCGGGAATCAGTCCAGCGCAAAGAGCCGCATCCAACCGTGCTACTGGAGGCAGTGGAGGAGGGCTACCACGCCGGCGGCGAGCTCACCTAGCGGCGGCCGGAGTTTGAAATCGAGCTCGGCCTAAAGGGAAAAGGGTGCACGCATGCTCACAGAGGGGGACGCCAAGCTCGATGAGGCGCGGGGTGGTCGGGACGGCGCGGATCGACGACAAGCTGAAGGGGGATCTGGTCAGGGAAGACGACGAACGCGGCGGCGTGGGGACATCTGAGCTCGTCCTGGTGGCCGAGGAGGACGGAGACGAGGGCGGTGAGCCTCCGAGACGAGCCCCGGGGCACGGGGTGGCCGGTGGCCGCGGCGGCGACGTACGCGCTCGGTGAGTTCGGACAGAGGAGGAAGAGCGAGTGAGAGGGAAGCAGAGGAGTGCTAGGGTTGGACGAGGGGGACGCGTGGTGTTCTTATCGTCTCCTCGGAGCTCCTATTGCGGCTGTTGTCGAGCGTAGCGAAGGGGAGGGGGGCTGGGGCGGCATGTGCGCGCGAGCTGACAGCGAGAGGGGGATGAGCAGGAGGTTAGGGACAAGCGAGGGGGAGAGGGCTGGGTCTCCGTGTAGACTAGAGCCCAGGTGGCGGTAGGCTCTTTTCCATTTCTTTCATTCTTTTTCTGTTTTCTTTTATAGTTTCTGTTTTGCAATTAGATTAGCCCCAAATTGAGTTTTGTAAAATAAGAAATTTTGTCAAATAAATATAGTGCAATATTTAGCACTGCTGTAAAAAGCTTTTGAGTCCATATGTTTTCAGTTGGATTTTATTTAAATGAAAAGGTATTAAATAATTTTGTTTTAGTTTTGTTTCTTGTTGTTTGAGTTATTTAAATAATTCAATTAATGTTACTTACAATTTTATAATTGCTTCTGAATTATTTGCTATTTAATGAACATTTTAGTTTTCAAATTTGAACAACTTTTATTTTCACTTTAAGTTTGAATTTCCATTTGAATTTGAATTTGAAAAGAGATAGGATCCAAATGATGTTTAAGCACTGTTGGTCATGATGACATGGCATTATCAAAAGGGGGTTACTGTAGCTAACCACTGGGGGTGTTACAAATCTCCTCCACTAATAAGAATTCTTGTCCCGAGAATTAAGAGGAAGACTGAAAGAGAGCGGGGTATTCAGCTCGAAGGTTATCCTCGCGTTCCCAAGTGGCTTCATCTTCAGTATGATTTGACCACTGCACTTTGAGGAACTTGGTAACCTTCTGACGGGTTTGACGTTCAGCTTCATCGAGAATGCGGATCGGATGCTCCTTATAAGAAAGATCATCTTGCAATTCGAGCATCTCGTGATCCACTGCACGATGCGGAGATTCCTTGAAGCATTTAAGAAGTTGCAACACATGGAAGATGTCGTGGATATGAGAGAATTGCGGCGGCAACTCCAATTTGTATGCCACCTGACCACATTTTGCAACAATACGGAAAGGACTGATGTAGCATGGAGCTAACTTGCCCTTGATTCCGAAGCGATGAGTGTCCTTCATAGGAGTGACTCGCAAATAAGCTTGATCACCAGGTTGATAAGTCAAACCCCATCGTTTGCGATCATAGTTGCTCTTCTGGCAGTCCTGAGCCGCCTTGAGATTTTCTCGAACGATACGAACTTGCTCTTCGGCGTGTTGAATAATATCCGGCCCCACAAGTGGTCGTTCCCTAGTTTCTGACCAATTCAGAGGGGTTCGACACTTACGTCCATATAGTACTTCGAAGGGGGCCATTTTCAAGCTGGCTTGATAGCTGTTGTTATATGAGAATTCCGCATAAGGAAGAGATTCTTCCCACTTCTTACCGAATGATATAACACAAGCTCGAAGCATGTCTTCAAGCACTTGATTGACTCGCTCGACTTGGCCTTGGGACTGGGGGTGATATGCTGAACTCCAAGTAATATGAGTTCCCATAGCTTCTTGGAAACTTTCCCAGAACTTTGAGGTGAAAAGACCACCACGGTCCGAACTAATCTCCTTCGGAATGCCGTGGAGTGAAACAATTATGGAGATATATAATTCTGCTAGCTGACTAGCAGTGATAGTTTCCTTGACAGGCAGAAAGTGTGCAACTTTGGAGAGTTGGTCGACGACGACAAGAATAGCATCGTGACCCTTCTGTGACTTGGGAAGGCCGGTAATGAAATCCATTTGAACTTTATCCCATTTCCATAAAGGAATAGGTAACGGTTGCAGAATTCCAGCAAGCTTTTGATGTTCAGCTTTAACACGACGACACACATCACATTCAGCAACATACCGAGCAATATCCTGCTTCATTCTAGACCACCAGTACCTTTGACGGAGATCACGATACATTTTGGTGCTACCCGGATGGATAGATAGCGGTGTATCATGTGCCTCCTTCATGACCTTATCGGTCATAAGCTCGAAGCGAGGTACGACAATGCGGTTTCTGAAATACAAGGTTCCATCTTCAGACAGCGAGAAATCCCTGTACTTTTCAAGGTGAAGATCTTTCTTCATCAGATCAATTTCAGCATCTTTAGCTTGCGCATTCTTAACAGCTTTCTCAAGATCTGGTTGTATCACCAGGTTATTAAGAGAACCCTGTGGAACAATACGCAGATTCAGCTTGCACAGTTCTTCAAAAAGACGAGGTTGAGCTCGCCTAACCATGAGGTTGTCGCAATAGGACTTGCGGCTTAAGGCATCAGCCATCACGTTAGCCTTGCCAGGGGTATAAGAAATACCCAAATCATAGTCCGCAATGGCCTCCATCCATCTTTGCTGACGGAGGTTTAGAGATGGTTGAGTGAACAAGTACTTCAGACTTTTATGATCCGTGTATATCTCACAACGATTATCGAGAAGGTAATGTCGCCACAACTGCAGTGCATAGATGACAGCAGCTAGTTCTAGATCATGTACCGGATAATTCTCTTCATGTGGGCGCAACTGACGAGAGCCATAGGCAATCACTTTTCGCTCTTGCATTAGGACACAGCCTAATCCTTCACGGGATGCGTCACAATAGATCACAAAATCTTTGTGAGAATCTGGTGGAGCAAGTACCGGGGCAGATGTCAGCTTGTCTTTGAGTGTTTGAAAACTTTCTTGACATTTGTCTGTCCACTCAAACTTAACGCCCTTTGTGAAGCAGATCAGTCAAAGGCTTAGCAATCTTAGAAAAGTTCTTAACAAACCAACGACAATAGCTTGCAAGGCCAAGAAAACTTCTCACTTGCTTGACGTTCTTCGGAGGAGTCCAGTCGAGAATAGCCTGAACTCGTTCCAGGTTAACAGCAATTCCATCCTTGGAAATTACATGACCAAGGTAGGTTACTTCAAAAAGCCAAAATTCACATTTGGAGTATTTGGCATACAACTGGTGTTATCGGAGCCTTTCCAGTAGAAGACGGAGGTGTTCAGCATGTTCTTCTTTATTCTTAGAATAGACCAGAATATCATCTAGATACACCACGACGAACTTGTCGAGGTAATCCATGAAGATGTAATTCATCAGACGGGAGAATGTGGCTGGAGCATTTGTTAAGCCAAATGACATTACAGTGTACTCATAAGAGCCATAGCGAGTAACAAATGCAGTCTTGGGAATATCCTCTTCACGAACACAGATCTGATGATAACCCAACCTCAAGTTGAGTTTAGAAAACACCGATGACCCAGCAAGCTGATCATACAAATCATTGATCCGAGGAAGCGGGTATTTGTTCTGGATTGTGGCTTGGTTAATGGGCCGATAATCCTGAACCAATCGGTTAGTTCCATCCTTCTTCTTAACGAAGAGTGAAGGTGCTCCCCAAGCAGAGGAACTGGGGCGGATGAAACCCTTCTTAAGTGACTTGTTGATTTCCTCCTTAAGTTCAAGAAGGTGGTGCGGAGGCATTTTATAAGGACTCTTCGCAATAGGAGTTGTGCCTGGTTTCAAGTCGATGACAAACTCGACAGCTCTAGCAGGGGGTATTCCTGGAAGTTCTTCTGGAAAGACATCTTGAAAATCACGAACAACTGGAATGTTCTCGATGCCTTCAAGAGGTGAGGCATTCAATGCATTCAGAGCATATATCTGGCTCTCAGCATCCTGAGCTATTCGGGCTGAGTATTTGACTATTTGGCCGGAAGGGTGTGTGATGTGGACTGTTTCAGTGGCACAGTCAATCAAAAGCTTTATTGGGCTTCAACCAGTCCATACCCAGAATAATGTCTATGTTGGAGGTCTTGAGAGCAATGAGTGAAATGGGGAACACCAATTCTCCAATCACAATGTGGTTACCATGGATTACCATGGTAGTTTGCCAATTAGCCCCGGGTGACTGGATTACTAATGGGGTGCACATCTCCTCGAAAGGTATATCATGGCTACGCGCAAAACTTTTGGACATGAAGGAGTGTGACGCTCCAGAATCAAAGAGTACAGAAGCTAGGATTGAATTCACTAGTAGGGTACCCATCAAAATTTTGGTGTCCTGTCGAGCTTCTTCAATTTTGACATGGTTGACATGGACAAGTTGACTAGCAGGTAGTCTGGCATTACGATTCCTGGAATGATGGGTCCGATGGCCCTTCCTACGACCAACAGGAGGACGTGATGCATTCTGAGGCTGACCCTGATGACAGTTGAAAGCACGGTGCCCTGGCTGTCCACACTTGCGGCATAAACCATCATTATGGAGAGGAGCCTCAACATTGGACTATTCACCCTGAATCGTTAGCTGTCTCGGCGGCGGAGGCAGACGAGGTGCAGCATAAGACGGCCTGGGCATTGGAGCAGGTCGATGATGTACATTGTGCGGAATCCACACTTGACGTTTCTGAACAGGCTGACCCGAGGATGAGCCAACCTCATGAGTGTGCTTGAGCGACTCCTGGTGTTTAGTCAGAGTAGTTTCAACTCGGAAAGTTTGGCTGACAAGCGTTGCAAAGTCTGTGCAATCATTGACAGCAAGTGCGAGGTTTATATCAGTACGCAGTCCTTCACGGAATTTCTCCTGCTTGCGTGCGTCAGTGCAGACGTCATCTTCAGCATAGCGGGACAATTCAAGAAATTTCCTCTGATATTCATCCATAGTCATTATTCCCTGGGTGAGTTTGAGGAATTCCTGCTTCTTTTGGTCCTTCAGACCTTTAGGAATGTACCGTGCATGAAAGGCTGACTGAAATTCCTGCCAAGTGGTTACTGTTTCAGTAGGCAACATACCCTTGAGGCTTTCCCACCATTGAGCAGCTGATCCCCTCAGGTGATACGTCGCATAGGTGATGTAACTGTCAGGGATAACATTGGCCGACTTCATCTGGAAGGCAATGTCACAGAGCCAATCATCAGCATCCATTGATCAGTCGAGCTGCAAAAAGTGGACGGACTGAGGCGCACGAATTCTGGCAGAGTTATTGGTGTAGGCTGTTGATGAGCATTCTGATTTGGGAACTGAGCCAATATCCCAGTCATAACCTGACGGTTCAATGCAAACTGCTGCATCATTTCGGCAATATAGGGTGGAGGTGGAGGATCGTCTGCCATCTTGCCAAATCAACAGGGGCAGTTTAGCAAGAAAAACTGCATGGGTATGGGGTCATTCATGAAGTAAAATGCACAACAGAAGGAAGTGCAATAGATACTTCATCTTAGTCACACCAGACATTCAAATCCACACGTAGTCTCGGTTACAAACCGGCATTACGACAGCTGAAAGGGGAGGGCTAGACATCTAGGCGGCGCGCAGGCACGCGGTAAGGAAGTACACAACGAGACATAGCAAAGGCTACATCAACGTTGGAGAAAACTGTTGGAGCGAGGAATCTGCAAGTGACAACACAGGATGCCCTCGATAAAAGGATCCTATAAGCAGAACCCGGGCCACAATCCTGAAGCAAGGGGGAATAATTTCAGAACTCCGGGTGGATGTGATCTCGAGAACCTAATGTTGGAGTTAGTAAAATTTTAACCCGAAAGGAAGAGAGGTCAGAGTCCCAGAGTAAGGACGAGAAATAAAAGATCCTAATACCACCCAGTTGGTGACGTGGGCCCGTAAGCCACACAGCCAAGTTAGTAAAACAGTTTTTGAAGTCTAGACTCAACTTCGGCCAAGGAGTTGGAAAGGGGGATTCCTACAGGCAGTCAGCTCTGATACCAACTTGTGACGCCCCCGGCTCAATCGTGCACTAATCATACACGCAAATGTACACGATCAAGCCTAAGGACTCATGGGAAAGATATCACAACACAACTCTAAAACATAAATAAGGTCATACAAGCTTTATATTACAAGCCAGGGGCCTCGAGGGCTCGAATACATAAGCTCGCATACAAGCGTCGGCGGAAGCATCAGATATCTGAGTACAGATATAAAAGAAAACATAGATTGGCCCTTAAAAGGCGGGGCAAAAGAAAACACTACGATCGAAAGGCGCAGGCCTCCTGCCTGGGACCCTCCGAACCTACTCCTGGTCGTCGGCCAACTCGTAGAAGTATCCACCCTCGGGGTAGTAGTAGTAGTAGCGATCGTCGGCGGGGGCAGCTGTATCCGGGGCTCCGTCATCTGGTTGCACCAAAAGGATATGGGGAAAAAGAGAAAGCAAAGCAACCATGAGTCATCTGAAGTACTCAGCAAGCAAGGATCTACACTACATATGCAGCAATATCAAAGGAAGGCTGTATATGTGGACTGGGCTGCAGAAATGCCAGAATAGAGAGAAGGCCTAGTCCTATCGAAGACTAGCATCTTCCGTGGTCTTGCAGCATTAGAAGAGTGTAGACTAGCACAGTATAAAGTAGTAGTAATGTTATCAACCTCACCCAGAGATCCTTTCTTGACTCTTTACGAGAAAGCAATCCCAGAGCCATATAGTCATCAACCTTGTCCTGAGATCCTTTCTCGACTCCCTGCGAGAAAGTAATCCCAGAGCCATAATATCCATATCTCATCTCATCAATATGTTCTAGTTGTATCGATTGGGATACAACTCCGAGAGTCCATTACCGAGGCTCCGGCTATGCATAGATTAGTTCTTCCCTGCAGGGGTGCACCAACTTACCCACCACGCTCGCTTAACTTCGGCCGAACACACTTTCTGGGTCATGCCCGGCCTCGGCCAAACGACACACCGCAACCCTACCTAGAGCTCAGCAGAGAGGTCCCCGTCGGTCTATATCCTAAGCACTCAGGGGTCTTGGGCCATCGCCCTGTGCACTCCGGGTTGTTGCACACATGGTGAAGCCAGGAACCACCACTACAGGATGGTGCCGGTCCGTCCGTGCCGCCATGCTAAACTGGACGTCTGACAGAGCTTTTGGCTGATGCATACGATGCAGAGTGCCCATAACTTTTCCCACGTGATGGTTAGTGCTATCGGGCCAGAGGCCCACTCGAATCAAATATCCAAATCGTTTATTACCTTGGGGGTGCGGTAACGAGCAGAGACTCATGATCGATGTGACCCCGTCGCCTCATCTCGAGGACTTGCTGCAAGGGCTGAGAATGGCCGGCCGCGCCTCGTATTCATCTCTCGGGTAACC
The DNA here is from genome assembly GCA_011799875.1 of Thinopyrum elongatum. NCBI lineage: Eukaryota > Viridiplantae > Streptophyta > Magnoliopsida > Poales > Poaceae > Thinopyrum > Thinopyrum elongatum. Next base: position 215,747,886 of record CM022303.1, read on the forward strand.
TCCAGGTTAACCCGTCTTCACATCACTCGTGAGTACCCCTCAGGGTCGACCCGCCTTTCCAAGTATCAGTTGTAAAGTCCAAGTATCCGTGTGTCCATAACATCTGAGGAATCCGAGGTATCACCCTCGTTGGATTCCTACTCGATGTACCCGTCAAGGTGAACTCGGAGGAATCACCCTCGATGGGTTCACACTTGAGGTGTTGCACGACAGCGTCGCTATCGGGGGTGGAGAAGGAGGAATCACCCTCGATGACCACGATCGATTAACTAACCTACAAGGCTATCATCAGGAGTGCTGACGAGGTATCACCCTCGGCACTCGATAGTAATCCAGTAGTGTCGAGCAACTAAGGGGGAAGTGATGTGCGGTGCCGGGGCCTGGTTGTCCATCTCGTCATCCGAGTCTTCTGATGATCCAGCGGGGCAAATAGGGACAAGGTGGGGTCTCTGATAGGTTTCTACCCAGGCTATACTAAGCAGTTTAGGATAAGCAGGTAGGTAACAACAGCAGGTTACAATAAATAGGCTATGCAGCAGAATATAGGATGACAGTAACAGTAGCAAAATCTAATGCAAGCAGGAGAGAATTAGAATGGGCGATTATCGGGAGCTCACGGGGGGGGGGGGGGGGGCTTGCATGGTTGCTCCGGCAAGAAGGAGGGGTCGTCAACGGGCTGCTCGTCTGGAGCGTAGTCATACTCAGCTGCAACGGCGTCGGTCTCGGCGTCTATCGAGAGAGAAGGAGGGGGAAGAAACAATAAATTCATGGCAAAGATGCAAACAATATGCATGACATGTCTAAATGATATGCAGAGGTGTTCTACTGCCTAACTAAATGATTTAGTTAATTTAGGAATTTATTTGGATTTATTTTATTAAGGTTGAGCACTATTCATTTACTGAAATCGGTCTAAAAGTTCCATGTTCAGGTAGCTAGGGGCATCTGACAGATGAACAGACCACGTATTCGGATTCGTCTCGAAATTCTGAGCAACTTTCATATATACATTATTTTCATCTGAGCTACGGTTTATTTTATATGAATTTTCAAAGTTTTAATTATTTTCTGGAATTTAATTATTTATTTAAATTCAAATTATCCAAAACATTATCCAGAACAGTGCAGATACTTTTTATACCCAGACTCAGCTAGCCCTAGAGTATGACAGGTGGGGTCCAGGCTGAGTCAGCATGCATAGTCAGCAAGTCATCAGTCAAAGTGTTGACTGGGTCAAACATGAACAGTGCCAGTGGGGGCCCACATGTCATACTCACAGATCCAGTTAACAGTTTTTATTTAAACTAAACCAAATTAGTTAGTGGCTTGGGGCCCAGTATTCAGTGGAGTTAGTGGGTTAGGTTGATTAGGTTAGGGGTTAATTTAACGAGCGGGCCAGCATGTCAGTGAGCCGGCCGGCTGGTTTAAAACCAGAAGCGCCTGGGAGGGGCCGGCGGCGAGGCCCGACGCGGCGGCGGCCCACCGGAGCTGCGCTCCGGCGACCAAACGAGGCGGCGGACGGCGGGAATCAGTCCAGCGCAAAGAGCCGCATCCAACCATGCTACTGGGGGCAGTGGAGGAGGGCTACCACGCACGACGGCGAGCTCACCTAGCGGCGGCCAGAGCAAGCAACAGGGGCAAACGGCGCCAGAGTTCGAAATCGAGCTCGACCTAAAGGGAAAAGGGTGCACGCGTGCTCACAGAGGGGGACGCCAAGCTCGATGAGGCGCGGGGTGGTCGGGACGGCGCGGATCGACGGTGAGCTGAGGGGGGATCCGGTCGGGGAAGACGACGAACGCGGCGGCGTGGGGACATCCGAGCTCGTCCTGGTGGCCGAGGAGGACGGAGACGAGGGCGGTGAGCCTTCGGGACGAGCCCCGGGGCACGGGGTGGCCGGTGGCCGCGGCAATGGCAAGGCGGCAGCGACGTACGCGTTCGGCGAGTTCGGACAAAGGAGGAAGAGCGAGTGAGAGGGAAGCAGAGGAGTGCTAGGGTTGGACGAGGGGGACGCGGGGTGTTCTTATCGTCTCCTCGGAGCTCCTGTTGCGGCTGCTGTCGAGCGTAGCGAAGGGGGGGGGGCGGGGCGGCGTGTGCGCGCGAGCTGACAGCGAGAGGGGGATGAGCATGAGGTTAGGGACAAGCGAGGGGGGGGGTGGGCTGGGTCTCCCTGTAGACTAGAGCCCAGGTGGCGGTGGGCTCTTTTCTATTTCTTTCATTCTTTTTCTGTTTTCTTTTATAGTTTCTGTTTTGCAATTAGATTAGCCCCAAATTGAGTTTTGTAAAATAAGAAATTTTGTCAAATAAATATAGTGCAATATTTAGCACTGCTGTAAAAAGGTTTTGAGTCCATATGTTTTTAGTTGGATTTTATTTAAATGAAAAGGTATTAAATAATTCTGTTTTAGTTCTGTTTCTTGTTGTTTGAGTTATTTAAATAATTCAATTAATGTTACTTACAATTTTATAATTGCCTCTGAATTATTTGCTATTTAATGAACATTTTAGTTTTCAAATTTGAACAACTTTTATTTTCACTTTAAGTTTGAATTTGAATTTGAAAAGAGATAGGATCCAAATGATGTTTAAGCATTGTTGGTCATGATGACATGGCATTATCAAAAGGGGGTTACTGTAGCTAACCACTGGGGGTGTTACTGGTACCTGCATAGAAATTTCCGCTCCTTGGGAGGGAGGCTCGGGGAGCTGCCCCTCGGGAGGTCTTGGCGTCGTCCGCCTCACGAGACCGGGGGGTCCTCACGAGGGCCCTGCTCGCTGAGTCTTATAGCTGGGCCGCACCGGGCCGTGGACGGGGCCACACGCTGGGCCGCAGGGAGGCAAGTCTGGGTACCCCCGATCCCAGAACACCAACAGTAGCCCTCGGGCCCAAGGCGCGCCCGTCCTGGCTTCGAAGTGAAGGCAAGAGGCGGAGGGCGAAGCAACGCGATCCCCAATCGCCTGCGGGCCAGGCTTGACGTGTGGCGCATGACGGGACGCGGATGCCTACACTTCCCCACGTCGCCTCGGCAACTGCCCAGACTAACAAAAGCCTGGCGTGCACCGCGGAGCCATCATTGCGCGAAGGTGGAGGGGCGCCGGTTGACCCACGATTGCCTATAAGAGGGAGAGGGGGCAGAGTCCCATCCCATCTCTGCCCTCTTGCCCTTTCTCCTCCAATCTTCACTGCAGCCACTGTCTCGCCGAAGCAACCATGGCGCCAGTGAGGAGGTTCACCGCCGAAGAGAAGGGCAAGGCCCCCAAGGAGGGGCTAGAGTTGCCACCGCTCAAGAGGGGGCGCGGCCGCCCCCGCAAGTCCACGGCGGCACCCGCAGCGGTTCCCCATGGGCGGGGACACGCACCGCCGGGGGTCCGCATCGGCTCCGACAACCACGAGGGGAATTCTTACCGCGGGCGCGACTGCGGAAGCCGCGAAGGCCGAGGGGGAAGGCACGCGGCTGTCGCCCGCCCACTCCGCCCGCGGGCCCATTCGGACGCCACGACTCGCGAGTTTGTGGTGTGGATGGAGAGGCCTACGGGCACCTGGATCCGGCTCCCGCACTCCTTCATGGAGGAGCTGCCGGCGAGAGGACCCGTCGGGCTGTGGCTGCAGCCTGACGGTTACTTCAACCGGTCTTCATGGGCGGAGGTAGAGGCCACCCCTTCAGGCTACGTCTACCTGACCTACGGGTGGTATACGCTCGCCCGCGCCTGCGGCTCGACGGGGAGGCACACCCTCCACTTCAAGTATGATGGGGCGACAATGCTCTTCATCAAGATCTTCGGAGCAGACGGTAGGCGCCTAGAATGCTGCCCCGAGGGCAATGTCTGCGACGGCGACGACCGTCGCGGCTGCGGCGCCCCCGGTGGTGAACTTGCCCTTGGCGACGGCCGTGACGCCTCCAGTGGCGGCGACGCCACCTCCGGAGGGAGTTCGGGCGACGACGACCATGATGTGCCGCCACGTCACCGCGCCCCAATCAAGAAGGAGGAGGACTCTGACTAGGCGCCACGGCGCCGGAGCCAGCGTCTGAGGAACCGCAGCCCTCGGGAGGCCGCTCCTTTTATTTTTGCTTCCTGCATCAGAAATCATGAAAGGCCCCGCGGGGGTGTGTAAGAAATCGCGGCAAACTCGCCTTTTATCTTAATGTTTTGTTGCGTTTCTAAGTTGCACTAACGTCCCTTGTTTGAGCTCAAGCCCTTTCCTCCTCCCGATAGCCTAGTGCCCTGCGTCGTCGGTGCCCAGTCCCCAGGTAAGCTTCTGCCGTCGCTGGTATGCCAGGTCGCGATGTCGTGCGCAAGGCCAGGAGGTGAGTGACCCGAGGTCCAGTAAGAGCTCCTGAGGCGCGATGCTCAGGAGGTCCCCCTTGATGCACAAGCAGCTTTCGAACAGGAAAGGATTTTTACCCAAACAAGATCACGGGAACCGAGGCATGGTATCAATAGTAGGGCTCGCGCCTGGCGCGGAGAGGGTGACTTAGCTCTGGGTGCTCACGATCCACGAGGCACTCCTGCGTCGTGAGGGCGTGCTTTCCTGGAGCTTTTGATCATGTGCGTGCCTCCTGTTCTGAAATGAACCAGCACAAGTCCCGCTAGGGGTGTGTGAAGAAATTGATGCCCATCATATTTCTTTATCTTTATCTTTACTAATAATAAAGGATGAAACCTTTCATAGTTCTCCATACGTCATCCTTTTATATTCGTTGATTTTATTGTTAACCATAAAGATTGACGGTTGAGATTTAAAGAGAGGATCGCTAATTCCTACTAAAGGAGAACCGTGGTCATTGGAAAGTGCCCGTGTCGTCAACGCACAAACCACACATACCATGACATCAAAAAAAGATTTTTGCCGGAAGAAAGGAAAGCAGCCTATTAGATAAAAAAAGCAGCATATTTATTCAGGTGTACATACAGGACACCCAAATATTACGTGTGAGAGGTAACTACGTCGTTCGAGTTGAACTAGAATCTCTACCTAATAATAACAGGTTCACTCGTGCCGCTTCATATGTCCGGTTTCATATTTGCAGCTTCGTATCGCATGGGCCATAGTTTTTGTTATTATGGGCCGAAAAAATAATACTCGGGAAGTGACCTCACGGCTTTGCTCTCCCCTGCCTTACGAACAGAGTTGTCTTTTGCTTGTGATTCAAATTAATAGTCCCACACTACTTTTTTACATCAAATCCTACTAACTTATATACGTTCACGAGTTACAAGATCAACAAGCCAACATAAGAAGGATGAGATACGGTTCATCTTTACCCAGAGAGATGAAGAAAGGTGACTGCAGCATTGATGTATTATGCATCAGCAATAGCAAATGGGAGAGGCGCATGGCTCACAAAAAAGGTGATCTGAAGTTACAGAAAAATTGGAGCAAAGAGGAGAGTCGCATGACTGAAATAAGAGCTGATTTGAAGATACACAAAAGGTTGGAGACTTAAAAAAGAGCTGATCTGAAAGCCAATTTGTACAAAGATGGATCATGGATCCTTGCACCACCGGCCACGTAGCCCTAGCCACCAGCAACCCACTTGTGGAGGGGCTCCACCACCACAGCGCCGGGACTCCGCCTCGGCCCCCGTGTGCCGACGAGGCCGCCGCCCTACGACGTGGCTCTGCCAGACACCACCGCCGCAACATCCGGTCCGCTCGGGACGAGGGCGTGCGCGCGAGCCAGGGAGGAAGGCACGGAGAGGAGGCTCGCCGGCGGCGGCCAGGGTCGAGCGCGGATCGGGAGGGTGGCACGTTGGGCACGGTGCTCCTGAGTCCTCACCCCTAGCGGCGCTGCATGGGGTTGCGAGCGGCTAGGGTTAAGGACTAAGGAGGTGGACCAACCGGGCGTTTTAGACCTTGCAGGATGGCTGGCTTCTCCCTCCTTTCTTTTCCTCTATCCCATTTACAGAAAATAGAGAGGAAAGGGAAAAGAGAAGAATATAAATATCCAGTGCGTTTGAAAAATATTAAAATATTTTATGTTGAGCCTAAGATTTGTACATAGCCAAAAGCTTCACCCAAATTGGAAGAGTTGAATTCAAATTCATTTGAATTTAATTTAAATGGATTTCAACTATAGGTATGAGTTAGGAGTGCCCAAAAAAGGCCATATGTTGAACATTCACGGAATGTAGATTGTTTTTTCTTTTTCAATCAGTCCCGTAATATAATAAGTCATCGCTCAAAAAGCAAACACAAATTGATGTGTTGCTCAACTGGCTTGCCCGGGGCTGCTGCCCAGCGTGAGGTTTTCGCTTCAATTCCCCACCAACAAACATATTGTTTTTTTCTACCTATATATTTCTTCTACACACTGACAGGCGGGACCACTTAGGTAGAGAGAGAAAATGAGCTGACAGGGTGCTCTTTGACCAGTCAACTAAGAAAATATGAAGCTCTATGATGTGACAGTGACCGTATAATCACCACAACACGTATATAGTGACTGTATTGGCTGTATTCTTTAGTACAATGATCAAGGTGAGCGTACACAACAAGTTCAATGACCACTAATGCATTTTACTCTAGCTCTGAATGTGAGGGTGCTAAGAACTACTTGTTGTGTTGTGTAGTTCCCTCCATTACATGAAGTAGAATGACAGTAAAGACTCACAATGTGATATCTCACTATCTCTGATTGTCTTGATCTCATGTATCCTTTCTTTTTTCATATAGAAATTCCACTGTTATCAGGGATTTGACACCTAAGGCAGAGTCATCATTTCCTCTCTCAAGGGTCAAGGATGTTGTTCTTGCCCTACAATATTTATAACCATGTATCTAAACTTTGTAGTAGGCTACTTACCGACTATCACCTTGCATAGGATGGAACATGCACTTGGGAAAGGCCCGGCCAGTCGATCACCTTTGTGCATACCTGTCGGTATGTATAAGAATTTATAACAGATCCAATCCTAAGTATATTCTTTGTCCATGTCATGAGAGTGTGATTCAGATTATGCTAATGTGTTGAATTGCTTTAGGTGCAAAAAAGAAAGCTTCAATTGTTGGATGTTTTAAAGATGGTGCTAATCCATGTAAAGTCGAAGGCACGATCATATATAAACTGTTAATGGGTGACCAGAATTCAGTTTTTCACTCATAATCAACCCCCCCCCCCAATCATTAATAATGTCCATGTATTGTTCAACTACCACTGATAAACCAGAACAAGTAACTCCTTTAAATGGTTTCCTAATCTATGTCTCCTTAAGACATGCTTGAGAATTACTAACATATTTGAGGTGCAAAAAACATTTATGCTTGAAGACCTCATTTTAGATATTTATACTACCGGCAAAGTACACCAAAGATAGATTTAGAAGCAGTTGCTTGTCATTTATCATAACTAAATATAAGCTTAACCTCTATATTTCCTCAAATTCTTGAAATATCTTATATTAGAAATTGATCTGTTCAATTTCCATGTGCCAGATGAAGGAGCTACTTTAACTAAATTGAGTGGATAGAATGCAAAGAGACAAGAGTTTGACCCAGTATGATAATGATGCTGAACAAGCCCTCGCAAAGATGGAATTTAAAGAAACTAATTTGGAAGCTGATCGTGAGCTGAAGGTACGTGCATTGTTGTATTTACTTGTCAAGGTCTGTTAACAACAATGATGAAATAGTTTGTTCTTAGAAAATAAATATATTTTGCAGTAATTTGCATTGATTTTATGCCTCTAATTTTTAGAAGATCATCATGGAAGCACCTTATTTTTTCTTCCTACTAAGTAATATTATGATGAAAGGGGATCCATGTTCCTATTGCTTTACGAGGTGCAGTCGCCGGATGAAGGATGCTATGGTGGCTTCTTCACGTCCACACTTCATGCTTCGAAAAGTGATAATCAGTGTAACCTTATTAACAATGTTTATCAGCACTAGATATAAGAAATGGTGCGTCATGGCACACGAAGCAGGTTTTGCGATTTTCATCGCCCGTTGCAACGCACGAGCATTTGTACTAGTTGAAAAAAAAATGCATGCGCCACTGAGCCGCACCCCTCTCCCCGTATTCCCTTGCGAGGCACACCACCCCTCTCTTTGTCGACCTTGATGCTCTACGTCCTCAGGACCCGGCCCTCGAGCGGAGCCCAGCCGCCGCTGGTATGCCAGGTCGCGATGCCGTGGTCAAGGCTAGGGGTGAGGGCTCGAGAGCCAGTAGGAGCTCCTGAGGCGCGATGCTCAGGAGCCCCCCTTTTGACGTGCAAGCGGTCTGCGCAGAAAAGGAGCGGTTCCACTTTGCCGGGGTTGCTAGGAAAGAGGGTCTTGGCCAGCGGCCGTGGCAGGGTGGACTGATTTACTTAGCCCTTGCGAGTTGAACTGCTGCCCGGACAGAACCGGCCCTTCTGAGGTACCAGGGTGTCGACAACATCGCTCGAACGCCCGTCTCCTGAAGTTCCTGCAAATTAGGCAACTACATAGTACGAGGGACGACGCGCGCTCTTTGATCTGCTCATGATCGTTCCGTGAGAAGACGAAGGCACTAAGGATCTAGTGAGGTCACGTGTGTGGGGCCGGCCTGAGAGTCAGAGCTCAGTCTCTTAGATTTATCAGCGCTGCTGGGACGGACACGAGCACATGCGCCATGCCGGTAGCCCCCTCTCATGGGACGCTCAGAAGGAGAACTGGCGACGCGCGATGCCCGCAGAGGTGACCCCAGAAGTGATACATCATCATGCGTAGGGCTATCAGCCACAGCAGCTCATGAGAGCACAACTAGTTCAAGGTACATGAATGAAATGACACAACCACAGGGGCGGACCCTGATAGCTTGAGGATAATGCAACCCGAGGGGCGCCCTCAATTGAACAAACCAAAATAGATCACCTGGTACCGGTGTTGTAGAAGCGTCGAGGTAGCTAAAGAAGCGTGCCGTGGAGGTTGCTCCTAACGATCCAGGCGGCTCTGGAGGCATGGGAGGCTCGGGAGGCCCAGGGGGCTCGCGAGGATCCAGGGCCTCCTGAGACGCGATCGCTGAGCGCCTGGCCTCGTGAGACGCCATAGCACGAGGCGCTAGTATGAGGCGCCCATGTTCAGCAGGCCGAACGACATGTAGACGTAGTTGCAGGGGTAGCCCTCACTCCGGCCGATGCGCGATGGCTAGAAGAGGTCCTGCGGGACGGCCCTGTTGAGGCCCGGGATGTTGACACAGACGCGCAGCTCGCCACCCGCGTCGGGGCGGCAGCTGCACTGGCGGGTCGTGCGGGGTGAAGCTCGCCGCGCATGGCCCTTGCCTCCTGAAGCTCCTCGATCGCCTTGACGATGAACTCTCGCGCACCTGGCGACTCGCGCCGTGCGCCTTGCTCACGGGGGCGCGCCTCAAAGCACACCTCCAAGTGTTGCCCGAGCAGCTCCCTCGTCGCCCTAGTCAGGTCAGAGGTTCTCCAGACAGGAGCCCCCAAGCCCGTCCTGAGGGAGGCACCGGGTGTGCCTTCCTATGCGGGAGGAAGAGGCGCCCCAACAGCAGGTGCGGGGCCTGAAGTACTGTCGGCAGGTGCGCCAGCCCCTTGACGACTCTTGAGGAGGAGCTGCTTCTTCTTCTTGGGTGTGGTCTCAGGAGGCAGGATGGCGCCCTCATCGTCTGGGTTGTCAGCCGCTGCGGCTTGGTAGGCGCGCTCGAGGGAGCAGACCGCATCCTTTTCATCGCAGGCGACCATGATGATACCGCCATTCCCTGGCATCTTGAGGACATTGTAGCCATGGTGAGTTGCCGCCATGAACTTGGCGAGGGCCGGATATCCAAGGATGGCGTTGTACGGGAGGCCGATGTGAGTGACGTCGAAGTCGATGAGCTCGATGTGGTAGTTGTTGTGATTGTTGAAGGTGACTGGGAGGCGTATCTGTCCCAGGGGGTGGTGGAGCCGTCGGTCACCCCTAAGAAAGGCTTGGTTGGAAGAAGCTGATCATAGGGCACTTGGAGTGTCTCAAACATCTCGACAGAGAGAACATTGGGCACCGCGCCACCGTCAATGAGGGTCTTGGTGACTAGGACGTTGCTGATGGTGGGCATGCAGAGCATGGGAAGCGCGCCTCCGGCAGCCGAGCACTGGAGGTGATCCTTGGAGTCGAAAGTAATGGCATACTGCGATCACTTGAGGGGACGCGCGGCCTCGAGCCTCGAAAGGGCTGCGTTCACCTCACAAGCGAACTGCTTGAAGATGCGTTGTGAGGTAGGGCCTGCGCACCACCCAGGATGCAGGCGATAGCACAAGGCTCTTGGAAGCCCCCAGCCCCATCGTCCTGCCGGTTGTCGTCGTTCCTCCTTGGCGGCGGCGGAAGCAGAGGGAGGCCAGCATTGCCCTGAGGATGGGCCTCGCGAGGCTGATCACGCCAGAACCTGTCGCGAGGCTTGTCGCGCCAGCGGTCCTCATGAGGCTGATCGTGCCAGTCCTGACGGGGGTCGCGGTTGTCCCAGCGGCCTCCACCATGGCCTCCTCCACGGCCGTAGCCCCGGCGCTCGGGGCGGCGACCAAGGCGCCCATCGCGGAGGGCCCTAAGATCTTGGCAGTCGTTGGTGTTGTGGCTGTGTACGTTGTAAACGATGCAGAACGGGCGGTTGCCCCTGGGGGGTTCGTCGTGGTCACGACCGCGCTTCATCTCAGGTTCAGCCACAAGTACGACGTTAGCTGCGGGAGAAGCGAAGCAGCGTGGAACACCGCAGCCCACATGCGCCGTCTAGGCAACGCGAGCAGCCCGGTGCTCGGCGCGAACTCGGCGGACATCACCCATGGAAGTGACGAAGCAGAGACGAAGCGAAGTGGAAGGGAGTTTCGACACGCCCCTACCTGGCGCGCCAAATGTCGGAATCGGGGCTCCGCGGACCCAACAAGGTTCAAACTCTGGGGCGTGTGCGAAGATCTTGCCTAGCCGTAGCCTCATGCTCGTCACTCCATGGCTTGGCCTCGTTGAGTTCGCGTGAATGGGGAAAGGAAGAACACGACAGTTTACCCAGGTTAGGGCCACCTTGCGGTGTAAGACCCTACTCCTGCTTTGTGGTGGATTGGCCTCACGAGGAGGTTGTGGATGAACTAGTACAATGGGTGAGGAACCTCGCTAGGGCTCAGGGGATGAGAATGAGTCGATCCTCGATCCTCCTTCTCTACGGTGGAGGCTAGCCTATATTTATAGTGGCCTTGGTCCCCTTCCCTCACAGCTTAGGCGGGAAGGGATTCCACAACGGCCAATTTGGAAGGGGACAAGAGGTACATCTTATCCTGATGAAAGGTGGTCTTCGCCTGCAAAGCTTCTGGCCATGATGCGGTGGTGGGCTCGGTGATGACATCCGTCCTGCCGAGCTCATGGTCTTGGTCTTGTAGCACCGGAATTGAAACCTTTTGGGGATCCCTCGGGAACCTGCGCTGGTCCTTGCCTCCTTAACACCAAAGAGGAAACTGTCCTCCTCTGCGCCCGCTGGCGCCCGCCTGGCCTTGGTCGTCATGGCTCACATCACTGCGAGCCTCGTGAGGCGGGGTACCTGCATAGAAATCTCCGCTCCTCGGGAGGGAGGCTCGGGGAGCTGCCCCTGGGAGGTCTTGGCATCGTCCACCTCGCGAGACCGGGGGGTCCTCGTGAGGGCCTTGCTCACCGAGTCTTGTAGCTGGGCCGCACCGGGCCATGGACGGGGCCACGTGCTGGGCCGCAGGCAAACAAGTCTGGGTACCCCCGGTCCCAGAACGCCGACAATAACTTCTCATGAACAAGTAACAATTCATCACAACATTGAACTATAAATCATAAACCTTATTGAAAACCAACAAACTATGTTCTCAGTCAATTTTGCAACTACAATTCATCATCTTTTTAGGAAGGGTCACGTATCGGAGCCTTTTGGCAAGTCCACATACTCAACCATCATTTAACCTTCTATGATTGCTAACACTCACAACATACCCATGAACAAAAAGTTTCAATCGGACACAAAGAAAGATAGGGGCTTATAGTTTTGCCTCCCAATGTATTCACCTGAAGGGTGATGTCAACAATAATAACTCATGCTCACTCATATCCAACTGGATATATGTGCCTAGATCTTTCCTCACCACATGATGCTTGCAAAAAGAGAAAATAAAAAGGAATAGGGAAGAATACTTTGACTCTTGCATAAAAGTAAATACATAAAAGTAAAAGATAGGCCCTTCGCAGAGGGAAGCAGATGTTGCCATGCGCTTTTTGTTTGTATGCCAAATCCCTTAATGCAAAAGAACGTCACGTTGTATTGCCCCTTATGATAGCAACCTTTATTATGCAGTCCGTCGCTTTTATTATTTTGCCATCACAAGTTCGTACAACGCTCAATTTTCTCTTATAATAAATGATCCAACACATTTAGAAGCAATTTTTATTGCCTTATTGCACCGATGACAACTTACTTGAAGGATCTTACTCGATCCATAGGTAGGTATGGTGGACTCTCAAAATAAGATTTTGGGTTTAAGGGTTTTTGGATGCACAAGTAGTATCTCAACTTAGTGCAGAGTTTTTGGCTAGCAAAGATATTGAGCAAGCACCACATGTTGAAGGATCTATGACAATATAACTTCTATGTGAATATGAACAAACATAAATCATTACATTGTCTTCCTTGTCCAACGTCAACAATTTTGGCATATAATATTTAATGGGGGCTCACAATCATAAAAGATGTCCAAGATAGTATATTCGCATGTGAATCTTCTCTTGCCTTATTAATTCTTTCATGAATTGCATTATTGACCAATGCTATGTTTGTCAATCTCCAATAAATTTTACCACTTATACTTTTCCTTATGTGATGTCATTACTTACCATAAGATTAGCATATGATCTTTTTCATTTATTTTCCTTTCTTTTTATTGAAAAATAAGAGTAAAGAAACATAACTCAAACTACTCTTTATTATATATCTCGCACATGATTACATAGATAGATAGATCACTAAGCAAGCACTCGAAAATAGATCGAACTAAACTTTTATTCAACTAAATCATAGGACAACTAAAGATCAAACTAAAATAGATAAAGGCAAAGATAGTGGTGGTGATACGATACCGTAGCACCTCCCCCAAGCTTGGCACAAGCCAAGGGGAGTTCCCATACCATGAACTCAAGTATCCTTTGTTAGGGAAGATGATGATGGTGGTGGTGATGAAGTAGCATCACACTTCAGGCTCAGGAGGTACTCCAATCTACGAATGATGCTCCGGAGGGCGATGACATGCTCTTGCAACAGAATATTTTCACGAGTGAGATATTTATTTTGCACACGAACCGTTTCAATGGTCCTAAAAGCTTCAATTTCAGTAGGGGTAGGATGATCGTAGTATGGTTGAAGGATGTCTTCTTCTTCTGCTGCTGGAACGGCCTGCCCTACTTCTAGAGCTTGACATCCCACGACCTTCTTGACCTTATCACCCTTTATGGTTTCCTATGGTTCCTCTCGCTTTAGTTCTATCTTCATCAACCAAGCATCCCCTTCTACTTTGTTGGAGGAGGGAGAAGACATGACGCATGGCTTGACAGATCTAACAGAAAACAACACGAAAGAAGAACAGAAGATTTCTCCGTGATATGGTGGACAATACGTTCGGGGGGTATATAAAGATTTTTTTATCTTGGGAAACAAGCAAACGAGAGGAAAACGGAGTCGGGAAGGTTCCCAAGGTGGGCACAACCCACCTGGGTGCGCCAGGCAAGGCAGGCGCGCCCTGGTGCCTTGTGCCCTCCTCGGTTGCCTTCCTGGTTGTTTCTTATTTTCCTAATTTTTGTAATATTCTAAAACTGACAAAAACTATTTTTGCGGATTTTTCGGAGTCCGTTTACTTACCGTATCATGTACCTCCTCTTTTTCAGGATTCTGGAGTGTTCCGGAAGGTTTCTTTTATGTGTTCTTCCAATGTCATGGTTTGAATAATATTGCTTTCAACATTAATAGGTGTACCTGAGATATAGTGTTTAATTCTTTGCCCATTGACCACCTTCAGGTTAGTACCTTCGGCATTATTAATCTTGATAGCTCCAGAGCGATAAACCTCCTCGATAATATATGATCCTTCCCATTTAGAGAGAAGTTTTCCTGCAAAGAATCTAAAACAGGAGTTGTACAAAAGAACATATTCTCCAACTTTGAATTCCCGCTTTTGGATTCTTTTGTTATGCCATCTTTTAACTTTTTCTTTAAATAATTTGGCATTTTCATAAGCTTGGGTTCTCCATTCATCTAATGAGCTAATATCAAATAACCTCTTTTCACTAGCAAGTTTGAAATCATAGTTGAGTTCTTTAATTGCCCAATAAGCTTTATGTTCTAACTCTAGAGGCAAATGACAAGATTTTCCATAAACCTTTTTATAGGGAGATATACCCATAGGATTTTTATATGCTGTTCTGTATGCCCAAAGTGCATCATCCAATTTCTTAGACCAATTCTTTCGTGACCTATTAAAAGTTTTTTGTAATATTAGTTTTATTTCTCTATTGCTAAGTTCAACTTGACCACTAGATTGAGGATGATAGGGTAATGCAATTCTATGGTTAACATCATATTTAGCAAGCATTTTACGGAAAGCACCATGGATAAAGTGTGAACCACCATCAGCCATTAAATATCTAGGGACTCCAAACCTAGGGAAAATGACTTCTTTAAGCATTTTAATGGAAGTGTTATGATCAGCACTACTATTTGGAATAGCTTCTACCCACTTAGTAACATAATCAACAGCAACCAAAATATGTGTGTACCCATTAGAGGAAGGAAAAGGTCCCATATAATACAAACCCCAAACATCAAATGGTTCAACAGCAAGTGAATAATTCATAGGCATTTCTTGACGCTTACCGATATTACCAATTCTTTGACATTCATCACAAGATAAAACAAACTTACGGGCATCCTTGAAGAGAGTAGGTCAATAAAAACCAGATTGCAATACCTTATGAGCAGTTCTATCTCCCGCATGATGCCCTTCATAAGCTTCAGAGTGACATTTCCGTAGGATTTGTTCTTGTTCATGCTCAGGTACATAATGTCTAATAATACCATCTACTCCTTCTTTATAAAGATGTGGGTCATCCCAAAAGTAATGTCTTAAATCATAAAAGAATTTTTTCTTTTGTTGGTATGTGAAACTAGGTGGTATGTATTTAGCAACAATATAATTAGCATAGTCAGCATACCAAGGAGTATTATGAGAAACATTTATTGCAGCTAGTTGTTCATCAAAAAAGCTATCATCAATAGGTAGTGGGCCATCAAGAATATTCTCTAACCTAGATAAGTTATCAGCTACGGGGTTCTCAGCTCCTTTTCTATCAGTAATATGTAAATCAAATTCTTGTAGCAAAAGAACCCACCTAATGAGTCTAGGTTTAGCATCTTTCTTTTCCATAAGATATTTAATAGCAGCATGATCAGTGTGAACAATTACTTTGGAATCAACAATATAAGATCTGAATTTGTCACAAGCAAACACGACTGCTAAAAATTCTTTTTTAGTAGTAGCATAATTTCTTTGGGCACTGTCTAGAGTTTTGCTAATGAATAACATTTAATTTCTTATCAACTCTTTGTCCTAGAACAGCGCCAACTGCATAATCACTAGCATCGCACATAATTTCAAAAGGCAAGTTCCAATAAGGTGGTTGAACGATAGGTGCAAAAGTTAAGGCTTTCTTAAGTGTTTCAAAGGCTTCTTCACAATCATCATAAAAAACAAATGGGGCATCCTTTTGTAAAAGATTTGTAAGAGGCCTAGAAATTTTAGAGAAGTCTTTAATAAACCTCCTATAGAAACCAGCATGACCAAGGAAACTACGAATACCTTTAATATCTTTAGGACATGGCATTTTCTCAATTGCATCAACTTTAGCTTTATCCACCTCAATACCTCGTTCGGAAATTTTATGCCCTAGGACAATACCTTCATTAACCATAAAGTGGCACTTCTCCCAATTCAAGACAAGATTTTTTTGCTCACATCTCTGCAAAACTCGATCAAGGTTGCTCAAGCAATCATCAAAAGAAGTTCCATAAACAGAAAAATCATCCATGAAAACCTCAACAATCTTTTCACAAAAATCATAGAATATAGCGATCATACATCTTTGAAAGGTTGCAGGTGCATTGCATAAACCAAAAGGCATACGTCTATAAGCATAAGTTCCAAATGGGCAAGTAAAGGTGGTTTTCTCTTGATCAGGTTGTGAAAAAGGTATTTGAGAAAAACCAGAATATCCATCCAGAAAACAAAAGTGTGTGTGCTTAGATAATCTTTCCAACATTTGATCAATAAAAGGCAGAGGGTAATGATCTTTTCTAGTTGCTTTATTTAATTTTCTAAAATCAATTACCATTCTATAACCAGTAACAATTCTTTGTGGAATAAGTTCATTTTTATCATTAGAAAGAACAGTAATACCTCCCTTCTTAGGGACACAATGAACAGGACTTACCCATCTACTATCAGCTATGTGATAGATTATACCTGCTTCCAGAAGCTTTAATATTTCAGTTATTACCACTTCTTTCATCTTAGGATTAAAACGTCATTGATGATCAACAACGGGTTTAGCATCAGGTTCCATATTAATCTTGTGCTGACAGAGAGTGGGACTAATGCCGTTAAGATCATCAAGAGTATATCCAATGGCTGCACGATGCTTCTTCAGATTTTTCAATAATCTTTCTTCTTCATGTTCTGAAAAGTTAGCACTAATAATAACAGGATATATCTTTTTCTCATCGAGATAATCATATTTCAAAGTGTCAGGCAATTGTTTTAATTCAAACACAGGATCACCTTTAGGTGGAGGAGGACCTCCTCGAGTTTCAATAGGCAAGTTGTGTTTGAGCAGAGGTCGTTGTTCAAAGAAAAATTTATCTATTTCACTTCTTTCATGCATATGCATATCATTTTCATGGTCTAGCAAATATTGTTCTAGTGGATCAGTAGGAGGCATGGCAATAGAAGCAAGACCAATTATTTCATCCTTACTAGGTAATTCCTTCTTATGTGGTTGTCTACTAAACTTGGAGAAATTATACTCATGAGACTCATCACCAAAGCTAACACCGACAATTTGTTTTTCACAATCTATTTTAGCATTCACGGTGTTTAAGAAAGGTCTACCAAAGATAATGGGACAAAAATCATCTTGTGGGAACCAAGAACTAGAAAATTAGCAGGGTATTTTATTTTCCCACACAAGACTTCAACATCTCTAACAATCCCAAGTGGTGTGATGGTGTCTCTATTAGAAAGTTTAATAGTAACATCTATGTCTTCTATTTCAGCGGGTGCTATGTCATTCATGATTTCTTGGTATAAGGTAATAGGAATAGCACTCATGCTAGCACCTAAGTCACATAAACCATGATAACAATGATCTCCTATTTTAACTGAGACAACAGGCATGCCAACAACAGGTCTATGTTTATCTTTTTCATCGGGTTTGGCAATTCTAGCAGCTTCATCGCAGAAGTAAATAACATGCCCATCAATATTTTCTACCAGGAGATCTTTAACCATAGCAACACTAGGTTCTTCTTTAATTTGTTCAGCAGGTTTAGGTGCTTTAATATTACTTTTGTGAACTACAGTTGAAACATTAGCATGTTCCTTTATCCTAACAGGGAAAGGTGGTTTTCAATATAAGCAGTAGGCACAACTGGATCAACATTGTAAATAATAGTTTCATCTTTAACTATGACCAATTCTTTAATTTCTTCTTTAATAGGGGATGATATTTAAACAATTTCTCCTAAGGGAGATCAACATGAGTAGCAAAAGATTCACAAAAAGAGGCTACTATCTCAGAGTCAAGTCCATATTTAGTGCTAAACTTGTGAAAAGTATCGGTATTCATAAAAGATTTAACACAATCAAATTCAAGCTTAATACCTGACTCTTTACCTTCGTCGAGTTCCCAATCTTCATAGTTGCATTTAATTCTTTATAAAAGGTCCCACCTGAATTCAATAGTCTTCTTCATAAAAGAACTAGTACAAGAAGTATCGAGCATGGATTGATCATCACGAGAAAGCCGAGCATAAAAGTTCTGAATAATAATTTCTCTTGAGAGCTCATGATTGGGGCATGAATATAACATTGACTTAAGCCTCCCCCAAGCTAGAGCGATACTTTCTCCTTCACGAGGCCAAAAATTATATATATAATTCCGATCACGATGAACTAGATGCATAGGATAAATTTTTTCATGAAATTCCAATTTCAATCGATTCCAGTTCCAAGATCCAATATCATCGCATAGCCTATACCATCTCAATGTTTTTTCCTTCAAAGATAAAGGGAAAACCTTCTTCTTAGCCTCATCTCCGGAAAAACCTGCAAGCTTAAATAATCCACAAATTTCATCCACATATATCAAGTGCATATCATGATGTTCAATTCCATCTCCTGCATAAGGATTAGCTAGCAGTTGTTCTATCATACCCAAAGGAATTTCATAACCAATATTTTCAGTAGGTGCAGTAGGTTAAGGGGCAACTAATTGTGCTTCCGGTCGAGGTGAAGATACCCCGAACAAACCCCTCAAAGGATGGTTCTCCATAGTAACAAGTGACAATAAATTTCAGCCCGTAGTAATAATTTTTCCTTACCAATTTCCACTTACCAAGAGCGCTTCACTCACCGGCAACAGCGCCAAAAAAGAGTCTTGATGACCCACAAGTATAGGGGATCAATCGTAGTCCTTTCGATAAGTAAGAGTGTCGAACCCAACGAGAAGCAGAAGGAAATGACAAGTGGTTTTCAGCAAGGTATTTTCTGCAAGCACTGAAATAGTCGGTAACAAGTAGTTTGATAGCAAGATAATTTGTAATGGACAAGTAACGGTAACGGTAAATAAAGTGTAGCAAGGTAGCCCAATCCTTTTGTGGCAAAGGACAGGCCAAAATGGTCTCTTATGATAAGCAAAGCGTTCTTGAGGGTACAGGGAATTTCACCATGTCACTTTCATCATGTTGGTTTGATTCGTGTTCGCTACTTTGATAATTTGATATGTGGGTGGACCGGTTCTTAGGTGCTGTTCTTACTTGAACAAACCTCCTACTTATGATTAACCCCCTCGCAAGCATCCGCAACTACGAGAAAAGTATTAAGATAAAATCTAACCATAGCATTAAACTTTTGGATCCAAATTGGTGCCTTATGAAGTAGCGCATAAACTAGGGTTTAAGCTTGTGTCACTCTAGCAACCCATCATCTAATAACTACTCCACAATGCATTCCCTTAGGCCCAAATATGGTGAAGTGACATGTAGTCGACGTTCACATGACACCACTAAGGGAATCACAACATACATATCATCAAAATATCAAACACATATCAAGTTCACATGATTAAAAACAACATGACTTCTCCCGTGACCTCAAGAACAAAAGTAACTACTCACAAATGATAAACATGCTCAAGATCATAGGGGTATTAAATAGCTTAATGGATCTGAACATATAATCTTCCACCAAATAAACCATATAGTAATCAACTACATGATGTAATCAACACTACTAGTCACCCACAGGTACCAATCTGAGGTTCCGGTACAAAGATTGAACACAAGAGATGAACTAGGGTTTGAGAGGAGATAGTGCTGTTGAAGATGTTGATGGAGATTGCCCTCCCAAAGATGAGAGGGTTGCTGGTGATGACGATGGCTTCGATTTCCCCCTCCGGGAGGGATGTTCCCCCGGCGAAATCGCTCCACTAGAGGGCAAAAGTGCTCCTGCCCAAGTTCCGCCTCAAGACGGCGGCGCTTCATCCCAAAAGTCCCTTCCTGATTTTTTCTATGTCAAAATGACCTATATACCAGAAGATGGGCACGGGAGGTGGGCTGGGCTGAGCACAACCCACCAGGGCGCGCCTGGGGGGCCTGGCGTGCCCTGGTGTCTTGTACTCACCAGGTGACCCCCCTCTGGTAGTTATTTGCTCCAGTATTTTTTATATATTCCAAAATAATTCCCCGTAAATTTTCAGCTCATTTGGAGATGTGCAGAATAGGTAACTCTGTCATAGCTTTTTTAGTCCCAGAATTCCAGCTGCCGGCATTCCCCCTCTTTGTGTAAACCTTGCATATTATGACAGAAAAGGCATTAGAATTACTCCATAAAGCATTATTTGGATAAAAACATTATAAGTAACAGTAGGAAAACATGATGCAAAATGGACGTATCAGGCCTTCGGTAAGACCATGGTGCATTGGCCGAAGATCAAGCCAGCCGAAATGGCCACCGGACCCCCGCCCGCTGGGGAGGAGCATAGGCGCCTCGAGCAGTATTTTCCCATCGTGATGGATGGTGCTCAGGCGATAGAGGCCCAGTGCTCGAAAGATGTAACTTATGAATGAATTTGTGTTCTATTGTCCGAAGAAGTTGGAACTTTTGTGCTTTATAATGCGACTGGTTGGCTTTTTATATAATGCCTTATTTGTTTATTTTGACTCCTGTGCGGCTGTTTTAAACTGAAAGTTACTAGTCATCGGCTTCAGCCCCCTTGTAGATACTACAAGGGGTGCTTTCTCTGTAACACTTTGACCCTTAGCTGACGTGTCGGTGCCCGGAGGCTGTAGTGTTTAGGGAAAACGAGGCAATCGGACTATGCGGCTTTAGTGCTTTCACTTAGTGACTAGCCCCAGTTTGTGTGATGTTTGGGTGTGCTGAGGTTGATGCCATTATCACTTGGTTTCTATGACAGCAAACCCTTCGTTTGATACGGAATAACCTCCATCGATTTTTAGTTTAACACTTGTCATTGGATCGCCGACCGGTTCTCGCTTATTATGACGACCAATTTTCGGCTTTCTCCATTGAGGTACTTAACCAGGCGAAGTAGAAGTACAATCGTAGTGGTTCTCCCTTTACCCTCCTAGCCGAACAGTGTGGAACGTAAGAGGGCAAACACAGGAGCCGGGCAACCCAACTATTGGCCAAAGACATAATTCGGAACCGATTCATATAATGCAATATCCAAGACGCTGAGCACATGAACTGAACACAATGCTGGAATGATGTTTGGGGCAGGATTTATAGCCGAGCCCCCAGTCTAGTAGCCGACTACATCTAAAAAAGCACGTATCAAACCAGCTTTATTTCGACAGGAAAATCGAAAAGAAGTATGCGACACAAATGACTACAATATGACCGTAAAAATGGTCTTTATCTCCTTGGAATTTGTGACGTCCAACCGTACAATTCGAACTGTGGAAGCAACTATTATAGATACTTTGAAAATAAACTTACCAGAGGAAAGGTTTACACAGGGCCTCCATGAGTTGCTTGACATTCCTACTGTGCCCTGTTGCACGTCTGTGCCTTTGCTCTTTGTGAAGTTTTCGTAGGCGGAGGAGATAGTGGTCGGCGGGCGGGGCCCTTGAGAGAGAGTCTTGAGAAGTTGCCGCAGGATACCAGCTTGACGATGGTCAGGCCCTAGATGGTGCCTGTTGGTGATGTTTAATCCGAGAACATCTGTGGCCATGGCTCAGTCGAACCGAGCACTTTGACTCTTGTACTGCTTGCCCCCACAACTGCCCATGGAATTTTGAGTGTGAAATTGTGCACGCGAGGTATGTATTTCGCGGCTGGGGATGCCATGTTGTGGGGCGCGTATCCCTATTTAGGATGAGCCCGAGAAGACCCCGGGACCGGGGCTGGAGCTCAGGCTCGTTTGCGTATGTCCGACGCCTTGATGGTAAACTGGGCTTCCGACGCCTCTTTGGCGGCCTGGACTTCGGCTGCCAGAGCCGCTGTGTGCTCCTCGGTTTGAAGTGAGCGCTCGGTGTTACCGTTAACGGTAATGACCCCCGTAGGCCCTGGCATCTTCAGCTTCAGATATGCGTGGTGAGGGACGGCGTTGAAGTGAGTGAACACTATTCATCCGAGGAGTGCGTGATAGCCATTGCGGAAAGGAACAATACAAGATCAAATCCTCGCTTCAGAAGTTGTCGGGCGAGCCGAAGATTACTTCCAGGGTGACGGTTCCCAAGCAACATGCCTCGACGCCTTGGATTACTCCTTTAAAGGTAGTGTTACTGGGTTTGATCCTTGACGGGTCGATTCCCATCTTCCTCACTATATCCGAGTACATCAGATTCAGGCTGCTACCTTCGTCCATAAGGACTCTACTGAGGTGGTATCCATCCACGATGGGGTCGAGCACCAGAGCCATCATTCCTCCATGACGGATACTGGTCGGATGGTCTCTCCGGTCAAAAGTGATCGGGCAAGCCGACCATGGCTTGTATTTCGGAGCCACCGGCTCTATGGCGTAGATGTCCCGAAGGGCATACTTCCACTCCTTCTTGGGTATATGCGTGGCATAAATCATGTTCACGGTTTTTACCTCCGGATGGAACTGCTTTTAGCCTCCATTGTTCGGCCCGCGAGGTTTGTCGTCGTCCTCGCTGCGGGGACCCTTGCCTTGTTCCTCAGCTGTAAGCTTGCCGACCTGTTTGATTACCCATTAGTTATGGTTGGTGTGGTTAGCAGGCTTGTCCTGGGTGCCGTGGATCTGACAGGGCCTATCCAGGATTTTGTCCAGCACAGTCGGGCCGTTCCGGTTCCCTTTAGAGGGCTTATTCCGCGGTCTAGATTTTGAGTTGCCGAACCCTACATTTACTGCTGCGTCATTGGCTTCACTGTTGTTGTGCCGATGCTTGTTATTCTTGTTGCGCCGAGGTTTCCCTTTCCTGTCTCAGACCTCTGAGGTGCCGGGGTCGTCCGGGTGGTTGCTTATACGAGCTGGCTAGCTGTCTTCATCGCAAAAGCGGGTCATAAGTGAGGGCCGACATTGTTCTCGGCTTATCTTGGCCGAGCTGGCGAGCGAGCCATTCTTCCCGAATGTTGTGCTTGAATGCGGCTATTGCCTCAGCATCCAGATAGTGGACGATCTAGTTTTTCTTATTCAAGAACCGATTCCAAAATTGTCGGGCTGACTCCCCAGGTTGTTGAACAACGTGGCTCAAGTCATCGGCATCTGATGGCTGAACATAGGTGCCTTGAAAGCTAGGTCGAAAGGTGTCCTCAAGCTCTTCCCAGCTCCCAATGGAGTTTTCGGGGAGGCTATTCAACCAGTGCCTTGCCGGTCCTTTAAGCTTTAGTGGCAGATATTTAATGGCATGGAGGTCATCTCCTCGGGCCATATGAATGTGGAGAAGGAACTCTTCGATCCACACAGCTGGGTCGGTTGTCCCGTCATACTGCTCTATGTTTACGGGTTTAAACCCTTCAGGGAAGTGGTGTTGCATCACCTCGTCTGTGAAACACGTCGGGTGTGCGGCGCCTCTGACCTGGGCCACATCATGCCGGAGATCGGTTGTCATCCGAGCACGATGCTGCTCCCGGGCTCTATCGTTCCTGTCATGCCAGGCTTGGTATTCGTCCCGTCCAGTGGGCGTATGTCCCCTAGATCCATAAATGGACCTGGTCTGTGCCGTTCTGGCGTTTAAGTCGTGCCGCAGATCATATGGATCTTCTGGCTGTATTGGCTCCTTGCCCGACCGACGAGGGAGCATAGGAGGGTTTTGAGCTTCTCCAGCCGTCCTGTCCCGTCCTCGAGGGGGGCGGTTGGGCTGGTTTTCCTGAGTGTGTCTGGGGGGTATAGGCTCAGGGGCCTCGTCGTCGAATTGCGGCAGCAAACGCCACTTTGTGTAGCTTTTGTGTTGATCCTGCCGCTGATTGTCGAAGCCCTCTTTGGCTGCTAAGACCATCGTCCACATATCATTAAGGGTATTATGTTCGGCTTTTAGCTGCTCCTGCTTCTTCTTCAGGCTTCGGGCGGTGGCTATAAGTTGCCGCTTGAACCGTTCCTGATCCAGAGCGTCCTCGGGGGCTATGAAGTCCTCGGGGCCAAGGCTGTCCTCCTCTTCGGAAGGAGGGAGGTAGTTGCTATCCTCGGAATCATTGAGGTCCTCGGAATTATCGTGGTCCTCATGCCCTTCAAAAGCACCGCCATGCTAAACGGGGGCGGCGTGGTTGTCGAGCTCCTTCATGTTGTCCAGAGTATCGTTGTCTCCGGTGCTGTTTGTGCCCGTGTTGCTTTCCTTACTTTTCTGCCCCCGGGATCGCCTTCGCTGGTGCCGACGTTTAGGCGGCTCCTCACCAGGTTTATCGCCATCCTTTCTGGGGGTGCCATTGCCCTTATTTCAGGGGGTGTCCACCATGTAGACATCATAGGTGGAGGTGGTCGTCCACCTTCCAGTGGTGGGAGTAGCAAGGGAGGGAGCAGCATAGGCCGCGGCGTCGACATCTTCATCCATGTCGTCAGCCTCCTCGGAGGCATAGTCCAGCATGTCGGTTAGGTCCTCGACAGTGGCTACTAAGTGGGTGGTGGGTGGGATGTAAAATTCCCCGCGGTTGGCCTCAAGTCCAATCCGATCATAGATAGAGGGCGGGCCATCCGCGATTCTCACCATCTGGATCCGATCTAACGTCTCGCTGAACAACGAGAGGTCAGCCAGATTCATACTCTAACGTCTTTTGGAGTTAATCTCCGGCATGACTGCATAGGGGATGCGTTCGGCCAAGGTTGACCCCTGGTCCTTGGACGCTAAGATCGGATCCGAGCTCGAAGCCCGATCCGAGATAAAGGTCATCCTGGAGATGGGATCGGGGAGGAAGTCCGAAGTTGAGGCTTCGGGATTACTGGGCCCCTTGGGTAAAGCCGAGAACCCAGTGAAGATCAGATCGCCCCGAGCATGGGTGATATACTCCACGTTGCCGAACCTGATTTCCTGCTCGGAGGCGAAACTGTCAACCTGATGAAGATGACCGGTCGGGTTCGCGTGCAGAACGCCGCCGCCGAACGCGAAGAGCTGGCTGGGCACGAAGACGTCCCCGGAGCGGATGCCATCGCCGATGATTAAACGAGCCATCGATCTTTCGACGATCCTACAGCGGAATTCTCAATGAAAGGACCAATGTCGGTGTCAAAACCGGCAGATCTCGGGTAGGGGGGCCCGAGCTGTGGATCTTAGATCAATGGGTAACAGGGAACATAGAGACAGTGTTTACCCAGGTTCGGGCCCTCTCAAAGAGGTAAAACCCTACGTCCTACTTGATTGTATTGATGTGTTGGTGTGACAATTACAGAGTTGATCTACCTCGAGATCGGATGAACTAAACCCTAGGTGGGTATGGTGATAATGGTTCTCCCCCATTTATGGACTAAACCCTCTGGTTTATATAGACACCAGGGGTCCCTAGGGTTACACATGGTCGGTTGCCATCAGGGATGAACATTCCTGTTACACTATCAAGACTTAGAGGATACGTCAAGTCTTCGGAGGTTTCCTTCCAGAGCAAGGGATTGTTTGTAGTCCGGCTTTCCTTCGATGAATCAAGAGCGACCCACCAGTCCGGCCCATGAGAGATAGGTCGGCAGCCCGAGGACCCCTTAGTCTAGGACACCCTCAATAGGCGGCGGAGGTTGTGGTGGAAAAATAGAAAAGGCAGTGATGGAGAATGGATGGGACGAACGTGGCCAAATGAATAAGGCCCGTTCGAGTAGTGCGTGGACCCACGCGGCGAGTGCTGTCGCGGGGAAAACGTGAGCGTCTGGTATGGGCAGGTTAAATGACGGGCACAAGACAATGGCAGGTCATCTTACTCGAGGTGACTCGCCGTCAGGGCTATGTGTTGGCCATACGAAGATGTAATATGGCTCGCCTACAACGCGGAGCTACTAGGCCGTCCCAATATTATAGTTGCATGTGATTATTTTTGTTTCAAATCGGTTTTTTCAATGTTTTAAATTGGTTTCTTCGGTTTTTCTACATTTCTTCGGGTTTTCCTTTCTTTTTCTTCTATTTTCCTTTTTTCTTTTTCCTTGGGGTTTTGGTTTTGTTAACACATCTCTAATTTTTTGTTATACACATTGTACATTTTTCGTATACGTCAGGAATATTATTTATACACAATTAACACTTATATATATATTATTAACATTATTTTCCAATTTATATTTTATGTCTATTTTCTCATACACATGTAAAATTTTGGTATACATATAAAACATTTTTATACATGTTTTACATTTTTTCAAATACATGATTAATTTTTTTAGTACACATTGAGACATTTTTCGAATGATACAAAATATTTTTTGAAACTATGCGAACATTTTTTACATTTTAGAAACATTTTTTACAAAATGCCAAAAATATGTTTTGAAAAAGCATGAACATTTCTAAAAAAATAACGCACAATCTTTAGAATTATGGGAACATATATTTTTGCAATGTATACGATTTTCAGAATATTTTTTGAAATGCGTGAACATTTTTAAATAGTGCAACATTTAAAATGCTATCCGCATTTTGTTGAATTTACAATAACAAAAAAAATACACTATGTTGACATTTTGAAATTGGCAGTTTTTTTAAATATAAGTTGTGGAACATTTAGAGATAAAAATTGAAAATATGAGCAAAAGAAAAACGAACTAACCTTCATGGTGCTAATTAGGACAGTCCAATTGGGCACTTGCTATAGGCAGTGGTTGCTCGGTCTTGCGCAAGGTGATGTATAGCCATGCCACTGACTCACTCTCACTCGCTCCTCTAAAAAAGACTCATTCCTACTCACGATATTTGTTTATGTCATCTCTAGGATGAATTTAGGGTTAACATTGGGTGGTATAGCCCGAGTTTTCACATTAGATGTTGAGAGGAAGGTTTTGTGCCTTAGGCCAAAAATGGATGTCGTGTGGTCGTGACGGACCGGAGGTGTCGACACGCAAAGTAGTGTTGAATGGTACTAACGATGTTGGCCATTGTATTGGCCTAGATGGAGGTTCATCACTATGTGAGGTGCGGGACATGAGGGATGGTGATCTCAAAATAGTTGGCGTGATGGTGTTCAACATGGGATAAACCAAGAGGCTGACGAGGCATGATGGTGATGAGAGACTAAGCACGATATGGTGTAGCTTGTGGAGGTTGCCATGGTGATAGAAAACAACATGAGCATAAGCCTTGGTGTATGGCACACCGGTGAAAATACCAAAGGGGTCGACTATAAGGGGTGAATAGGTGACTACAATTGCTTAGTTTCCCTTAACAACATTAAGGACGGTGTAGATAAAGTAACTTTTCCAAGCATGCAACTATGGTGATAGTAATCTATATGGTAAGGCAAGACAAGTAACACTCGATAAAGCAAGAGCAACAAGCTAGGTAGCAGGCACATGCACAAGGAAAGGCAATGACAAAGAAACAACCATGAGTAGTAGACGAGGGTTTATCCTAAAGTTCACGCCTAGGGGAGTGCTAACCTCTTGGGGAGGTGTGACTGCGAAGGCAGCCTGAATGACACTTATGCTCACTTTATTACCCTTGACCCTCTGACTAGAGGAGCGACTTGGTTCCATTAGTGGTTGGTCTTGAGCTGACAACCCAACCATTACAAACTTCACTAGAGCACACTATACATTGGAAGCTTTCGAAAGGACTCCAATCGCCTATGAGTACCCAACGTCTCCTAGGTCAATGAATTTGGTATAGTACAAGCAACAGGGTCACATTTTGCTTTGGTGGAAGTGTATATCATGGGTTTCCCTTTACCCCCAGAAAGTTTTGAGACATTTAGTTGGAGGAATCAAAGCGGTGAGCCTTTTCAACACTACAAGAAAAAGACACACCCAAGACATTTTGGTCCGAACGGAAATACTTTCTATCAAGAAAGTGGTTGGAACTGATACGTCTCAAACATATCCAAAAACTATAATCTTTGATTGTTTCATGCTATTAGATTATCACTTTTATATACTTTTTATAGAAATTCATATTATTTTTGTGGACTAACCTATTAATTTAGTGCTAGTTCTTGTTCTCTGCTTGTTTTTGGTTTTGTAGGAAATCAATATCTACGGAGGTCGACATACATTGCCGAGTTAATACAATTATTGTGGGCAACCAGAAACACAGAAGAAGCTTTGGGACACCTCGAGAGGAGTTGTCAGGGGCCCACACGGCCAGGCAGGTGGTCAAGTCCCTTGCCCGTGTGGGCCCACAAGCATTGCCTTGACCTGATTCCACCGCCAAAAATCTCTATAAATACTAAAACTATTCATCGTGCCTCCATAAGAATTTTATCTCCATCGCAAGTTCCTGTGCCATGAAGATCCCATCTGGAGCCATGTTCCAGAGCCCTACCGGAGGGGGAAACCATTGTCAGAGTCTTCTTCATCTACTTTGTTACCTCCGTGATGATGTGTGAGTAGTTCCATCAGGACCTTTGGGACCATAGTAGTATCTAGATGACTCTCTCTCTCTCTCTCTATCTATCTCTCTATTTGGATCTTCAATACCATGTTGTCGTGAGCTTTCTCACATGATCTGGATCAATTCGATGTAAGCAGTGGTGTGTTTGTTGGGACATGATGAATTTTTACTTTACGATTGGATTGTTCATTGAAATCATTTGAATCTTTTATGGTTTTATTTGATGTAAAATTAAATAGCTTTGCATGCTCTCCGATTTATCTATCTTCTTTGACCAAGTTTGAGGCTTTTTCTTCAGAGGAAGTGGTGCTTTGTAGTGGGTTCAATCTTGGGGTGATCTAGGCCACTGATAAGAAGGGACATGGCACGTATTGTATTGTTGCCACTAAGGGTAAAATGATGGAGTTTTGACACATTGTTTGGTAAATAAATATATAACTCCAAGCAAAACTCATATCATGTGATGAGTAAATATATAACTCCAAGTAATTTACCGATGGTTGGTAGAAGAAAGAGGGGATGCCATCCGGGGCATCTCCAAGCTTAGAGTCTTGGGTGTCCTTTAATACTACCTTGGGGTGCCTTGGGAATCCCCAAGCTTAGGGTCTTGCCACTCCTTTTTCCTTCATCCATCGCGATCTCACTCAAAACTTGAAAACTTCAGCACACAAAACTCAACAGAAACCTTCGTGAGATCCGTTAGTATAACAACCAAATCACAAAATTTAGGTACTGTTACTAACCAATTCATATTTTATTATTGCATAATACCTACTGTGTTCTAACTTCACCATGACTTATACCCCCCGATACAATCCATAGACTCATCAAAACAAGCAAACTATGCAAGGAAAACAGAATCTGTCAAAAATAGAACTGTCTGTAGTAACCTGAAGAATGACTATACTTATTTAACTCTAAAAATTATGAATAATTAGGGAAATGTGGGAATTTTGTATATAAATCATGTGTAAAAAATTCAGATAAAAAACACGTTCCAGTGATTTTATAAAGTTCCAGGAGTGAGCGCAAAAGTTTCTGTTTTTTCACAGAATCAAATCAACTATCAACCAAATCATCCAAAAGGCTTTACTTGGCACAAACACTAATTAAACCACAAAAACACAACCATCACAGTTGCATAATTGTGTGCACACTCAAAAATAGAAAAGAAACAAGAAAAATAAAGATACCTATTGGGTTGCCTCCCAACAAGCGATATTGTTTTACGCCCCTAGCTAGGTGTAATGCATAGTTTCAAGTGTTGTCATCTTTCATTTTTGCATCATTGGGTACGTGTTCATCGGGAGGCTTTTCAAGAATAATGGGGGAACACATCGTTAACCACAATCTTAGCATTGTTAAAGCAACCTTCCGCAAACCCTTGTTGGTTCCCCTTTACTATCCACGAATATTGTTGATTAATACATTTGAAAACTAGTTGGATAATGCGTATGGGAGGAACTTCATTTTTAGTATTTTCATCAAAAGTGTGATTATCACAAAACAAATTCCTTAATAGATAATCTTCCTCATATGAAATTTTATCTATGACAGGACGTTCATGGCTCATATTATAAAATTCAAAGATCTCTCTAGCCTCACGTACTATATAATCAAATTCATTCATGAGGACAAGAGTAGCTATTTTTTTGGCCCTAGGATTATTTATAACAAGTATTCATAGAAAAATCTTTGCAAAGTGGGGTGATTGCGCAGAAATCTTCTCTCAAGTTTAAGAACAAGTGTTGAAATAGCTTCGACGTAACTCTTAGTTCTTTTTAGGATAGGAGTGTCATCGCAAACCAATGCCCCCGTCCAATTGAAGAATTCCCGAATAACACTTTTTCCTATGATGTTCCCACTTCCCGCAACAAAAAATTTAGTATCCATGTTTGTGGGAATTTCAACTTTAGGAATTTTACCTGTTGGAAATATGCCCTAGAGGCAATAATAAATTGGTTATTATCATATTTCCTTGTTCATGGTAAAGGTTTATTATTCATGCTAGAATTGTATTGACCGGAAACTTAAATACATGTGTGGATACATAAACAAGTACCGTGTCCCTAGTGAGCCTCTACTAGACTAGCTCGTTGATCAAAGATGGTTAAGGTTTCCTGACCATAGATATGAGCTGTCATTTGATAACGAGGTCACATCATTAGGAGGACAAGACCCAACCATAAGCTTAGCATTTGATCGTATCAGTTGAGTTTATTGCTATAGCTTTCTTCATGTCAAGTATCTATTCCTAAGACCATGAGATCATGCAACGCACGGATACTGGAGGAATACCTTGTGTGTTATTAAACGTCACTTCATAACTGGGTGATCATAAAGATGCTCTACAGGTATCTCCAAAGGTGTCTATTCGGTTGGCATGGATCGAGACTGGGATTTGTCACTCTGTGTGACGGAGAGATATCTGTGGGCCCTCTCAATAATACAACATCGTAAAGAGCTTGAAATCAATGTGCCTAATGAGTTAGTCACGAGATCTTGTATTATGGAATGAGTAAAGAGACTTGCCGGTTACGAGATTGAACTAGGTATGGAGATACCGACGATTGAATCTCAGGCAAGTAACATATCGCCACACAAAGGGAATTGCATACGGGATTAACCGAATCCTTGACATCATGCTTCAACTAATAAAACATCTTCGTGGAATATGTAGGAACCAATATGGGCATCCAGGTCCTGCTATTGGTTATTGATCGGAGAGGTGTCTTGGTCATGACTACATGATTCCCGAACCCGCAGGGTGCCACGCTTAATGTTCATTAACGCTAGAGTAGTATTGGGATATTTGATGATTGGTAACCGAATGTTGTTTGGAGTCTCGGATGAGATCCCGGATGTCATGAGGAGTCTCGGAATGGTCGAGAGGTAAGGATTTATATATGGGAAGTCATATTTTGGGTTTCGAAAAAAGGTGCAGTTTTTTTGGTATTGTACTGGGAAGCTTCCAGAAGGTTCCGGAGGATTCCAGAAGTCCACAAGTGGGTCCACCATGTCCCAAGGGTTGGCATGGGATGAGGGGAGGCACCCTAGCATTATTGAGGTAGGCGCACCAAGTCCTCAAAAGCCCATGTGGCTAGGGAAGGGAAAAAGGGAAGTCCTAGTAGGAATAGGATTGGACTTGGAGTCCAAGTCCTCTCCCCCTTGGCGCCAACTCATATTAGGAGTAGGGATGGACTCCCACACCTCCCAGGCATATAAATATAGGGGAAGGGGCGCAACAAGGCACCCCAACACATTAGCCTTGGCTGCTACCCCGTCTCTCCCTCTCAGCATAGTTCTCGTCCACGGTTTTTCTCTTAGCGAAGCCCTGCCGGTATTCCGACTACGCCACCACCATCACCACCACGCTACCATGCTGGTTGTGATCCCATCTACTTATCCGCCTTCTCTTACTAGATCAAGGAGGAGGAGACATCATCGAGCCGCACGTGTGCTAAACTCGGAGGTGCCGTCCGTTCGGCACTAGATCGATTGGATCGTGAAGAGTACGACTACATCAACCGCGTTATATACGCTTCCGCTTTCGGTCTACGAGGGTACATAGATACACTCTCCCCTCTTGTTTCTATGCTTCTCCTAGATAGATCTTGGGTGTTCGTGGGAAAATTTTGATTTTCATGCTTCGTTCCCCAACAGTGGCATCATGAGCTAGGTCTACGCGTAGATGTATATGCACGAGTAGAACACAAAGAGTTGCGGACATTGATGCTCAAATGATTTGGTGGTATTGTGGGCTGAAGCAGCCCATACCAACCTTACTTGTCCATGCACAAGAAACCGGTTCCACTGACAAACATGCAGCTTGTTTTGCATAAGGTGGCTAGCGGGTGTCTGTCTCTCCTACTTTAGTTGAATCTAATTTGACGAAGGTGGTCCTTGTAGAAGGTTAAAAGGCAACTTAATTATCACCGTTGTGACTTTATGTAGGTAAGAACAGTTCTTGCTAGTTGCCCATAGCAGCCACGTAAAATTTGCAACAACAAAGTAGAGGACATCTAACTTGTTTTTGTAGGGCATGTTGTGATGTGGTATGGCCAAAATGTGATTTGATATATGTTGATGTATGAGATAATCATGTTTTGTAATAGGTTCACAACTTGCATGTCGATGAGTACGGCAACCGGCAGGAGCCATAGAGTTGTCTTTAATTTATTATTCATCATGTAATTGCTTTACTTTATCGCTATGCGTTAGCAATAGTTGTAGAAGCAATAGTTGGCAAGACGACCACGTGACGACACGATGATGGAGATCATGGTGTTATGCCGGTGATGATGTAGATCATGCTGGTGCTTTGGAGATGGAGATCGTACCAGTGCTTTGGAGATGGAGATCAAAGGCACAAGATGATAATGGCCATATCATGTCACATATCGATTGCATGTGATGTTTATCTTTTTATGCATCTTATTTTGCTTAGAACGACGGTAGCATTATAAGATGATCGCTTCAATTAATTTCAAGAAATTGTGTTCTCCCTAAGTATGCACCATTGCAAAAGTTCGTCATTTCGAAGCACCTCGTGATGATCGAGTGTGATAGACTCTACGTTCGCATACAACGGGTGTAAGCCAGTTTTACACATGCAAAATACTTGGGTTAAACTTGACGAGCCTAGCATGTACGGATATGGCCTCGGAACACAGGAGACCGAAAGGTCAAACATGAAATGTTCACCATTGATGACTACCCCATCTCATGTGATGATCAGACATGGGTTAGTTGATTTGGATCATGTATCACTTAGACAGTGATACGTCTCCATCGTATCTACTTTTCCTAACGCTTTTGCTCTTGTTTTGAACTCTAATTTGCATGATTTGGATGAAACTAACCCGGACTGACGCTGTTTTCAGTAGAACTACCATGGTGTTGTTTTTATGCAGAAATAAAAGTTCTCGGAATTGGACGAAACTTTTTGGAGAATTATTTTACAATATATAAAAAAATACTGGAGCCGAGAACCACCAGAGGGGGGGACCCTGGCTGCCCATGAGACACCAGGGCGCGCCCCCCTCCTGGCGCGCCCTGGTGGGTGGTGGGGCCCTCGGGTCTCCGCCGACCCTAATTCCAACACTATAAATTCCTATTTTCAAGGAAAAAATAGGAGAGGAAGTTTAATCGTGTTTCACGATATGGAGCCACCGCCGCCTCCTGTTCTTCATCGGGAGGCCAGATCTGTAGTCTGTTCGGGGCTCCGGAGAGGGGAATCTTCGGTCTTCGTCATCACCAACCTTCCTTCATCACAAATTCCATGATGCTCCCCACCGGGAGTGAGTAATTCCTTCGTAGGCTCGCTGGTCGGTGAGGAGTTGGATGAGATTCATCATGTAATCAAGTTAGTTTTGTTAGGGCTTGATCCCTAGTATCCACTATGTTCTGAGATTGATGTTGCTATGACTTTGCTATGCTTAATGCTTGTCACTAGGGCCCGAGTGCCATGATTTCAGATCTGAACCGTTTATGTTTTCACCATTATATCTATGTTCTAGATCCGATCTTGCAAGTCTTATGCACCTGCTATGTGTTATGATACGTAAACCCCAGGGTGACAGTAATTGGGATACCTTCCGGTGATGACCGTAGTTTGAGGAGTTCATGTATTCACTATGTGTTAATGCTTTGTTCCGGTTCTCTATTAAAAGGAGGCCTTAATATCCCTTAGTTTCCTTATGGCCGTTGCCACGGGAGTGTAGGACAAAAGATGTCATGCAAGTTCTTTTCCATAAGCACGTATGACTATTTACGGAATACATGCCTATGTTATATTTATGAACTGGAGCTAGTTCTGTGTCTCCCTAGGTTATGACTGTTATATGATGAATATCATCCAACAAATTCACCGATCCAATGCCTACGAGTTTTCCACATATTGTTCTTGCTAAGTTACTATTGCTATTGCTACTATTACAACTGCTACAAAAGTGTTACTGCTATCGTTACTACTACTATCAAACTATCATATTACTGTGCTACTGATCACTTTGCTGCAGATATTTAT
The DNA here is from genome assembly GCA_011799875.1 of Thinopyrum elongatum. Lineage (NCBI taxonomy): Eukaryota > Viridiplantae > Streptophyta > Magnoliopsida > Poales > Poaceae > Thinopyrum > Thinopyrum elongatum. Next base: position 215,782,127 of record CM022303.1, read on the forward strand.
TCTCCAAGTGTGGTTGAATTGAAAACTCAACTGCTAATACTTACAAATATTCTTTGGCTCCTCTTGTGTCGAATCTATAAATTTGGGTTGAATACTCTACCCTCGAAAACTATTGCGATCCCCTATACTTGTGGGTTATCAGACAGCTTGAGGGATGTTGATTTAAGTGGGTGTTCATTAGTAATTTGACTAACTGAACTAATTATCATGAACATAGTCTAAATTATCTTTGCAAATTATGTCGTAGATCAATAGCTCGCGCTGTAGCTCCCTATTTTTAATACGTTCCTATAGAAGGACTAAGTTGAATGATATTGTAAGCAATTATGCGGACTAGGTCTGTAGTCTGAGGATGATCATCACTGCTGCACAGAAGGCTTATGTCCTTGATGCACCGCTTGGTGTGCCAACCCCTCTAGCATTGTCTGTGGATGTTGTGAATGTCTGGCAGGCACGTTCTGATGACTACTCGATAGTTCAGTGCACCATGCTTTACGGCTTAGTAATCAGGGGCCCAAAGACGTTTTGAACGCCACGAAGCATATGAGTTGTTCCAAGAGCTGAAATTGGTATTTCAGGCTCATGACCGTGTTGAGAGGTATACCACCTCTGACAAGTTTTTTGCCTGCAAGATGGAGGAGAACAACTCAGTTAGTGAGCATGTGCTCAGAGTGTATGGGTGCTACAATCGCTTGAATCAAGTGGGAGTTAATCTTCCAGATAAGGCAGCGGTTGACATAGTTTTCCAGTCACTGCCACCAAGCCATAAGGGTTTTGTGATGAACTATAGTATGCAAGGGATGGAGAAAACAATCCCCGAGCTATTCGCGATACTTAAGGCCGCAGAGGTAGAAATCAAGAAAGAGCATCAAGTGTTGATGGTTAATAAGACCACCAGTTTCAAGAAGAAATTAAGGCAAGGGAAAGAAAGGGAACTTCAATAAGAAGAGCAAGCAAGTTGCCTCTCCCGTGAAGAAACCCAAGGCTGGACTCAAACCAGAGACTGAGTGTTTCTACTGTAAGGGGAATGGTCACTGGAAGCGGAACTGCCCCAAGTACTTGGTAGATAAGAAGGCTGGCAACATCAACAAAGGTATATGTGATATACATGTTATTGATGTGTACCTTACTAGTGCTCGTAGTAGCGTCTGGGTATTTGATACTGGTTCTGTGGCTAATATTTGTAACTCGAAACAGGAGCTGCGGAATAAACGAAGACTGGCAAAGGACGAGGTGACGATGCGTGTCGGAAATGGTTCCAAGATTGATGTGATCGCCGTCGGCATGCTACCTCTACATCTACCTTTGGGATTAGTTTTAAACCTAAATAATTGTTATTTGGTGCCTGCGTTGAGCATTAACATTATACCTGGATCTTGTTTATTGCGAGACGGTTACTCATTTAAGTCAGAGAATAATGGTTGTTCTATTTATATGAGTAATATCTTTTATGGTCATGCATCCCTTGTGAATGGTTTATTCTTGTTGAATCTCGATCGTAGTGATGCACATATTCATAATATTAATGCCAAAAGATGCAAAGTTAATAAAGATAGTACCACATATTTGTGGCACTACCGCTTAGGTCATATTGGTGTAAAGCGCATGAAGAAACTCCATGCTGATGGACTTTTGGAATCTCTTGATTATGAATCATTTGAGACATGTGAACCATGCCTCATGAGCAAGATGACTAAAACTCCGTTTGAGTAGATATGGGTATATTTACTTAATGAAACACAAGTCTGAAACATTTGAAAACTTCAAGGAATTTCAGAGTGAAGTGGAGAATCATCGTAATAAGAAAATAAAGTTTCTACGATCTGATTGTGGAGGTGAATATTTGAGTTACGAATTTCGTATGCATTTAAGACAATGTGGAATAGTTTCACAACTCACGCCACCTGGAACACCATAGCGTAATGGTCTATCCGAACGTCGTAATCGTACTCTATTGGATATGGTGCATTCTATGATGTCTCTTACGATTTGTCACTATTGTTTTGGGGTATGCATTAGAGACATCCACATTCACTTTAAATAGGGCACCGTCTAAATCCGTTGAGACGACATTGTATGAGTTGTGGTTTGGGAAGAAACCTAAGCTGTCGTTTCTTAAAGTTTGGGGATGCGGCACTTATGTCAAAAGGCTTCAGCTTGATAAGCTCGAACCCAAATCGGAGAAGTGCGTCTTCATAGGATACCCTAAAGAGACCATTGGGTATACCTTCTACCACAGATCTGAGGGCATGATCTTTGTTGCCAAGAATGAGTCCTTTCTAGAGAAGGAGTTTCTCTCGAAAGAAGTGAGTGGGAGGAAAGTAGAACTTGATGAGGTAATTGTACCTTCTCTCGAATTGGAATGTAGCACATCACAGAAAGCAGTTCCCGTGATGCCTACATCAACCGAAGAGGAAGCTAATGATGATGATCATGAAACTTCAGATCGAGTTACTACTAAACTTCGTAGGTCGACCATGGTACGTTCCATATGAGAGTGGTACAGTAATCCTGTCCTGGAAGTCATGTTGTTAGAGAACGGCGAACCTACGAACTATGAAGAAGCTATGATGAGCCTGGATTCCGACAAATGGCTTCAGGCCATGAAATCCGAGATAGGATCCATGTATGAGAACAAATTATGGACTTTGGTGGACTTGCCCGTTGATCGGCAAGCCATTGAGAATAAATGGATCTTTAAGAAGAAGACAGACGCTGATGGTAACGTCACCGTTTATAAAGCTCAACTTGTCGTAAAGGGTTTCCGGCAAGTTCAAGGGGTTGACTACGATGAGACTTTCTCACCCATAGCGATGCTTAAGTCTGTTAGAATTATGTTAGCTATTGGTGCATTTTATGATTATGAGATCTGGCAAATGGATGCCAAAACAACATTCCTTAACGGGTTTCTTAAGGAAGAGTTGTATATGATGCAACCAGAAGGTTTTGTCGATCCTAAGGATGCTAACAAAATATGCAAGCTCCATCGATCCATCTATGGACTGATGCAAGCATCTCGGAGTTGGAATATGCACTTTGATGAGGTGATCAAAGAGTTATGGGTTTATACAAGTTTGTGGAGAAGCTTGTATTTACAAGAAAGTGAGTGGGAGCTCTGTAACATTTCTGATAGTATATGTGGATGACGTATTGATGATTGGAAATGATGTAAAATTTCTGGAAAGCATAAAGGGGTTGTTTGAAAGGAGTTTTTGAAAGGAAGACCTGGATAAAGCAGCTTACGTATTGGCCATCAAGATCTATGGAGATAGATCAAGACGCCTAATAAAACTTTCACAAAGCACATACCTTACAAGGTTTTTGAAGGAGTTCAAAATGGACAAGTCAAAGAAGAAGTTCTTGCCTTTATTGCAAGGTATGAAGTTGAGTGAGACTCAAAGCTCGACTACGGTAGAAGAAAGAGGAAGGGCGAAAGTCGTCCCCTATGCCTCAGCCATGGGCTCTATAATGTATGCCATACTTGTACCATACCTGTTGTGTGCCTGGCCATGAGTCTGGCAAGGGGGGACTAGAGTGATCCAGGAGTGGATCACTGGACAGCGGTCAAAAAATTATCCTTAAGTTACTTAAGGAAATGTTGCTCATTTATGGAGGTAACAAAGAGTTTGTCGTAGGTTTACGTCGATGCAAGCTTTGACGCCGATCTGGATGACCCTGAGTCACGAACGGGATACATCAAGTGGAGCAAACGTTTGGAGTAGTTCTAAACCGAGCGTTGAGGCAGGATTTACACATGAAGCGCATATTTAACGCCCTTTTCAACTCCATCTGTGATTGGATCAAGGACGGGGACATTGAGATTTACAAAGTACACACGGATCTGAATGTTACAGACCCTTTGACTAAAACCTCTCTCACAAGCAAAACATGATCAAAACCCAGAACTCATTGGGGGTCAATCACATAGCGATGTGAACTAGATTATTGACTCTAGTGCAAGTGGTAGATTGTTAGAAATATGCCCTAGAGGTAATAATAAATTAGTTATTATCATATTTCCTTGTTCATGATAAAGATTTATTATTCATGCTAGAATTGTATTGACCAGAAAATTAAATACATGTGTGGATACATAAACAAGTACCGTGTCCCTAGTGAGCCTCTACTAGACTAGCTCGTTGATCAAAGATGGTTAAGGTTTCCTAACCATAGACATGAGTTGTCATTTGATAATGGGATCACATCATTAGGAGAATGATGTGATGGACAAGACCCAACCGTAAGCTTAGCATTTGATCGTATCACTTGAGTTTATTGCTATAGCTTTCTTCATGTCAAGTATCTATTCCTAAGACCATGAGATCATGCAACTCCCGCATACCGGAGGAATAACTTGTGTGCTATCAAACGTCACTTCATAACTAGGTGATCATAAAGATGCTCTACAGGTATCTCCAAAGGTGTGTGTTGGGTTGGCATGGATCGAGACTGGGATTTGTCACTCCGTGTGACGGAGAGATATCTGTGGGCTCTCTCGGTAATACAACATTGTAAAGAGCTTGCAATCAATGTGCCTAATGAGTTAGTCATGAGATCTTGTATTACAGAATGAGTAAAGAGACTTGCTGGTAACGAGATTGAACTAGGTATGGAGATACCAACGATCGAATCTCGGGCAAGTAACATATCACCGGAAAAAGGGAATTGCATACGGGATTAACCGAATCCTTGACATCGTGGTTCAACAAATAAAATATATTCATGGAATATGTAGAAACCAATATGGGCATCCAGGTCCCGCTATTGGTTATTGACCGGATAGGTGTCTCGGTCATGACTACATGATTCCCGAACCCGCAAGGTTGCACGCTTAACGTTCGTTAACGCTAGAGTAGTATTGGGATATTTGATGATTGGTAACCGAATGTTGTTCAGAGTCCCGAATGAGATTCTACATGTCATGAGCAGTCTCGGAATGGTCGAGAAGTAAAGATTTATATATGGGAAGTCATATTTTGGGTTCCGGAAAAAGGTGCAGTTTTTTTGGTATTGTACCGGCAAGTTTCCAGAGGATTCCGGAGGGGTCCAGAAGTCCACAAGTGGGTCCACCACGTCCCAAGGGCTGGCATGGGCTGAGGGGAGGTGCCCTGGCCTTATTGGGCTAGGCGCACCAAGTCCTCAAAAGCCCATGTGGCTAGGGAAGTGAAAGGGGGGGGGGGGGGTCCTAGTAGGAATAGGATTGGACTTGGAGTCCAAGTCCTCTCCCCCTTGGCGCCAACTCCTATTAGGAGTAGGGATGGACTCCTAGCCCTCCCACGCATATAAATATTGGGGAGTGGGTGCAGCAAGGCACCCCAACACATTGGCCTTGGCTGCTACCCCGTCTCTCCCCCTTGGCATAGTTCTCGTCCACGGTTTTTCGCTTAGTGAAGCCCTGCCGGTATTCCGACTCCATCACCACCATCACAACCACACCATCGTGCTGGTTGTGATCTGATCTACATCTCCACCTTCTCTTGCTGGATCAAGGAGGAGGAGACATCATCGAGCAGCACGTGTGCTAAACTCGGAGGTGCCGTCCGTTCGGCACTAGATCGGTTGGATCGTGATCGGATCGCAAAGAGTACGACTACATTAGCCGCGTTATATATGCTTCCGCTTTCGGTCTACGAGGGTATGTAGACACACTCTCCCCTCTTATTGATATGCTTCTCCTAGATAGATCTTGGGTGTTCGTAGGAAAATTCTAATTTTCATGATTCATTCCCCAACATTACCATCCTCACTTTACTCGATAACAAACTCAGACATGACAACAACTTCAAACAAGAGAACAAGCAAAAAGGCAAGCGAATTTTTTTGTGTGTTTTTCTGTAAAAACATTTTAGAAGTGGGGGAGATGAAAACGAGAGGCAAATGGCAAATGAAAGTAAATGCTAGTAGATGAAAGTTTATGCGATGGTACTTGATAGGTTTTGGTGATGTCTCCCCGGCAACGACACCAGAAATTCTTCCTGCTACTTGTGAGCTACGTTGGGATTTCCTCAAAGAGGAGAGGATGCTGCACTATAGTAGAGATAAGTATTTACCTCAATTAAGAACCAAAGTTATCAATCCAGTAGGAGAACCACGCAAGACCTCGTGAACAGCACCTACACACAAAAGAACAAATACTTGCACCCAACACGATCAAGGGGGTTTTCAATCCCCTCGGCGGTTAATTGCAAGGATCAAGTCTGATAATGGTAGATAGATAAATAAAAACACAATAAAATAGAGGTAAATAAATTGCAGCAAGGTTTTTTTGTTTTTTAATATATGATAAAGATAGGCCCGGGGGCCATAGTTTTCACTAGAGGCTTCTCTCTCGAACAAAAAGCACACGGTGGGTAAACAAATTACTATTGGGCAATTGATAGAAAAGCGCATAGTTATGACGATATCCAAGGCAATGATCATGTATATAGGCATCACGTCCAAGACAAGTAGACTGACGCCTGCCTGCATCTACTACTATTACTCCACACATCGACCGCTATCGAGCATGCATCTAGAGTATTAAGTTCATAAAGAAAGTAACACCTTAAGCATGATGGCATGATGTAGACAAAGTAAGCTCAAGCAATATGAATAAACCCCATCATTTTATCCTTAATGACAACAATACAAATACGTGTCTTGTCCCTTTCTGTCACTGGGATATAGAGCACCGCAAGATTGAACCCATCACAAAGCACCTCTGCCATTGCAAGAGAAATCAATCTAGTTCGCCAAACCAAACGGATAGATCGGAGAGAAATACAAAGTTATAACAATCATGCATAAAAGAGTTCAGAGAAGACTCAAATAATATTCATGGATAATCTGATCATAGACCGACAATTCATCGGATCCCAACAAACACACCGCAAAAGAAGATTACATAGAATAGTTCTCCTAGAACATCGAGGAGAACATTGTATTGAAGATCAAAGAGAGAGTAGAAGCCATCTAGCTACTAGGTATGGACCCGTAGGTCTGTGGTAAACTACTCACACATCATCGAAAGGTCAAAAAGGTTGATGTAGAGGCCGTCCGTGATCGATTCCCCCTCCGGTAGAGTACCGAAAAAGGCCTCCAGATGGGATCTCGCAAGAACAGAGGCTTGCGGTGGTGGAAAAAGTATTTTGGGTGGCTCTCTGTTGGTTTCCCAATTTTAGAGAATTTATAGAGGTGAAATTAGGTCTGATGGAGAAACGAGGGGCCCATATGGTACTTGGGCGCGCTCAAGTGCCTTCTCGCCCGCTCCTTTGCCTTCTGGCCTCCTCCCGAAGCTTCTAGGGTCTCTTATTTCCAGAAAAAATCATCAAAAAGTTTTGTGGCATTAGGACTTCGTTTGGTACTGATTTCCTGGAAAACCAAAAATAGGCAAAAAAACAGCAACTGGCACTTGGCACTAAGTTAATTGCTTATTCCCAAAAAATTATATATAATTGCATATAAAACATCCAAGATTGATACTATAATAGCATGGAACAATAAAAAATTATAGATATGTTGGAGACGTATCACACGCCCAGTCGCCATCCACATCAAGAACACCGTACTTGCAACCAAGATGAAGACCAAAGGGAGCCGCCGCAAGTGGGGCACAACCATGGGCCACTGATAACCCACAAGTATAGGGGATCGCAATAGTTTTTTAGGGTAGAGTATTCAACCAAAATTTATTGATTCGACACAAGAGGAGCTAAAGAATATTTGCAAGTATTAGTAGTTGAGTTGTCAATTCAACCACACCTGGATAACTGAATATCTGCAGCAAAGTGATCAGCAGCACAGTAGTATGATAGTTTGATAGAAGTGGTAATAGTAACAACAGTAATGGTAACAGTAACATCACCAACTTTATAGTGATCGTAACAACATCAGCAACGAAAGTAACTTAGCAGAAACCAATATGTGAGAGTCGTAGGCATTGGATCAGTGATGGATAATTGTGTTTGATAACATTCTTCATGTAACAGTCATAACCAAGAGCGACACAGAAATAGCTCCAAAATTCATCAGTGTAATGTAGGCATGTATTCCGTATATAGTCATACATGCTTATAATAAGAACTTGCATGACATCTTTTGTCCTACCTTCCAGTGGCAGCGGGGTCCATAAGGAAACTTAGGGATATTAAGGCCTCCTTTTAATAGAGAACCGGAACAAAGCATTAGCACTTAATGAATACATGAACTCCTTGAACTACGGTAATCACCGGAAAGAATCCCAATTATTGTCACCTTGGGGTATGCGGATCATAACACGTAATAGGTGCATACAACTTGCAAGATCAGATCAAGAACTCAAATATATTCATGAAAACATAAAGGGTTCAGATATAAAATCATGGCACTCGGACCCTAGTGACAAGCATTAAGCTTAGCAAAGTCATAGCAACATCAATCTCAGAACATAGTGGATACTAGGGATGAAGCCCTAACAAAACTAACTCGATTACATGATAAATCTCATCCAACCCATCACCATCCAGCAAGCCTATGAAGGAATTAGTCACTCCCGGTGGTGAGCATCATGAAATTGTTGATGGAGGATGGTTGATGATGATGACGACATCGAATCCCCCTCTCCGGAGGCCCCAACGGACTCCAGATCAGCCCTCTCGATGAAGAACATGAGGTGGTGGTGGTTCTGTGTCATAAAATGCGATGATTCTTTCTCTTTGTTTTTTTCTAGACGAATAGGTACTTATGGAGTTGGAGTTAGGGTTGCCGGAGCTGCCAGGGGCCCACAAGCCTGCCAGGCGCTCCCTGGGGGGCGCCCCTGGGCTTGTGGCACCCTGGTGGCCCCCCTCTGGTAATTTCCTTCGCCAGTATTTTTATGTATTCTGAAATAATTCTCCGTAAAGTTTTAGCTCAATCCGAGAACTTTTATTTCTGCACAAAAATAACACCATGGCAATTCTGCTAAAAACAACATCAGTCTGGGTTAGTTCCATTAAAATCATGCAAATTACAGTCCAAAACAAGAGCAAAAGTTTTTGTAAAAGTAGATACATTTGGGACGTATCAACTCCCCCAAGCTTAACTCATTGCTTGTCCTCAAGTAATTCAGTTTACAAACTGAAAGTGATAAAGAAAAACTTTTACAAAATCTTTTTGTTCTTGTTGCTGTATATATGCTTAACTAGTGCTCAAGTTTTCAGCAAGTATTATGAACTAACCATATGAATGATAACACTTAGGTCTCACGTTTACTCATGTCAATAACATAACCAACTAGCGAGCAATAATAAGATATCTCGGGTGCCAACACTTTGTCAAAACAATCATGATATAATATGATAACACGGTATCTCGCTAGCCCTTTTCGAGACCGCAAAACATAAATGCAGAGCACCTCTGAAGTTCAAGTAGCGACTAAATATTGTAATTCATGGTAGGAGAGATCCAGTCAAGTCACACCCAAATATTAACTATACTCAATGCATAAGAATGACAATAGTGCTCCCCAACTGGTGCTCGAATGAGAAGGTGATGACTCAATAATAAAATAAAATCTATACCTGCTAATAAAAGAAATAGGTATTCTTAGTCCGTCATGCTATTTTGTAGAAAATCCCCTCATGTTTCTGACATTAAACCCATAGTACATATCAAATGTTTTTTTAAATACTCATATCTTCTAAACCATAACTCCAAATTTAACATGTTATACATGAAATTTGATTAGAAAAATATGTAGAATCTCAATATGATGTTATTTTACATGTTAACAATTTAAAAAATACTATCTAGGCTGCAATGTTAATCAATAATGCATTATCCATCTTTTTTCATACCGGTACTGATTCAGATTGGGGATGAACACCTCAGCAAAATCAGGATTGGACATGAAATTGAAGATAAATTTGCTTGAGACACCCAATAAATAAGGACATGCATTACAAGAAATAAAAGAAGGACCCAATAAAGATGGGATGTCCGCTATAAAATAAATAAAAGAGAAAATGCAGAGGAGATCCGATAAAAGATGAGATGTTGAGTATTCTCCTATATATAAGAAGAAAAAAGAGGACATGCATGAAAAAAAGTAAAAAGGGTGCATGCATGACAAAAAATAGTGATGAAATAGGGATCAATACCAATGACATGTATGGCAAGAAATAGTGATGAAATAGGGGACCAAGTGCCTGCGTCAACAGGAGACCATACAAAAATGTTCTTTTCAAGATAAAAAAATCTCTTTTTATGATTAAAAAATCCTGTATCTTTTTAACAACATTTTAAACAACTCTTCAAGTATTTAAGAAATAGCTACAAATTCTCAGATTATAGAACATTTTTTGTAAATTAAGAGCGAGTGGTATTTTTTTCTCCCGTTGCAACGCACGGGCCTTTTTGCAAGTAACATAAAAGTAAATAGATAGGCCCTTGATAGAGGGAAGCATAGATTTGTAGAGGTGCCAGTGCTCGAAGCTTAAAACAGAGATGAATATAATTTTGGGAGGTATGCCTTTCCTGTCAACATCACGACTGAGAAATTTCAATATCTTCCATGCTAAACACATTGGCGGCGGTTCCCAAGAGGAAAGATAAAGTTTACCCCCACCACCATACGAACACAAGCCATGGCTAGCCGAATCCATGGGTGCCCTCCATACCAACAACTTTCCGGGGGAGTTTGTTTCTTTTTTTTCATTTTGACCATGGGACCCAGCATCCCGAATACCAACCCCTCTCGTGTAAGGACAAGTGAATAAAAACTCATCGTGAGAATAACCCGCTTAGCATGGAAGATATTGACCACCCCCCGTTGCTCCATTAGCGGTACGGACACACAAAATAGATGCTTATTTGAATGATTTAGAGGTGGCACATGCAAATTTACTTGGAACATCAGAGTAATACCGCATATAGGTAGATATAGTGGACTCATCTGGAACAACTTTGGGTTTAAGGATTTGGATGCACAAGCAGTATTCCTGCTTAGTATAGGCGAAGGCTAGCAAATAGATTGAGAAGCGACCAACCAGAGAGTGAAAACGGTCATAATCATGCATTCAGAATAATTAACATCGAGCACGAGCATGAGTAGGATATAAACACCATGAACTTAATTATCATGGAGGCTATGTTGGTTTTGATCAACTACATGTATGAACATGTGCCAAGTCAAGCCACTAGAATTATTCAGAGGGAGATACTATACTATCATACTACATGATAACCATTTTAATGCATGTTGACACTCAAGATAAATAATTATCTACTCTTAGCTATTTAAGCATGGCATGAGCAACTATAATATCTAATTGTCATCACAAATATGTTTAACTCATAATATCTTGAATCAAGACCGACCAAGCTAAACATATTTACAAAAACAAAAACAAGGAGAGTTCATACTAGCTTTTCTTCACCTCAGTCACTTCATCAAATCATCGTGATTATTGCCTTTCACTTGCAAGACCGAATGATGTGAAAATAATAATAGGTGCAAGTGTGCCATGGACTAAGCTAGAATCTGCAAACGTTTTATTCAAAGAAGAAGACAAGGTAATATGGGCTCTTCGTACGTCAACAATAATGCATGTGAGAGCCACTCATCATTTTCATCATGGTCTTCTCCTTACGACAACTCAAAGAAAAGAAAAGAATTTCAGAGAAACACACTGAAATGTTTTTGGAGTTTTTGTTTTTTTAAAGAAAGCAAATTAACGAAGGAAAAACAAAAACGAGAAAAAACTATTTATAGGGGAAAGCTCCCAACAAACAAAACAAGAACGAGAAATCTTTTTGAGTTTTCTTTTACTACTACAACTAATAAAACAAGAAAGAAAAACCAAAAAGAACTGAGAAATATTTTTGGGTTTTCAAAGTTTTTCAAACACACAAGAAGAAAGCGGAAAATAAAACTAACATGGATATACAATGAAAGAGGATGACCACCGACAACTAGAATAAATGTGCGATGCATGAATGTAATGTCGGTGAGAAATACGTACTCCCCCAAGCTTAGGCTTTTGGCCTAAGTTGGTCTATGGCCACGGGTCGAAGTATCCTTCTCCAGGATAGTGCGAAGGCTCCTACGGGTTGCACTGATAAACAGGGTCCTGGGGATCCCACCGGTAAACAGGCTCTGCGGCCGGCTCAGGCTCAGGTGCTGGCTCTGGCTCGTCCTCTTAGGGCGGTGCCAAGCCCCAATAAGCGTAAATGTATGTCGGCATAATAGTGTACCTACCTGAAAAGAGATCGAACAAGGAAGGTCCAGGCAGGGTAATAGTCTCACGAGTGCCCTGATTGTACTCAGGTTATATCGAAATCGCGGCGTGCCACTGTTAATAAAGTCATGTCCAACCATGCTAGCATAATCAAGGTGTCTAATGGGTAAAAGCTTCTACTCCACCTCATCGTGCCTAATAGGAATATCAAAATATCTAGCAAGGTGGGAAGCATAAATGCCACCATAAATAACTCCCTTCGAGCGGTTAGTGTGTAACCGTCGAGCAATCATAGCGCCCAAACTGAAAGTTCTATCACTATAAATAGCATGGCGCAAAATAGCAAGATCAGGCGAGCTGAGTGATCCACTCTCCCACCGTCCTGTCAAACACCTCCCGGCAAATAATGAGTAATAATGCAAAATGGGAAAAATGCAAACTAGCGACCCTAGCCTCAGAAACTCCTCTACGCTCCCCGATAGTCACTTAGGATATAAAATCCGCAACGTCACGGGGATGTGGCTCTGTAGGGCTACTCTCAGATGGAATGAACCAAGCCTCACAAAACTCATCAAGTGTCGTCTCCCTGGAAATATCATATAAGTGGAACGTAACAGTGGGTGGCTCTCTCGTAGAGTGAAAATGAAAAGTTTACACGAAAGTATTTGTGAGGAGAAGGTATTGGTCAGACTTATCTTCGAGGAAGGGGAGGATATCGACGTTGTTCGCCAAATGATAAAAGTCATCGAGAATTCCGCATCCCTCATGAACATGTTGCATGTCCATTCACACGGCCGAACCTCAGCTACGTGAGGAAGGTTGTACTTGGGCTTCGGAGCCTCATTCGGACCCGGCTCGAAGAACCTCTCAACCTCCACTTGAGCATTTTCTTTTTCTAAAAAATTCTGAAATTTTTAGTGACTCAAAATAAAACTGAACAAAACTTAACCAAATTGATAGCAACTACTCCCACAAGTGTCTAGAAGCTAAACCATGCATCAAAACTACTTTGGACCATATAAATTCAACATGCAAGCTCAAGAACATGGTCACCACAACATCAAAATTTTGCTATATATAAAGCACTAGAACAAACACTAATGGGACCATTGGAGGAGTCACATACCGATGAGTAATCTCCTAAAACAGTCTCAAAAAATGGAGTTCTGAGCAAGGACATAAAAAATTGCAGGCAAAAGCAAGAACACGGGTTTGAATGAGATATGGATATTTTCTAGAGGAAGGAGAAAGTGGTAGGCTGAATGGGTAAGTGAGGGGGTCCCTATGGGACCCACAAGCCCGCTGGGCGTGCCTTGGGAGGGGTGTGGCGCGCCCTGTGGCCTTGTGGCTCACAGGTGCACCCCCTGGGGTGTGTCCAGTGCCAAAAATACTAAAATATTCTAGAAAAAATCATATTAAATTTTCAGGGCATTTTTAGAACTTTTATTTTTCGAGACTTTTTTTATTGCACGGAGAATTCAGAAAACAGGATAATCAAGGCATTTCTACTTTATTAACTTTAAATAACAGAGAACAAAATGTAGGTACATTAGGTTGTGCTTACTGGATTCATCGACCACATGCCCCTCAAAAAGAATCCATTAATAAGGTTGATCAAGTCTTATTAACAAACCATTTTCGAATGATATGAAACCGAAGAATCTTCATATAGCACTAAGTTACCTCAACGGGGATATGCATCTCCCCAATAATAAGAGTTTCATATTTATTTTTGACTGAAGGAAGAGGAAATTCGAAACCTCCAACAGTGATTGTTGCACTTTTTTCAATAATATTGGTACCATTCACTTGTATTTATTTCTTAGAAAAGTATACCGTATGCTCATTACCATTGACATGAAAAGTAACCTTGCTTTTGTTGCAATCAATAACATCCCCTGCAATATTCAAAAAGGGTCTACCAAGGATAATCGACATGTTGTCGTCCTCGGGCATATCAAGTATAACAAAGTCCGTTAAGATAGTAACATTCGCAACAACAACGGGCACATCCTCGCAAATTCCAATAGGTATAGCAGTAGACGTATCAACCATTTGCAAAGATATTTTAGTAGGTGTGAGCTTATTCAAATCAAGTCTTCTATATAAAGAGAAAGGCATAACACTAACACCGGCTCCTAAATCACATAAAGTAGTTTTGACATAACTTCTTTTAATAGAGCATGGTATAGTGGGAATTCCCGGATCTCCTAACTTCTTAGGTACTCCACCCTTAAGAGAATAATTTGCAAGCATGGTGGAAATTTCAGCTTTGGGTATCTTTCTTTTATTAGTGACAATATCTTTCATGTATTTGGCATATGGGGCCATCTTCAATATATCAGTCAAAAATGTACGCAAGAAAAGAGGTCTAAGCATTTCAACAAAGCGTTCAAATTCTTCCTCATCCTTATTTTTAGGTGGTTTAGGTGGAAAAGGCATAGGTTTTTGAATTCATGGCTCTCTTTCCTTACCGTGTTTTCCAGCAATGAAATCACTTTTATCATATCGTTTATTCTTAGGAGGTGGGTTATCAAGATCAACAGCATGTTCTATTTCTACATCATTATCAGGTTCCTTATCATTATCAGGTTGAGCATCAACATTAACATCATCATTATCATTATCATTATCACTAGGTGAATGTTCATTACCAGATTGGGCTTCAGCATCAGAAATAGAAACCTCATTACTATTCTCAGAAGGTTTTTCTACTACAGATTCACTAGAAGCATGCAAAGTTCTATCATTTTTATTCTTCTTTTTCTTCCTAGATGAATGAACTAGGCACATCAATATTCATTCTCTAAGGATCTTGCTCAATCCCTTTAGGATGACCTTCAGGATACAAAGGTTCCCGAGTCATTTTACCTCCACTAGTCATTACTCTAACAACATGATCATTCATTTTATTGTTCATCTTATTAAGCAATTCACTTTGTGACTAAGTAACTTGTTCTAGCTGAGTATGAACCATGGATGCATGTTTACTTGAACCCTTAACATCATTAGAAATTCTAAACATCAAGTCACTCAAGCGCTCAATCATGAAAGCTATTATGTTTCAATTGCTTTTTCACATACATATTTAAGTGTTCTTGCTTAACAATGTAATTATCAAATTCATCCAGGCATTGGCTAGAAGATTATAAGGGATATCACCTTCATAAAAAATTATAAGAGAATTTACCTCTACGACCTGTGTCGGGGTATCAAGTCCATGTATTTCCTCAATAGGTGGTAAATTCTTAATATCTTCAGCTTATATACCCTTTTCTTTCATAGACTTCTTTGCCTCTTGCATATCTTCAGGACTGAGGAATATAATACCTATCTTCTAAGAAGTTGTTCTAGGTGGTGGTTCAGTAAGTGTCTGATAACCTACAAGTATAGGGGATCGCAACAATTTTAGGGGTAGAGTATTCAACCTAAATTTATTGATTCGACACAAGGGGAGCCAAAGAATATTTGCAAGTATTAGCAGTTGAGTTTTCAATTCAACCACACCTGGAGAACTAAATATCTATAGTAGAGTGATCAGTAGCACAATAGTATGGTAATTTGATACCATTGGTAAAAATAGCAACAATAACGGTATCAGTAGCGATAGCAGTTTTATAGTGATTGTAACAGCAGCAGGAACTACAATAGTAACTTAGCAAGATCAATATGCGAAGGTCGTAGGCATTGGATTAGTTATGGATAATTATGTTGGATGACATTCATCATGTAACAATTATAACCTAGGGCGACATAGAACTAGCTCCAATTCATCAATGTAATGTAGGCATGTATTCCGTATATAGTCATACGTGCTTATAATATGAACTTGCATGACATCTTTTGTCCTACCCTCCCATGGTTGCGGGGTCCATAAGGAAACTAAGGGATATTAAGGCGTCCTTTTAATAGAGAACTGGAACAAAGCATTAACACATAGTGAATACATGAACTCCTCAAACTACGGTAATCACCGAAAAGAATCCCAATTGTTGTCACCTTGTGGAATGCGGATCATAACATGTAATAGGTGCATATAACTTGCAAGATAGTATCAAGAACAAAAATATATTCATGAAAACATAGAGGGTTCAGATATGAAATCATTGCAGTCGGGCCCTAGTGACATGCATTATGCATAGCAAAGTCATAGTAACATCAATCTCAGAACATAGTGGATACTAGGGATCAAGCCCTCACAAAACTAACTCGATTACATGATAAATCTCATCCAACCACTATAAAAAAAGACACATCCATGACATTATGGCCCGAACGAAATTTTTTCTGTCATGGTTATGATACTTCTATGACGATAATTGTGACAAAAGCATGTATCATCATAGATGTGGTGGGCTCCTACTTCTATGACAAAAAAACATGACAGAAAATGGGCTTTTCATCCTGGGCGGGCCGGGGACGCACCTGCATGACATTCTTTGGGCCGTCCATGACATAAAAAATCATGGTAGAAGTGAGGGCGAGGAAATTTTCGCGGAGTTCCCGGTTACGGTGAGTGGTCGGGGTCGAGCGATGCTGTGTGGTTTGCGTGTTTCTCTCTCGTACGCGCGCGTGGTGCAAGCTGTGTTGTTATGACTGAACCCCAGCGAGAGGCGTTCGCTTACTGAACCTGAGCGGTCGCATTGCTAGCACCACATACTGAAGCCGATCGATCGAACCCTTCGCTGCTAACTGAACCCGACCAACTCCTTCGCTGCTAACTGAACCTGATCGATCGCCGCTGCTACTTACTGAAGCCAATCGAACCCCCGTGTGAGACGTAGCTAGCTAGCCGGTTGGGTTGCCTCTAGATCAACAGTGCCTGTTGCTGCCGCGCGTGCGATACGTAGAACGAGTCGAGACGTGGTGAGTCCAGCCGGTTGGTTGGTTATGGATGAACAGTTCCCGGTGGGGGTTGGATGAACAGGACGCCGACCATATGTAGGCAGTTGCCGCTGGATGAACAGGACCCCGTGGTAGTATGCGATTGCTGCTGGATGAACGGGACCCCGAGGAGGCCACCACACACACCCCAGCCGGTTGGGGGTGGATGAACAGGATCCCGTGGAGGCTGGTTGAACAGTAGCCGGTGGAGGCTGGATGAACAGTAGCACGTGGATGAACAATGGCTGGTGGAGGCTGGAGGAGGTCGACGGTGCATGAACAGTAGCAGGTGGGGGCTGGAGGAAGTCGACAGTGGATGAACAGTAGCCCGTGGAGTCCCGTTTTGCGGTACGCCACACCCCTCCCGATGAACAGGACCTCGTTTCGATCGTACGCGCTCCAACAGAAGTCCGTTTCCTCTGTTTTGCGGTACGCCAGACCCCTCCCAATCAATAGGACCCCGTTTTGACCATAGGCGCTCGAACAGAAGTCCGTTTCCTTTGTTTTGCGGTAGGGCAGACCCCTCCCGATGAACAAGATTCGGTTTTGACCGTAGGCGGTCGAACTGAAGGCCATTTCCTCCGCTTTGCGGTACACCAGGCCCCGTTTCGGTTGTT
The DNA here is from genome assembly GCA_011799875.1 of Thinopyrum elongatum. Lineage (NCBI taxonomy): Eukaryota > Viridiplantae > Streptophyta > Magnoliopsida > Poales > Poaceae > Thinopyrum > Thinopyrum elongatum. The sequence goes on from CM022303.1 coordinate 215,799,801, forward strand.
CCGTCCAAGCCGGTTGGCTCCTGATGAACAGGACGCATTTCGTTGCCTCCCGATGAACACAACGCTGTTTCTCCATTCTGACCTAGCCAGTTGGCTGTCGATGAACAGGACGCCGTCGCTGTACGCGTTCGAGACCACACCCGTATGTACGTACATGGCCGTCTTTTTTCCAGCGTGGTTGTACGCATGTGTACATGATTTAGACGGGACTACCTGAACAGCTACCGCTTCTTACTGGGCCACGGTTCATCGTGGCAGACAGACCGATGGACTAGTATGTACGTACACGTTTGCGACCAGAATGACAACGCTACGTACGCTTCGACCTGGTGGGTCCCAGCTGTCAGGGAGGAGAAGGAGGAACTTCCTTGCGTGCGAAGATATAGATGGTGGGTCTGAGCTGCCAGTGGGAGGATTCATTTTTTTGTGCATAATAAGGAGGCACTTCCTTGCGTGCGAAGATATAGTTGGTGGGTCCAGCTGTCAGCCTCACCGCTTACAGTCCTCTTCCGATGGCTGTCGTTCATTGACAATGTTGACCATGCCGCGCAAACAGCACCCAGGCGGTGGACGACGGTGAGGCAGGGAACGACGCAGAGGGTAGTACGAGGGTTGACTGGTTCAGCAATGGTGTGAGGCTGCCGTCGCCACAGAAAAACAGGGGGTGTGTGTGAGTATAGGGAAGGCCTGGCCGGCGGTGGGAGTAGGGTGGGGCGGTGAGACCTGCGTGGCAGCACAGCCGGCCACGGGAGGCAGGAGAAGGCGGTACGGCCGGCGCTGGTTTGGGTGGCTGAAGCAAGAAGATCAGAGGTTGAAGAACCAGCATGGCCGTTGGATTAACATCCAACGGTCACTGCTGCTAGAATCCTTTGTTGACTAAGTTGACAAAGCCCTGCGTACGAGTCACCTTAGTACGCCCACAAGTCAGCCACCAAATCTGGTGGGTCCCAGCTAGCAGCGGGAGGAATCATTTTTCTCACGCGTAACAAAGAGGCACTTCCTTGCGTGCAAAAATGTAGCTGGTGGGTCTCAGCTGTCAGTTGGAGGAAACTTTTTTCCTGCGCAATAAGCAGACAATTCCTTGCGTGCGAAGATGTAGCTGGTGGGTCCCAGCTATCAGGAGGAGCAATTCGCGTAATAAGGAGGCACTTGCTTGCCTGCGGCCATGGACCATGTGGGTCCTGATACGTCTCCAACATATCTATAATTTTTGCTTGTTCCATGTTGTTATATTATCATTCTTGGATGTTTTACAATCATTTTATAGCAACTTTATATCATTTTTTGGGACTAACCTATTTACATAGTGCCCAATGCCAGTTGCTGTTTTTTGCTTGTTTTTTACTTCGCAGAAAATCAACACCAAACGAAGTCCAAATGCAGCGAAACTTTTTGGAGAATTTTTCTAGACCAAAAGACATTTGTTGGGCCAAAGAAGTACCAGAGGGGGGCTCCGAGGGGAGCACAACCCACCAGGGTGTGCCTTGGGGCCCAGGCGCACCCAGGTGGGTTGTGCCCACCTCGATGGCCTCCCACACCACCTCTTCACCCTATAAATACCCAAATATTCCAAAAACCATTGGGGAATCGACGAAACACAATTCCAGCTGCCGCATGTTCCAGAACCACGAGATCCAATCTAGACACCATCACAGAGGGGTTCATCATCCTCATTGGTGCCTTTCCGATGATGCGTGAGCAGTTCATTGTAGACCTACGGGTCCGTAGGTAGTAGCTAGATGGCTTCTTCTCTCTCTTTTGATTCTCAATACAATGGTCTCTTGGAGATCTATTTGATGTAACTCTTTTTGCGGTGTGTTTGTTGGGATCTGATGAACTTTGAGTTTATGATCAGATATATATCCATGAAAGTTATTTGAGTACTTTGATCTCTTTTATGCATGATTACTTATATCCTTGCATTTCTTCTTCGAATATTTGGTTTAGTTAGGCCACCTAGATCAATTTTTCTTGCCATGGGAAGAGGTGCTTTGTGATGGGTTCGATCATGCGGTGTTCTTTCCCAGTGACAGAAGGGGCAGCAAGGCACGCATGTATCATTGCTATTAAGGATAACAAGATGGGGGATATTCCTACATGAATAGATCTTGTCTACATCATGTCATCGTTCTTATTGCATTACTCCGTTTCTCCATGAACTTAATACACTAGATGCATGCTGGATAGCGGTCGATGTGTGAAGTAATAGTAGTAGATGCAGGCAGGAGTCGGTCTACTAATCTTGGACGTGATGCCTATATAACGATCATTGCTTGGATATCGTCATAATTATTTGATGTTCTATCAATTGCCCAACAGTAATTTGTTTACCCACTGTGTGCTATTTTCTTGAGAGAAGCCACTAGTGAAATCTACGGCCCCCGGGTCTATTCTTTATCATATTTGCTTTGAGATCTATTTTTTTTGCTTTTATTTTCAGATCTATTATTCCAAAAACCCAAAAATACCTTGCTGCACTTTTTTGCTATTTATTTTATTTCGTGTTTTATCGAGATCTATTTATCCAATCTATACAATTTTTATCCCATCCCCGTGACAAATTTCTGGCACCGTTGCCCGTAGAGGGATTGACAACCCCTCCTAATCGTCGGGTTGCAAGTATTTGTTATTTGTGTGCTGGTACCGTTTACATAGTGTTGCTTGGTTCTCCTACTGGATTGATACCTAGGTTTCATAACTGAGGGAAATACCTACCGTAGCTGTGCTGCATTATCCCTTCCTCTTTGGGGAAATACCAACGTAGTTCAAGCGACATCAAAAGGAATTTCTGGCGCCATTGCCGGGGAGACATCATCAACATCTATCAGGTTCCTAATCACAAATCTCATCTCCTTGCAATTTACATTATTTGCCATTTTCCTCTCGTTTTCATCTCCGCCACTTCACAAAATTTGCCGTTTTATTCGCCTTTTTTTTTGTTCGCCATTTTCTTGTCAGATCTATTTTTGTGTGCAATCTTGTTTGCGTAGTCACGATGACTCAAGAAAACACCAAGTTGTGTGACTTTTCCAATACCAACAACAATGATTTTATTAGCACTCCGATTGCTCCTCCCGCCAGTTGTGCGGAATCTTGTGATATTAATGCCGCTTTGTTGAATCTTGTTATGAAAGATCTGTTTTCCGGTACTCCTAATGAGGACGCTGTGTCCCATCTAAACACATTCGTGGAATTATGCGATATGCAAAAGAAAAAAGATGTGGTCAATGATATTGTGAAGTTGAAATTATTTTCGTTTTCTTTGCGAGATCGTGCAAAAATTTGGTTTTCTTCTTTGCCTCGCAATAGTATCAATTCTTGGGATAAATGCAAAGATGCTTTCATCACTAAGTATTTTCCGCCCACGAAAATTATTTCCCTTAGAACTCAAATCATGAATTTCAAGCAACTTGAGCATGAACATGTTGCACAATCTTGGGAAAGAATGAAATTGATGCTAAGAAATTGTCCTACTCATGGTTTAAATCTTTGGATGATCATACAAAATTTTTATGCGGATTGAACTTTGTTTCTAGAAATCTTTTAGATTCCACCGTGGGTGGTACTTTTATAGAAATTACTTTGGGTGAAGCTACTAAATTGCTTAATAATATTATGGCAAATTATTCACAATGGCATACCGAAAGAGCACCTACTAGTAAAAAAGTTAATTCGGTTGAAGAAATTAGTACTTTGAGTGAAAAGGTTGATGCTCTTATGAAATTAATTGCTAATAAAAGTGCTCCTATTGATCTTAATGATGTGCCTTTGTCTACTTTGATTGAGCAAAATAGTGATTCCGTAGATGTGAATTTCGTCTCGCGAAACAATTTCAATAACAATGCTCATAGAGATAATTTTAATCCTCTGCCTTTTCCAGGAAATTCCTCTAATAATTATGGTAATTCCTATGGTAATCCTTCTTACAATAATAATAGTAACACCTTTGATCTTGAGAATAATATTAAAGAATTTATCAATGCTCAAAAAGTTTTCAATAACACGATAGAAGAAAAGTTGAATAAGATTGATGATATGTCTAGAAGCATTGATAGAATCTCTCATAATGTAGAAAATCTCAAGTTAAAATTTTTTGTACCCAAGGTTGAGGAATCAATTAAAGCTTTATATGTTTCTATGGATGAAAGTAAGAAAAGAACCGCTATGCTTAGAGCTAAACGAGAATTTTTAGAAAGAGCATTTTCTAGTGATTGCTTTCATAAAAATGATGAAGATCTTAAAGTGGTAGGTGTTTCTTGTATTGATTCCTTGTTTAGTAAAATTAAAATTGATGGTAAAGGGACTGAAGAAGAGTCAAATTTAGTTAGAAGGCGTCCCAATAGTTCGCAGGGTGAAAATCTTGATAATTTTTGTTGTTGATAAAAGTGGGTTTGGAGAGGTCAAAACTTTAACTATTGATGTGCCCACTCTTTTGGATTACAGAGACTTTAATTATGATAATTTCTCTTTGATTGATTGTATTTCTTTGTTGCAATCCCATGCTTATGAACAAAATAAAGCTTTTACTGAACATATCGTAGATGCCATGATGAAAGCTTTGGAAGAAAAGTTGGAATTAGAGATTTCAATTCCTAGAAAATTACATGATGAATGGGAACCTACCATCAAAGTCAATATTAGAAATTATGAGTGTTTTGCTTTATGTGATTTGGGTGGTAGTGTTTTCACAATTCTGAAATCTTTATGTGATGTGCTTGGTCTTACCGATATTGAAGAATGTTCTCTTAATTTGCACTTGGCGGATTCTACTATTTAAAAGCCTCTGGGAAGAATTAATGATGTTCTTATTCTTGCAAATAGGAATTATGTGCTCATAGATTTTATTGTTCTTGATATTGAATGCAATCCGTCTTGTCCAATTATACTCGGTAGACCGTTTTTACGTACTATTGGTGCCGTGATTGATATGAAAGAAGGCAATATTAAATTCCAATTTCCACTAAGAAAGGGTATGGAACACTTCCCTAGATCAAGAATTAAGCCACCATATGAATCAATCAAGAGGGCATTCTATGGATCTAGAACTAAAGATGACAATACTTAAATCTATGCATTATGCCTAGCTAGGGGCACATAACGATAACGCTTGTTGGGAGGCAACCCAATGAATAAAATTTATTTTTGCCTTTTTTCTTTCTTTTCTTGAGTGTTTGCACAATTATGCCTCTGTTATTATTGTGTTTTTTTTTATGTTTTAATTAGTGGTTGTGCCAAGTAAAGCCTTTGGGATAGCTTTGGTGATAGTTGATTTGATCCTGTTGAAAAACAGAAACTTTTGCGTCCAGTAAAATAATTGTCTAAATTCACAGATGAGACGAACAATTCTGAATTTTTTACAAAGATTTATATACAAATTTCCTATGTTATCCTAATTTATCAAAAAATTTGGAGTTACATAAGTGTGAGAACAATTCACATCTTTACGGACTTTTCTGTTTTTGACAGATTCTATTTTCTTTGCATTGTGTGCTTATTTTGATGATTCTATGGATTGTATCGGGGGGTATAAGCCATGGAAAACTTAGAATACAGTAGACATAATGCAATAACAAAATTTGAATGGTTTTTCTACAGTACTTAAAGTAAAGATTGGTTTTCTTATACTAACGGATCTCACGAAGATTTTGTTAAGTTTTGTGTGATTGAAGTTTTCAAGTTTTGGGTGAGATCATGATGGATGAAGGAATAAGGAGTAAGAAAAGCCTAAGATTGGGTATGCCCCATGGCACCCCAAGTTAATATTCAAGGAGAACCACGCAACTAAGCTTGGGGATGCCCCGGAAGGCATCCCCTCTTTCTTCTAACAACCATCGGTATTTTACTTGGAGCTATATTTTTATTCGTCACATATCATGAGTTTTGCTTGGAGCGTCTTGTATTATATGAGTCTTTGCTTGTTTTGCTTTTTAGTTTGTCACAAGTATCCTTGCTGGACACACCTATTTGAGAGAGCCAAATTATGCTATGATTTGTTAGAATTGCTCTATATGCTTCACTTAATTTTTTTTGAGCTATGGAATTGCTCTAGTGCTTCACTTATATCTTTTTTTAGCACGGTGTGCTTTAATATTTTTGAAGAAATGCTCTCATGCTTCACTTAGATTAATTTGAGAGTTAGTAAATTTTTGAAGAAATTCTCTCATACTTCACTTATATTATTTTGAGAGACAGAAAATTATGCTCATGTTCTTCACGTAGATTTGTTTGAGCTTGTCAAAAGCAATAGCAACATATGAAACTAGTCCCAAAGTGATAGATATTCAAGAGGGATATAATAAAAACTTTCATGAAGATCATTGGACAAAATAAACTTGATTCTTTGTAATAGTTTTGAGATATGATGATAGTGGTATGTGAGTCATGTTGGTGAGTAATTATGCTTTAATAAGAATATTGGTGTTAAGGTTTGTGATTCCCTATGCAAGCACGAAAGTTAATAGTTATGCAATGAAATTATAGCCTACTTGTGGTGCATTATTCCGTGTTAGTTATGCTTAATGCTCGCTTATGTGATTTTTTGTTTCTTTTTTTGACCATGGATTTTTTGTTTCTTGGTTGGTTGCTTCTCAATCTTTTTGCTAGCCTCCACTTGTACTAAGTAGAAATACTACTTGTGCACCCAAAATCTTTAAACACAGTTTTGCCATATGAGTCCACCATACCTACCTATATGCGGTATTCTCGTGCCGTTCTAAGCAAATTTGTATATGCCATCTCTAATTTTCAAAATAAATTTCCTTTTTGTGTGCTCGTACCGCTCATGAAGCGGCAGGGGGTGGCCAATATTTTCCATGCTAGATGTGTTATTCTCAAGATGAGTGTTTATTCACTTTTCATTGCATGAGAGTGCGGCGGTAATAGGGATGCCCAGTCCCGAAATGAAAAAGAAATTTACTTTATGTTGTCAAATAATAAATTCCTTGGAAAGTGTTGGTATGGAGGGCACCCGTGGATACGGCTAGCCATGGAAAGTGAAAGAATAGTGGAAAAAGGAATAAACTTTATTTTCTGTTTGGGATCCGCCTATGATATATCTAGCATGGAAATTGTTGGGAATTAATCGATCGTTTTCGTTGACGGGAAAAGTATGCCTCTAAAATTTTTTATCTCTCAATTTAAGCTTTGAGCTCTGACACCTCTACAAATCCCTAGTCCCCTCTGCGAAGGGCCTATCAATTTACTTTATGCAATTTTTATTTTTATTTGAGTCTCCATCTTCTCTTATAAAGCACCAACTAAGGGGCACTATGATCGTACTTGAGCATTGGGTATTACTAATATGCGAGTGTGTTTCTTGAATGGATCAATGATTGAGCATGATGGGCTAGGGATAACTTTCTTTAGTGTTGATATTTTGAAAGACATGGTTGCTTATTGATATGCTTGAGTATTGAAATCTTCATGTCAAAACTAGACTATTGCTTTGAACCATATAAAAGTCCATATGTCCATGCTACAAAGAAAAGAATATGTGATGAACATGTTAGGCAGCATTCCACATCAAAAATTCTGTTTTATCATTTACCTACTCGAGGACGAGTAGGAATTGATCTTGGGGATGCTGATACGTCTCCAACGTATCTATAATTTTTTCTTGTTCCATGATGTTATATTATCATTCTTGGATGTTTTACAATCATGTTATAGCAACTTTATATCGTTTTTTGGGACTAACCTATTGACATAGTGCCCAGTGCTAGTTGATGTTTTTTGCTTGTTTTTTACTTCGCAGAAAATAAATACCAAATGGAGTCCAAACGCAGCGAAACTTTTTGGAGAATTTTTATGGACCAGAAGACACCTGTTGGGCCAAAGAAGTACCAGAGGGGGGCTCCGAGGGGAGCACAACCCACCAGGGCGCGCCTGGGGGCCCAGGCGCGCCCAGGTGCATTGTGCCCACCTCGGTGGCCTCCCGTACCGCCTCTTCGCCCTATAAATACCCAAATATTCAAAAAACCCTAGGGGAGTCGACGAAACATAATTCTAGCCGCCGCAAGTTCCAGAACCACTCGATCCAATCTAGACACCATCACGGAGGGGTTCATCATCCTCATTAGTGCCTCTCCGATGATGCGTGAGTAGTTCATTGTAGACCTACGGGTTCGTAGGCAGTAGCTAGATGGCTTCCTCTCTCTTTTGATTCTCAATACAATGGTCTCTTGGAGATCTATTTGATGTAACTCTTTTTGCGGTGTGTTTGTTGGGATCCGATGAACTTTGAGTTTATGATGAGATCTATATCCAAGAAAGTTATTTGAGTTCTTTGATCTCTTTTATGCATGATTACTTATAGCCTCGTATTTCTTCTTCGAATCTTTGGTTTAGTTAGGCCAACTAGATCGATTTTTCTTGTCATGGGAAGAGGTGCTTTGTGATGGGTTCAATCGTGCAGTGTTCTTTCCCAGTGACAGAAGGGGCAGCAAGACACACATGTATCGTTGCTATTAAAGATAATAAGATGGGGGCTATTCCTACTTGAATAGATCTCGTCTACATCGTGTCATCGTTCTTATTGCATTACTCCGTTTCTCCATGAACTTAATACACTAGATGCATGCTGGATAGCGGTCGATGTGTGGAGTAATAGTAGTAGATGCAGGCAGGAGTCGGTCTACTAATCTTGGATGTGATGCTTATATAATGATCATTGCCTGGATGTTGTCATAATTATTTGATGTTCTATCAATTGCCCAACAGTAATTTGTTTACCCACTGTGTGCTATTTTCTTGAGAGAAGCCACTAGTGAAATCTACGGCCCCCGGGTCTATTCTTTATCATATTTGCTTTGAGATATATTTTTATTCGCTTTTATTTTCAGATCTATTATTCCAAAAACCCAAAAATACTTTTCTACACTTTTTTGCTATTTATTTTATTTTGCGTTTTATCGAGATCTATTTATCCAATCTATACAATTTTATCCCGTCTACATGACAAATTTCTGGCACCGTTACCCATAGAGGGATTGATAACCCCTCCTAATCGTTGGGTTGCAAGTATTTGTTATTTGTGTGCAGGTACCATTTACATAGTGTTGCTTGGTTCTCCTACTGGATTGATACCTTGGTTTCATAACTGAGGGAAATACCTACCGTAGTTGTGCTGCATCATCCCTTCCTCTTTGGGGAAATACCGACGTAGTTCAAGCGACATCAGGTCCCTACTGCCAGCCTCTCCACTTACATCCCTCTTTCGATGGCTGCCGTTTGTTGACCACGTTGACCATGCCACGCTGAGAGGATCAGTGCGGTGGACGACGGCGAGGCCCAGGAAGGGAACGACAGGAGCCGGCGAAGCCACAACAGTGTATGCCCATGCTGATAGGAGTACGAGGGTTGTGACTAGTTCGGCTGCGGGCTGAGGCTGGCGTCGCTGAAAAATAACAGGAGGTGCGGGTGGGTAAAGGGATGGCCTGGCCAGTAGTGGGAGCAGGGTGGACCGGTGAGGCTTGCGTGGCAGCACAGTCGGCCATGGGAGAGGGAGCAGGCAATCCCGCCGGCGCTGGTTTGGGCGGCTAGAGCAGGAAGATCAGAGATTGGAGAAGCACGACGGCCGTTGGATGGACATCCAATAGTCACTGCTCTTGTGTGTTGACTAAGTTGACACAGCCTTGCGTACACGTCAACCTTTTTTCTAAGGAAAGCGTACGCGTCAACCTATAGGCCCACAAGTTAGCCTCAAATCCGTGGAAAACAACATACAACCCATCTGCCATTATTTCTAATAATTTACAACCCACTTGCTAATTCTTAAGGATTTTGTTGGAGCCCATATTCTTTTTGTTAGCATTACATCCCACATTGTGGCCATGGTTAAAAAATTCAACAAAATTTTGCATATTTCGGTGCGATCCGAACTATTTTTAATCCCGAAATTTCGAGTCACATTCAAACTAATTTGAAAAATAAATTTATATCAATTTAAAATCCAAATAATTTTTGCTGCATAAAAATTAATGAAATTTAAAATCTCAAAAAGCAAAAAAAGAAATATGAAACTAATTGCCGGTTTGCTATGTTTTAAAAATGTACAACCCATTTCTCTTTACTGATAGCCCATTCTCTGGGCAAGCCGAATGCATCACTCCTCGTCTTGAAAGATTTGCAGCCCAACAGGGCTGACAAAAGCAAGTAGGCCTCGGTTGGGTATTCTGCAAAAAAAACTTGGCTACCCATTTTCAGAAAGAAAAAAAAACAACTGGGTTGGTCTTGTGCTAAACATAAAATAAAAGACTGGCTAGACTGGCCAGAGTGCCCCGCACAACCCAGTTGATACCCTGCTCTGTCTCAAAAACAAAAAGAACTCGGCCAGCTCTGGGTCCCTGGTGTCAGCCGCTCGTTGTGCAATTCTCTCGTTTATTGACTACGTTGACAATGGCATGGGACCCAGATGTTAGGAATCCATTAGGAGGAACCATTTTTTTGGCTTGAAATAAGGAGGCTCTTGCTTGCATACTGCCATGACCCTGGTGGGTCCCTGTTGTTATCCTCTCCACATACAATCATCTCCTGATTGTGTACGTGTAAACCTAGGAGGCCACAAGTCAGCCTGTAAATACGTGGCAGACAAATACAACCCATTTAAAAAAAATAACAGCCCATTCCAAACATTCACACAGAAAGTTCAACATTCAGAGCAAAGTAACAAGTCTGATCTAGAGGTAGAGTACTGAACTTCCACGTTGACAACCATCATAGCCAACTTAACTATCTACTCCCACTAATACTCTAGTGTACAAGTACTAACTTACTCTTAGCTAACTAGATGATGCCGGCCGCCATCTGCGGTACACGCTAAACACCAGCACCGACGTCCTCCTCCTCGCCTCGGACTTGCCAGAGGTGTGATAGGGCGCGTTGCTCACGCGCGTTGGCCCTTTCCGTGCTGTCTTGGTCCACCGAAGCTTCGGCTTCTAAGCGGGAAACCCACTTGACGAGATGGTAGTAAAATTCGGCGCCGCGCACGCGTGCGTGCCCGACAGCCTCTAGGGCTATTTGCCGGGCACCGACCTCCATGTAGTCGGCCCGGTTGCAGGTGCTCTGCTCATGACTCAGAGCGGCGGTGCGCTACTGCTCAATGCCCCGCTGGTGGCGCAAATCGGCGATACGCTGCTCCTCCGCCAGGCGGTCGTGCTCCAACAAGTCCTCATACTCCGCATTGCCATCTAAAGACCGATAGAATGCCTCCTCCCTCCATCTGCCTTCCGGTGAAAAACCGAACACTAGCTCCGGTGATGAGCGCCTCTGGCGTCACCTATTGCGGACGGGCGGGGGCATGACGGACGTGGCAAGAGCGAGGGCAAGTGGTGAGAGCGAGGCCAAGTGGCGAGTGACATCGGGCCAATGGGGGCTTGTGAGGATAGGGTGAGTTGGGTGATGGTGCCATCGCAGAACATCGGGAACCAGTAATTATAGGCGGAAGGTAGGTGAACCAGCGTGTCGCGGGAAATGTGATGGTCATCGAAATTTAATGCATAAGCAGGCATGGCTTAGCGCGCCAGCTTGCCGTGGAAAACTAGAAAAACTGAAATTATGACTGTGCCATCCCATCCCGTCCCATCAGTGGTGCATCTCCTCCGTTCTGGGTCGCACATCGACATGATAGTTAAATGAGTACAATCGATTTATCCGGATGAGGTACGTGTGTGATCCACTGGTTATTCGTGTAGGATCGAGTCGGTCGGATAGGGTACGTGTAGGATCGCAATAGCTGACGAACGTTTGCTGGGAGATAAGGCATTTGCGAAAATTTATGCTCACAGTTTCTTCAGATTCGCATGGCATTTTCTTCAGAACAGCATGTCAGTTCCTTCAGAGGTAGGCATTTTTATTAAAAAACTACCACCTTTGGATCTGGCATCGCAACTAAAACTGCCAGGAGCGTATTCGTAGGCTAGCTAGTGATCAATCGGTAACTTGTAAACACTGAGCGAAGAGAAATAAGGAACTTCTAGTAACTTGTAAACACTGAGCACACAGAAATAAGGATCATGCTGTGCACACTAGTACGATTCCCACACATAAGATCAACGTGTTAATGCACCTCAATGATTCACAGATCATATACAATATGTAGCTCCTAAAGCAAAGATCAAGAAAAAACATCTGTTCTTGCTACTAACATGGATGCTTCTCTGGCCCAACATTCAGTACAGAGTGAAAGTCAATTTTTTTTGTGAAGTCTACATTTCCTCTTGCAAACATAAGTGGTTTCACCAACGGATGGAACCATGAGAATGAACCACACATGATGGAGGAACATCCACTGAAATATGAGTTGGCCATCTGTTGATCACACGGTGAGACTATTTTGGAATACAACTTTAACTTTGGCAAAATGATGCCCATTGGACAATCAGACCAAAGCAATGAAGCACCTAGTGTTGGCCAATAAATAGTACAGTACTACTTTTGTGCAGTCCATGAAGTGACTATCCAATCTTTCTGTGTCTATTTTCAAATGGCACTGCATGCAGTGACTATACTATTCTCTTGTGCAGTTCCACAAAAATTGAGGTCACTTTGTTTGTTTGCCAAATAGAAATGAGCAGACATCTATTTGCACAAATATCAAGCAGCTAGTTAACCTATACCCCACCTTGTATTTTCGGTTTAAACACGTCTCTGCTAGTTGTTTCCGCTTAGCATCTGTCATGTTTTGCACTGGACAATTTGATACTGTCATGTTTTGCACTGGACAATTTCGTACTGAATTGATTTGCTGGTAGAGAGCAGAAATATAGCGCCTATTCTTCATCAGACCAAGGATATCCATGTTTGCAGTGATGGAAGAGGTGAAATCGATACAACCGAAATTGAGCATCCAATCATTGAATCATGTCCTGCACCACCAATGTTGGTCCACCCTGCCAATAAATTTACATGCAAACCACTAATATTACTATCTAATGACAGTGCAAAAATAGTAGCAAGATAGTAGCATACCATGTACCTTGGTAATGAACAGCTCATAGTGCCACCAATTGGATATAACTGTTTGGAAGAAAAAATGCTCATAATGTTGAACCATTTGGATTTTTTGTGTAGTTCCACTAAAATCGAGCATCCCTGTTTGCACAGATATTGAAAGTATGATTGCTATAAAAGTGGCACTAGTTGAAGCATAGACTCACAAATATAAGCATTCCAATTTCTTAATGGGAAAAGGTAGCAAGACTATTTCTAACCACCTGTTTGAAGGAATAAATAAGGCAACAATGGCTGATGTCAGGAAGGCATACATAGTATTTTGTGAAAGATTGAACCATTCCTGACCTTTCCTCTTCTTTTAAGCATTTTCTGTGTAGTTCAACTAAAATAAAATGCCATCACCACCTTGACAATTCGGTGACATTGTACAAAAAATGACTTACAATTACATCATGATGTCAAGTATTTAATCGACAGGCAATAGAGACAAACATGCAGACCTCCTCCGATAACATAATGACCATTAATTTTAAGAAAGATGTGACTAGCTTTGCTGGCATAATTTGAATGAATTCTACACCCTCTGTTCCTTAATATAAGACGTTTTCGCAGTTCAATTTAAAGTACCAAACATCTAGTATTTAGAAAAACAGGTAGTAGTTTTCTTGAGCAGACGTCTGGGAAAGCTTGCCACACCTTATATATGTCCATACACTAATGCAACACCATTCGAATAGTACAAATATATACTAATCCAGTGGCCAGTGCAATAGTTGAGTAGTTTATTTATTATGTGGTACAATACAATGGTTTTACTCAACAGAGTTCCATAAGCTTGCACTAGAAGATTTCTATAAGCATTAACTATACAAAATCTAAAGGTAACAAGTTTCAGCATTGGTATACTGGCTGTCCGACAACATTAGACCAAATACAAAAGTCTGAAGCTAACTAACATTACCAACTAATGACAGTATAATTTTTTTTCAAACCATGTAGGTAAATATCATTTCGAACTAGAGGGGACCTGAAAAATTGCTATCCCAATCTTGATAGTCGATCAAACATAAAATTTTGATTAAACGAATCAAGAAAATAGCAGGAGGAGGAGGTGCCCACTCCTGACCTTTCCTCTTCTCTTCATAATTTTTTGTGCAGTTTAACTGAAATAAAATGCCATCACCACCTTGGTATTTTGGTGACACTGTAATTTTTTTTGACTTATCATTACATCATGAAGTGAGGTATGTAATCTATAAGCATTAACAGTGCAAAAATCTGAAAGTAGTAACAAGTTTCATCATTGGTATATTGGTTGTGCAACATCATTAGAATGCCTTAGCTCAAAAATCTTTAATACATCCGTAATCAACAGGTAACCCTGAAATAATCCAGTGACATTACTTGGCATTGCTTAATTTATCGGTGGCATTAAACTGGCTGCGGCATTAGTTAAATGTGGCATCACTTTAGCAGTAGCATTGCTTGATTTTACCGATGGCGTTATACTAACAACAAATAAGTGGCAATAAGAGCATGGGGAGGCCCTTTCGCACAGTGGGCGCACCAGTACAATGTACCTCCACGGACGCATAGAGTGGTGAGGGAGGGACAGTTGCCCAGAGCAACAAATATCCAGGCAGCATATGTGGATTACGTCCCATTTTTGTTCTCTTTAGCTACCTTTTTCCTATGTGAGGACAACAAACCGATCCACCTCGTCATTCTCTATTGCGTTGTCATGCCTTTCTACCCTTTTTCAACCAAGAGACAAGAGACTTGTTCATTAGCTACTACTTTTCCCCTTTTCAACCAAGATGCAGGTTCGATACCTAGTCTCTTCGATAATACTTTCCCCCTTTCTTTCCTTATTCAACCCAGACATGGATTAGTCTGCATGAAGTAGGGTTTCCTTTAATAGTGCAAATTAAGGTTTTCGTCTGCGTGACCAGCAGAATAGAGGATAGTAAATCGGGGATATGGGAGAGTGGAAAAAGATCCACATGCAGTGACATGGCAGATGGGGCAATAGAACAAGGGTATGGTTCGAAAAGAGGCAGCATACCCGAGGGTCGGCGGGAAGTGGCTTCGCTCGTGGTTGTCGTCCTCCGCACACACTATGACAACGAGCTTGGGGACCATTCCGCACCAGTGCTAGGTCTAAGAGGATGGCCTTGTCGTCACTGTGTGACCTCGCTCGCCGACAACGAGTGCGTCAATGCTGCACGTCCTTTTCTTCCCCGGCGGACGGGATCCTGGTGGATTTGTGACCATCGGTGAGGAGGGAGAGAGAGGGTCCACCACCATCTTTTTTAGATCTAGAGAGAGGGTGATAGTGTGAGAAGCAAGTGGGCAGCCCTTAGCAAGCAAGCGCCGAAGCTCCAGCCTATATATCTTACTAGTACTAGTACTAATGGTAGAGTAGTTTATATTTTCTCTGCATACAATACCAATTAGTTGTGCTTCAAAACTGAACGGCACCATTAAAAAAATAAAGTTGAGAAATAATGCGGCACCTCGGGACAACGCGACTAGGTCACATATTGCACGAGAAATGACACACCATGTTTCGTTGACATGTGGTCCCGTTCCAACATGTCAGTGATACGACGGCGAGTCTTCTTGTATAACTTCCGAATGGATGTCTATGTAGGCCGGGGCGGCTCTTTCTATACCTTGGCAATCGTCCACTCCTCACTAGCCTCTTCCTGTACCGTGGCAACCGTCCACGGCCTCTTCGCCTTTCCCTCTTGATTTGGAACTATTGTTGCACGCTCTTCCTCCCTCCATTTGCCTTGACTCTTTCTTCTACCATTATTCATCTTCTCGATGGAGGGAACAGGCAGGAAATGACCCCGTTATTCTTGTCCCAATCTGAAAGATGACGTGGTGGAGGAACTCATTGATCGGTGCGATGTCAACACCATGGCTAGCATGGTAGGTTCGTTCAAGACCATTCTCGACTCAACAAATAACATCATTACAAAGAACCCAAGGGTTCAGGAGCGGTTTGATCTACTGATGTCTACTACACAACTTGTTCTTGTAGACTCATGTTGGGCCTCCAAGCGCAGAGTTTTGTAGGACAGTAGCAAATTTCCCTCAAGTGGATGACCTAAGATTTATCAATCCGTGGGAGGCGTAGGACGAAGATGGTCTCTCTCAAACAACCCTGCAACCAAATAATAAAAAGTCTCTTGTGTCCCCAACACAGCAAATACAATGGTAATTTGTATAGGTGCACTAGTTCAGCGAAGAGATGCTGATACAAGTGTAGTAATGATAGTAGATATTGATTTTTGTAATAGGAACAAAAAAACAGCAAGGTAGCAATTGATAAAATAGAGAACAAACGGTATTGCAATGCTTGAAAATGAGGCCTAGGGTCCGTACTTTCGCTAGTGCAATCTCTCAACAATGCTAATATAATTGGATCATATAACCATCCCTCAACGTGCGATGAAGAATCACTCCAAAGTTCTTATCTAGCGGAGAACATAAGAAGAAATTGTTTGTAGGGTACGAAACCACCTCAAAGCTATTCTTTCCGATCAATCTATCCTAGAGTTCGTACTAAAATAACACCAAGCTATTCTTTCTGATCGATCTAACCAAGAGTTCGTACTAAAATAACACCATATGATACACATCAACCAACTCTAATGTCACCTAGATACTCCAATGTCACCGCGAGTATCCATGAGTTGATTATACGATATGCATCAAACAATTTCAGATTCATAATACTCAATCCAACATAAAGAACCTCAAAGAGTGCCCCAAGATTTCTACCGGAGAAACAAAGATAAGAACATGCATCAACCCCTATGCATAGATTACCCCAATGTCACCTCGGGAATCTACGAGTTGAGTGCCAAAACATATATCAAGTGAATCAATATGGTACCCCATTGTCACCACGGGTATTCATAGCAAGACATACATCAAGTGTTCTCAAATCCATAAAAGTATTCAATCTGATAAAACTAAATCTCAAAGGGAAAACTCAATTCACAACAAGATAGAGAGGGGAAAACACCATATGATCCAACTATATTAACAAAGCCCGCGATACATCAAGATCGTGACATCACAAGAATGCGCGAGAGAGAGAGATTAAACACATAGCTACTGGTACAAACCCTCACCCCCGAGAGTGGACTACTCCCTCCTCATCATGGTGGCCGTCGGGATGATGAAGGTGGCCACCGGTGATGATTTCCCCCTCCGGCGGAGTGCTGGAATGGGGTCTAGATTGGTTTTTCATGGCTACAGAGGCTTGCGGCGGCGGAACTTCTAATCTAGGGTTATCCCTGATGGTTTCTCTATTTATAGGATTTTTTGGCGTCGATTTCACGTGAAGATGGGCCTCAAGGTGAGCACAACCCACCGGGGCGCGGCTGGGCCCCCTGGCGTGCCCCGGTGTCTTGTGCCCTACTCCTTCACCTTCTCGTCCTTCCATGAAGCTTCGGGGGTCTCATTTGTTCCAAAAAAAATCGTCAAAAAGTTTCAGCTCATTTGGAGAACTTTCATTTCTGCACAAAAAACAACACCACGGTAGTTCTGCTGAAAACAGCGTCAGTCCGGGTTAGTTCCATGCAAATCATACCAAAACCATATAAAATTGTTGTAAACATGGCATGAATACTTCATAAATTATATATACATTGGAGACGTATCATCTACCCTATCTTCTTTGCCATGACCATGATCGCTGGCGTGGGGACGACGGAAGCCTCGCCTTGTGCAAGTTGATGCCGCTTGATAATGATACGTGTGATGTTAAGATGCCATCCCTTAAGTGTAAGGCATGGGCAGGCATAAATGGAGATTGGGTTGTTTATATTGGGTACAACTGCGAGTGGGAACTTGTGAATGTGTACACTCATCACCGGATTCCACTTCCAAAAATCTCAGACTGCCCTGAGGTTGAGCACACCGATGATCTACGTACGTTCAAATACGATCATGGCGACTGTCGTCTACAGAAGATAGCAATTTGTCGAGTTCCTAGTTGCTCTTGGGATTATAGGAATGCTTATGTTACCGCTATCTCCGACAAGCTTGTTGCCGTCCTTAGTCCTTCGACTCGATGGATATTGCTCAAAAATCAGTTTCTGTACATGGCTGTGTACTGTGATGCAATTCAATATGAGGGTCTTGTGTTTGTTGCCACCACTTCTGTGTACTGTTTTCGCATGGGATTCTTATTGTTTCGGTACGTTTGTCTTCCACTGTAATTATAATTGCTTCATTCACCATGCATGTGAGTCAGTATCCCCGTACTAATTAACCTTCTTTGTTTCCAAGGTCCTGTCAACATTCCCCCATCGATACTTGGAAAATTTTATAACCAAGGGGCAGATGACGATGGTGATATCACGAGCAGGACCTACATACTCAGTGGCGCCTAGCAACTTATTCCAATGGATCACATCTTCTTATCTGTATACAGGGCACTACTGATGTTACAAAGGAAGTAGGTGTTGTCTCCCATGGTCGCACTCTCCAGACCTATTCCAACATCCGTTGCAGGGTATTCAGGATGGATACTAGTGTGCTAGCGCCAGCACCTTCTCCCTAGTTCATTATTGATAGTCTTGGAGAAAACTCGCTCTTCCTTGGAAAAAAATTATAACCAAGGGGGAGATGATGATGGTGATGATCACGAGCAGGACCTACATACTCAGTGGCACCTGGCAGCTTATTCCGATGGATCACCTCTTCTTGTATGTATACAAGGCACTGCTGATGTTACTAAGGAAGCAGGTGTTGTCTCCCATGGTCGCACTCTCCGGACCTATTCCAACATCCGTTGCAGGGTATTCGAGATGGATACTAGTGTGCTAGCGCCAGCACCTTCTGCCTGGTTCCGTATTGATAGTCTTGGAGAAAACTCGCTCTTCCTTGGACAAAACTCTCCAATGATGGTGAAAGGCGATCCAGCTGCTGTTGGCACAACGTTACTACCATTTATGAGAAGCAACTGTATCTATACCTCAGACATTGCTATGGTTCCCTACCCTGGATATCACAATATGCATCCTGATATAGGCCGCTTCAGCCTGGATGATGAGTCTTGCGTTGGTCTCGACATTGACAATAGCTGGCCCTGCCCAGAGAATCACTTATGGTTCAAAGCAAGCATTTCCAATGCCAAGGATTGGTTAACCTGAAGTTTATTTCATCGCTTTGTTATTTGTTATGTGATTAAAACTTTTGTACTTATAATGTATCCTTGTTGTCTTTGTGCGTTGATGACTTGTTGTATGTAATACTAAATGATATGCCTGTGATAAACTTACTAAATTTATGAATGGCTTTCGAGTCGCTTGTCAGAGTGGGTGCTGTGACGCGGCAATTTTTTCGCGTATACATAATTGTACGTGCATTGCAACAGGTTATCGGATGAGTCCAATCAACCCTAGTACTACTAGTTAGCTTCACATGCTTCGCGTGGCGGGCGGGTGTTTTTACTGTAGCTACGAATCCCATCATCCTTGGTCGTCATTATGACTACATGCACGCAAGTATTAAACAAGTTGCTAGTATGAGAAAACATCATCAATTTTTGTCTCGATTACTGTTAGTGGCCTTTTATAGATGCAAAAATGTAATTTTCATAATGGCTTTGTATAAGGGAATGGAGGGAGTACAACAAGTTTTAAACTTGAGACCAGCCATCCACCCTCACAAAGAACACTTTTTAGCCTAGCATGGACTCCAGGAAATTTGGCCACAGTGTGAGGTGGGCCATATGTTAATGTATTCGCTGTACGTAACCAGCACCTCGAATCCTCGATATAGTAGGGTGGCATGGGCCAGAACAAGCATTCAAGTCCAGGAGTACGACACATGCCACCAGAACAACTCCCATCTAACACCATATTTCTTGTAGTCCGTGCTACAGCTATCTCTTCTCCCTCCTTGTTTCTCTAACTCATCCATCGCGCGGCGGGCGGGGTGGGGGTTTGCCGATAGTTAGTTTCCTCAACTGCGGCCCCACATGTAAGTGAAGATGCGAGACAGCACGCCTTCCCCCCTTGAGCGGCGTGAACACGACAGGCTTTTCCTTTTGAACTTGTACTACTAGTAAGTTGTAACACTTGGTTCTGCTCCTGGTGTGACCGATAGATAGAAATAATGATTTTCCCTCAAAAAAATAGAAATAATGATTCAAAACGCTAGCGCTGGGCTTTTCCTGTGTGATAAGCAGGGGAGTTTTGCCAATTTCGGCCATCATCACTTTCCTTACATTCGGTCCCACATGTAAGTGATATGCCTTGCCACTGTGCGTTGAGGGGTGGCCAAAACGACCGTCAGGGGTGAGCCTGCACAGCGGTCTGCTCGCACGCCTCCCGTCTACTCAAAGACTCCATCCTGATTTGTTGGTCCTTTCATATTTTGTGTCAAATTTTGACCATAGATTTAATTGACAAAACTTTAATGCATGTTATAAACATTTATATGGTTGGATTCGTATTTGAACATATTTTCCAATGATACTATTTTTTGTGACATGCATTAACATTTTGTTAATTGAATTCATAGTCAAAATTTGGCACAAAACACTAAGGGGAACAATAAACCAGGTCGGAGGTAGTACCCCGCACGACGCCTCCTAGTAGCCAATTAAAAGAGGGACTCGTGGTTACAATACTACTTTTGTTTCCAAATGTAACATGGCAGCTCTTTGTTCCAAAATGATTTTGTTTTGGTTGTTTATGTGTGCGCCTTGGCAAATTGAACCACCACGCCAAGAAGTTTGAAATGCATTCCCATTTCTTGCATGGGTGTCGGGGTACACAAACAGGGGTGTATGTTTTCCCCAGACTTGTGCATGGACAGCAACCCTCCGGTCCGGCAACTCTCAGCATCCAAGACAAGACCAAGCAGAAGAGATCAGCTCTTTGAGGAATCAAAGGGCGGATCAAGAAGACCAAGACCAACCAAGGGAGCAAGATACCACTAAGGAAAAACCTCCCTTGCCGGGCAGGCGAGCCTGGCGGGGATGAGGTTGCCCCAAAAATAAGTCTCAAGATTGCCCCGGCAGGCTTGCCGGGGACGCCGAGGGCGGATTACCCCGCCAAGGCTCCACCGCTCCACCTCACAGCAACGCAAGTCATCGATCGGTGCGGTGTCGAGCCCCCAAGTGGCTAAGTGGCCGTTATTTGGCATGTGGCAGCCACTTCCAGAGAAAATCACCTCCAACTGACACCCGTCCAGGGATGTGTCATGCAGGCAGGCGAGAAGGTGGCCGAACGGCATGGCAAGGCTTCCCGGGCTACGCTACGATGTGACACTAAG
This sequence comes from Thinopyrum elongatum, assembly GCA_011799875.1. Taxonomy (NCBI): domain Eukaryota; kingdom Viridiplantae; phylum Streptophyta; class Magnoliopsida; order Poales; family Poaceae; genus Thinopyrum; species Thinopyrum elongatum. The sequence goes on from CM022303.1 coordinate 215,821,059, forward strand.
CGGTGCATTTAATGCGCTCTATCCTGTCTACAGAGTTAGGTATGATAGCACTGTTTGCTATCTAATCAGTACGCAATGATTGATTTGCCATTGTGGTGACCCCTTGATCTATAAAAGGAGGGCCATGGCAACCTTAGAAAGGATTCAGACCCCCGTACTCTCGTACGCGCGTAGCTGCTCCCGCCCCGAGGCGAACCTGCCGGGCTAGAGCGTTGTGCCTCCACCACCATCCATTCATCAATCCACCAAAGCAGGAGTAGGGTTTTATGCCTCGCGGCGGCCCGAACCTGGGTAAAACTGCACGTGTCATTACTGTCGTGTTGCTCTATGCTTTCCGCTCTTCGTGCAATGCGCTCGTCCCCCTTGCCGAACCACAAGGGGCCGATGGCCCCATAGGTGGCCGTGGGAAAACCATGACATCTTTGGTGCGCCAGGTAGGGGGGAGTGCTTGCGCGAACCCGAGAGCATACGCAGCGCGCCATCTTCATCATCGTTCTCTTCATCAACGGCTTCATCATTCATGGCGCCCAAGAAGAAATCCGGTGCCGCAGCTCACCCATCCACCTCGAAGGCCCCTTCGCACGCGGCCGCCGATGCCGTGGGGGCTACGGGGGTGCACGGGGACGTGGACGCTGCGGGGGACGTGGCTAGCGCAGGCGGCGGCGTCATCACCTCCCCTATGGTCGAAACGGGAGTAGGAGGCACCGGAGAAGGACAGCGCCAACAACATCCCAGTGGCCACGCTCCACAAGGTGCGGGACGAGAGATCATCCCGTCCGAGCCTCTCCACCCCACCGCTGGACGCAGCCACAGTGGTGGCGCTCACCCGGGGCGAACCACAACCCTCCGGCCGTGCCCGCTGCGGGTGCGGCCGTAGGGCACGCGCCACCCCCAGGACGGGTTGGCCAAGCCGATGCGCCGAATGGAGCCACCGATCCCCAAGCACATCCACCTCGTCACCACGCCACCCTGGCGACTGGCTCACGGCGATGAGAGCACGACGCTGCCACTACTGGCACCGTTAGAAGCCAGGCAACGTTGCGGTCTATGTCGTCATCTATGCCGAGCACTCCTTCGGAGGCCATGGCGCGGGCCCAACTCCTGTTGAGATTTCCGCTGGCGGCCGATCAGATGGATGAGTGCAGAGCCACCATTCAGAGCCTGATTGGTTTCGGCGAGGCGGGAGGATCACAACGAGTGGGCCCGTCACGGCCTCTGCAGGCGGCGACAACGGCCCGAGCCGCTGGCCGTACCAAAGGGGCTACCCCAATGGTGCAATCCCCTCTGCGGCAGCCAGCGCAGGGGCCGCACCCAGAACCCCGACAAGATCAAGGTTATCGAGTAGATACAAGCACCCAAGATAGTTAAAGACGTGAGGCATTTGACTGGATGTGTTGCCGCGCTGAGCAGGTTCATTTTGAAGTCCGCCGAACGCGCCTTGCCGTTCTTCAAAATCCTGAAGAAGGCAGGGCCCGTGGAATGGACCCCGGAGGCAGACGCTGCGCTACAAGATTTGAAGACCTACCTTTCCTCTGTTCCCACCTTAGTCGCTCCTAAACCACAAGAGCCGTTGCTGCTATATTTAGCAGCGACCAATCAAGTGGTTAGCGCAGCACTGGTGGCACAGTGGGAGGTAGATGAAGCAGCAGCCGCCACCGCCGTCTCCTCTGGAGAGGAAAGTGAACCCGTCCCGGTAAGGTCAGGTGCAGTTCAAGACAAGGAAGAGCAAGGCAGCGGAGACAGTTCCAAGATCATGGCAAGGAAGAAGGTGGTGCAACGCCCAGTGTACTTCGTCAGCTCCCTACTGCAGGGGGCTAGGTCGAGGTACTCTGGCGTGCAAAAGTTGATTTTTGGCCTCATCATGGCCTCAAGGAAACTGCGCCACTACTTCCAAGCCCATGAGATCACGGTTGTCACCCGCTTCCCCTTGTAACGCATACTCCAAAACCCTGAGGCCACCGGCAGAATCGTGGAATGGGCTTTAGAGTTATCCAGCTTTGGTTTGAAGTTTGAAAGCACGTCAACTATTCAGAGCAGAGCACTAGCAGAGTTCATTGCGGAGTGGACGCCAACCCCTGATGAACAAGTACTGGAGATAGTCATCCTCGGCCAGGAAGCGCCCCAAGAATGGATTATGTATTTTGATGGTGCCTTCTCCCTACAAGGTGCAGGAGCTGGTGTGCTTCTTGTTGTTCCCACTGGGGAGCACCTTAAGTACGTCGTTCAAATGCATTTCCCCCAGGAGAAGGCTACCAACAATACTGCAGAGTATGAAGGGCTCCTTGCTGGGCTCAGAATTGCAACAGAACTGGGAATCAAGAAGCTGATCATCCACGGAGATTCGCAACTTGTGGTGAGGCAAATCAACAAGGATTATCAAAGCCCACTAATGGAGGCATACGTCGAGGATGTGAGGAAGTTGGAGGAGCGCTTTAACGGATTGCAAACAGAGCACGTGCCACATGCGTAAAACAGCATTGCTGATCATCTGTCAAAGTGCGCTGCGCAAAAACTCCCTGTGGAACCAGGGACTTTTGTTCTCCATCTGACTCAACCCTCCGTATCCCCAGCAACAATGGCCAGGAAGAGGAGGGAATTGAACTCCGGCAAGCCTCTCCCGGCAGAGCTTCCCGAAGCCCCCGGCAGAGAGCTTGGCGGGAACAATTCCCCTTCGATCAGTGAGCTGCACCCTCCTGCCGAACTACCAGTCCTTGCGGTCGAGGCATGCGCTCCCATCAACAAGGAGGTGCCGCTAGTCCTTGTTGCCGAGCCCCAGGCTCCAACTTGGGCGCGACACATTGTTCGTTTCCTCCAAATAGGAGAACTCCCCGAAGAACAAGAAGAAGCTGAAAGAGTAGCCCAGAGGGCCAGTATGTATCAGTTCATTGACGACACGCTATACAGAAGAAGGCCCAATGGTGTGAAATTGAAGTGCATTTACCGGGAAGAAGAAAAGGAACTGCTGGCAGAGATACACAAGGGTATGTGTCGCTCCCACATCGGATCAAGGGCCTTGGTAGGGAAAGCTTTCCGGCAAGGTTTCTACTGGCCCACAGCCCTCCAAGACGCAATTGAGCTAGTCACCAAGTGTGAAGCCTGCCAGTTCCACTCCAAGAATATCCATCAGCCTGCTCAGGCTCTCCAAACAATCCCTTTGTCATGGCCATTTTCGATCTGGGGGCTCGACATCTTCGGGCCCTTCCCCCGTGCTACCGAGGGCTTTGAATTCTTGTTCGTCGCAATCGACAAGTTTACAAAGTGGCCGGAAGTAGAGCCCGTGAGGAAGGTGACCGCACAGTCAGCTATCAAGTTCTTGAAAGGATTGGTGTGCCGCTTCGGGGTACTTGCCCGAATCATCACCGACAATGGCACCCATTTCACAAGCCGCGCCTTCATGCAATACGTTCATGCCCTCAGAAGCAAGGTCTCATTTGCCTCTGTGGCCCATCCCAGGAGCAATGGGAAAGCTGAGAGGGTGAACGCTGAAGTGCTACAAGGCCTCAAGACAAGAACCTTTGATAGGCTGCAGAAGTACGGCATGCGATGGATCGACGAGCTGCCGGTGGTTCTTTGGTCCCTCCGTACGACACCAAATCGAGCTACCGGGCAGACTCCCTTCTCCCTAGTCTATGGGGCAGAAGCAGTTATCCCCACGGAACTCATATTCGGGTCTCCTCGAGTGCTTGCCTATGCTGAAGTAGCGCAGGAACAACACCGGCATGACGACGCTGTGATACTTGAGGAGAACCATCTCCGGGCTGTTACGTGTGCTGCACGCTACCAGCAAGCCCTGCGTCGCTATCACAGCCGCAGGGTTCATGCCCGGAGCTTTGAGGAAGGCGACCTTGTCCTTAGGCGTGTTCAGTCCGCCAAGGGTGCAAACAAGTTGACGCCAAAGTGGAAAGGCCCTTACCGGGTAGTATGAGTCACCAGACCTGGCGCAGTCCGTGTGGAGACCGGAGATGGCATTCAATTGCAAAACTCATGGAACATTGAGCATCTCCGTAAGTTCTACCCGTAAGGCGCAGCTGTCGGGCCCTGCCCGGCAGCCACCCTTTTGTACAAGCTTTGCCGAAGTTGCATGTAACCCTTTATACAAAGCCAGGCGCAGACCCTGAGCAACAGAGAAATAAACGAAGCGCTGGGGGGCCCCCGAAACTTGCATGCATGCATAAGCATATCATGAGCATAACATGATCATGTAGATGAGGTCGCATGTGGCATTGTTTTCATCTGCACTAAGTTGCAGGGTTCTTGCCGTGGACTTGATCCCGAAGAGAAGACATGAAGTCGAGTCTACGTGACGATCCCCGACAGACCAAATAGATAAGTTCCTTCTTATCCATACATGTTCTGTAATTTGAAAACTTGCGCATATGAAAACCCCGCCACCTTTGAAACATAGGTGCTCCTACCCTTTGACTCGAACACTGCTTCGGTCAGGGTGGTCGCAGCGGCCTTTGACGGAAAAGGTTCGGCGGGGGGCTGGTCCCTTTTTGTGGTTTTGTGCCCGGCAGGCCTAGCCCCGCGACAACAAACTGAGGGCACCGGCAGGATATCCTGCCGGGGAAGCTTGTTTACTTAAATGTATAGAGGCATATCACCTCAGCATGGATATGACATATGCACAAGTGCCCGGCAAAGCTTGTCTTTTTCATTAATATGCTGATAAGCTAGTACATATCTTACAGAACACAAACATGGATAAAGAAGTTTACATAATTTAGACTAAAGTTTGGCCAATGCCTACACATTTTAAATTGAAAAATGATAAGTGCCCCGTACACCCTTTCTTGTCCCTCTCCTCCCAGGCACTTCGGAAGAAGATGGTGGGGGGGTGAGGCAGACGATGAATGAGCAGTACCCCTTCATGTTTTTTCTCTCTTGAGGGAAAGGACGTGGGGGAGGGGCATGACTCTTCAGAAAGTTACCGTTTTACATTAACTGCTGTAGTCCCATGCCCCCACGACCCATGGTAATTATGAGAAGTGGACGTTGGATTGACTGGTCATCATGAAAACTGCTGCACGCACAACATTCTCTCGCCATGTGTTCATGCACTGTTTGGGGCCTAACCCAACGTGCCCAGCGACACGTATGGCTCAGGCCCGGGGGCTTCTGTCGGGGTACACAAACAGGGGTGTATGTTTTCCCCTGACTTGTGCACGGACAGCAAACCTCCGGTCTGACAACTCTCAGCATCCAAGACAAGACCAAGAAGAAGAGATCAGCTCTTTGAGGAATCAAAGGGCGGATCAAGAAGACCAAGACCAACCAACGGAGCAAGATACCACTAAGGAAAAACCTCCCTTGCCGGGCAGGCGAGCCTGGCGGGGATGAGGTTGCCCTGAAAATAAGTCTCAAGATTGCCCCGGCAGGCTTGCAGGGGACGCCGAGGGCGGATTACCCCGCCAAGGCTCCACCGCTCCACCTCACAGCAACGCAAGTCATCGATCGGTGCGGTGTCGAGCCGCCAAGTGGCTAAGTGGCTGTTATTTGGCATGTGGCAGCCACTTCTTGAGGAAATCACCTCCAACTGACACCCGTCCAGGGACGTGTCACGCAGGCAGGCGAGAAGGTGGCCGAACGGCATGGCAAGGCTTGCCGGGCTACGCTACGATGTGACACTAAGCAGTGCATTTAATGTGCTCTATCTTGTCTGCAGAGTTAGGTATGATAGCACTGTTTGCTATCTAATCAGTACGCAATGACTGATTTTCCATTGTGATGACCCCTTGATCTATAAAAGGAGGGCCATGGAAACCTTAGAAAGGATTCGGACCCCCGTACTCTCGTCCGCACGTAGCTGCTCCCGCCCCGAGGCGACGCTGCCGGGCTAGAGCGCTGCGCCTCCACCACCATCCATTCATCAATCCACCAAAGCAGGAGTAGGGTTTTACGCCTCGTGGTGGCCGAACCTGGGTAAAACTGCACGTGTCATTGCTGCCGTGCTGCTCTATGCTTTCAGCTCTTCGTGCAATGCGCTCGTCCCCCTTGCCGAACCACAAGGGGCCGATGGCCCCATGGGTGGCCGTGTGAAAACCACGATAATGGGACCGAAACATCCCCATTAAACGTTAATATTAATATATAAGAAGTTTGGTTGTGGCGCGGTTCATGCATGGTACATACGAAAGTTATGAAGTTGATGCAAAAGGTAAGAAAATTACAATATACATGGAATTGACACAAAAATAAAGATGCATACGGATCCATAGACATCCTCTCTCCCTAGTGCGCCGGGTCACCAACCGACGGGTGAGGAGCAGCGGCATTGGCGGCAAGCTCAACATGCTTCTGAACATTGCCGTCCAAGGTTACCCTGCGGTCCAAGAAGGCCAGCGTCCTATCGTCCTCCTCTGGCACGTAGTAGTCCTTGTGGATGATTTGCTCGTAGATGTGGGTGATTATGTCAATGGTGTCTTGCTGCGCCAGGTGCTACACGGAGAGCGAGACCTCGAGGTAGATATTCTTCGGTGTGACGGCGGGCAGTCGCAGGGCCACCAGTGCATCAAAGAGATTATCACCATAGAGGCCGGTGAGGGTGGCGGGAATCGAAGAGCCTTGCCGCATGGGCTGGAGGCGTACGTCAAGGTCGTCCGCGAGCTTCTTGACGATGGTGAACTTGTCGAGGAAGATGACGAGGGCCTCGTTGAACAAGGAGACGAAGCTGTCGTCCAAGAGGCCTCTCGGCCTGGCGGCCTCAAGCATGACCTAGAGACGTTCCTGGGTGCCGGGCCACAGGCCGTCGTCGTGGACCATCTGGCACAGCTGGCTCATGTTCGCGCTCATCGCCTCCATGGGTCTAGCTTCTGGTCAACTGATATTGCGATTGGAGTGATCACTCTTGCCCTTGGTTAGGGTGAGTGGGTGCATAGGATTTCGTAGATGGATTGGACTGGGGGATCCTATACATGAGAAGTGCAGACTGCATTGCATTCATGTGTGTGTTGGCCATCTACTCCTCGGCCCTTACTTCCTCCGTACCGGTGCAGTATAGTCATCTCACCGAGACCAAGTTGGGAAAAAATGAGAGAACTTAATGTTTATTTGGTAATTACTAATTTAATTGCATACAGAGAATTGAGCATTACATGTTGTGCTAAGTAGTCTCAAGTCATTGAATGCATACACACCCCACGTCTCCTATTGGCTGATTTCTTTTTTCATGGCAAAAAATAGGGAACACATATTGGACAGAGTTGCAGACGCCCGAGGAGAAGCCTGATAACACATATTGGACGATTCACTTTGATGGGTCCAGGCAGCTGGAAGGCTCGGGGGCTGGAGTTACTTTGACTTCCCCACAAGGTGACAAGTTTTGCTACGTTTTAAGGCTAATGTTTTCTTGTACTAACAATGCAGCCGAATATGAGGCTTTACTCCACGGCCTTCGAATGGCCAAAGAGATGAATTTAAGCCGGGCCAGGTGTTTTGGTGACTCAAACCTTGTGGCTCAGCAAGTTTCAGGCACATGGGATTCCAAAGACCCGCTCATGGCGGCTTATCGCCGGGCGGTTGACAATATTGCTGGTTACTTCAAGGGCTACTAGGTGGAGCACCTTGATCGAAGGAAGAATGAGGCGGCTGATGCCTTGAGCCGGCTTGGGTCTCAACGTAAGCCGGTGCCTCCTAATGTGTTTCTTGATGTATTGCACAATCCTTCAGTCAAGTTACCATCGGAAGAGGACCTTGCTATTCCTGAACCGGAGGCGCAGTTGGTGGCGGCTCTCCATGCTATTCCTGATTGGACGTTCCCTATTTGGCTTATATGACCCGGGGTGAGTTACCTGAGGATGAAACTTTGGCAAGGCAAATAACCAGGAGGTCTAAGTCTATGACTATTGTCAATGGCGAGTTACACCGATGCAGTGTGATAGGCGTGTTTCAACGTTGTGTTTCTCCTAAAGAGGGCCCTGAGATCTTAAGAGAAATCCATGAAGCTGATTGTGATCATCATGCCAGCTCTAAATCTTTAGTGGCTAAAGCTTTTCGTCATGGATTTTATTGGTTGACGGCTCATGCGGATGCGGAAGACATCGTCAGTAAGTGTGATGGATGTTAGAAATTTTCTCGACGAGTTCATGTGCCGGCTCAAGAGTTGAGGATGATTCCAATTACTTGGCTGTTTGCAGTCTAGGGGCTTGATATGGTTGGGCCTTTCAAGAGGTCTAAGGATAAGAAGACCCACCTCTTGGTGGCGGTTGACAAATTTACCAAATGGGTCGAGGCAGAGCCAATTAGCAAGTGTGATGCAGCAACTGCAGTTCAGTTTGTTAAAAAACTAATCTTCTGTTTTGGTTACCCTCATAGTATCATCACTGATAATGGCACTAATTTGTCTAAGGGTGCTATGAAGGAGTTCTGTCAAACAGAGCATATTCGTCTGGATGTTTCTTCTGTGGCCCATCCACAGTCTAATGGTCAAGCAGAAAGGGCTAACCAGGAAATTTTGAGAGGCATCAAGCCCCGGCTTATGGTTTCTTTGGAACGAACACCAGGTTGTTGGGTTGAGGAGTTTCCTTCAGTACTTTGGAGTATCAATACCACCCCAATAGGTCAACATGCTATACGCCCTTCTTCATGGTCTATGGTGCAGAAGCGGTTCTCCCGAGTGACATTCGTCATGACTCGCCCAGAGTGGCGGCTTATGTTGAAACTGATAATGAGACGGCTCGATAGAATGCAATTGATGCTTTGGATGAAGAACGTGACCTTGCGGCAGCTCGTTCAGCAATATACCAGCAAGACCTACGTCGCTATCATAGCCGCAGAGTTAAGACTCATGCGTTTCAAGAAGGCGACTTAGTGCTCCGGTTGATTCAAGATCAAACTGACATGCATAAGTTGTCTCCACCTTGGGAAGGACCTTTTGTGGTCAGTAAAAACCTCAACAATGGCTCATATTATCTCGTTGATCTACGTGAGTGCAAGAAGTCACACACCTCTGAGCAGGAGACCAACAGGCCATGGAATATTGCTCATCTTCGGCCTTACTATACTTGAGCCACCGGCTCTCCCCATTGTACATACTTCTGATGATGTATATATCTTTTTATGATCAATATAATAAAGCCAGCATCCCTGAAACATTCAGGGCCTCTCTCGTTTCATTTCTGTGTATCTGAGTCTTTATTAATTGGTCATAAGGTCACTTGGGGGCTTCCAACCCACCGGGTTTAGCTTCCATACCCTCTTGACCAGGCATGAGACGCCAAATTATGAGTTATCCTGCCTATTTGCAACTTGCTACTCCGCCAAGTGACCCGCCGAACTCTTAACAGTCAATCTTTTTCTAAGACCCTGAACTTGTTAAGGTTAAAACGGCGGTTTGTGTCACGTGAGAGCTGGCTTACAGTGAGCTAGGATAAACTCAACGGTTGTGCGGCCTTCAAAGCACAAGGCCTGTGAGCCAACTTGTTTGGTCATGTCTTGAAAGACGGCCTAGCAAAGATTTGAGATTTGTTGTATCTCTCTTTTTGATTTTTTTCTGATATTCTTTAAGATTTTGCTTTTGTGCAAATTTTGGCTACCCAGGTCGTGAAGCTCCGGGTTATGCTTCTCCTGTTTGAGTATTTTTTGGGTGTCACCCGCCCTAGTTTTGGACTTTAAGTCGCTAGCATGAATAATTTGCATAGCTGTGGCTATGAGACTGGGAGTCTTCGGGTTTAATAACCAGCCATGGTTTCTGGCTTTGAGTCGCCAGTGTATATAATGATTGGTCTTTTGCAAAATATATAAGACCTCAGGTGCTGAATATGGTCATCAGGCGGTGCATATATCTGGTCAAATGAAGTAGGCCACAAAAATCAACTGTTGGACCAAAAGTCAAGATAAAACATGCACGAAGGCATTACACGGTGGCTCAACATTTTCAACTACCTTATTACAAGGCTTCAGCTGAGCCCAAAAATTTGTGAATTAAGTGTTTTTGGGGCTGCACCCCAAGACCCGGCCTGAGAGCGGCCTGGCTCATCATTGATCTGATCAATCCTCTTCTGGACGCTTTGACGATTCCGGGTCACCCGCGCCGGCTCTTCTTCGTCGATCTCTGAAGATCAGCCATTGTCCAGTCGATGCCGGTTAAAGCTTCGAATGAGGCTTCGTCATTTAGTACAAGGGAAGGATCAACATCAGGGGCGAAGATATGCTTACGCCGAGGAGGAATGAGATTGACAACATCATGAACTAGTGGCTTCACCTTCTGGTTGTTGTCGTCATAAGCCGGCGTATACTTGTTTATGTTTAGCTCTTCAATAAGCTTGCAGGCCACGGGCCGCATCTCTCAGATGCATTGATTGAAGTCTTTTTCTTCAAAGGGTGACTGTTCATCCTTGAATTCAGGGCACCCGGTGGCTATTTCCTCTGGGTCAAGCTTAGATTGCCATGCTTTGGCCCGGCCAAGAGCAACAATGGCTCCGGCTCGGGTGGCCGATAATTTCATTTCTTCAATCTGGCCTGGGAATGTTGACAAATGATCCAGAATAGTCTTGATTTGATTCAGCGGTTTTTTGTTCCATCCCAAAGACACAATACTGCGGAGAGTGCCACTATATAATTGCTCTGTCAGCGAGTAAATCTCCTTCAGCTTCAATAACATGTCCTAGCCAAGACTTGCACTCCTGGGGCCTGTTAAGAAGTCATACAAGAGCCACCAGCGAGTTAGCAATCCATATGTGAGAAGCCAGGCGGGTTATAGAATTTGAATGCATATTACAATTACCGAAGACGGCGGCTGTCATTTGAGAGATGTGTTGTTTTAAACCGGATAACTCTTCAGTTACTGGCTTAAGCGCAGCCTCAGCATCTTCGGCCTTCTTTGTTAGAGCGGCCTTGTCAATCTCCCAGGCAGCTCTCTCAACATCAAAACCTGATTTAAGCTTCTCAATTTGCTCTAATGAGGCCTTCAGATCTGACTTGGCCTTGGAGGTTTCGGTCTGCTGCAGCTTTAAGCTTTTTCTTAAATCGCCAACTTGCGATTCCTTCATGTTCAATTCTGCCTAGAATAAATAAGGCAATAGTTATAATGCAAGGAGCAAGTTTGTCAGGATATGGTTAATCAAGTTCCAAGCACATTGCAAGCAATACACTTGGCACTTGGGGGCTAATGTAGGTCATTTTAATTTAATTATGATCCGGCTCACTTTGTTAAGCTAAGCCGGCCCTTGGGGGCTACATATTTGGATTTTTTAAAATGACTATAAGTCCCGGCTCATCTGGTTAAGGTAAGCCGGCCCTTGGGGGCTACGTATTTGGATCTTACAGCTAATTGTCAGTATGGTTCATCTTGTTACTATGAATTAATGGTTGAAACGATATACAAGGTTCATTCAAGATTAACATTTGAAGACCCGGCTCATCTTAATAAGATAAGCCGGCCCTGAGAGGCTATAGTTTGGACATTTTCATCAAGTCTACAGCATACTCAATATTTTCCTATACTCTAGACTTGGCGGCTATATAAATGCATATGGAAAGGGGTTAGCAACATACCTCATAACGTTCCTTCATAAGGTTCACTAAGTCGGCTTCCAGATCACGGCTAGTATGAAGGCGGTTCAGATAACCAGCGTGGATATCGCTCGCACTGAGGGCAGCATAGGTTTCCAGATCCAGCTTCGCCTTGCCTTTGTCCAAGGAAGGAGATTCTTCCTTGGTACCATGCTTGGCTAGCACAGTGGAAGCCCCTGGCGCAGTATAAGCCGTCCCAGTGATGGTCATGTCATCAGAGTCCTTTTCAAGAGGGATCTCTTCAGCTGGCTTCGAAGGAGTCGGTGGCTTAGGGCTCGGCGGGTCATGGCTTGCCGCCAGGTTAAGTTCAGTATCCATCTGTTCAGGGGTGGTGGCGTAAATTGATGGTGGCGGGTCGTTAACAGGCTCTTCAAGGTCTTGATTGAGGGTCTCAGAAATTTCTGCTGTTTGTTTCTCCAGGTCAGCAGTTTTGGGATCTTTCGAAGACCCGCCCAGTTTTTGTTTCTTGCCTGCTTTGGCAATACCTCTGCAACAAAGATACAAAGTATATGAGTATATCATTACAAGACATGGATAAACAAATGAAAATACTAACCCTTGGGCGACCTTGAAGACAGGCATTTGGGTTCTGGTAGAGTCGCCAGATGATGGAGGCGTCTTCTGATAATTTGAGTTGGAAGAATTAAGAGGTTGGCGTATAAGGCCAGCTAATGGATAAAGAGAGTCTGGATCATGTGGCACCTCATGTCGACGCTTGCGAGGAGCAGGTGTGTTTGGTAAGCCGGAGATGAGATTTTGAGAGCCACCGCTCCGGGTCGGGCGTCTTAACTCGTGTTGCTGTTTCTTCAAAAGAAAATTGGGATCCAAGTGAGCAAGAGGATGAGAAAATTTCACCTTCCAGACGACCCGTCGAATTTTATTTCTTGGTAAGGGTTCTGAGCTGGAGGAAATTGTAGTTACCTCTACTGCATCTGCATGGCTCGTCTCTGCCTCTTCCTAAGAAGAGTCAGCGTCAATAAGCTATACAAAGAAAAGACCAAGGGAATCAAGTTCTACCTCTAACTCATCATCAAGTTTGAGAAGTTCTTCAGCCGATGGTTTCTTGAGACGACCCGGACCTATAGTCTTTGTTTTAGGCTTCTTGGTCGGGGGGGGGGGGCTTGAAGTTTCTTTCTCCAAAAAGGAGAGTCGGCCTGTATACATGTGAGCAAACTGTTGAAATAAGGAAAAATTAAAGAGATGAATAAATAAGGTGAAGCTTGATGGCTTACAGGGGGAGCCGGGTTAAGCTTGCAGAAGGGATTCAGTCCCACTTTGCGACAACTGTCCAAAGGTTCACCGAGCAATGATTTGACTATATCAGTAATATCCTTGTCGCTCAAGGATGTCTGATTAAAACGCTGTGGATCCTTGACATCTCCAACATATTGCACATCAAGCCGCTGCGCCGGCTTAAAGGTAGTATCCTCCAAGCGACCCAGCAGCGGGTTAAATCTATTCCAGTTAAACCATTGGCTACCAATGCTCTTATTTTGGAGAAAGTGGGAGCGTATTTTACGCGTTCTGCGGCGGTCAAACGGTCCGGAAGCTTGCCGTGGGTGTTGAGCCGGAAGGAGCGGTAACCCGGGAAAGGATTCTCATCAGCCGGAGAAGTATCTTTGCAGTAAAACCAAGTAAGATTCCAATCTTTGGGGTGGCTAGGCAGTCTGGCTCCAGGAAAAATTATATCTCTCCGCCGTTGGGTGGAAACCCCTCCAAGCTCCAAACTGGGTCCATCAGTCATTTCGGTTTGACGATTAAGGTAAAAATACTGTCGGGGCCGGGACACAATATATCCCGGAAATTTAACCCCTCGTGTTACCACCAGCCCAGGATTACTGTTACTGGTGGACACGTCCTTGTTACAGATTACCAAGCTATTACAAGAATTGGATACAAGACCATAAAGGTCTAATGATACAACACTGATATCTGGTGGTGGATGACGGAATTGACTCGAGGTTCTCCAACGCCGATGGGGCTCCATTCCCACAGGAACAGCTGACCCGGATGATTCCTATCCGCGTGGCTGCTATCCTAGGCTCCGCACAGACGTCGCGGGGTACTCCTCGTAGAACTCCTGACCTGGCCAAGTAAATAGCCAGTGACAAGCCTGTGAGTACGTTTGAATGTACTCGTAAACATCATGAACAAAAGATATACCAAATGCAGGAGACAAAATATATGATCATGATGAACTACACTAAATGCGTATGCTCATGATGGACTTAAAGCCTATTGACATGAATTAAATCATGGCATGATAAATATTAGCATGTGCAAATAAATGGATATATAAAAACATTAGTGATAAACAAGGATAGTTAAAGGAAAATAAAATAAAAGAAATGCCGGTCAGAAGTCTATAGTGACATCACGGTGGGTCTTGAAAAGAAATGCCAGTCGGGTGTCTAAAAGAGAAATCGGACGTGACAGGACCATCCGAGAACTCAGGCGACGCCACGAGAAGTCTTGAAAAGAAATGCCAGTCGGGTGTCAAGTGACGCCACGGTCGGACTTGAAGAGAAATGCCAATCGGGTGTCCACAAGAGTAGTGGCATGATAAACCGCCTGATAACCCGAGGGACGCCACGGAGAGGTCTTGAAAATAAATGCCAAACGGGTGTCCACAAGAATAGTGGCGTGACAGACCACCTAATAACTCAAGGGACGCCACGGAGAGGTCTTAAAAATAAAATTGAGTGCCCGGGGTAGTCTAGCCAGCCCCTGAGACACTCAGGAATATAAAATAAGAGAAACGGGTTAGTCCACAATAATATGTATAACCACAGTAATATTGGCAAGCATAGCAAAATATTCATGATAGCATCAGGGTGACAATAAATATTCAGCAAAAACAATTCAGGCACATTTTAAGTATTTCCTCCGGAGACTGACACTTGACCAACTCAGACTGTAGCCCTTAACCGCGGACACGGCTATTCGAATAGGTTTAAACTCTGCAGAGGGTGTACTCTTTACCCACAAGTAAAGGATTTCTTTAGTGAGTATTGTGACACTGACTAATTCCCATTACGGTCTTTGGGTTGAAAACACACCTGACCAGAACACACCAGGTTAACTTTCCGGATGCCAGGAATCACCCAAAGCATTGTTCAAGAAAAACTCTGAGACGGAGAGACCAACGTCCTGCATGGGATCACTATTAATACGCGCGAATTCCAAGGGGTGCCCCCCTCTCAGTCACAACTGGAAACACCCATGCCCCCTGACCCGATGACAGGATTTAGTCCATGGCCATTGGAAACCCTCATCGTGGCCCTCTGTACGGTGTGTGCATGGAAAGGGGTTATCAACTTACTGAACCATACCCTACCTGTGGCAGGAACCTGTGGCAGCACGAAACAAGTATGGGGGTTACCGGAACAAGACTCGATCTACGGTTGACTCAGGAGGCATTAAGTTTCCTGCAACGGTTAACACAACAAGGTATTCTTTTAACAGCAATACCAACAGGGCCACAACCCTTGCATGCTCCAACATGCACAACAAACAAGGCATGATCACGCTCCAACGTGATCATCCTCCTGCCGGTAACGGTATTTCTCCTATGCCTGCTCCTGCAAGTTAGTCATGGCAACACATGATGCATGGTACGATGAAACATGCCAACACAACACACATGCAAAATTAGCCATATGCCAGTTTTATTTGAATTCAACATATTCATGATGCAATTATTCTTGCAAACAACAACTATGCAATTCACCATATCAAGTGTTCAAGATGCTTGCCTTGAGCATGCAGGAATATTGGGTGCACTCCAAAAGTTTGAAAAGTTTCTTCCCTCCATTTTTCCTATTTTAAAGATTACAGCAATTACCACATAATTCAAAAACAGTACTAAAAGTTGTTTCAATTTTTTTTCAAATAAATACTAAAATAAACTAGATGAAAAATGAAAAATAACAGAAAAAGAATCAATCTATTTGGAGTGAATATGAATTTCTTATGGAATTTCTAAGTTGGAAATAATTAAAGAAGTGGACCATTTAATTGCTCCAACAGAAACAAGGCACAGGAAAAATGTTCACCTAAGCTGGATAAATAGAGCATGATTTTAGAAGCATTTAGAAATTTGAAACACTAGATTTGGATTCGAAATGGTCACTGGGGAATTATTTGAATATTGCTGGAAAAAGATAAAGAAAAGACTGAGGAACGCCCTGTGCGCGTTTTAGCTGTACGGCATCGCTGGGCCGAGCCCAGTTGCTTCGGCTGCGCGAAAAACTGCCGACGTCGATGGCGTAGTGCTGGAGTTCCGCCTTCCGCGCCTGAAGACGGATTTAGCGAAAACCGTCTCCACTTATCCACGCTGGCGTGGACCTCCAGTCACCGAGGAGCGGGTCCCGCCTGTCGGATTTGACCCCGGTCAACTGGCCTTCTCCCTCCTCTTCCTTGACCAAACAGAGAAGGCACGTCGGCGACGATTGCCGGCGATAGGAGGCACCTCTCGGGGATCTGAGGCCATCCACGTACTCAGGGGATCACGGCGAATCTGTGGAGGTAGGGAATGATCGAGGAGGAGTACGAGGTCGCCGGCGATGAGGTCTTCCCGAGGACTCCGGCGGAGGCATTTTGGGCGTTTCATCTATGGGCAACCTCCGGCGAAATCGGCAGCGGGGATGGATCCGTGGGGTCAAGAGGAATCTGTTGGTAGTGGCAGTGGAGATGGTGAGGCCCTGGTTGGCTCGGAACCATCGAGACAGTGGCGGAGACCGTGGTCACCGGAGAAGAAGGAGACGACTCTCTCCGGTGGTCCTGTTGCTTGGAGAGAGTCACAGAGGGTGGGGGAGAGGTGACCCGGTTGAGAGGGAGCTCGACGTGGGTTAAATAGGCCCGGGAAGGTCGGTGCCGTGTCTTCCCGAAGAAGGCACGGCTGCGGCAGCCATTTATGGCAAAGCGTGGATGGCGGCGAGGTAGGCGAGTAGCAGATAAGCTCTGGTAGATGGATATTGAATGAGGGGGGGGGTGCACTGGAGGCCTCGGGTTCGTCCAGGCCCTCAGGTAGCTACGTGACAGCGACAGGCGACGGCGGTTGGCAGCTCGGGACGGTGGAGGGCGGCGCCAGGGGGAAAAACTTTGGTGCGGGGGAGATTGCGGCTGGTGCAGGTGGCCGGTGGAGCGTGTGCGAGCTTGCGGTGGAAGCCACTGTCCAGGGGGGGTTGCTGGCAGCTCGAGGACGCGCCACGCGCCCGGGTAGAGCCGTGGTGGAGACGACGGCGATGAATGACGGCGGTGGGCGGCACTAGCGGACAAGAGGGGGTGTCGGTGGGGTTCAGGGTGGACTGGGTGATCCAATGGGAGACTTGAGCGAGCGGAAGAAGCAGCAGAGCAATGGCGCGAGGGCAAGACCGAACCTGTCAAACGAGCGCTCTGCTCGTGCACTGTGCACGCACTGGTCATGCGCACAACATGCTCGATAGAATGCCTGTAAGATCTAGAAGAATTTGTTACAAGTGGGACTTAGCAGGGTGGGGCTCCTCGAGATGGCAAGGCTGGTGGACATGTTGGTTTGGTCAAAAGAGCAAGTCTGCAATGTAGTCAAGAAAGAGGCCAAAATTCTGCCATGCCCACAATGTGTTTGACAGAATGCCAGAGCCATCTAGATGATTTTGTTGGAAGTGAAAATTAACAGAATGGTGTCTCCTTAGTGGGTAGAGCTTATAGTGTAGTTGGTTTGGCAATGAGAGGAACTTGCTAGTGCAAGTTTTATCGGAATACATTCCTGGACAGAAACTACAGGAGGTTGTTTGGTGGTCTAAAAAGATTCCAATGGAGCTAAAATTTTGGACTTAAGGGTTTGGTTGGAAGGACTATAAGTGGGAAAAATTTCAGAATTTTTGGAGCAAGGAAAATAGAGGTTGTAGTAGAAACTCAAATTCAGGACAGAATTGAAAAGAGGTTGTTTCACTCAAAATTTTCAAAACACCATGTAGGGTTTTTGCATAAAAGTGATATATAGGCATCACATGACCTCCCACAATTTTTGTGGAATTTTGAAAGAATTATTTCAAGTAGTTGTAGTGCAACAGAAGCCTTTAAAGAATTGAAAATGCTATTAAAATAATTGTTTTGAGCAATATTTTATTATAAAAATAATTCTTAATGTTATTAAACTATAATTTAAATGTTTTAAGAGAACTACCAAAGCCACAATATTATTTCCAAAAATTTCTATATGGAGGGAAGAATTTCGAAATCAGAAAACAGAAAGGGTTCTGAAATTAAATAAAGACCGAGTATAATTCAAAATTTTATTTCTGGCCAAATTTTTATTTAGTAAAAACATGATTAAAGTTTTGGGGTGTTACAAATACTCTCTGAAGAGATCAACAGTGGGCTCCTGTTCAAGATATACTTTGCAGAATGTTTTGAAAATTGCATGAGTTGGAGACAGAATTGGGGGCAATGTCTTGAGGATGAAGCTGATAAAAATTCAGGGCATCACGGAAAAACTTTGACCCGGGCGGTGAAAAACTACGTAGAAGGTGATCTGCAAAGATCACCACTTCACCCTCTTGGGGTTGTGGAGTTGTCTCAGAGCCAGGGACCCGCCAGTGTATGATCTCCTTGGATGGTAAAATCCCCATGTCAACATACTCCTTTAATGACAGTTCAGAGACTTGGGAGGCGACCCAGTCACAAGAAGTCGGAGTCTTAGTCATGGTTGGCAGGTTAAAAAGCTATGGTCTAAAAGTTAAAAGTACGGCGGGTCAATATCATGATGGTTAGGTGCTTAAATGGTTATAATAACAATTTAGTAGTTGCAGACAGGTTATGAACGTAAAGCTAAAACATTATTATGGAGCATGCATAAGGTGAATGTTGATCCGGTGAAGGGATAACACGACTCTCAGATTGATTGATATATGGCAGGTTAAATTTTGACAAATTAAGCCGGTTGGATGCTGGCGGTTTGCAAATTCATGGTTAAGCCGGCTGGAGGTTGGCGAGTTACAAAAGTATCATTTGAGCCGCCTAAATGACAGTGGCAAAGCAGTTATATATAGATCTGAGATTGAGGAAATTTTCCTAAGTATGGGACAAACAAGTTTCGCGGTTCCTGCCTATGATTTTGGATCTATGGTGATTCAAAAAAATGAAGAATAATTGCTAAACCTAAACATAGCAGTGGAAGAACTAGTGAGCTGGAGATTGAATCTCAGGAAGAAAGGGTGTATCTGCGATTTGAGGCGAATGCCAAAACTACTACCGCACGGCTTCAGTGTTGTTTTTGGATTGAACTAAGCGACATGGTGGATGAACTACGATGAACTTGGATGAATACAACGAACACCGACGAACTAGGGTGACCTAATGCAGATTGTAAGTGAGAAAAGATGAATACCTGGCGATGCTAATGAAGAGCGGAGGGGCGCCGCGATCTCTGGTCATAATCAGGTTGCTGCAGCGGCCCAGTCGGAGTCGTTGGTGAAGAAAGGCAGTGGCGGAGTAGGCTTTTACCTCGTTGTGAGGGGCCGAACCTGGGTAAACCTTTGTGTCCTTTGTCCCGTTCAACCCCTTCGAGCTAACCTACGTTGCGATGGCTCCACACCTAAGTCGTTTCACAAGGGCCTCTGCCGTGATAAACCCACGACAAGATGGGTAGTTAATGCACCGTGCCTAAAACTAATGCACCAGTACGGAGGGAGTACAATAGTAGTCTGATTGATGAGGTTTCAGATTTGAGCCATCTACCGAAAGGGAGAGTCTATAATATCATCAGAAACTACATTAAAACCGAATAAAACAATACTCCAAGTATTTATTTACGGAGGGAGTAGTATATTTTTTGTGACATGCATTACTAGATATTGCTAGTCAAATACTAAATCCAGACGGAGGTGGTCGTAGTACTACTAAATCCAGTACTACCAATGTAGTAGTACTGTACTACCCGTTGGTCAAATTATGACGTGCTGCTCCTCATAGTGAAGTGACAAGACCCTGCGCCAGAGATGACTCCTGAGTGTAGGCGGCGTGTTCGGCATACCAAAGTCACCCTCACCGTGTGCAGTCACTATCATCATGGTTGTAGAGCTAGCCTGCTTACAACTAGCCGCATTCGAGATAATTTTCCGTGCGTTGCCACGAGTAATAATAAATATTGTACTCGAGTAATGGGTATATCATTGCCGCACCTATGCATGTGAACATTTATCGTAACATAGTACCTCGTGCTGGATAGTCGTAATATTGCAAGGTTGAAACTGATATTACAAATGCTAGGAGTAATGCTGCACCTACGAAGAGGGAATTATTAGGAAGTTTACGTAAGAACTTTCATTACTTTAGGTGGATGCAGCATTATCGTACAAACTAAAATCCACCGCCCTGACAAGTCACTAATGGGAAAATAAATTTTTGAGTCTCTTGCGACTTGATGTTTCAAAAACAAATTCAGCTTCTGCGGAGCCCTTGTCATTTAGGCTTAGACGCTTGCGGTGATCAGCACGCCATTCATTGTTGTGCCAGAGAATGCCAAACCTCATTACCTTGAGCACACTTTCCTCCATAACAAAGAACCTGGCCAATTTAATCTCAGATGTGGTGGCTCGGTAGTCTATCAAATCAATCTATGTAAGATGGAGATCAAGGCATTCGATGAGATTATTATATTGCAACACATTTTTCACTTTCGGGTCTTTTTTTATCTGCAAAAGAAGAGAACATATTAGAGAAATTGGCTGTATAAGATTGTCGTGTCATCAAGAGCTACCAATATCATTTGCTCTTAGGGTTGGCTATATGGTTCACTCTCAGGCTAGTGCTAATTTTTCACTCTCTCTCCTTCTCTTAATTTCCTCTCATTTACTCATTTTACCTGGGAGCATGTGAAGAGGTTGGCCACAGTGTGAGCATTTGTTGCCAGTATAATAAGCCATAGGAAAGGAGTACTCTAGTACTAGCACTTCATTTTATTCAGTTGTGGGTCCAACTTTAAAACTATACTAGAGGCAGCACACTGCGAAGCTTTGATATAAGCTTAGAGGCAGGCCAGTGGGTCCCAGGTTAGAGGCAAACTTATCTATGGATGCTCTTACAGCCCACTTCCCACTATGACTAGCCTTGGCTACAACAAAAAAAGGGCTTATAGCCGAGATCCACTTATAGCCCACTATTGTACTACCTCCGTCTTACTAGTTCATAGGTCCCCTTCGTATTTAGTGTAAAATTTTGACCATAGATTTACGCAAGAAAATGTCAATGCATGTCAAAAAAAATTATACCATTGGAAATTATGTTCAAATACGAATCCAATGATAGTAATTTTTAGTGACATGCATTAACATTTTGTTAGTTAAATCTATGGTCAAAATTTGATACTACAAAATACCAAGGGGACTAGTAATTAGTAAACTAGGACGGAGGTAGTACTTTCTCTTAGGGCATCCACAGTGCTTGGAGGCAGCATTGCCTCTAAGCTGGGGTCAACATTGCTGCCTTTAAGGTTAGTCAAAAATGATGCTTGCGACATATCAGAATTAATAGCAGGTGGTGGTGTTGCAAGTTTACTTAAAACAGAAGGTGAATCAAGTGCAGAGCTAGATGGAAGTTCCTTACCTCCCCTCATCTTAGAGGGAACAATCTTGGTTCTATCATCCTTCAGATTCTTCATAGTGATCAACTGGTATAAATCCCAAGTGACTTAGCAAACAAAGCTATGCTCCTCGGGAACGGTGCCAGAAAAAGGTCTTGATAACCCACAAGTATAGGGGATCGCAATAGTTTTCGAGGGTAGAGCATTCAACCCAAATTTATTGATTCGACACAAGGGGAGCCAAAGAATATTTGCAAGTATTAGCAGTTGAGTTGTCAATTCAACCACACCTGGAGAACTAAATAACTGCAGCAGAGTGATCAGTAGCAGAATAGTATGGTAATTTGATAGCAGTGGTAACAATAATAACAATAACGGTAACTGTAGCGATATCAGTTTTATAGTGATTGTAACAGCAGTAGAAACAACAATAGTAACTTAGCAAGATCAATATGCGAAAGTCGTAGGCATTGGATCACTGATGGATAATTATGTTGGATGACATTCATCTTGTAACAGTTATAACCTAGGGCGACACAGAACTAGCTCCAATTCATCAATGTAATGTAGGCATGTATTCTGTATATAGTCATACGTGCTTACACTGGTACAATGAGGTGCTATACAAATGATTTTTAACCCCTTTCCGCGATGACATTTTGAACCATCGCCAAGTGAGTGAGTGTGATAGGGGGTCCTTTCCACACGACCCAAAAACCGTCGGGGATAGGGAGGCATGATGCATACGTTTTGCATAATTAAGCGTATGCGATGCGGGCATCTATCCCAAACGCGATTCTTCACACAACTATTTGTGATATATCGAATATCCCAAACGCTCCATCTTTGCTATCCGTGTGTGCTAGCATTACCATTGCACACGCTATTATGTGGTGCAACATTTACGATGCGCACTCCATCACAAACAGTTCATGATTGCCAAGCGTGTGCAATCAGGAGACTATCACACACATTCACTTCCCCCAAACCATATGCGATCTGTAATTAAGAAGATTACCTAATCATCATACGAGTGTCGGATAGGATTATGAAATGTTGGACCGTCGTACCAGTGTCGTACAGGATAACTATCGCACACGCTATTATGTGGTGCAACGTTTACGATGCCTACGACATCCGAAACAGTTCATGATTGTAAACCATGTACGATAAGGCGACTATCACAAACATTTAGTTTGCTCATACCGTTTGTGATATTGTCTGACATCACACATGCTTCACGAACGGCAACTGTGTGCATGGTTGCACACGTTTCCTCTCTGCAAACCATGTCAGAAGTACATGTATATCACACATGTTTGTGCTTTACAGACCGTGTGCGCCGTAACGACCTGCAGAGCATATTTTGACCCTAATTAAATCACTGCTATTTTAAATTGTACCGAATTTGAATTTCAAATTTGGCTATAACTTTATTCATATCCATTTAGATACATTATAACTGAGCACATTTCCTTCCCTCTCAGACTATTAGCATTTCTAGCCGTTGGATTGTCACTTTTAGCCTTCATTGGCCGTCCGATTTGCTCTTAATTGCACCAAATCACGCTTACAGGCTTCCTGACAAGCGCTAGCTTCTCGGGCTGCTGCTCCGGTGGTATTTTTGGGCATCCGACATTCAATTGGGCCTACTGGGCCTGTACTAGGATCCTCGCCGAACGCAAAAGTGAATAACCCTAAAACTAACAACTCGCGACCTTGGTCTCTTTTCCTCGTAGCCTTGGGTGGCGACGCCTCACCATGGTTGACCGACTTGGGTGCCGACCGAGTATGGATTGGATTGCAATGGTGACTGCGCTCCAAGGTCCGTTCGGTTGCACAGACACGATGGACAGCACCTCCTCTTTCCGTTCGGTTGCACGCACGCGAGTGGCACAGCGGGATGGGGTGGGGCGACGAATAGTCCTGAAGTTCAATCACGAAGGATGATTGATTGAGAGGTTAATCGGCCATTAATCCCAATCGATGCTCCGGGAAGGTTAGTTTCATCGCATATTTATATTCATATCAATTGATTGATTGAGAGGTTAATCGTGTCTCTGTAAATTCATGCGAGCCATGTCTCTGTATATTCAAGCGAGCCTATAAAGTCCCAACCTTGCCGCTGCTCCTTTCCGACCCTGTTTCAAACCATTCTCTAGCACAGAAGCAATGGGTGATTCTTAGGTCTCCAGACTCCAAATGTTCCAATTCTCCCTTTTTGCTGCATCTCCTCTTCACAGAATTCTCACTATTTTTTTTAGAAAACACATTTACAGATGTCTTACTAGCAGGACGCATCCTCCGACGGTGCACAACGGCGTCATCCGACGGCAGGACGCTACATCAGCCGAGGACTGGCAATCGAGTCGGTGTGCCCTCCACCCAGCATGGTACATCCCGTTCCTCTTCCTCTAACCGTGTGTCGTCATCTGACGGCAGGCCGCTACATCACCCGAGGACTGGCCACCAAGACGGTGTCTCCTCCACCCAGCATGGTACATCTCATTCCTCTTCCTCTACCCATACTCCCGCGGCTGCAGCGTCAGAGGTCATGCACGTGACTTGATCGATTCCTTCTCTAGGTGCAAGCAAAGTAGCAAACACACACGTACACAGTTTATGAGCCGCCAGCTAGCTTGAACAAATTGAACTCTCACCGGAAAACGCACTAGAAGACCACACACAAGTAGGTGACAGAGGATACTTGAGGAACAGAACGGTGGAGCGGCGCCGGACGACAGACTAACTATAAAATATTATAGTTAGTCATCTTTTTTTGAAGGGTTTATAGTTCTTCTTTGGATTTTTTATTTTGTTATTTTACTGATGCATGAGCAAGTAACCATCATTCATATTGACAAGACATTGCAATCTCTCTTACTCAGATATGTAGTCCTGTAATGATGTTTGAGTGATACTGAAGAAAATGATCTATGAGCAAGTCACCCTTGCTTACCTTTTCATCCAGGCAGCCACCTCCATTTCCTATCATTCTTAACACTATTATTTTGATTAATGTGCTGTTTGCAGACATATATGTGTAACATATAATAGTCAAATGAAATTGTCGTGCAAGATCTACATATTGTTCTCTAACGGATTGATGTTGAACAGGATTGTGGCATATTGATCTCATTATTTGGATATACATGTTTATGACTCAGATTATGTCTCCTTAAACAGGCACATATTAAACTTAATTGAAGTGCCATGTATGTCTTGTATGGTCCTCTAGCAGCATGGCTTGGTGTCCTTTAGGTTGCCATTTATGTCACAATTTTCTATGCTTGGAAAATATTAAGTTCATCAATTTGTAGTAAATTCATGGTATTCTGCCTAGATTAACTCTCATTGTGCATTGCAGGCTCTACTTAATAGTCCAAATGAAAGATAAACAAAAACAGATGTAGAACTAGCATCCATTTTGAACCATATGTTTGATACTGCAACCCGTGTTCAAGAACTATTGTACTGCAAACACAAGGAAGCATGTGCAGGCTGGTATTGTCTCCTTGAAAGCACTCAAATAAAGAGGACTCTCAAGGCTATTTTCTGGAGCTGGGGTCCCTTGGTGATTCTTGATTGTAACTGAGCTAACCATAGCTGAAAATCTCTATATTAATGAAAGTTGAAGTGTTGTCACATTTAGAAGAAAAAAATAGGTACAATGGGTCTTTCTTAGTTGATAACATTTGATATATGCCATATGCTAATTAATGCTTGGCTGCCACTATTCTATGCTTTGATGCACAATCCAATATTTCACAGCAATGTGAGATAATGAATGTGAATATCCCTCTTCGACACACAATGGTAAGCATATGCATGCATGCCCAAAGATTTGTAGTCTCGCTAATACTTGTGTACCTTCATTTGTACATTTTAATCCTTTTATAGTCAAAATAAACGGGCGTAACAACGCGCGCCATCAATGATCTAGTCAGGTTAAACAACCAATGCATTATTCGATTCACAGATACACATGTTCAAGAATTACATAACACCAAATAAAGATTGATGAACTAGGGTTGTATACTTGTACTTTTAAACAGCATAAAGAAAGATGCAAAAGACATTCTGGTTGCTGAACAAGGTGAAGCGCAGAGTTTTGTAGGACAGTAGAAATTTTCCCTCAAGTGGATGACCTAAGATTTATCAATCTGTGGGAGGCGTAGGATGAAGATGGTCTCTCTCAAACAACCCTGCAACCAAATAACAGAAAGTCTCTTGTGTTCCCAACATACCAAATACAATGGAAATTTGTATAGGTGCACTAGTTCGGCGAAGAGATGGTGATACAAGCGTAGTAATGATAGTAGATATTGATTTTTGTAATAGGAACAATAAAAAATAGCAAGGTAGCAATTGATAAAATGGAGCACAAATGGTATTGCAATGCTTGAAAATGAGGTCTAGGGTCCGTACTTTTGCTAGTGCAATCTCTCAACAATGCTAATATAATTGGATCATATAACCATCCCTCAACGTGCGATGAAGAATCACTCCAAAGTTTCTATCTAGCGGAGAACATAAGAAGAAATTGTTTGTAGGGTACGAAACCACCTCAAAGCTATTCTTTCCGATCAATCTATCCTAGAGTTTGTACTAAAATAACACCAAGCTATTCTTTCCGATCGATCTAACCAAGAGTTCGTACTAAAATAACACCATATGATACACATCAACCAACTCTAATGTCACCTAGATACTCCAGTGTCACCGCGAGTATCCGTGAGTAGATTATGCGATATGCATCAAACAATTTCAGATTCATAATACTCAATCCAACACAAAGAACCTCAAAGAGTGCCCCAAGATTTCTACCGGAGAAACAAGGACAAAAACGTGCATCAACCCCTATGCATAGATTACCCCAATGTCACCTCGAGAATCCGCGAGTTGAGTGCCAAGACATAGATCAAGTGCTCTCAAATCCATAAAAGTATTCAATCCGATAAAACGAAATCTCAAAGGGAAAACTCAATTCATCACAACAAGAGAGAGAGGGGAAACACCATATGATCTAACTATATTAACAAAGCCCGTGATACATCAAGATCGTGCCATCTCAAGAACATGAGAGAGAGAGAGCGAGAGAGATATTAAACACATAGCTACTGGTACAAACCCTCAGCCCCGAGGGTGGACTACTCCCTCCTCATCATGGTGGCCGCCGGGATGATGAAGATGGCCTCTGGTGATGATTTCCCCCTCCGGCAGGGTGCCAGAACGGGGTCTAGATTGTTTTTTCATGGCTACAGAGGCTTGCGGTGGCGGAACTTCTGATCTAGGGTTATTTCTGGGGGTTTCTGTATTTATAGGATTTTTTGGCGTTGGTTTCACGCGAAGATGGGCCTCGAGGTGAGCACAACCCAGCTGGGCGCGCCTGGGCCTCCTGGCGCGCCCAGGTGTCTTGTGCTCACCTCATTCACCTTCTGGTCCTCCCACGAAGCTTCTAGTGCCTCTTTTGTTCCAAAAAAAAATCGTCAAAAAGTTTCATTGCATTTGGAAAACTTTTATTTCTGCACAAAAAACAACACCACGGTAGTTCTGCTGAAAACAGCTTCAGTCCGGGTTAGTTCCATCCAAATCATACCAAAACCATATAAAATTGTTGTAAACATGGCATGAATACTTCATAAATTATAGATATGTTGGAGACGTATCAGCATCCCCAAGCTTAATTCCTACTCGTCCTCGAGTAGGTAAATGATAAAAGAAATAATTTATGAAGTGTGAATGCTAGCAAAGTGCATAAGTTTGATCAATGATAATTTCAATCACTTTTCCTAGCATCATAACAACAATTCTTTCTCATAAAACTTCTTATGTTAAAGTAGCAACCAATTCACATGTTAAGGTTCAAACAATGAATGCTCTTGAAACTCAACAACCTATATTCTTAGTCACCAAACAATTACAATTCAAATTATTTAACAGAGTCTAAGTAAGAGCTCCACACGCTCAATCATCATATAGTCTTCTATGATTGCTAGTACTCAAAGCATATTTTTAGAACAAATGGCATCCATCGAACACAGAGAAAGATAGGGGCTAAATGTTTCGCCTCCCAACTCATTTATCATAGAGATAATCGTCAACAATAATAAATCATGATCAAATATATTTGACTGGCCATATGTGCCTAGATCTTTCCCCACCACATGATGCTTGCCAACTAGAGGATAATTAAGGTTGAAATGAGAATGCATACTATTGACTCTTGCATAAAAGTAAATATTGAAAAGTAAAAGATAGGCCCTTCGCAGAGGGAAGCAGAGGTTGTCATGCGCTTTTTATTTTTGGATGCCCAAGCTCTTAATGCAAAGGAACATCATGTTATATTGCCCCTTATGATAGCAACCTTTATTATGCAGTCCGTTGCTTTTATTACTTTGCCATCACAAGTTCGTACAACGCTCAATTTTCCCTTACAATAAAAGATCAAACATATTTAGGAGCAATTTTTATTGCTTTATGCACCGATGACAACTTACTTGAAGGATATTATTCAATCCATAGGTAGGTATGGTGGACACTCATGGCAAGAAACTGAGTTTAAGGGTTTTTGGATGCACAAGTAGTATCTCTACTTAGTACGAATTTTTGGCTAGCAAAAGATCCTAAGCAAACACCACATGTTGGAGGATCCATAACAATATAACTTCTATGCAAATATACACAACCATAACTCATTACGTTGTCTTCCTTGTCCAACTTCAACTAATTTGCTCAAGTTTGAAAATAATTAATGGGTATTCACAATCATATAAGATGTCCAAGATAATATATTTATATGTGAAAGTTCTCTTCCTTATACTAATCATTCGTGAATTGCTTGTATGATCAATATTGTGATTGTCAAGCTTCAAAAGATTTCACTTTCTAAACCCAATGTGAAGCTACTACTAGGCATGATACGAACTTATAATTTCAACTTCATGATATTCAATTCATTCAACAATTTACTCATAGGATATAAGTGAAGCACAAGAGTAAATGACAAACTACTCCAAAAAGATATAAGTGAAGATCAAGCGAGTAGTCAAG
Source organism: Thinopyrum elongatum (assembly GCA_011799875.1). NCBI lineage: Eukaryota > Viridiplantae > Streptophyta > Magnoliopsida > Poales > Poaceae > Thinopyrum > Thinopyrum elongatum. The sequence continues at coordinate 215,849,188 of CM022303.1, forward strand.
TTAATGGGTAGCTAATTGAGGACTCTCTCTTATTTAAAAAATTTCAGATCTAAGTATTTAATTAAAACATCAAGCAAAACTAAATAAAATGACATTCCAAGAATAGCACACATAATGTGAAGAAGCAAAAACTTAGGCTCAACCGATACTAACCGATAATTGTTGATGAAGAAAGGTGGGATGCCTACCGGGGCATCCCCAAGCTTAGATGCTTGAGACGTCTTGAAATATTATCTTGGGATGCCTTGGGCATCCCCAAGCTTGAGCTTTTGTGTCTCCTTAATTCCTTTTATACCACGATTTCCCTAAATCTTGAAAATTTCATCCACACAAAACTCAACAAGAACTCGTGAGATACGTTAGTATAAATCAAAGCACCAACCTTATCATTCTCTACTGTAGAAAATCACTAAAATTATTATTTAACATTTCATACAAAATTCCTCTGCATATTTAATACTCCTATCCTCAAATAGAATCATTAAACAAGCAAACATATGCAAACAATGCAAACATAACAGCAATCTGTCTAAACAGGACAATCTGTAAAGAGTGCAATTTTACTCACAATTCCCTAACTCCAAAAATTCTGAAAATTTACCACACTGTATAAACTTTATCATATATTATTCTGCAAAAAATTTAAACATTTTCTCACATTCTTACTTTTCTCAAGAATTCATGCACTAGCGTGTAACTTTCTGTTTTCAAACAGCAACATACAGACTTGTAAAATAAGCATGGTAAAGGCTATCCTTGACACTTTTATTTAAATAAAAGATGCAAAACATTATTCTCAATAACATCAAGAAAATCCTAATAAAATAAAATGATGCTCCGAGCAAAACACATATCATGTGACGAATAAAAATGTAGCTCCAAGTGAGGTTACCGATAATGTTGACGACGAAAGAGGGTATGCCTTCTGGGGCATCCCCAAGCTTAGTTGCTTGGATCTTCCTTGAATATTATCCTGGGGTACCTTGGGAATCCACAAGCTTAGGGTCTTGTCACTCCTTATTCTCCTCATATCGATATCTCACCCAAAACTTGAAAACTTGAATCACACAAAACTTAACGGAACTTCGTGAGATGGGTTAGTATGGTAAAGACAAATCATTCACTTTGGTACTGTTAATATAAGATTCATAACTGTTTCCACATAATTCCTACTGTACTATACAATTTCCACAATTTATATTAAGCAATATAAACCATAGAAACCATAAAACAAGCAAACTATGCATTGAAAACAGAATTTGTCAAAAACCGACCAGTATGTAAAGATATGGATTTTAGTAACATTTATGTAACTCCAAAAATTCTTAAAAATTAGTAGAAGGTAGAAAATTTGTATACCCAACAACTGTAAAAAATTCAGAGTTTTTCAATGCTCCAGTTAATTCAAACAATTCCGTTACTGGGCGCAAAAGTTTCTATTTTGCACATAATCAAGTCAACTATCATCCAAACTATCCCAAAGGCTTTACTTGGCACTTTATTGAAATAAAAGCTATAAAACATGATTAATATAGTAGCCTAATCATCTGAACACACAAAAACAGTAGGGGTAAATGTTGGGTTGTCTCCCAACAAGCGCTTTTCTTTGATGCCTTTTAGCTAGACATGATGATTTCAATGATGCTCACATAAAAGATAAGAATTGAAACATAACGGGAGCATCATGAAGCACATGATTAGCACATTTAAGTCTAACCCACTTTCTATGCATGAGGTTTGACTTTAGACAAATCTTATATGCGAACTAAAAAGGACCGGAGGGAGTACAACATGCTTAACAGCAACCAAATATAGTCATTCATAGAGCTATTGTTAATATTGGTATTGATGAAATTGAACTGCACAGTTCATACTAGCACATATAGAACATCACATTGTGAATAGCTGAAATAAACAAGGCATACTACGAACAACCAAAGATGGCAATTGAAACTGGACATATGCTAACTACAAACAACCGAACAACCAAAAACCATAGAAATAAACAAGGCGTAATACAGACAACCAAATATATCAATAAATACTGGACAGGTTCTCAATACAAAAGGGGTTCGAGAAAACAAATCATGGGCTTCCCCTGGTGAAGAGGCACGGCAAAACAAATCATGGGTTTCCACACTTGTCACAGATTGGCTCCTCCTCGTGGTCGCCGTTGATGAGGTCTGACTTGGCAGCTGAGGATCCCAAGCCAGCGTTGCAGAATGTGTCCTTCAGAAATGACAAACGGGGCTACATGGCGATGAAGGATGGCAAATTGTTCATTACGAGCCACAGGAGATCAGCAGCAGGGCCATCGATGAGATCGACGGCTGTCGAACCCTAGGGGTTGGGGGTGGGCAACTTAACCTATGACATAGCCCGCGTCAAGCCATCGCTGTCGACGACCTCGATGTCATAGCCGGTGTCCGCGACATGCCAGAATACTCTGGCCCGCTGATTCAAAGGATGCGTCTAGTCATCATCGTCAGCTTCCTCGGCGGCCACCTCGCCGATGTCGGGCGAAGAGGCCGCGGTAAAGCTCTTTTGGGCCATTCTCTCCTCGAGCTCCCCGGGAAGTGTAGCCGGGCTTAGGCTGCAACGCTCTGGAGTGGGGGAGGGGGTGGGGATGGGGATATGTGGGATCGGGGGCGTTTCGCATGCGTCATTTAAGAAACTCAGGGCGGCGAGGGTATGTATATCGATGGGTAACCTGCACGGGCAGATCGACAGAGGTTGAGGATGGAGGCAGCGCGGCGGTGGCGGCGACGACCTAGCTAGGTTTCGAACGAGGGAGGGGTGGTGTGTATGTGTGTGAGCAGGGGATTTGGGGTGAGCGGGGGATTTGGGGTGGGTGTGTGGAGGGGGTCCAAGGTGGTGTTTGAGGAAATGCCGCCGGTACTGAAAATTTTACTAGGCGGGAGTAAAATGGCGGGGCTACCGAAAATTTGGATCAAGGGATTGAAGTAGAGCGGGGCGGGAGTAACACACATCACACACGGTTAAAACATAATAATCGTGTGCTATCAAACAGAAAAACACTCCAGCCGAGCAGATATTTTTGAGACTGCGAAGGATGCAGGCGGGAGTAAAATGCCGGGGCTCTAGTTAAAAAAAATGTCGGGGCTACTAAAATTTTGGATCAACTGATTGAAGCAAACGGGAGTAACAGACATCATACACGGTCCACACATACGAATCGTGTGCTATCAAACAGAAAAACCCTCTACGCGGGTAGATATTTTCGAGATTGCAGGGAGTAGATATTTTTGAGAGCGGGAGGGAAGCCTCGTGGAGCCCAATCTACTGTGATGTTGTGGGTGACAGGGGCAGGGCCGCGGCACACGGGTAGTCCTAGGGAACCCGTCTGTTGCGTACCTGATAGCAGACGGTTGCTACGTCCGACTCGTCTGCTGTTTATAAATTTGGCGAAAAAAACACGGGAAAGGGTCAGAACACGAACACACTTGCATGTGGACCAAATATATGTATGAAAAGGGTGTTTTGATGTTCAAATACCCAATGAACAACTTTGATGTGGGACTTGTCGCACAAAGCACACGTTATATTGCTAGACCCCCCTCCCACACACACACACACACACACACACACACACACACACACACACACTTCGTGTTGACGGGAGGGGAATCCTAGCTATAACGCATGCCCCCAAATAGCTAGGTTCTGAACCCGCACCTACGACCGTAACACAAAACCGAAAGGAGTACATCATGGTCAACCCCCCCCCCCCTTTGCTTCCGATCAAATGTGGACCGTGTGCGGGCCCACAGATGTGTTCTTGTGGCGTGAGATGGGTGAGACCACATATGAACCACACCAGCGGGTGGCCCGATGTGTGTGTGTGTGTGTGAACGGTGTGGTGTGATATTTAAATAACCAAATCACAAATTTGATGTGGCACATGTGCATCGCAAATTAACCGGACATCCCCGACCCTAGGGAGGTTCATCTAGTGCGAAGTAGTACTATATATGCCCCCCACACACACTTAGAGTTGGTGGGAGGGGGCATCTCACCAAGGCGTATTGTAATACTTACCAAGAAGAATCACCACCTTGGTCGTATAACCTCTCTCGTTGTTGGGTCAAAGTCATGCATGGACGTCCACACGCGGCCCCACAAATAGGCTAGCTTGTCGCCGATAACCACGCGAGGGAGTGCCTGAAGACAACCACTACGTGCATGTGGCCCAAACATATGTATGAAGTGTTATGTGGTGTTTGAATATACCCAATGCACAACTTTGATGTGGCACTGTGCTTTTGGAACCGGAAAGTCCCCAGACGGAGCGGGGGTTCACGACATGTATACTATATATATAGGGATTCATGTGTATGCATGCATGCCCTCAAACTTAGGTCTCCAATCTTACCACGATCGACGTACGACTATACGGTAACGCGGACCAAGAGAAGAAGAATCCACCCTGGTAACCTCTCTCGCGTTGTTGGTCGAAGTGATGGACGTCCACGCAGGCCCACGAATATATAGGCCGTCGATGATAACCAAGCGAGGGAGAGTGTCCAAAGACAACCACTGCATGCATGTGCCCCAAACATATGTATGGACATGCATGATGCATGCATATATGTTTGAATATCAAAAGCACAACATTTTGATGTGGCGCATGCATGCGTCGCAAATCGCACAACCCACACAGATCTGGTTCATGACGCGTCGCGTGCTCCCCCCATTTCGATCCGGTGGGAGGGATTCATGCGTACACATGCGCTCAAAGTATAATATGTTATCTCTCACATCATGACATGCATGTACCGTACCATAGAAGATGAACCAAAATTTAATCCCCTCCTAATTATAAGTCAAATTAACCTCTATCGATGTCAGTCAAAGTGATTGACCAAGCAGCGGGGACACACAGATGGACGAAGCATCTCGCCGATAACCCTATGAGTGAGTGCTGGAAGACAACCGCCATCGCTTGCATGTGGGCCAAACACATGTATGGAGATGTGTGGTTGTGATGTTTGAATACCTAATATATATGCAGAACTTTGATGTGGCACCTGCCTCGGAAACCTTTAACTCCCCCACACGAAGCGAGGTTCATGGCACGCAGTATATGCTAGCCCCCCCTCCCCTCTTCGACGCGTAATATATACTCCTACGTACCGTAACACAACCCAAAAATAATCCTCCTTGTTCATCAAATTACCTTTCTCATTGTGTCATATATTAGATGGACAACGACCTCGCGGGCCCATGGAGGGAAGCGTCGCAGGCGAGTGAGTGACAACCATCGTCTGCACGTGGCCCAAGGTGTTGGTGATGTTTTTAATACCCAATATGCACAACTTCTTTGTGGCACCTGCCTCGGAAACCGAAAAATCCCCACACAGAGCGAGATCGTTCATGATGTGTGTGTAGTATGTGCTGCCCCCTCCTCCCCTCTTCGACGCATACTATATACTCCTACAACAACACAACCAAAAAAGAAACCTCCTTGTTGGTCAAATTAACCTCTCTCGTTGGGTCAAAGTGATGGAGGACAACCTCGCGGGCCCACGGATGGAAGCATCGCACGTGAGTGACTGTCCTATATGAAGCGTAGTTTATGTTGCCCCCAACCACCCTCTTCGGTGCGTACTATATATACTCCTCCCATACGTAACAAAAACCAAAAAATGACCATCCTTATTGGTCAAATTAACCTCTCTCACCGCAGGTCATAGTGCTGGACGACGACCTCGTGGGCCCACAAAGAGAGTCACACACGAGTGAGTGTCCTAGGACCACCGCGTGCATGTGGCCCAAAGATGCATGTCAAACTTTTTCTGCAGTGAACATGCCACCAAAGGAGTTTAGTGTTAAAATTGAAAAAAAAAATAGATAACATTTGTCCGTTTTTATACATTGATTGATTTCCCAGGGATTTAATGTGCAAAAATCAAATTTGATGTACATGAGACCCGTGATAGTGCACCAAAATGGATTGGAAAATCATATGTGTACGTGTCCCTGGGTGCATGTTTAGTCCCCATGCAAGAAATTTCTAACATCGAGAATCTTGATTTTAAAATCCAGTAAATCCAAAACTAAGTTGAAATTCATGAAACTTATTGTGGTGTCATATGGACACCAATAGACTGTGATATTTGTTTTTCAAATTTGGGACAAGTTTTGGTATAATCTTCTTACAGATAGGAAATTATCAATAATTATCAACCAATATCGCAAACGGACTCTTTATTCTAACTGTGTGCGTTAGACCAAAAATGTACGTGTCGTGCTTCGGTTAAGCAATAAAGCGGCAAAATTAATCATCAAAAAGGAAAAATCAATATAATATGTGCCGTTACGCGTCTCGTGTGCTGTACGAGCATGCGTGAGTTGACGAAACGCATGCTAGCAGTCCGCCGTGCAGGCAGACCGGGAGGCCGAGGCATGTGCGTGTTCGCTACGCAGTGTCACCGGGGGGCGTGCTAGTAGCTGTGTGAAATGACGGTAGACATGCCAGCAGTCCGCTGCGCAGGCTCACTGGGAGGCGAGCCAGCCCTTTGACTGCCCCCGACCTCGCTCCCACTGCTCCATATTAATGGCGCGCTTGATCTGCTGGTCATAATAGGCGGTCGCACCTCCCGTCCACAGTTGTCACCACCGCATGGTGTGTATTAGGATTTTGCCGAAGTGCACCATCGGAGGCAGTGGTGACGCCGGGGCTGGTGAAGCACCCGCGCAATGCATGAAGCTGGGCACAGAGGTAGCTGTCACCGCCGACGAGGTCTCGCGCGGGCAGCAGCGCGACCTTGACTTCATCGTTGTCGTCGTGCCTCCCCAGCCAGAGCCGGAGGTCCACAGCTACTCCGGCAATGACTCTGACATCGACTTCGACGGAAAACCGGCTAGCCCCCCCTCTTTTGCTGGGAATAGAAATCCTTCGTTATGTTCACCCAGTCCATGAAATCAGAGTAAGATTCGTTAGATCCGTGTAGTGTATTGATTGTTCGAATGGTATCTATGGTTAGTGATTGAAAGTGCAACTAATCCCCCGGTGGTTTTGGTAATTTATAACAACATATAGCTCATTGAACTAATATCCATTCAAGTTTAATATTTCAGAAAGTTCAATGGATGGCATGGCATGGACTAGAGATGTGGACCCCTCAAAATGCTAAAGACACATATTGGCAAAAGCTCAAGACTCTTCATTTCATTTTTAGTGATCCAAGATCACATTGAGTCCGTAGGAAAAGCCAATACTATTAAAAGGGGATGAGGTGTTGCTTAGTGGCTTGCTTGCTCAAATGCTTAGTGATATTGCTCCAAAACCCTCAACCACTTTCTCATTCCAAATATGTCAATACCCTAAACTCCAACTCGGCTCCCCCGATTCATTCTATCCGGAGCCACCGAGTTCATATGACATAGCCACCGCCAGAAACCCTAACAATTCGGTCAGACCGATACTGATCTCGATATCACCGAGATGGCCTTGCCAACTCTCTGTTGCCTATTGCAATTATTTCGGTCTCACCGAAATAGATATCAGTCTCACCGAGATGGCTTGACCAACTCTCTGTTGCTGAATTGCTTCACTTTGGTCTGACCGAGTTGATGCAATCGGCGCCACCGAGATGAGGTTTGCCCTAAGCCCTAGCACATCGGTCCCACCAAGTTGTTCCAGTCGGTCCCACCGAGATTCCTAACGTTCACATTTTGAACTAAATCGGTCTCACCGAGTTCACCTATTCGGTCAAACCGAGTTGGGTCAAATGTGTGTAATGGTTGGATTTTGTGTCGAGGCTATATATACCCCTCCACCTCCTTCTCCATTTGTGAGAGAGCCATCAGAACGTGCCTACACTTCCAGCATACAATTTCTGAGAGAGAACCACCTACTCATGTGTTGAGATCAAGATATACCAATCCTACCACAAGAATCTTGATTTCTAGCCTTCCCCAAGTTGCTTTCCACTCAAATCATCTTTCCACCATATCCAAATCTATGAGAGAGAGTGAAGTGTTGGGGAGACTATCATTTGAAGCACAAGAGCAAGGAGTTCATCATCAACGCAACATCTATTACCTTTTGGAGAGTGGTGTCTCCTAGATAGGTTAGTTGTCGCTTGGGAGACTCCGTCAAGTTGTGGAATTGAACCAAGAAGTTTGTAAGGGCAAGGAGATCGCCTACTTCGTGAAGATCTACCTGAGTGAGGCAAGTCCTTCGTGGGCGATGGCCATGGTGGGATAGACAAGGTTGCTTCTTCGTGGACCCTTCGTGGGTGGAGCACTCCGTGGACTCGCGCAACCGTTACTCTTCGTGGGCTGAAGTCTCCATCAACGTGGATGTACGATAGCACCACCTATCGGAACCATGCCAAAAATCTCCGTGTCTCCATTGCGTTTGCACACTCCAAACCCTTCCCTTTACCTTCATATGCAATGTTTTACTTTCTGCTGCTACACTCTTAGAATTGCATGTGTAGGTTGATTGCTTGACTTGTGCTAGTTGCTAAAATCTGCCCACAACTAAAATTGGGAAAAGGTTAGATTATTATTTGGTCAAGTAGTCTAATCACCCCCTCTAGACCTAATTTTGATCCTACAGTGATTAATTGTTTGTTCTGTATAAATGATTTTTTTTCTAATAATCCGACTAGGTTTAGCGTGTGTGCTAATAATTCATAGCCAGATCTTGAGAATTGATTTTGAATGTCCTACATATATATTTGTTCCTTTTTTTCCAGATCTTGAGAACTGATTTTGAATGTCCTATATGTATGTTTCTGCCTTTTTTTTCAGATTATTATGTACACAGATGAGGCTCCGGCCAGCGGCGCCGCCTGCTGTAGATCCTGCACCCGGCAGCGCGGGCAGAAGCGGCCACGCCCCCTGGATCCGAGGAACCCGTAGAATATTGGGCGGACCGCATCAGCAATCTCCCGGACTCCATCCTTGGGGAGATCATCTTCGTTCTCCCCACCAAGGATGGCTGCCGCACACAGGTCCTCGCATCTCGGTGGCGCACTCTGTGGCGTGCTGCGCCTCTTAATCTCGACTGTCACCAGCTATCTGTCGTTCATGATTTTGAACTCCACAGAGTCATCATCTCCTCCCACCAGGGCTCCGTTCAACGTCTATGCATCCCGGTATGCTGCCTGCTACACATACCCTGGACGGTGGATGCATGGCTGACATTCCGTCAATTAAAAAAACTCCAGCATCTTGAGTTCTACCATTACTATGCAAATAGCTTCCCACCAAGCGTTGTAGCTATGCCCTCACCACCGATGTCCATCTCATGGTTTTCCTCCTCTCTCCACACCGCCACCTTGGCCCGGTGCCATCTAGCAGACAATCTGGTACAAATGCTTCGACTCCCACTGCTAAAAAAACTCGCGCTTGTGGTGGTCGATCTGTCAGAGGCCTCACTTCACAGCATCATCCACTCCTGCTGCCCTGCCCTGGAGCGCTTGCTGCTTGTTTTTGGAAAAGAAATATGTATCCATTGTCTCCAAATAAAGTCGCCTCACCTTGTAAGCATTGGAATTTGCTTTAAAGGAGAGGAGCTCATCATCAAAGATGCCCCTTCACTCCAAAGGTTGCTCCTTGATTATTGGTGTGCACCTTCGCAAATAATTGTGGTCTCTGCGCCTAAACTGGAGACCTTGGGTGTAATTCCTGATCCGCTTGAAGGTTACAAGATGGTGGTTGGCTCCACACTTATTCAGGTACTGTATATTATCATCAACACTTTTGTAATCATAAGCTACATTTTTCATTTGTGCGCATAAGTTTCATATCATCAACACTTTTGTAATCATAAGCTGCATTTTTCGTTTGTGCACATAAGTTTTATATCATTTTGGAGTACACTTTTGGTAGTAATATTATGTTCTATGCTCAATGAAGAGTTTGTCCATGGATACCCTATCAATGGTGCTGGATTCTGTCAAGACCTTACATATCAGTAGGTCGTGTTTTGATCTGAACACGATTATCGGCTTGCTGCGATGCTTTCCATGTCTGGAGAATTTGTATATACAGGTGATGATTTCAAGCACATTGAAAGCCCATATATAATTTACTAGAATTAACCGTTCAGCTGTGGCTCTTGCGGCATACTCTTTTTTTAGACATTAACTGTTTTCAGTCTTCATGTCTATTTAGGCAAAAGCACATGGACAAAAAGGTATAACCAATCGGTGGAATAAGAAGCACCGGGATTTTCTCAGTTCTCATGACATTTGTTTGAGGACAATAACGGTGGAAGGATATGCGTCCAACCATGCAAACACTAGCTTTGTCACATTCTTCTTGTTGAATGTGAGGGTACTATTGTCCGTGAGGATTAAGGTTTTTAACAAAAACTTTCTCACGGATGGACACGTTGAACATCATAAAAAGAAGTTTCAGGTGGACAAAAGGGCTTCTGAACATGCTCGGCTTCTATTTATAACAACTTGTCTTCATGTACTAGTAGATTTTCTGGCCCAGTATCTTGATTTTATGGATCAGACCGATCCATTTGATTGTGACTGCCGAAAACTTTGGTTGAGTTAGATGTTACTGTCCTATTCAATCTGGATTTTGTGTAAACCTGATGAACAATTAATCATTGAGCTTTTGTACCTTTTGTAAGCTGAAGTTAGATATTGCTGCCCTTTTCAACTCGGCTTTGACCCATATTTTCTTTCATACAAACCGGAGCTTCTATCAAGAAGCCTCATGGTTCCGAGAGGAAACTTGGTCACCTGATCTGTGTGCAAAATGACATGCGCTGTCTCTTCCCGCCTTGATTTATTTTACAGAGGCAACATGCAACTGTGCTAAAAATATGAAATTATTCAGGGTTCGTTTCGCCTTTTTATACATTGATTTTCCTAGGCATTTTTAACAAATAGCCACCACGTTATTATCGCAAACAGTCATATTAGTCCAACCATGGGCGTTCAACTAACCATTTACTACCACGTGCAGCTGTTTGATTAGACGGGACGACTGTGAGCAGTCTGCCATGCACGCTCACCATACCAGGAAGCGAGCCGCAAGCACTGCAATTTATTGCTGGTTTTGGACTTTTGTTTCGGCCACCTCGGGAAGGTACGTAGAACAGTCCTCTGTTCTCATCTACAAGCACCGCGGTCGAGGATCATCACCTGCTGTGAGATGGAGGACGAGCCAGCCAACAAGCGGGGGAGGGTCGAGCCAGAACCGCAAGAGGCTCGGCGAACGTAGACTTCATCAGCAGCCTCCCCGATGAGATGTTGGTAACCATCATATCCCACCTCCCCATCAAATCTAGTGTGCGGACCACTGTCCTCTCGCGGCGGTGGCGCCCCCTCTAGCACTCCACCCCCTGGACCTCATCGTCAACCATAAGTTCTGCAGCGGGGAGCGGCAACGCTTGGACGCATTGTCCCATGTCCTCGCCACGCACCCTGGAATGGTCAGACGCCTTGCTATCGGCAGGTTTAGTCCCCACTGCAGGGCCGAACCCAGGTTTCACTACTGGTTCCTATCCCCAGCCCTAGATCGGCTAGAGGAGCTCAGCTTTATAGCTGGGCGTCCGCGCTCCGCCTCGCGCCCACGCTGCGCTGCGCTACATTCAGGTAGTACATTTTCCCTCGGATTGATGCCGCACACGCTCTTCATCTCCCTAAACTTAAGCACCTCGAGCTCATTGCCATCCACATCTCGAAGGAGGATTTGGAGCGCCTGCTCGTCGGCTGTACAGTGCTCGAGTACCTTCGTCTTCATGCGATGGATGGGTTCAGTAGCTTCCACATCACCTCGATGAATGTCCGTGCGATTTATGTGCATTGCTGACGCCGCCCAAGGCTGTCAGTTGAGGTGTTTCACGATATGGTCATTGAGAATGCGCCTTTCCTCGAGAGATTGTATGTACTTGATAAATTAGGTCCTGCAAGAATCAGGGTCATTCACACACCGAAATTGATAGTGTTGGGCTATTCGTGTGCTGAAGTCAACGAACTTATTACTGGATCATTATTCGTTCAGGTACAACAGTCTTCTTCTTCTCTTTCTTATATATTATTGGACAGCACATTTTATCTAAATTTTGTTGATCTATATGTTCGCCTGTCATCCAGAAAATGATTCCCACAAGCTTGACCCGGCCTCTGCACACAGTGAAGATCTTGGCACTACAATCTGTCGGCCCCGATCCGGATGAAGTTGTTAGATTCCTTAGATGCTTTCCTTGCACGAAGAAGCTATACATCGAGGTGATGCTCCTTTCCTGTTAATTGTTAACCACAACGGAGCTCAATTTTTTGTCGCTTTTACCCATGATTATAATGACAAATGTAGAATGATTTATAAAAGAAATTTGGAGGATTTAAATACATATATTTTTTGAGATGCTAGTGTTGTACGCGTTTTATTCCTTTGCCCGACATGCTTTCATGATAAAAGTTTATCATGAAATATTGAAGGTGGCATTTCACTCTTTTCGTGTATTTTAGAAATCCTGCAAATCAAAGAGGCCCGAAGTGTTCAAATCTGTAGCTAGGCACTAATATGTTGTCTTCGTTTGCAGATACTAGCAGGTCCGAAAGTAGAAAATGTTGGGGAATATAGCAATCCCATTGAATGCCTTGATCTTCATCTCATAGAAATTAATTTTAACGAGTACCGAGGCACCACACCAGAAATTAAATTCGCCAGGTTCTTTGTTGAGAAAGCAAGGTTGCTCAAGGTAATGAGGTTTGCCCTATATTTACTGCACAGAAGTGAATGGATTGGTAAAGAGCGCAGACGTCTACAGCTGAATGGAAAAGGCTCTGTAGAAGCTGAATTTCAGTTTCTAACTTCATATGACAGATTATTCGGAAGTCACTGTATCGAGCCGCTATATGACTTCTCGGTGGCTGATCCTTTCGCAGAAATAATGCATGAAAAAGATTCTGAAGAAGATGAATTTTATGTGTCAGAATAGTTTGAACCTTGTAATCTTTGAATTTGGGCCTTGTAATGCTGGAATTTAAGCCTTGCAATATTTATGGTATTTGTTATATAACGTAATTGGATGTTTAATTTGGTTCTGCAATCATGTCCTGTTATAAGTATATATATATATATATATATATATATATATATATATATGTTGTTCTTCTGTACACAGAGCATATATGTTGTGCAGACAGAGCATATCACATCGCAAACGGACCACACTAGGGAACCCGTCGGTGATGAATTCATCAATTGTAGACGGTTGTATATCAGCAAGCGTTTGCCCATAACACACACGGCTTATTCCATCACAAACAGCTCGGATGGATCACCTGTATGCCACGTATCGCACACGCAACTCTAATCTGATTCGTGCTTGATGTCTCTGCCATCGCTCGCACAGTTCTTCTTTTTTGCCACGTATCACTGTGCCGGCCTCTGCTCGCGTCCCTCGCCGCGCTCTACTCGCTGTTAGGCACCGTTGTGCGCTCTGCTTGCGTCCGTCAGTGCGCTCTGCTCGCGTACCTCCACGCACTCGGCTTGTGGACAGCTTTTCCTTGCGTGTTCAACTGCTATATGCATATATATGGTTGCTCGCCGTTGAGGCGACCGCGGAGTGCTCTGCTCGCGTCCCTGCGCGTGCGCTCTGTTAGCGGTTGGGGCCTGTGCACGATCATGTTGGGGGGCCCATATGCATGCGGTTGCGCCGCGCGCGTCGCCACACTGCAGTTACGTGTGGCACGATGGAGTTACGTGCTGCAAATTAGAACTGCCATCCGGGCGTGCGGATATTCCAGGCCGTCCGACTTCCCCATTAATTCCTGCGGCCATTATAACCTTAGTCTCTTCAACCTTTCGATCTCGCCCCACAACACAACAAGCACACCCATGACGACACATACAGAGAGGATATATAGCGGTGCTCCAATGGAGTTCGGCGAGCATAAAGTGGAGACCCACGCAAGGGAGACGGATCTCTCGGTGGTGTACACCATCGACCCGCTCGTGGTGGAGGACTACATCAACACCGCGGAGCAGTTGCTTGCTCGAGACAAGTACAAGGTGGTCGGCATCGACCTCCAGTACACCGGCGGTCATCCCGGCAAAGATCAGAAGGTTGCCGTCGCCCAGTTGTGCGTGCGCCATCATGTCCTCATCTACCACTACTACATGGCCACAGAGCCTTACGATCGTTTCGCCAGGTTTGTCAACAGCACCGACTACAAGTTTGCTATGGTGGAAACCTCCAACGATGTAAAAGTGCTCATGGTTACGGGCTTGGCCTGCAAAAACCTTATCGAAATCCATGACCACTATAGGGTCTGGGGCAGCACGAAGAAGGACTCCCTGGTTGAACTAGCCTCGGCCATCATCGACCCCTACTACAAAAAGATGAAGCAGGATGCCAACAAAACAAGTCCCGTATCCTGGCACGGGGCCTGGATGCGGCAACTGGATGAACCTCACCTCAGGTTCGCGGCTAAGAGCATGTACACATGCTACGAGATGCACATGCGGATCGTTGAGATGAGGAAGTGCCTCGTTCCCGAAATCGACGAGGCCGGATCGAGCCACAAGCAGAGCAATAGCGGCAAGCATCACAAGAAGTAGACGATGATCAGATGATCGTTTCTCCTAGTTAATTATGCATGTAATATATAATTTACTTTGGTGTGTGGAAATGTCATGTGTGTAGTACCCACCTATGTAATTATGCATGTAATAGTTTACTTTGGTGTGTGCAAATGTCATGTGTGTAGTAGCCACCTATGTAATTGGATGTTTAATTTGGTTATGCAACCATGTCCTTATAAGTGTGTGTATATATATATATGTTGTTCTTCTGTATGCAATCCCATCGCACAACACACATGTCTTATTAGCAACAATCATTTGTGTTATTATCGGTCTTCGCACACATTTCTGATTACAGACCTGTTTGCCGCGTATCACACACATCTTGTTAAATTGAACCATTTTCGTTCTCTTGGCTCAACGCAAACAGTTCATCCGAGTGAACTGTTTGCCCTCTATCGCACACACCTTGATCTGGCTGACCATTTCTTTTGTTCCGCCTAATCACAAATAGTTCATCCGAGTGAACTGTATGCCGTAAATCGCACACACCTTCATCTGGCTGCCCGTTTCTGTTGTTCCGCCTCATCAAAAACCGTTTATCTGAGTGAACTGTATGCCGTATATCGCACACACCTTCATTTGGCTGCCCGTTTCTGTTGTTCTACCTCATCGCAAATAGTTCATTGGATTGAACCGTATGCCCCGTATCGCACATGCAACTAAAATCTAAACCGTGTTTGATGTATCCGCCATCGCAAACGTCTTGCATCTTTTTTGATGGTTTTTTTTACATCACCATTTGCGATTATTAAATTGCACATAGTTTCATCGAAGGGTCTCTGATTGTAGTGTCGCGTTAGACGCATCCTGCAGTAGTGTTATAATAAGAACTTGCATGACATCTTTTGTCCTACCCTCCTGTGGCAGCAGGGTCCATAAAGAAACTAAGGGATATTAAGGCCTCCTTATAGAGAACCGGAGCAAAGCATTAACACATAGTGAATACATGAACTCCTCAAACTACGGTAATCATCGGAAAGAATCCCAATTGTTGTTACCTTCGGGTATGTGATGGCTCGTATCCGCGTCAGTTTTTCCCCGAAGAGGAAGGGATGATGCAGTACAGCTTCGGTAGGTATTTCCCTTAGTTATGAAACCAAGGTTATCGAACCAGTAGGAGGACCAAGCAACACTATGTAAACGGTACCTGCACACAAAGAACAAATACTTGCACCCCGACGCGTAAGAGGGGTTGTCAATCCCTCTCGGGTAAAAGATAGATTGGTTTGTATGATTTTGGATAAATAGATCTCGCGATAGAACAAAATAAAATAAAGAAAGAAAAAGTGCAGCAAGGTATTTTTGGGTTTTTAGAATAATAGATCTGAAAACAAAAGCAAATAAAAATAGATCTCAAAGCAAATATGATAAAGAATAGACCCAGGGCCGTAGATTTCACTAGTGGCTTCTCTCGAGAAAAATAGCATACGGCAGGTAAACAAATTACTGTTGGGCAATTGATAGAACTTCAAATAATTATGACGATATCCAGGCAATGATCATTATATAGGCATCACGTCCAAGATTAGTAGACCGACTCCTGCCTGCATCTACTACTATTACTCCACACATCGACCGCTATCGAGCATGCAACAAGTGTATTAAGTTCATGGAGAAACGGAGTAATGCAATAAGAACGATGACATGATGTAGACAAGATCTATTCATGTAGGAATAGACCCCATCTGGTTATACTTAATAGCAATGATCAATACGTGTCTTGCTGCCCCTTCTGTCATTGGGAAAGAACACCGCACGACCGAACCCATCACAAGGAACCTCTTCCCATGGCAAGAAAAATCGATCTAGTTGGCCTAACTAAACCAAAGATTCGAAGAAGAAATAAGAGGCTATAAGTAATCATGCATATAAGAGATCAAAGAAACTCAAATAATTTTCATGGATAAATAAATCTGATCATAAACTCAAAGTTCATCGGATCCCAACAAACACACCGCAAAAAGAGTTACATCAAATAGATCTCCAAGAGACCATTGTATTGAGAATCAAAAGAGAGAGAGGAAGCCATCTAGCTACTAACTACGGACCTATAGGTCTACAATGAACTACTCACGCATCATCGGAGAGGCACCAATGAGGATAATGAAACCCTCCATGATGGTGTCTAGATTGGATCTGGTGGTTTTGGAGCTTGCGGTGGCTGGAATTGTGTTTCGTGCACTCCCCTAGGGTTTTTGGATTTTCGGGGTATTTATAGAGCAAAGAGGCGGTGCGGGAGGCGGCCGAGGTGGGCACCCAGGCGCGCCCAGGTGGGTTGTGCTCCCCTTGGAGCCCCCGTCTGGTACTTCTTTGGCCCAACAGGTGTCTTCTGGTCCATAAAAATCTCCACAAAGTTTCGCTGCATTTGGACTCCGTTTGGTACTGATATTCTGCGAAGTAAAAAACAAGCAAAAAACAGCAACTAGCACTGGGCACTATGTCAATAGGTTAGTCCCAAAAAATGATATAAAGTTGCTATAAAATGATTGTAAAACATCCAAGAATGATAATATAACAGCATGGAACAAGCAAAATTATAGATACGTTGGAGACATATCAACATCCCCAAGCTTAATTCCTACTCGTCCTCGAGTAGGTAAATGATAAAAACAGAATTTTTGATGTGGAATGCTGCCTAACATGTTCATCACATATTCTTTTCTTTGTAGCATGGACATTTGGACTTTTATATGATTAAAAGCAATAGTCTAGTTTTGACATGAAGATTTCAATACTCAAGCATATTAACAAGCAACCATGTCTTTCAAAATATCATCACTAAAGCAAGTTATCCCTAGCCGATCATGCTCAATCATTGATCCATTCATGAAACACACTCGCAAATTAGCTACATCCACTGCTCAAGTACGATCATAGTGCCCCTTAGTTGGTGCTTTATAAGAGAAGATGGAGACTCAAACAAAAATAAAAATTGCATAAAGTAAATAGAAAGGCCCTTCGCAGAGGGAAGTAGGCATTTGTAGAGGTGCCAGAGCTCAAAGCGTAAAAATAGAGATAAAACATTTTGGGTGGCATGCTTTTCCTGTCAACGAAAACGATTGACTAGTTCCCAATACTTTCCATGCTAGATATATCATAGGCGGTTCCCAAACAGAAAATAAAGTTTATCCCTTTTTCCACCATACTTTCACATTCCACGGCTAGCCGTATCCATGAGTGCCATCATACCAACACTTTCCAAGGAATTTATTATTTGACAACATAAAGTAAATTCATTTTTCATTTCGGGACTAGGCATCCCTAATACCTTTGCCGTACTCTCGTGCAATGACAAGTGAATAAACACTCATCTTGAGAATAACACATCTAGCATGGAAAAATATCAGCCACCACCTACCGTTTCATGAGCGGTACGAGCACACAAAAAGGAAATTATTTTGAAAATTAGAGATGGCACATACAAATTTGCTTAGAACGGCACGGGAATACCGCATATAGGTAGGTATGGTGGACTCATATGGCAAAACTGGGTTTAAGTATTTTGGATGCACAAGTAGTATACCTACTTAGTACAAGTGAAGGCTAGCAAAAAGATTGAGAAGCATCCAACCAAGAAACAAAAAATCACATAAGCGAGCATTGAGCATAACTAACACTGAATAATGCACCACCAGTAGGATGTAATTTCATTCCATAACTATTGACTTTCGTGCTTGCATAGGGAATCGCAAACCTTAATACCAATATTCTTACTCAAGCATAATTACTCACCAACATGACTCACATATCACTATCATCATATCTCAAAACTATTACAAAGAATCAAGTTTATTTTGGCCAATGATCTTCATGAAAGTTTTTATTATATCCCTCTTAAATATCTATCACTTTGGAACTAGTTTCATATATTGCAATTTCTTTTGGCAAGCTCAAACAAATTTAAGTGAAGAACATGAGCATAAAAAAATTCATCTCTCAAAATAATATAAGTGAAGCATGAGAGGATTTCTTCAAAATTACCAACTCTCAAATAAATCTAAGTGAAGCATGAGAGCATTTCTTCAAAAATATTAAAGCACACCGTGCTCAAAAAGGTATAAGTGAAGCACTAGAGCAATTCCATAGCTCAAAGAATTTAAGTGAAGCATAAAGAGCAATTCCAACAAATCATAGTATAATTTTGGCTCTCTCAAATAGGTGTGTCCAGCAAGGATACTTGTGACAAACTAAAAAGCAAAACAAGCAAAGACTCATATAATACAAGACGCTCCAAGCAAAACTCATTATATGTAATGAATAAAAATATAGCTCCAAGTAAAATACCGATGGTCGTTAGAAGAAAGAGGGGATGCCACTAGGGGCATCCCCAAGCTTAGTTTCTTATTTCTACTTGAATATTTCCTTGGAGTGCCATGGGGCATCCCCAAGATTAGGCTTTTCTTACTCCTTATTCCTTCATCCATCGTGATCTCACGCAAAACTTGAAAACTTCAATCACACAAAACTTAAAAAAACCTTCGTGAGATCCGTTAGTATAAGAAAACCAATCTTTACTTTAAGTACTGTAGAAAACCCATTTAAATTTTGTTATTACATTATATCTACTGTATTCTAACTTCTCCATGGCTTATACCCCCCGATAGAATCCATAGACTCAACAAAATAAGCACATAATGCAAAGAAAACAGAATTTGTCAAAAACAGAACAGTCTGTAAAGACTCAAAGTTTACTCATACTTTTGTAACTCCAAAAATTCTGAACAATTAGGAAAACAGAGGCAATTTGTATATCAATCTTGTGTAAAAAATTCAGAATTTTTTGTTGCTTCCGTGAACCTAGACAATTATTTTACTGGACGCAAAAGTTTTTGTTTTTCAACAGGATCAAATCAACTATCACCAAAGCTATCCCAAAGGCTTTACTTGGCACAAACACTAATTGAAACATAAAAAACAATCATAACAGAGGCATAATTTTGCAAACACTCAAGAACATAAAGAAAAAGGCAAAAATAAATTTTATTCATTGGGTTGCCTCCCAACAAGCGCTATTGTTTTATGCCCCTAGCTAGGCATAATGCATAGATCTAAGTATTTCCATCTTTCTTCTTATTTTCTGTAGATGTGTTATTGTCAGGAGGTTTGGAAAAAATAACTTGAAACGCATTATCCATAGAAATTTGAGCATTATCAAGTTGCCCATCTACGTATCCCCTTTGATTTCCGGCAACAATCCAAGAATATTTCTGATTAACATTATTGAAAACTTGTTGGATTATATCTAAAACGGGGATTTCCTTTTTGAGATTCTCATAAAAAATTTGGTTATTACCAAGCAAATGTCTCAACATGTAATCACTATTGTAAAGTATCTCATCTATTACTGGTTTTTCACGGCTCATGCCATAAAAATCAAAAATTTCCCTAGCTTCCGGCACTATGTGGTCAAATTCATTCACAAGAACTTGGGTAGCTATTTTTTTAGCTTTAGGATCTTTTATAGATGGTAGCTCATAAAACAATCTTTGCAAGGTAGGGTGAGTTCGGATAAATCTATTTTCAAGTTTCAGAACTAGTGCTAAAATTGCTTCCACATAAGATTTAGTTCTTTTAAGTATAGGAACATCATCAAGAGTCAAGTTTCCAACACAATTGAAAAATTCTTGGATATGTTCTTTTCCCATAACGTTCCCTTGCCCCAAAACAAAAGTTTTAGCATCCAGATTGCCAAATCATCCAATTTTAGGAGTAAGGCCATCATCTGTTTCTGCCATACCAAAGTCACTCATGGTGACAAGTTCAAGCAAATAAGAGATCTGACTAGAAAACGGCGAACGAAAAAGAGGGCGAATAAAATGACAATTTTTTGTGAAGTGGGGGAGATGAAAACGAGAGGCAAAAGGTAAATAATGTAAATTGCAAGGAGATGAGATTTGTGATTAGGAACCTAATAGATGTTGATGATGTCTCCCCGGCAACGGCGCCTGAAATCCTTTCTTGAAGGCTCGTATCCGCGTCAGTTTTTCCCCAAGAGGAAGGGATGATGCAGTACAGCTTCGGTAGGTATTTCCCTCAGTTATGAAACCAAGATTATCAAACCAGCAGGAGAACCAAGCAACACTATGTAAACGGTACCTACACACAAAGAACAAATACTTGCAACCCGACGCGTAAGAGGGGTTGTCAATCCCTCTCGGGTAAAAGATAGATTGGTTTGTATGATTTTGGATAAATAGATCTCGTGATAGAACAAAATAAAATAAATAAAGAAAAAGTGCAGCAAGGTATTTTTGGGTTTTTAGAATAATAGATCTGAAAACAAAAGCAAATAAAAATAGATCTCAAAGCAAATATGATAAAGAATAGACCCGGGGGCCGTAGATTTCACTAGTGGCTTCTCTCGAGAAAAATTGCATACGGCGGGTAAACAAATTACTATTGGGCAATTGATAGAACTTCAAATAATTATGATGATATCCAGGCAATGATCATTATATAGGCATAACGTCCAAGATTAGTAGACCAACTCCTGCCTGCATCTACTACTATTATCCACATATCGACCGCTATCCAGCATGCATCTAGTGTATTAAGTTCATGGAGAAACGGAGTAATGCAATAAGAACGATGACATGATGTAGACAAGATCTATTCATGTAGGAATAGACCCCATCTTGTTATCCTCAATAGTAATGATCAATACGTGTCTTGCTGCCCCTTCTGTCACTGGGAAAGAACACCGCATGACCGAACCCATCACAAAGCACCTCTTCCCATGGCAAGAAAAATCGATCTAGTTGGCCTAACTAAACCAAAGATTCGAAGAAGAAATAAGAGGCTATAAGTAATCATGCATATAAGAGATCAAAGAAACTCAAATAACTTTCATGGATAAATAGATCTGATCGTAAACTCAAAGTTCATCGGATCCCAACAAACACACCGCTAAAAGAGTTACATCAAATAGATCTCCAAGAGACCATTGTATTGAGAATCAAAAGAGAGAGAGGAAGCCAGCTAGCTACTAACTGCAGGCCCGTAGGTCTACAATGAACTACTCACGCATCATCGGAGAGGCACCAATGAGGATGATGAACCCCTCCGTGATGGTGTCTAGATTGGATCTGGTGGTTCTGGAACTTGCGGTTGCCTGGAATTGTGTTTCGTTCACTCCCCTAGTGTTTTTGGATTTTCGGGGTATTTATAGAGTAAAGAGGCGATGCGGGAGGCGGCCGAGGTGGGCACAACCCACCAGGGAGCGCCTGGGCCCCCGGGCGCGCCCAGGTGGGTTGTGCTCCCCTCGGAACACCCCTCTGGTACTTCTTTGGCCCAACAGGTGTCTTCTTGTCCAGAAAAAATCTCCAAAAAGTTTCACTACGTTTGGACTCCGTTTGGTACTGATATTCTGCGAAGTAAAAAACAAGCAAAAAACAGCAACTCGCACTGGGCACTATGTCAATAGGTTAGTCCCAAAAAATGATATAAAGTTGCTATAAAATGATTGTAAAACATCCAAGAATGATAATATAGCATCATGGAACAAGCAAAAATTATAGATACGTTGGAGACGTATCAGTATGCGGATCATAACACATAATAGGTGCGCATAACTTGCAAGATAGGATGATGGACACAACTATATTCATGAAAACATAAAGGGTTCAGATCTAAAATCATGGCACTCGGGCCCTACTGACAAGCATTAAGCATAGCAAAGTCATAGCAAGATCAATCTCAGAACATAGTGGATACTAGGGATCAAGCCCTAACAAAACTAACTCAATTACATGATAAATCTCATCCAACCCATCACCGTCTAGCAAGCCTATGAAGGAATTACTCACTCCCAGTGGTGAGCATCATGAAATTGGTAATGAAGAAGGTTGGTGATGATGATGGCGACAAACCCCCCTCTCCGGAGCCCTAAACGGACTCTAGATATGGCCTCCTGATGAAGAACAGGAGGTGGCGGTGGCTCCATATGGTGAAACGCGATGAAACTTCTCCTATTTTTTTCTTGGGAAATATGAATTTATAATGCTGAGACTAGGGTCAATGTCGCCTCGTGGGCCCCACAAGCCATCAGGGCGCGCCTAGGGGGGTGGGCGCGCCTAGTGCCTTGTGGGCAGCAGGTGGCCCCCCTCCGGTGGGTCTTGGCTCTGGTATTTTTTATATATTCCATAAAAAGTCTCTTAAAAGTTTCGTCCAATTCCAAGAACTTTTATTTCTGCACAAAAACAACATCATGGTAGTTCTGCTGAAAACAGCGTCAGTCCGGGTTACTTTCATTCAAATCATGCAAATTAGCGTATAAAATAAGAGAAAAAGTGTTTGGAAAAGTAGATATGATGGAGATGTATCAACTCCCCCAAGCTTAACTCATTGTTTGTCCTCAAGCAATTTAGTTGACAAACTGAAAGTGACAAAGAAAAACTTTTATGAACTCTTTTGTTCTTGCATCCGTATATAAGCTTAAATAGTACTCAAGTTTTCAGCAAAGATCATAACTAACCATGCAAATGACAGCTCTTAGAAATTGTATTCACTCATATCAATGGCATAATCAACTAGCGAGCAATAATAACATATCTCAAATGCCAACACTTTGTCAAAACAATCATGATATAATATGACAACATGGTATCTCGCTAGCCCTTGCTGAGACCGCAAAACATAAATGCAGAGCACCTCCAAAGTTCAAGAAGCGACTAAACATTGTAATTCATGGTAGAAGAGATCCAGTCATGATGCACATAATATTAACTATACACAATGCATAAGAATGACAATAGTGCTCTCAGGACTGGCGCTTGTTTGAGAAGGTGATGACTCAACAATAAAAGTAAAATAACATAAAGGTAAATAGATAGTCCCTTCGTAGAGGGAAGCAGGGATTTGTAGAGGTGCCAGAGCTCAAAGCTTAATCGGAGATAAATATAATTTTCGGAGGCATGCCTTTCCTGTCAACGTCACGACCGAGAGTTTTCAACATCTTCCATGCTAAACACATTAGCGACGGTTCCAAAGCGGTAAAGTAAAATTTGCTCCCCCTCCACCAACAAACACAAGCCATGGCTAGCCGAATCCTCGGGTGCCCTCCATGCCAACAACTTTCCGGGGGAGTTTGTTTCATTATTTTGCGATTTGATCAAGGGGTGGGCGCGCCCCCTGGGCTTGTGGCGCCTTGGTGGCCCCCTCTGGTAATTTCCTTTACTAGTATTTTTTATATATTCTGAAATAATTCTCTGTAAAGTTTCAGCTCAATCTGAGAACTTGTATTTCTGCACGAGAATAACACCATGGCAATTCTGCTGATAACAGCATCAGTCCAGGTTAGTTCCATTCAAATCATGCAAATTAGAGTCCAACACAAGAGCAAATGTGTTTGGAAAAGTAGATACGTATGGGACGTATCAGCCACCGCTGCCACACCATCACCACCATCATTCGTCGCCGCGCCATCATCACCACTTCTTCCTACTCTATCACGATCATCGTGATGGGTTGTAACAACTCTTTGATACGTCCATTTTGCATCATGTTTTCCTACTGCTATTTATAATATTTTTGGTAAAGGCTTTGTTGTTGTATTTATAATGTTTTTGGTCATTATTTCACTTTATGATGCAATTATATTGCCTTTTCTCTCTTAATTTGCAAGATCGACATGAAGAAGGAAGTTGCCAGTAGCTGGAATTCTGGACCTAAACGAGCTACAATAGAGATAGCTATTCTACGGAGCTCCAAATGACCTGAAACTTCGCAGAGATTTTTTATTGAATATATAAAAAACACTCGAACGAAGAACCACCACAGGGCGGCACCTGCTGCTCACAAGGCAACAGGGCGCGCCCTGATGCCTTGTGGGTCCTACAGCAGCCCTCTGGTGCCCCCCTTCTCCTATATGAAGCCTGATACATCCATTTTGCATCATGTTTTCCTACTGTTATTTATAGTATTTTTATTCATTATAACACTTTATGGAGTAATTCTAATACCTTTTCTCTCATAATATGCAAGGTTTACACAAAGAGGCAGAATGTCGGCAGCTGGAACTCTGGACCTGAAAAAGCTATGTCAAAGATACCTATTCTGCACATCTCCAAATGAGCTAAAATTTCACGGAGAATTATTTCTGAATATATAATAAATATTGGAATAAAGTACTACCGGAGGGGGGGTCACCCAGGCGCCCACAAGGCACCAGGGCGCGCCTCCCCCCTCTTGCGTGGCCTGGTGGGTAGTGGGGACCCTGGCCCACTTCCGGTGCACATCTTCTGGTATATAAGGTCTTTTGACCTAGAAAAAATAAAGGAAGGACTTTCGCGATGGAGCGCCGCTGTCTCGAGGCGGAACTTGGGAACGAGCACTTTTGCCCTCCGGCGGAGCGATTCCGCGGGGGGAACTTCCCTCTGGGAGGGGAAATCGAAGCCATCACCAACAATCCTCTCATCTTTGGGAGGCCAATCTTCATCAACATCTTCAACAACACCATCTCATCTCAAACCCTAGTTCATCTCTTATGTTCAATCTTTCTATCAAAACCTCAGATTGGTACCTGTGGGTGACTAGTAGTGTTGATTATATCTTGTAGTTGATGCTAGACGGTTTATTTGGTGAAAGATTATATGTTCAGATCCATTATGACATTTTTTACTCCTCTGATCTTGAGCATGAATATTATTTGTGAGTAATTACTTTTGTTCTTGAGGCCACAGGAGCAGTCATGTTGCAAGTAGTCATGTAAAATTGATATTCGTTCGATATTTTGATGGTATGTATGTTGTGATTCCCTTAGTGGTGTTATGTGAATGTCGACTACATGACATTTCGCCGTCTTTGGGCCTAAGGGAATGCATTGTGGAGTAGTTATTAGATGATGGGTTGCTAGAGTGACAAAAGCTTAAACCATAGTTTATGCGCTATTTCATAAGGGGCTGATTTGGATCCATATGTTTAATGCTATGGCTAGATTTTATCTTAATTCTTGTTTCGTAGTTGCGGATGCTTGCGAGGGGGTTAATCATAAGTGGGAGGTTTGTTCAAGTAAGAACAGCACCCAAGCACCGGTCCACCCGCATACCATATTATCAAAGTAGCGAAAGCAAATCCAACCAACATGATGAAAGTGACTAGATGAAATTCCCGTGTGTCCTCGAGAACATTTTTCTTATTATAAGAGACCGTTCTGGCATGTACTTTGCCACAAAAGGATTGGGCTATCTTTCTACACTTTTTTTACTGTTACTATTACTTGATCGTTACAAATTATCTTGCTATCAAACTACCTATTACCGACAACTTCAGTGCTTGCAGAAAATACCTTGCTGAAAACCGCTTATCATTTCCTTCTGCTCCTCGTTGGGGTTTGACACTCTTACTTATCGAAAGGACTATGATTGATCCCCTATACTTGTGGGTCATCAAGACTCTTTTCTGGCACCTTTGCCTGGGAGTGAAGCGCTCTTGTAAGTGGAAATTGGTAAGGAAAAATTTATATAGCGTGCTGAAATTTACTGTTACTTGTCACTATGGAAAATAATCCTTTGAGGGGTTTGTTCGGGTATCTTCACCTCAAACGGAAGCACAAAGAGTTGCCCCTCAACCTACTGCACCTACTAAAAATATTGGTTATGAAATCCCTTCATGTATGATAGAGAAACTGCTAGCTAATCCTTATTTAGGAGATGGAACAAAACATCCCGACTTGCACCTTATATATGTGGATGAAATTTGTGGATTATTTAAGCTTGAAGGCTTGTCTGGAGATGAAGTTAAGAAGAAGGTTTTCCCTTTATCTTTGGGGGAAAAAGCATTGACATGGTATAGGCTATGTGATGATATTGGAGCTTGGGATTGGAATCGATTGAAATTGGAATTTCACCAAAAAAATTATCCTATGCATCTAGTTCATCGTGATCAAAATTATGTATATAATTTTTGGCCTTGTGAAGGAGAAAGTCAATGTTATATTCATGCCCCAATCATGAGCTCTCGAGTGAAATTATTATTCAGAATTTTTATGCTCGGCTTTCTCGTAATGATCAATCCATGCTCGATACTTCTTGTACTGGTTCATTTATGAAGAAGACTATTGAATTCAGGTGTGATCTTTTAGAAAGAATTAAACGCAACTCTGAAGATTGGGAACTTGATAAAGGTAAAGAGTCGGGTATTAAGCTTGAGTTTGATTGTGTTAAATCTTTTATGGATACCAATGCTTTTCATAAGTTTAGCACTAAATATGGACTTGACTCTGAGATAGTAGCCTCTTTTTGTGAATCATTTGCTACTCATGTTGAGCTCCCTAAGGAGAAGTGGTATAAATATCATCCCCCAATTAAATAGGAGATTAATGAACAAGCTATAGTTAAATATGAAACTATCATTTACAATGTTGACCCAGTTGTGCCTACTGCTTATATTGAAAACCACCTTTCCCTTTAGGATAAAGCAACATGCTAAGGTTTCAGCTGTGGTTCATCAAAGTAATATTAGAGCACCTAGTCCCGGCCCTCTGAACAAATTAAAATAGAACCTAGTGTTGCTATGGTTAAAGATCTCTTGGTTGATAATATTGATGGGCATGTTATTTATTTTTGTGATGAAGCTGCTAGAATTGCTAAACCAGATACTAAAGATAAAAATAGACCAGTTGTTGGCATGCATGTTGTCTCAGTTAAAATAGGAGATCATTGTTATCATGGCTTATGTGACATGGGTGCTAGTGTCAGTGCTATTCCTTTTACTTTTTACCAAGAAATTATGAATGATATAGCACCTGCTAAAATAGAAGATATTGATGTTACTATTAAACTTGCTAATAGAGATACTATCACACCACTTGGGATTGTTAGAGATGTTGAAGTCTTGTGTGGAAAAATAAAATACCCTACTGATTTTCTAGTTCTTGGCTCCCCACAAGATGACTTTTGTCCCATTATCTTTGGTAGACCTTTCTTGAACACTGTTAATGCTAAGATAGATTGCAAGAAAGAAACTGTCAGTGTTAATTTTGGTGATGTGTCTCCCGAGTTTAATTTCTCCAAGTTTCGTAGGCAACCTCGAAATAAAGAATTACCTAGTAAGGATAAAATAATTGGTCTTGCTTCTATTGCTGTGCCTCCTACTGATCCACTAGAACAATGTTTGCTAGACCATGAAAATGATATGCCCTTGCATGAAAGAAATGAAATAGATAAAATATTCTTTGAGCAACAACCTATCCTTAAACATAATTTTCCAGTTGAAACTCGAGGAGGTCCTCCTCCACCTAAAGGTGATCCTGTGTTTGAATTGAAACAATTGCATGATATTCTTAAATATGCTTATCTTGATGAAAAGAAGATATATCATGTTATTATTAGTGCTAACCTTACAGAGCATGAAGCGAAAAGATTATTAAAAATTCTGAGGAAGCACCGTACTGCTATTGGATATACTCTTGATGATCTTAAGGGTAGTCCCTCTCTCTGTCAGCACAAGATTAATACAGAACTTGATACTAAACCAGTTGTTGATCATCAACGACAATTGAATCCCAAGATGAAAGAAGTGGTAAGAGTTGAAATATTAAAACTTCTGGAAGCAGGTATAATCTATCCCATAGCTGATAGTAGATGGGTAAGTCCTGTTCATTGTGTCCCTAAGAAGGGAGGTATTACTGTTGTTCCTAATGATAAAAATGAACTTATTCCACAAAGAATTGTGACTGGCTATAGAATGTTAATTGATTTTAGAAATTTAAACAAAACTACTAGAAAGGATCATTACCCTCTACCTTTTATTGATCAAATGTTAGAAAGACTATCTAAGCACACACACTTTTGTTTTCTTGATGGATATTCTGGTTTCTCTCAAATACCCGTATCACAACCCGATCAAGAGAAAATCACCTTTACTTATCCTTTTGGAACTTATGCTTATAGACATATGCCTTTTGGTTTATGCAATGCACCTGCTACCTTTCAAAGATGTATGACTGCTATATTCTCTGACTTTTGTGAAAAGATTGTTGAGGTTTTCATGGATGATTTTTCTGTTTACGAAACTTCTTTTGATGATTGCTTAAGCAACCTTGACCGAGTTTTGCAGAGATGTGAGCAAACTAATCTTGTCTTGAATTGGGAAAAGTGCCACTTTATGGTGAATGAAGGTATTGTCTTAGGGCACAAAATTTCTGAGCGAGGTATTGAGGTGGATAAAGCTAAAGTTGATGCAATTGAGAAAATGCCATGTCCTAAAGATATTAAAGGTATTCGTAGTTTTCTTGGTCATGCTGGTTTCTATAGGCGGTTTATTAAAGACTTCTCTAAAATTTCTAGGCCTCTTACTAATATTTTACAAAAGGACATTCCATTTGTTTTTGATGATGATTGCGTAGAAACCTTTGAAACACTTAAGAAAACCTTAACTTCTGCACATATTGTTCAACCACCTGATTGGAACTTGCCTTTTCAAATTATGTGTGATGCTAGTGATTATGTTGTTGGTGCTGTTCTAGGAAAAGAGTTGATAAGAAATTAAATGTCATTCACTATGCTAGTAAAACTATAGACAATGCCCAAAGAAATAATGCTACTACTGAAAAAGAATTTCTGGCAGTTGTGTTTGCTTCTGATAAATTCAGATCTTATATAGTTGACTCTAAAGTAATTGTTCACACCGATCATGTTGCTATCAAATACCTTATGGAAAAGAAAGATGCTAAACCTAGACTCATTAGGTGGGTTCTTTTGCTACAAGAATTTGACTTACACATCACTGATAGGAAAGGAGCTGAGAACCCCGTAGCTGATAACTTGTCTAGATTTGAAAATATTCTTGATTACCCACTACCTATTGATGATAGCCTTCCTGATGAACAACTAGCTATCATAAATGCTTCTCGTAGTACTCCGTGGTATGCTGACTATGCTAATTATATTGTTGCTAAATTTATACCACCTAGCTTTACATACCAACAAAAGAAAAAATTCTTCTATGATTTAAGACATTACTTTTGGGATGACCCACATCTTTATAAAGAAGTAGTAGATGGTATTATTAGACGTTGTATACCTAAGCATGAACAGGAACAAATCCTACAGAAATGTCACTTCGAAGCTTATGGAGGGCATCATGCAGGAGATAGAACTGCACATAAGGTATTACAATAATCTGGTTTTTATTGGCCTACTCTTTTCAAGGATGCCCGCAAGTTTGTCTTATCCTGAGATGAATGTCAAAGAATTGGTAATATTGGTAGACGTCAGGAAATGCCTATGAATTATTCACTTGTTATTGAACCATTTGATGTTTGGGGCTTTGATTATATGGGACCTTTTCCTTCCTCTAATGGGTATACACGTATTTTGGTTGTTGTTGATTATGTCACTAAGTGAGTAGAAGCTATTCCAACTAGTAGTGTTGATCATAACACCTCCATTAATATGCTTAAAGAAGTGATTTTCCCTAGGTTTGCAGTCCCTAGATATTTAATGACTGATGGTGGTTCACATTTTATTCATGGTGCTTTTCGTAAACTACTTGCTAAATATGATGTGCCTCACCCTACCACCCTCAATCTAGTGGACCAGTTGAACTTAGCAATAGAGAAATAAAGTTAATATTACAAAAAAACTGTCAATAGCTCTCGAAAGAATTGGTCTAAGAAATTAGATGATGCACTTTGGGCCTATAGAACAGCTTATAAAAATCCTATGGGTATGTCTCCATATAAAATGGTTTATGGAAAAGCTTGTCATTTGCCTCTTGAATTAGAACATAAAGCATATTGGGCAATTAAGGAACTCAACTATGACTTCAAACTTGCCGGTGAAAAGAGGTTATTTGATATTAGCTCTCTAGATGAATGGAGAACCCAAGCCTATGAAAATGCCGAACTATTCAAAGAAAAAGTTAAGAGATGGCATGACAAAAGAATCCAAAAGCGGGAATTTAAAGTTGGTGAATATGTTCTATTGTACAATTCTTGTTTTAGGTTTTTGCACAAAAACTTCTCTCCAAATGGGAAAGACCATATATCATTGTAGAAGTTTATAGTTCTAGAGCCATTAAAATCAATAATGCCGAAGGCACTAGTTCGAAGGTGGTCAATGGACAAAGAATAAAGCACTATATTTCAGGTACACCTATTAATGTTAAAACTAATATTATTCAAACCATGACACCAGAGGAACACATAAGAGAGACCTTCCAGAACACTGAAAAGGAAGAGGTACATGATACGGACTCTGAAAATTCCGCAAAAATATTTTTTGTCAGTTTTGGATTGTTAGAAAAAATAAAAATATAAGAAACATCCAGGAAGGCAACCCAGGTGCCCACAAGGCACTAGGGCGCGCCTGCCCCACCTGGCGCGCCCTGGTTAGTAGTGGGTCCCATAGGTACCTTCCCGACTCCATTTTCCTCTGGTATGCTTGTTTCCCAAGATAAAAGTTCTTTATATACTCCCCCGGACGTATTGACCACCGCATCATGGAGAAATCCTCTGTTCTTGTTTCATGCTGTTTTCTGACAGATCTGAAAATATGTCGTCTCAAGATTCAGATGGAGAGAGCTATGTTTCCCACCGTACTCCAGATCCATATATCTTTAAGGATACCTTTCCCTATTTGTGGGTCACAAATGAGGAGGAAGACACCGATCCGGAGGAGATGGAGGATGCCTCCTCAGATGAAGATGAAGTCCCACTGCCTCAACCTGGAGATATGCACGTGGAGTTCAAGAAGTCAAGTCTCCTCAACAGAGCAAACAAATCTAAGATCCAGTTTATCCCTTCCCGTTTTCTGCAAGAAAGCAAGGCAGCATTATGGAAGAGGATATTAAAGATCGAGCAAGAGTACGATGATTTGAGGGAGGATATTTTTAGCCTCAGACGCAAGCTGGAGAAGAAGAACACTACCTCAACACCACCACCATCATCATCATCACCAAAGAAGGAGACTTGAGCACACAGGTATGGGCACTCCCCTTGGCTTGTGCCAAGCTTGGGGGAGATGCCCCGGTATCTTATCACCATCACTTTTATTACCTTTACCTATCTTAGTGCGATCCTTAGTTATTTCATGATTTAGTTGAATAAAAGTTTAGTATGATCTATTTTCGAGTGTTAGTTTCGTGATCTATCTATTTATGTAATCGAGTGAGAGTTATATAATAAAGTTTAGTTTGAGTTTTTGCTTCTTTACTTTCTTGTTTCAATCAAAATAAAGGAAATAATGAAAAAGATCATATGCTAATATTATGGAAAGTAATGACATTACATAAGGAAAAGTATAAGTGGTAAAATTTACTGGAAGTCGACAAACATAGCATTGGTCAATGCAATTCATGAAAGAATTAATAAGGGAAGAGAAGATTCACATGCAAATATACTATCTTAGACATCTTTTATGATTGTGAGCCCCCAATTAAATATCGGATGCCAAATTGTTGACATTGGACAAGGAAGACAACGTAATGATTTATGTTTGTTCATATTCAAACAGAAGTTATATTGTCATAGATCCTCTAACATGTGGTGCTTGCCCAATATCTTTGCTAGCGAAAAATCCGCACTAAGTAGAGATACTACTTGTGCATCCAAAAACCTTAAACCCAAATCCATGTTTTGAGAGTCCACCATACCTACCTATGGATTGAGTAAGATCCTTCAAGTAAGTTGTCATCAATGCAAAAAGGGCAATAAAAATTGCCTCTAAATGTGTTTGATCTTTTAGTGTAAGGGAAAATAAGCGTTGTACGAACTTGTGATGGCAAAGCAATAAAAGTGATGGACTGCATAATAAAGGTTGCTATCATAAGGGGCAATATAACGTGACGTTCTTTTGCATTCAGAGCTTGTGCATATAAAACCAAAGAGCGCATGACAACATCTGCTTCCCTCTGTGAAGGGCCTATATTTTACTTTTATGTATTTACTTTTTATGCAAGAGTCAAAGTATTCTCCTCTATTCCTTTTTATTTTCTCTTTTGCAAGCGCCATGTGGTGGGAAAGATCTAGGCACATATATACAATTGAATATGAGTGATCATGAGTTATTATTGTTGACATCACCCTTGAGGTGAATAAGTTGGGAGGCGAAACTATAAGCCCCTATCTTTCTACGTGTCTGGTTGAAACTTTTTGCTCATATATATGCTGTGAGTGTTAGCAATCATAGAAGACTAAATGATGGTTGAGTATGTGGACTTGCCAAAAGGCTCCGACACGAGACCCTTCCTGAAAATATGATGAATTGTAATTGCAAAGTCGATTGAGAACATAGTTTGTTTGCTTCCTAGAAAGTTTATACTTTACCAAAAAAGGGTTTCCCCCCGCTTTATATTATAAAGCCAACATCATCACAACATCCGGACAGACCGATACAATGCACACCAGCACCGCACACAACACACACACCCAAGACATGATACAAAGGTGTCGAGCACCGTCCCCCAATGCCACCGCCTACCAAGCTAACTAAATATGACGAAGGATAACCGCTTGGAGATGACGGAGACCTCCACGAAGAAACGAGCAGGGGGGAGATGGTCATGACAGAGCAGGGACTCCAAGACAGTGCCTCCTAGAAGGGGACGCCCACGGATAGCCGCCACCGTCCGATCTGTAGATCAAGTTTTCACCCAGAGTCACATGCGAGGGGCAGGAGCACCGCCACGGCGCCTTCATGAAGGATACGACAACCACGGCCGCCGCCGCCGTCGGCCAGTACAAGGACTGGGCAAGTGATGAACTCCGGCGCTCGCACCCCACCGACATACCCTCGCTCTGCCAACCAGCCGCAACCAAGCCCCTTGCGAGGCCATGGTTGCCCGCCCACACCCGAGACGTAGGTTCCGTCCATGAACGCCACGCCTCCCGCCGCCAGGGCTGCCGCCCAACATCCAAACACCCCCAAGATCATCCAAAAGGATCAACTTTGTACCAAGGGGACACACCAGACCGACGAGCCGCAGAATGTATCCCGCCTTGAAGATCGCCGGAGCTACAGCCGCCCGCACGCGGCCGGGGAAAGGGGGAGGTGGGGGAGCAGACGCATCCAGACCGGCACACCCCTGTGCCGGTGACGGGGGCCCGAGCACGTCGGCGCCGCCCATCCCTCCAGCCCAATCCCTCCCCACGGACACACCCCTGTGCCTCCCCGCCTCGGCGACCAGCGCAGATCCGTGCAAGGCCACCAACACAGCCCCAGCCACTGGCAAGGAGTGCCCACCAGGACCGCCACCCACCCCCAAGGAAGCTCACCGGGGAGTCCGACCGCGCCACTATCGCCGTCCAGCCGGCGGGATGCCTGGAAACCGAGCAGCCCGCCCACCTGCCACCGCCGCTGCGCCTCCGCCCCTACCAGCCATGGGGACGGCAGAGGCGGACATCCGCAGCTCACGCCGCTCCTGGCCCGCGCTGCCTGGGCCCAGATCTGGCCGCACGCCCACAGGGTCAGCGCCGTCGAAGCCCACCGCACCCCACGACGCCTCAGCCCCTTCACGCCGCCACTCGCAGCCCGCGTCTCCGCCGCATGCTGCTGCTGCTGCCGCCCGATCTTGGATCCCGCGACCGTCGACCCAGGCGGGGGAAGGAGGAACACCCCGCCACCGCCCGCACTGGCAGGGCTTAGCCCACCAGCACGTCGGGGCGGCGGCGAGGGGAGGGAGGCGCGAGGAGGAGGGCCGCGGGCCGGAGCTTGGGTTCCCCCCCCCCCCCCACGGCGCTCGCGGGAGCATCGCGGGAGGGGAGGGGAGGGGAACAGGAAGTTTATACTTTATACTTCAATGTTGTGATGAATTGTTATTTGTTCATGAGAAGTTATATGATAAAGTTGTATGATGAAGTTTATTTGATGTTATAATAATGACCATGATGCTACTATGTCCGTATTTTGTTTTTATCGACACCTCTCTCTCTCTCTCTAAACATGTGGACATGATTTTCGATATCGGCTTTCGCTTGAGGACAAGCGAGGTCTAAGCTTGGGGGAGTTGATACGTCAATTTTGCATCATGTTTTCCTACTGCTATTTTTAGTGTTTTAATTCATTATAGCACTTTATGGGGTCTATATCTATCTATCTATCTATCTATACTTATACTAATTAGGGACTCCCTAATAAATCCCACGTTAATTAGAAATTAGGAGCCGTTCATCCGGTGGGACCAACTTATTACGGTGTAGATCTCTCGATTTATCTTCACGTCTAAAACATTATTTAGGAAAAGAAAGGTGAACCGAGAAGACTCCTTGCACCATAATCTTCCTGTAGAGTTTGCTAGGAGAAAATATGAACTGTTAGAAGATTCCTTTCGTCATAATCTTTTCATAGGGTTTGCAACGTTTTCATATTATAGATGTCCTCCTGAACCCTCTCTCTTCTTTTACATAGCCAGTCACGCCGCCGCTGCCGAGTTCTGGCAAAATTTGCTCTGGGCACGCATGACCCATTGGCGCCATGAATGGGAAGCGCATCCTCCTAAACAAATCATGCATCTTTACCCTGCGTTGTGTTTCTAGCCGGTTAGCGTACCATGTAGCAGCCACATGCGGCACGACACGGCTCCTATATCTCTCCTTTTTCTCCTAAAAGAAAACACAACGGATCTGCCATGATCCTATCATCCGGCCTGCCCCAATTGGTTTGTGCTATGCCGGCGAAAGGTGGAGATGCAGATCTTTTATTGTTCCTTCCTTCTCGATCTGGTGCAGACGAGCTACCTGGTGCCCAGCAGCATGGACACGAGCCCAAGATCATGCAGCTCTCTCGGAGCACACCTCACGAGGTGAAGTCCGCATCATGTGACAATGAGATGCATTAGCCCGGTCGTCGCTACTGCCTTGTTCTTCTCCGCCTGAAACATCGTAGCTCTCCTTCGCGGCAGGCGCGAACACAAGCAAGGATGATGCATGGCTGCCCGACAAGCAGAAGGCGAATTGCATGGCCCATGCCCCATGAGACAGACATGAGGTGGAGGCATGGAAATAGGTAGCACGTGTGTGGGAAACCTTCAATGGTGATTGGCAGATTCCTCCCCATGCACTCTATGTCAATCTTGAATCAGCGATTTCATGAACTCTACATGATCTAAGGTGAGCACTCTGGTTTGAGTCGACTAATTTTGTTAGTTAAGGGTGATTGTAGCTATTGCCGCTACAGATCGTTGTCAGCTTTGCAATCTATTTTATCTGTAGTAAATTAGGAAATTGTCAAGCCTTGAAGATGAGTCTAGCATAGTCTTGAACAACGTAAATTAGGCATGGCGATTAGAGAGGATTTAGTGAGGGAAGGAGAGAGCGATGATTGCGTTGCCACTTGCCACATCAGTCTGCGCTGATTACGTGGGGAAGAAACACCGACAGTTAGATGATGCATTAACGGGAGGAGAGCCATGATTGCCATGCCACACTAGATCTACGCGAGTGCTGCAGATGGAAGAAGAGTGGATCAATGGGGCCAGAAGTTAGATAGTAGTACGAAGGTAGTTGTGTGCTAGCCTTCGGCAGCGGCGACGGCTGCATCTTCCAAGCAGACAGATCATAATCCCCCATAGGATGCCGAAAAGATGTTCTCATGCGTTACTTCTTCTCTCCATGCCATCCTCGGATTCATGTACGATCCAGTGAAGCCTGTTCCAAGTTCTGTCCATGCTAGAAGTGAAACCCAACATCTGTTCTTAATCCACTGGATCAAACAATCCTGCAATGGCTAATGCTGCGTAGTGGGAGGGTGTACTGATAGCACTTTTAATTAGATTGGATGCATACATGAGGCTCCCGGTAGAAGGAACTACTTAAGGCGGACTGTTGGCACACCTGCTTACATTCTTGATATTTGTCGTCAGTCATTCCTAGGCCCACTCAGTAGACAAGCAACTCCATATCGTTCAATTCCCTACCTCAGATGATCTGTACTCATATAACTATCTCTAATATCTGTTCAGAACCTTGATGTTACATGCAAACTGTTTAGAGCTAGATTTGTTGTGAGTGCACATTATATTGATGTAACTGGACTAACAAGACTTCTTCAATCAGGTTTTATTACTTTAAATCCTGAATATAAACTGTACAACAAAAACAATTAATTTTGATATGCCTGAAACATGTACGATCAGCTTGCTATTATAAAAAAACATTTGTTGGCTAGATATATCAAGGAAATTATATGTCAAGCGAGCAGCACAAAAATCATTGTAAATAAAAGCTTTGTTATAATTGCATTTGAGTGTACTTTGGTGCAGCTGTGTGAATCGGAGCATTATGAGTATTTTGAATTTTGAATGACAATATACAACTGTTTGTGTGTTATTCATTAATTTTTTAATGGTCTAACGCGAAAGAGGGCTCTCAGTATTCCATGATTGCAAATGGTATTTTATGAAAGCAGACACGATGTCAATCGAGTTGTGTCTTTCTAATGTCCTTTCATAGAAAAATGTTATTTTGTAATCTTACTTACTTAATCAGTACCACTTTCTTATTTTACATTTACTACTTGCACCATGTTTCAAAATACAATGTCCACACACAACAATACAACCATAATATACATGAATTTCTCTTGACGTTAGAAGATAAACTGCCAAATCTATTCCTGGCTATTTACGGTTCTGTTCACCATAGATATATAAAGTATATGATGAGTATTAAAAAACATCAACTTCATCTGATTTTCTATAGTTTTTTTACTTTATCTGTTCTATGGATGTTAGATTAAACGTAGCACAAGTACTTTAATTAATTTAATTCTAAAGGCGACTATAGGAGCAAAAGTTAATGATGGTCATGGCACTACTCCAAATCTGCTCTATCCATGTTTTCCACCGACTATATTGTGTCTCTCTTTTCTTTCATACCTATTATTTGTATATGGTTTATACGTTTAAATTATCTATAATATGTTATTACCTTTTATGTTGGTCGGAATGTTTAATACCTGGGCCTGTACTACAAAACGAATGCACAATATATCCAGATTGATCTGAATTGCATAATTTTAAACTGGACCAAATATAACTTAATTGACAAACCATTTTCAGTATTCATTTTACTTTTTAGCTGAGACACATGTTCTAATATACCCCCTTCGTTCCTAAATATAAGTCTTTTTAGAGACTTCAATATGGACTACATACAGAGCAAAATGAGTGAATCTACACTCTAAAATATGTCTATATAAATTCATATGTAGTTCATTTGAAATCTCTAAAAAAACTTATATTTAGGAATGGAGGGAGTATATTTTTGGATATTCTTACGGTGAGAGAGACATAGGTCAAACCCTCGAAGAATCTGTCGAGGACGATGATTCCTCTACATAGTGCATATGTGAAATATGACTCCTTTGGTTCTGTACATCACCGTGAGTATATGATGCAGAGAATAAAGTGCTCTCCATTAATCTGTTGATTTGCAGCATACATGTTGTACTAGCTACAAAACTATAATTAGAAAAGGTTCATTCTCACGATCTGATATTATTAGCTGATGTTAGTACAATAAGCCTTCGATATTTCACTATCATTATTACCAGTCATGTAAATTACTTTTAAGATATTTAACAATCGAGAAAATAGTATATGATAATAAAAGGTATATCCCATATTGATCCAACATTAAGTCCTTTACAAAATATCAATTGAATTCGTAAACCCCATCTAATAGTTAAGCATTTTTTGTGCCAATCACCGAATATATTATTTAGCTAATTTAAAATTAATTTCTTTATATTGTAGTAAAATTACATATATTTATTGTAATAAAATTAAATTGCTAATTGAATTCAATTTTTCATGGTAAAACATATTAGAAAGACTAGCCCGTGCATCGGACGGGTCGTCGACTAGTAATTCTAATGCATTTTCTCTCATAATATACAAGGTTTACACGAAGAGGCAGAATGTCGGCAGCTGGAATTCTGGACCTGAAAAAACTATGTCAGAGATACCTATTCTACACATCTCCAAATGAGCTGAAATTTCACGGAGAATTATTTCTGAATATATAAAAAATATTGGAATAAAGAACTACCGAAGGGGTCACCCAGGCGCCCACAAGGCACCAGGGCACGCCTCCCCCCTCTGGCGCGCCCTGGTGGGTAGTGGGGGCCCTGGCCCACCTCCGGTGCCCATCTTCTGATATATAAGGTCTTTTGACCAAGAAAAAATAAAGGAAGGACTTTCGGGACGGAGCGCCGCCGTCTCGAGGCGGAACTTGGGCAGGAGCACTTTTGCCCTCCGGCGGAGCGATTCCGCCGGGGGAACCTCCCTCCGGGAGGGGGAAATCGAAGGCATCGTCATCACCAACAACATTCTCATCTTTAGGAGGCCAATCTTCATCAACATCTTCAACAGCACCATCTCATCTCAAACCCTAGTTCATCTCTTGTGTTCAATCTTTGTATCAAAACCTCAGATTGGTACCTGTGGGTGACTAGTAGTGTTGATTACATCTTGTATTGATGCTAGCCGGTTTATTTGGTGGAAGATTATATGTTCAGATCCATTATGATATTTATTACTCCTCTGATCTTGAGCATGAATATTATTTGTGAGTAGTTACTTTTGTTCTTGAGGCCACGGGAGAAGTCATGTTGCAAGTAGTCATGTGAAATTGATATTCGTTCGATATTTTGATGGTATGTATGTTGTGATTCCCTTAGTGGTGTTATGTGAACGTCGACTACATGACACTTCACCATCTTTGGGGCTATGGGAATGCATTGTGAAGTAATTATTAGATGATGGGTTGCTAGAGTGACAGAAGGTTAAACCCTAGTTTATGCGTTATTTCATAAGGGGCTGATTTGGATCCATATATTTAATGTTATGGTTAGATTTTATCTTAATTCTTCTTTCGTAGTTGCGGATGCTTGGGGGGGGGGGGGGTTAATCATAAGTGGGAGGTTTGCTCAAGTAAGAACAACACCCAAGCAGCGGTCTACCCACATACCATATTATGAAAGTAGCGAACACAAATCAAACCAACATGATGAAAGTGACTAGATGAAATTCCCGTGTGTCCTCGAGAACATTTTGCTTATTATAAGAGACCGTTACGGCCTGTCCTTTGCCACAAAACGATTGGGCTACCTTGCTGCACTTTTGTTACCGTTACTATTACTTGCTCATTACAAATTAACTTGCTATCAAACTACCTGTTACCGACAATTTCAGTGCCTGCAGGAAATTCCTTGCTGAAGACCGCTTATCATTTCCTTCTGCTCCTCGTTGGGTCCGACACTCTTACTTATCGAAAGGACTATGATTGATCTCCTATACTTGTGGGTCATCAAAGCCCTTTGCCCTAGAAAAAAATAAGAGACGACTTTCGGGAGGAAGCGCCGCCATCTCGAGGCGGAACCTGGACATGAGCACTTTTGCTCTCCGGCGGAGCTGTTCCATTTGGGATACTTCCCTCTGGGAGGGGGAAACCGAAGCCATCGACATCACCAACGACCCTCTCATGGTGGAATGACCAATCTTTCATCAACATCTTCATTAGAACCATCTCATCTCAAACCCTAGTTCATGTCTTGTATTCAATCTTTGTCTCAAAACCTCAGATTGGTACCTGTAGGTTGCTAGTAGTGTTGATTACATCTTGTAGTTTATGCTAGTTGGTTTAATTCATGGAAGATTATATGTTCAGATCCTTAAGCATATTCAGTACACCTCTGATCTTGAACATGAATGTGATTTGTCAGTAGTTACTTTTGTTCTTGAGGACATGGGAGAAGTCTTGTTATAAGTAATCATGTGAAGTTGGTATTCGTTCGACATTTTGATGATATGTATGTTGTTCTTCCTTTAGTGGTGTCATGTGAACATCGTCTACATGACACTTCATCATGATTGGGCCTAAGGGAAGGCATTGGGGAGTAATAAGTAGATAATGGGTTGCGAGAGTGACAGAAGCTTAAACCGTAGTTTATGCGTTATTCTATAAGGGATGATTTGGATCCATATGTTTCATGTTATGGTTAGATTTATCTTAATTCTAACAAGAAGCAAAAACATGCATAGAGGACATTTCCCAAGCAGTAGTGGATGTGTAGTCCACAGCGGAAGTACCAGAAGCGATACTACCTTGGTACCGAGCGGTACTACCGCTTGGGTGCAATAAAACAGCCCAAGCAAAGCAGATGGATGCAAGTAATACCAAAACTGCCATAACTTCTGCACATGAACTCTGATTTCGACGAACTTCAGCTTGATAGAAAGCTAACGACAAGAGTTGTCTAATCATGACTGGAAATCTTCAGAAGTGGAAAGGGAAGCATGCCTATTGAGACGTCCATTTTGCATCATGTTTTCCTACTGATATTTATAATGTTTTTTCATCATTATAACACTTTGTGATGTAATTCTAATGCCTTTTCTCTCTTATTTTGCAAGATTTACATGAAGAGGGAAATTGCCGGCAACTGGAATTCTGGACCTGGAAAAGCTAGATCAGAGATACCTATTCTGCAGAACTCCAAATGACCTGAAATTTCACGGATAATTTTTATGGAATATATAAAAATACTGGAGTAAAGAAGTACCAGAGGGGGCCCACTAGTTGCCCACAAGGAAACAGGGCGCGACCACCCCCTAGGCGCGCCCTAATGTCTTGTGGGGCCACTGGCAGGCCTCCGGCCCCCATCTTCTGCTATATGAAGGGTTTTGACCTAGAAAAAATAAGCTAGAACTTTCGGGACGAAGTGCCGCCGTCTTGAGGCGGAACCTGGGCAGGAGCACTTTTGCTCTCTGGCAAAGCGATTTTCAGCCGGGGATACATCCCTCCAGGAGGGGGAAATCGAAGCCATCGACATCACCAACGATCCTCTCATCATGGGAGGACCAATCTTCATCAACATCTTCACCAACACCATCTCATATCAAACCTAGTTCATCTCTTGTATTCAATCTTTGTCCACCTGTGGGTTGCTAGTAGTGTTGATTACGTCTTGTAGTTGATGGTAGTTGGTTTATTTGGTGGAAGATTATATGTTCAAATCCTTGATGATATTCAATGCCCCTCTGATCTTGAACATGAATATGATTTGTGAGTAGTTACTCTTGTTCTTGAGGACATGGGAGAAGTCTTGTTATAAGTAATCATGTGAATTTGGTATCCGTTCAATATTTTGATGATATGTATGTTGTTGCTTCCTTTAGTGGTGTCATGTGAACGTCGACTACATGACACTTCACCATACTTGGGTCTAAGGGAAGACATTGTGGAGTAATAAGTAGATGATGGGTTGCTAGAGTGACAGAAGCTTAAACCCTAGTTTATGCGTTATTCCATAAGAGGCTGATTTGGATCCATATGTTTCACGGTATGGTTAGATTTATCTTAATTCTTCTTTTGCAGCTACAGATGCTTGAGAGAGGGGGTCATCATAAGTGGGAGGCTTGTTCAAATAAGAACAACACCCAAGCATCGGTCCAACCACATATCAAATTATCAAAGTAGCGAACACAAATCAAATAAACATGATGAAAGTGACTAGATGAAATTCCCATGTGTCCTCGAGAATGCTTTGCTTATTATAAGAGAACGTTCCGGCCTATCCTTTGTTATAAAAAGGATTGGGCTACCTTGCTGCACCTTTGTTACTATTGCTACTTGTTACTTGTTATGAATTATCTTACTATCAAATAATCTGTCACCTTCCCTTAAGAGAATACTTTCGGGATGAAGCACCACCATCTCGAGGCGGAACCTGGCCAGGAGCACTTTTGCTCTCCGACGGAGCAATTCTGTCGGGGATACTTCCTTCCGGGAGGAGGAAATCGAACCCGTCGATATCACCAATGATCCTCTCATCATGGGAGGACCAATCTTCATCAACATTTTCACCAGCACCATCTCATCTCAACTCCTAGTTCATCTCTTGTATTCAATCTTTGTCTCAAAACCTCAGATTGGTACCTATGGGTTGCTAGTAGTGTTGATTACATCTTGTAGTTAATGGTAGTTGGTTTAATTGGTGGAAGATTATATGTTCAGATCCTTAAGCATATTCAATACACCTCTGATCTTGAATATAAATATGATTTGTGAGTAGTTACTTTTGTTCTTGAGGAAATGGGAGAAGTCTTGTTATAAGTAATCATGTGAAGTTGATATTCGTTCGATATTTTGATGATATGTATGTTGTTCTTCCTTTAGTCATGTCATGTGAACGTCGACTACATGACACTTCAACATGCTTGGGCCTAAGGGAAGGCATTGCGGAGTAATAAGTAGATGATGGGCTGCGAGAGTGAGAGAAGCTTAAACCCTAATATATGCGTTATTCCGTAAGGGGCTGATTTGGATCCATATGTTTCATGCTATGGTTAGATTTATCTTAATTATTCTATCATAGTTGCAAATGCTTGCGAGAGGAGGTATTCATAAGAGGGTTGCTTGTTCAAGTAAGAACAACACCCTAGCACCGGTCCACCCACATATCAAATTATCAAAGTAGTGAACACGAATCAACTAAACATGATAAACGTGACTAGACGAGAATTTCCATGTGTGCTCAAGCACACTTTGTTTACTATACAAGAACTTTTCGGCTTGTCCTTTGCTATAAAAAGGATTGGGCCACCTTGCTGCGCCTTGCTACTATTGGTACTTTCCACTTGTTACGAATTATCTTGCTACAAAATTATCTGTTACCACTACTTTCAGAATTTACAGAGAATACCTTGCTGAAAACCGCTTGTCATTTCCTTCTACTCTTTGTTGGGTTCGCCACTCTTACTTATCGAAAGGACTACGATTGATCCCCTATACTTGTGGGTCATCACTCTTCAACCCTCTTATATGTGATGTTATTTGAGTAATTGTTGGCTATGGGTCGGTCGATTGGTAAGTGGTTATTTGATACATTTATAGTCTATTTATGTGTGTTGATTCGTGTTGCTTATTTATCTCTGTGGTAATTTAGTGATTGGAGACGTTCAATCAATTGGCATAGTTGGACGTTCAACTTTTAGGCAACACATGAAGTTGATAGATGGTTGTAGAAACCGGCAGACCCGCGATGTGACAGGTGCAGACATCTTAAGGGGAACACAATTATTCTAGGAGCATGGTTGTCCATAGAACCTATTGGCTTTGTCCGGTCCTCGTGATCTTAATATCTTTACGTTGGCCGCCACAAGTATGGGACAAGTAGGACGAATGATTTATCTCAATATGGTGTGTCTTGAGAGATAACGTTATGTGTGGGACCGCCCACCATCAATAGATTATCGTATCCTATAATGCAGGTACCAACTTAGCCACCATGTGGCATAGTCGTAGAGCTTAACTCCATTCCGTGCCGGAGCCGAACGAGATCGTACGTAGAAGCCAACAATCTCATCTAAAACATCACATACTTCTCTTAGTTTTTTTCTTTCGTTTAGTTTAGTATTTATTTTGTGTGTGTTCTAGTACTTAGTTCTCGCTTTGCCGTTTCCCCTAGCAACCTACTTAAGTGAAGTATTTCCAAACTCTGGTTTGGGTGTGAGTGTAGTTGCGCAGACAACGCAGCTGCGCGGATTGTGGTGCCATCCTTTCCGCTCCCTATGGGGTCGACAAACCTTATTTATCATGAGATTGGTACATAGCCATGTGCACTTTCAGGCCATCAACTATGCAGCATGGCAAAAATAAGTGAGAATGATCTAAACCCGTGGCAATTTTTTGTAAAGTGACATGGCATTTTGTTTAAATATGATGGAAAAATCCATAATCTTTTTTATGTTCCCAAAACATGGCATTTTTCTAAAGTACATGGGAAAAGTTTGATATTAATTACTATGGCTAGCTTTTTGTTGACTAGTAGAAATTGAT
Source organism: Thinopyrum elongatum (assembly GCA_011799875.1). Taxonomy (NCBI): domain Eukaryota; kingdom Viridiplantae; phylum Streptophyta; class Magnoliopsida; order Poales; family Poaceae; genus Thinopyrum; species Thinopyrum elongatum. The sequence continues at coordinate 215,893,562 of CM022303.1, forward strand.
GTGTGCCTTTTTGTGTGACTATCAGGTGGCTTAGTGTAAAACAGGTCAGGAGCAAAATAACATGATTTTTTGTCTAACTAGATCTCGTTGGTTAATGTTTTCTGTGATGTTTTGCTAGTAATTTTTAAACTACTTTTCACAACTGAAAGGGTTGTAGTATGTTCATAGTTAGATAGTATGGCATGCAAAGCTGTCATGGCAAAATTTGTTGAACCCATAGAATTTTTATCTTACACATCATGGCATTTTTTATTATGTAGCATGGCAAAAATAAGTGAAAATGTTCCTAAAACCATGGCAATTATTTGCAAAATGACATGGATTTTTTGGCATGTTTTTAGACAATGGAAGTTTTTTTAAGAGCATGCCATTATTTATTTTTAGATCATGGCATTATTTATTTATTTTTTACACCAATAACATTTATTATTATTTTGGAACATGGAAAATTTATTGGAACTAGAATGACATTTTTTAACATACCTTTGTAAATTCCTTTTATGTAATTTTTACATTTTTATCGACATGGCATTTTTTCGCCTTTCTCAAAGCACGATTTGCTCTTTTTTCAAAAGAATAAAATATCACAAAAATTGCCATGTTTATATGACTAAGCTAATGTGGCACTTTCTTATTTTGTTAGACCATGGCATTTTCATTAGTTAGAACCATGGTAGTTTTAGCGTAGGTAGCATGACATTTTTATTATTTATTATATGGCATTATTATTATTTAAACGATGACATTTTTCTTTTTTTAAACCATGGCAATTTTTATATTTGGAGCATGGCAGTTTTATTATTTTAGAGCACGATATTTTTCATTATATTTACACCATGACAATTTTTTATTTGGAACATGGCAATTTTATTAGATTTATCATGTCATTTTCTTTAATATATACTATTTTACATTTTATTGACATGACATTCTTCTGCACGCCTTTTTTTAGTTAATACGCAAATCTGCCACGATCAATCTCTGGTCAATTTGAACATTATGGTTTTTTTTTTATTATGCGCACCATGGCATTTTAGCGGATCATCTCTTTTTTTTCTTCTTGTTTTGATTTTTTCTGTTATGGCAAAGAAAATACATATCACGACAACTTTATTTTTGGATAGTGACATTTTTATTCTTCGTGTCACAGGAAAATGCGCTTTTTTTGCCCAATTGTTCGGCTCAGATACATAAAGTATCTTTTTAGCGAGTCCAGGTGGGAGGGGTTCATTCCCCTAAAAAAAGGTGGGAGGGATTCGTTGGGAGGTACTCCCTCTAGCCAACGATTCCGTTCGCTGGATCGTACCCATCAGGGCATGTACAATGGTGCTATCTTAGGAGTGCCACGTAGGATAAATGCTGAGATGGAGGAGAGAGAAATCATAAGAAAATGATTGTCTTCTCTTATTTAAGAGATGATCTCTTAGTACAGTATGTCTCACCATATTTTTAGGAATAACTAGTTATTTAAGATAAGATTAAGATATAAGCCATTGTAGACATATTTTTTGTCATCTCTAAATTTTATGCAAGACTTAAGATAAAATTGTCTTATCAACCATTGTACATGTCCTAATGGAAAATGAGTCGTTCGCTGGGGGTTCCCTCCCTGGGAACGGTCGCCGGTTATTAGGGTCTTATTTCTATCGCTCCCGTAGCCGCATTCCAACCAAATTCTCCTTAGCACCAAGCTACCCCAAGCCATCAAATACCGTTTGCAAGAAGAGAACGACATTTCCACAACAACCACATCTACCACCTCAGCTCAGCTCACAACACTACCAATTAATCCCTCCCACTGTTTTTAACGTCCAAGCCTTTTCTCACACGATTAGCCGTTGCAATTCAATCACCACACCCAATCGCAGGCACAAAATTCTCTCGCTACCCGAAGACCCAAACTTGCAGGAAATGCCATGGTGCACACCTACGCTCCCACTCCACACCCGTGCAGCCGTGCTATAAAACCAACGCCACTCGGTGCACTCTAGACCATCACCAATCACCACCAGCCACTTGCCCAACACAAGCACAAAGGCATTCACCGAGGAGGAAAGCTGAAGGCACAGCAATGGCAGCTATCAGCTCCAGGGCCGTGGCCATTGTCATCCTCGCGCTCGCGACCATGGCCGGCGTAGCTCTAGGGACGACGGCGGCGACAAAGAAAGCCCCGGTGATCTACATATTCGGCGACTCGATGTCGGACGTCGGCAACAACAACTACCTCCTCCTCTCCATCGCCAAGTGCAACTACCCCTGGTACGGGATTGACTACGAAGGTGGCTACCCCACCGGGAGGTTCACCAATGGCAGGACCATCGGCGACATCATGGGTACGTAAGCTCGCGCGTGCGCGGATATGATCAGCATTGCTGGCTGCTAGTTTCTGCTACGCCACGTCCACGTGGATGGCAAAATGTGATGTGTTTATTCGGGGGTTTGCGTGTCTGCAGCTGCCAAGTTTGGCGTCCCACCGCCGCCGCCGTTCCTCTCCCTGTATATGAGCGACGACGAGGTCCTCGGCGGCATCAACTTCGCGTCCGGCGGCGCAGGACTTCTCAACGAGACCGGCATTTACTTCGTAAGCAATCGAGCCATGATGTTTCATCTCCTCGTTAATTGTTGCAGAATATGCTTTCTTTGGCGGCCGGAAGCATAATGATATACGGGGTCAATGCGATCTTGCAGGTCGAGTACCTGTCGTTCGACAACCAGATATCGTACTTCGAGCAGATCAAGAATGCCATGATCGGCAAGATCGGAAAGAAGGCCGCCGAGGAGGTGGTCAATGGTGCAATCTTCCAAATCGGACTTGGTACAGTTTAAAGAACATTTGATTTGCTTTAGTTGTTCAATCGGTTGCACGCAACGTACAAGTTGATAGGACGGGCATGCCCGGCTTTGCAGGGAGCAACGACTACGTCAACAACTTCTTGCGGCCGTTCATGGCGGACGGCTTCGTGTACACCCACGACCAGTTCATCGGCCTGCTCATGGACACCATCGACCAGCAGCTCACGGTACGCAAGACGGGCCGATCAGCCGAACGATGTCAGTAAGCTGTAAGAGTGCTACGTACCATTGCCGTAATTATTTGGTTTCTGCAGAGGCTGTACCATCTCGGGGCGCGTAATGTGTGGTTCACGGGGCTGGCCCCGCTCGGCTGCATCCCGTCCCAGCGCGTCCTCTCGGACAACGGCGAGTGCCTGGAAGACGTGAACGCGTACGCCCTTCAGTTCAACGCCGCGGCCAAGGAGCTGCTGGACCGCCTCAACGCCAAGCTCCCCGGCGCGCGCATGTCCCTCGCCGACTGCTACTCCGTCGTCATGGAGCTCGTCGAGCACCCCAAGAAATACGGTAACGGTCGAAACGTGTTGCACTGTGTCGCAGCATGAGTGCTGGCGACATCACTGCAATCTAATGGTCGTTATTTGATCCGTGCTTGTGCAGGTTTCACGACGTCTCACACGTCGTGCTGCGACGTGGACACGTCGGTGGGGGGCCTGTGCCTGCCGACGGCGGACGTCTGCGACGACCGCAGCCAGTTCGTGTTCTGGGACGCGTACCACACCTCCGACGCGGCCAACCAGGTCATCGCCGGCCGCCTCTACGCCGACATGGTGAGCGCCGGCGACGTGCAGCAGGGCAACACCACCGTCTCCGACGCGCCTCGTGTCGTCCGGTCACCACGCCCCGTGCCGCCTCCCCGGCCCGCGGTGCGTGGCGGCAACACCACCTCCGCCCCCCGGGCCGCGCCGGCCGCGCGGCCTGTGCATGGCAACGGCACCACCTCCGCGCCCCGCGCCTCGCCCGCTGCGAGGCCTGTGAATGGCAACAGCACCACCTCTGCGCCTCCCGTCGTCGGATCATCCTCCCACGCCGCGCCGCCTCCCCAGCCTTGAACAATTCGATCAAGCAGACAGACCCTGTGCCACCACGGCAACGTCGACACATTTTCGTGTCTCGTTCGTCTCCACTATACGTCTATACCAAACATGTACTCGAACACTCGGTGAATTAAGTCAAATTAATCAAAACAGAGAGCAGATTATGCTAGAACACTACTACGTACTGAAGTATGATTCCTTGGTCACAAGGTTTGAGTCAGCTTTATTGTGAAGCATATCCCGTCCCCGTCAAGGTCTTCTAGGAGTACGAGACGGCGTATCAGCACCCATCTCCGACTCGATTTACAACTGGCCACTCCAGAATACTCCATATAGAAACAGAGTACCGGCTTCCGTGTTGTTGATACTGAAAATCTCCGCGTCCGGACCCTCGCACATCCAAAAATCGACAAGCCCGCCCGCATCGGTGCGATGATGAACTCGTTCTTCGGGCCGGTGGACGGGGTCCTAGGCCTCATAATGGCGTGGTTTCTGCTCTTGATCCCTATTGTGGGGTTCTTAGCGGCAATTGCAGTATGCCTCTGGAGCCTCTGCGGCGGCGAGCGAGCGGCAGAAGCGAACGCACCCGGACGACGATTGTTCGAGCTGATGGCGGCTATTGAACGGGCGCAGCAGATGAGGCCGGCCACGGTGGCGCCAGCGCCGGTGGCGCCGGCGCCGGTGGTGGAGCTGGGGTACTTCCCATACTCGGCGGAGGGCAGGCGGGCGTCGGAGAGGCTGGTGTGCGCGATCTGCCTGGAGGAGTTCCAGCAGGGACAGGCGTGCAGCGAGGTGCCGGCGTGCCGGCACGTGTTCCACCGGTACTGCATCGACGTGTGGATGAAGAGCAAGACCACCTGCCCTTTGTGTAGACGGAATATCGTGGCCGGGTCAGAACGGGTATCGGCTGCCATTGACATGGTTTAGCTTAGCGTGCAAAGAGGTTTCTAGAGGCCCTGATATGTTTTTTTAGCCGATCTGGCTAAACTTTATTAATCACCAATAGTGTTTACAGGTACATACATGGTTCCACCACTATAGAGATACTCCTCCGTTCACAAATCATATTCGACAAAAGTGATTTTAATTCAAAATGGAGATTCAGTTATTTCAAAATAGACATTTCAGTCATTCGTTTAACTCGAAAACTATCTTGTTCTTCATAAAACGGGATTCGATTATTTTAAAACAGTGATACGAACCATTTCATTTATTTAAATTTCATATTTCAATATACGATTTCAACTATTTCAAAATAAGTGATGCAATTTTCCACAAAAGTTTGATTTATAAAATTCCAGAAAAAGTTCCAAACTTCAAGTGATTTTAGTTATATCAAAAAGTAATTTCAATTATTTCAAAATAGTTGTTTTTTTATTTCATTAAGTCTAAAAACTATTTATTTATCATAAATGGGTTCAGATTATTTTCAAAATAGTGTGATGGACAATTTCATTATTTTCAAAGCGATTATGAATTTTTCAAATTCATATTTCAAAAAGTGGGTTTTTCAAAATAAGTGATGTCAATTTTTCAAAAGGGTTTGATTAAATAAAACAGAATTGATTTCATATTTCACGGAATGTATTCCAATTATTTCAAAACTATGATTTTAGTAATTTCAAAATAGCTACTTATGATATTTCATTAAATCAGAAAACTATTTCATTATTTCAAACAAAGTGATTTCAATTATTTCAACTTCATATTTGTAAACTTCATAATATGATTGAAACGATAAACTTCATACTAGTCAAAATGTATCTGAGGTTGGTCTTGTTTTAAAGGTCTTATGGCCTTGAATCGAGATAGTATATAACAAAATTCAAGAGTGAAATTTTGATTTTAAAGTTGTCGATCATTTAGAACATCAGAATAAAAATAAAAATACTGAAAAAGATCCGACAAAAAGTCAGTTGTCGTGTGCATGCAGCTGTATTCATATGCCTGTTCATAAGTTGTTAGGGCATTTCCAATGTCGGCACCCGAAACATACATTGTCTTTGTCCGCTGACTAATCCGGACTGGTCCGCGGACAATGATATGGGAGCCAACCATCCAATCATGTCCCCTAAACGCCCGTATCTATTTTTTAGTCCATGAGCTGAAAATAATAGCATATCAAATCTCACCATGAGTGACAATATTCAAATGCGACGGTACTTCTAGTTTAAATATTACAATCCAACTAAGGTTTAAAATAAAATAGTTTAAACTTGAATTCAACTCGCACATATGTTCTAGTTGTCCTCTTTAAACGCCCACAAAATCATATTTTCCTTGAGCTGCTCATGAGTTGCTCGATGCTGAATTTGTTGATTTATTTCAACAAACTCATCAAACGTGGCCTGATTTTGATGTGGAAGTTGGACGGGATCACACATGTTCTCAATATTCAGACCTCCGACAGCATCCACCCTCATCCTCCACGATCATGTTGTGCATAATCACACAACATGTCATCTCCTCGCACAAGGTCTACAGATTCCAATGTTTAGTAGGTTCACGAGCAACTGTAAAAAACGGGTTTGGAGCACTCCCAATGCCCTCTTCACTTCCTTTGTACTCCCTCCGTTCCAGAATATAAGGTGTATTGGTTTCCGTGCAAGTCAACCATTTGAATGTTTGACCAAGATTATAGAATAAAATAACAACATTCGCAATACCTAATATATAAAATATGAAACTACTTTTTATGATGCAACAGATGATATAAATTTTGTATTGTGGATATTGATATATTTTTCCCAAAACTCGGTCAAACATGCACTCATTTGACTTTTGAAAAAATAAATACACCTTATATAAAGGAACGGAGGGAGTAGTTCCTTGTCTTTGGCAAAGTGAGATCTTTTCGAACGAACTGGCTCAGAGATGGTCTTGACAAATGTAGTCCACGGAGGATAGATACCGTCGACCAGATAGTAGTCCATGCTGTATTAATGCCCAAATTGAAGGAAATATGCCCTAGAGGCAATTATAAAATTGTTATTTTATATTTCCTTATATCATGATAAATGTTTATTATTCATGCTAGAATTGTATTAACCGGAAACTTGATACATGTGTGGATACAATAACAAAACACCGTGTCCCTAGTAAGCCTCTACTAGACTAGCTCGTTAATCAAAGATGGTTAAGTTTTCTAACCATAGACATGTGTTGTCATTTGATGAACGGGATCACATCATTAGGAGAATGATGTGATGGACAAGACCCATCCGTTAGCATAGCATATTGATCATTCAGTTTTATTGCTACTGCTTTCTTCATGTCAAATACATATTCCTTCGACTATGAGATTATGCAACTCCCGGATACCGGAGGAATGCCTTGTGTGCTATCAAACGTCACAACATAACTGGGTGATTATAAAGATGCTCTACAGGTATCTCTGAAGGTGTTTGTTGGGTTGGCATAGATCGAGATTAGGATTTGTCACTCCGAGTATCGGAGAGGTATCTCTGGGCCCTCTCGGTAATGCACATCATGAGAAGCCTTGCAAGCAATGTGACTAATGAGTTAGTTGCGGGATGATGTATTAAGGAACGAGTAAAGAGACTTGCCGGTAACGAGATTGAACTAGGTATGAAGATACCGACGATCGAATCTCGGGCAAGTAACATACCGATGACAAAGGGAATAACGTATGTTGTCATAACGGTTCGACCGATAAAGATCTTCGTAGAATATGTGGGAGCTAATATGAGCATCCAGGTTCCGCTATTGGTTATTGACCGGAGAGGTGTCTCGGTCATGTCTACATAGTTCTCGAACCCGTAGGGTCCGCACGCTTAACGTTCGATGATGATTTTGTATTATATGAGTTATGTGATTTAGTGACCGAATGTTGTTCGGAGTCCCGGATGAGATCACGAACATGACAAGGAGTCTTGAAATGGTCGAGAGGTAAATATTGATATATAGGACGATGGTATTCGGACAGCGGAAGTGTTCCGGAGGGTATCGGGTACTTATCGGGTCACCGGAAGGTGTTTCGGGTACCCTCGGCAATCCTATGGGCCATATGGGCCTTGTGAAGGAACACACCAGCCCACAAGGGGCTGGTGCGCCCTATAAGGCTATAGGAGGAGGAGAAGGAAAGGGGGTAGGGGAAGGGAAATGTGGATTAGGATTCCCACTTCCTTCCCTCACCCCCCCCCCCCCCTCTTTCCTTCCCCTTCATGCATACATGGAAAGGGGGGCGCAGGGCAAGGCAGGGCCCCTAGGGGGCGGCGGCCAACCCTAGGCGCACCCTAGCTTCCTCCCCTCCCCCTCCTACCTGTATATATGTGGGGGGCGCCCCTAGCACACCTAGCCGTGTGCGGCGCCCCCTCCACCGTTTACTCCCACGGTCATATCTTCGTAGTGCTTAGGCGAAGCCCTACGCGGATCACTTCACCATCACCGTCACCACGCTGTCATGCTGACGGAACTCATCTACTTCCTCGACACTTTGCTGGATCAAGAGTTCGAGGGACGTCATCGAGCTGAACGTGTGCAGAACTCGGAGGTGTCGTACGTTCGGTGCTTGATCGGTCGGAACGAGAAGAAGTTCGACTACATCAACCGCATTGGTAAACGCTTCCGCTTCCGGTCTACGAGGGTACGTAGACACTCTCTCCCCCTTTGGTTGCTATGCATCTCCTAGATAGATCTTGCGTGAGCGTAGGAATTTTTTTGAAATTGCATGCTACGTTTCCCAACAGTGGTATCCGAGCCAGGTCTATGCGTAGATGATATGCACGAGTAGAACACAAAGAGTTGTGAGCGGTGATCGTCATACTGCTTACCACCAATATCTTATTTTGATTCGGCGGTATTGTTGGATGAAGCGGCCCAGACCAACCTTACATTACCACGTTCATGAGACCGGTTCCACCAACAGACATGCAACTAGTTTTGCATAAAGGTGGCTGGCGGGTGTCTGTTTCTCCTACTTTAGTTGAATCGAATTTGACTGCGGCTGGTCCTTGTTGAAGGTTAAAACAGCAAACTTGATAAATCACCGTTGTAGTTTTGATGCGTAGGTAAGAACGGTTCTTGCTAGAAGCCTGTAGCAGCCACGTAAAACTTGCAACAACAAAGTAGAGGACGTCTAACTTGTTTTTGCAGGGCATGTTGTGATGTGATATGGTCAGGACATGATGTGATATACGTTGTTGTATGAGATGATCATGTTTTGTAAAAGTTATCGGCAACTGGCAGGAGCCTTATGGTTGTCGCTTTATTGTATGAAATGCAAACGCCATGTAATTGCTTTACTTTATCACTATGCGTTAGCGATAGTTGTAGAAGCAATAGTTGCCGAGACGACCATGACGCAACGATGGAGATCAAGGTGTCGAGCCGATGACGATGGAGATCATGACGATGCTTTGGAGATGGAGATCAAAAGCACGAGATGATGATGGCCATATCATGTCACATATTTTGATTGCATGTGATGTTTATCTTTTATGCATCTTATTTTGCTTAGTACGGCGGTAGCATTATAAGATGATCCCTTCACTAAATTTCAAGGTATAAGTGTTCTCCCTAAGTATGCACCGTTGCGACAGTTCATCGTGTTGAGACACCACGTGATGATCGGGTGTGATAGACTCTACGTTCAAATACAACGGGTGCAAGACAGTTTTGCACATGCGGAATACTCGGGTTAAACTTGACGAGCCTAGCATGTACAGACATGGCCTCGGAACACTCGAGACCGAAAGGTCGAACGTGAATCATATAGTAGATATGATCAACATAGAGATGTTCACCATTGAAGACTACTCCATCTCACGTGATGATCGGACATGGTTTAGTTGATTTGGATCGCGTATCATTTAGATGACTTGAGGGATGTCAATCTAAGTGGGAGTTCTTAAGTAATATGATTAATTGAACTTAATTTATCATGAACTTAGTCTTGATAGTATTTGCAAATTATGTCGTAGATCAATAGCTCGCGATATGGCTCCCCATTTATTTTTGATATGTTCCTAGAGAAAATAAGTTGAAAGATGATAGTAGCAATGATGCGGACTTGGTCCGTGATCTGAGGATTATCTTCATTGCTGCACAGAAGAATTATGTCCTTGATGCACCGCTATGTGACAGACCTATTGCAGGAGCAGATGCAGACGTTATGAACGTTTGGCAAGCTCGTAATGATGACTACTTGATAGTTTAGTGCATCATGCTTTACGGCTTAGAACCGGGACTTAAAAAATGTTTTGAAACGCCACGGAGCATATGAGATATTCCAAGAGCTGAAATTGGTATTTCAGACTCATGCCCGTGTCGAGAGGTATGAGACCTCTGACAAGTACTTTGCCTACAAGATGGAGGAGAATAGCTCAGCCAGTGAGCATGTGCTCAGAATGTCTGGGTACTACAATCACTTGAATCAAGTGGGAGTTAATCTTCCAGATAAGATAGTGATTGACAAATTTCTCTAGTCACTATCACCAAGCTACTAGAACTTCGTGATGAACTATAATATGCAAAGGATGACGAAAAAGATTCCCGAGCTCTTCGCGATACTGAAATCGGCGAAGGTAGAAATTAAGAAAGAGTATCAAGTGTTGATGGTTGACAAGACCACTAGTTTCAAGAAAAAGGGCGAGGGAAAGAAAGGGAACTTCAAGAAGAATGGCAAGCAAGTTGTCGCTCCCATGAATAAGCCCAAGGCTGGACCCAAGCCTGAAACTAAGTGCTTCTACTGCAAAGGAAATAGTTACTGGAAGCGAAACTGCCCCAAATACTTGGCGGATAAAAAGGATGGCAAAGTGAACAAAGGTATATTTGATATACATGTTATTGATGTGTATTTTTACTAGTGTTCATAGTAGCCCCTGGGTATTTGATACCGGTTCAGTTGCTAAGATTAGTAACTCGAAACAGGAGTTGCAAAATGAACAGAGACTAGTTAATGACGAGGTGACGATGTGTGTTGGAAGTAATTCCATGGTTGATAAGATCACCATCGCACACTCCCTCTACCTTCGGGATTAGTGTTGGACCTAAATAAATAAATGTTATTTGGTGTTTGCGTTGAGCATGAATATGATTGGATCATGTTTATTGCGATACGGTTATTCATTTAAGTCAGAGAATAATTGTTGTTGTGTTTACATGAATAAAACCTTCTATGGTCATACACTCAATGTAAATGGTTTATTGAATCTCGATCGTAGTGATACACATATTCATAATATTGATGCCAAAAGATGCAAAGTTGATAATGATAGTGCAACATATTTGTGGCACTGCCGTTTAGGTCATATTGGTGTAAAGCGCATGAAGAAACTCCATGCAGATGGGCTTTTGGAATCACTTGATTATGAATCATTTGATACTTGCAAACCATGCCTCATGGGCAAGATGACTAAAACTCTGTTCTCCGGAACAATGGAGCGAGCTAATGACTTATTGGAAATAATACATACCGATGTATGCGGTCCAATGAGTGTTGAGGCATGCGGCGGGTATCGTTATTTTCTGACTTTCACAGATGATTTAAGTAGGTATGGATATATCTACTTGATGAAACACAAGTCTGAAACATTTGAAAAGTTCAAAGAATTTCAGAGTGAAGTGTAGAATCATCGTAACAAGAAAATAAAGTTTCTACGATCTGATCGCGGAGGCGAATATTTGAGTTACGAGTTTGGCCTTCATTTAAAACAATGTGGAATAGTTTCACAACTCACGCCACCTCGAACACCACAGCGTAATGGTGTGTCCGAATGTCGTAACCGTACTTTATTAGATATGGTGCGATCTATGATGTCTCTTACCGATTTACCACTATCATTTTGGGGTTATGCATTAGAGACAACTGCATTCACGTTAAATAGGGCACCATCGAAATCCGTTGAGACGACACCGTATGAACTGTGGTTTGGCAAGAAACCTAAGTTGTCGTTTCTTAAAGTTTGGGGTTATGATGCTTATGTGAAAAACTTCAGCCTGATAAGCTCGAACCCAAATCGGAGAAGTGCGTCTTCATAGGATACCCAAAAGAAACTGTTGGGTACACCTTCTATCACAGATCCGAAGGCAAGATCTTTGTTGCCAAGAATGGAACCTTTCTAGAGAAGGAGTTTCTCTCAAAATAAGTGAGTGGGAGGAAAGTAGAACTTGATGAGGTAATTGTACCTTCTCTCGAATTGGAAAGTAGCTCATCACTGAAAACCGTTCCCGTGATGCCTACACCAACTAGAGAGGAAGCTAATGATGATGATCATGAAACTTCAGATCAAGTTACTACAGAACTTCGTAGGTCAACCAGAACACGATCCGCACCAGAGTGGTACGGGAATCCTGTCCTGGAAGTCATGTTATTAGACCATGGCGAACCTACGAACTATGAAGAAGATATGATGAGCCCAGATTCAGACAGATGGCTTGAGGCCATGAAATCTGAGATAGGATCCATGTATGAGAACAAAGTATGGACTTTGGTTTACTTGCCCGATGATCGGCGAGCCATAGAGAATAAATGGATCTTCAAGAAGAAGACTGACGCTGATAGTAATGTTACTGTCTACAAAGCTCGACTTGTCGCGAAACGTTTTCGACAAGTTCAAGGAGTTGACTACAATGAGACTTTCTCACCCGTAGCGATGCTTAAGTCTGTCCGAATCATGTTAGCAATTGCCACATTTTATGATTATGAAATCTGGCAAATGGACGTCAAAACTGCATTCCTTAATGGATATCTTAAAGAAGAGTTGTATATGATGCAACCAGAAGGTTTTGTCGATCCTAAAGGTGCTAACAAAGTGTGCAAGCTCCAGCGATCCATTTATGGACTGGTGCAAGCATCTCGGAGTTGGAATATACGCTTTGATGAGGTGATCAAAGCATATGGTTTTATACAGACTTTTGGAGAAGCCTGTATTTACAAGAAAGTGAGTGGGAGCTCTGTAGCATTTCTAATATTATATGTGGATGACATATTGTTGATTAGAAATGATATAGAATTTCTGGATACCATAAAAGGATACTTGAATAAGATTTTTTCAATAAAAAGACCTCGGTGAAGCTGCTTACGTATTGAGCATTAAGATCTATAGGGATGGATCGAGACGCTTAATAGGACTTTCACAAAGCACATACCTTGATAAAGATTTTGAAGAAGTTCAAAATGGATCAGTCAAAGAAAGGGTTCTTGCCTGTGTTGCAAGGTGTGAAGTTGAGTAAGACTCAAAGCCCGACCACGGCAGAAGATAGAGAGAGAATGAAAGTCATTCCCTATGCCTCAGCCATAGGTTCTATACGATATGCCATGTTGTGTACCACACCTGATGTGTGTCTTGCCACTTATCTGGCAAAGAGGGTACAAGAGTGATCCAGGAGTGGACCACTAAAAAGTGGTCAAAATTATCCTTAGAGGACTAAGGAAATATTTCTCGGTTATGGAGGTGATAAAGAGTTCGTCGTAAAGAGTTACGTCGATGCAAGCTTTTACACCGATCCAGATGACTCTGAGTCTCAAGCTGGATACGTATTGAAAGTGGGAGCAATTAGCTAGAGTAGCACCATGCAGAGCATTGTAGACATAAAAATTTGCAAATATACATACGGATCTGAATGTGGCAGACCCGTTGACTAAACTTCTCTCACAAACAAAACATGATCACACCTTAGTACTCTTTGGGTGTTAATCACATAGCGATGTGAACTAGATTATTGACTCTAGTAAACCCTTTGGGTGTTGGTCACATGGCGATGTGAACTATGGGTGTTAATCATATAAAGATGTGAACTATTGGTGTTAAATCACATGGCGATGTGAACTAGATTATTGACTCTAGTGCAAGTGGGAGACTGAAAGAAATATGCCCTAGAGGCAATAATAAAATTGTTATTTTATATTTCCTTATATCATGATAAATGTTTATTATTCATGCTAGAATTGTATTAACCGGAAACTTGATACATGTGTGGATACATAGACAAAACACTGTGTCCCTAGTAAGCCTCTACTAGACTAGCTCGTTAATCAAAGATGGTTAAGTTTCCTAACCACAGACATGTGTTGTCATTTGATGAACGGGATCACATCATTAGGAGAATGATGTGATGGACAAGACCCATCCGTTGCATAGCATATTGATCGTTCAGTTTTATTGCTACTGCTTTCTTCATGTCAAATACATATTCCTTCGACTATGAGATTATGCAACTCCCGGATACCGGAGGAATGCCTTCTATGCTATCAAACGTCACAATGTAACTAGGTGATTATAAAGATGCTCTACAGGTATCTCCGAAGGTGTTTGTTGGGTTGGCATAGATCGAGATTAGGATTTGTCACTCTGAGTATCGGAGAGGTATCTCTGGGCCCTCTCGGTAATGCGCATCATGAGAAGCCTTGCAAGCAATGTGACTAATGAGTTAGTTGCGGGATGATGTATTACGGAACGAGTAAAGAGACTTGCCGGTAACGAGATTGAACTAGGTATGAAGATACCGACGATCGAATCTCGGGCAAGTAACATACCGATGACAAAGGGAATAATGTATGTTGTCATAACGGTTCGACCGATAAAGATCTTCGTAGAATATGTGGGAGCCAATATGAGCATCCAGGTTCCGCTATTGGTTATTGACCGGAGGGGTGTCTCGGTCATGTCTACATAGTTCTCGAACCCGTAGGGTCCGCATGCTTAACGTTTGATGACGATTTTGTATTATATGAGTTATGTGATTTGGTGACCGAATGTTGTTCGGAGTCCCGGATGAAATCACAGACATGACGAGGAGTCTCTAAATGGTCGAGAGGTAAATATTGATATATATATAGGATGATGGTATTCGGACAGCGGAAGTGTTCCGGAGGGTATCGGGTACTTATCGGGTCACTGGAAGGTGTTTCGGGTACCCCCGGCAATCCTATGGGCCATATGGGCCTTGTGAAGGAACACACCAGCCCACAAGGGGCTAGTGCGCCCTATAAGGCTATAGGAGGAGGAGAAGGAAAGGGGAAGGGGAAGGGAAGTGTGGATTAGGATTCCCACTTCCTTCCCTCACCCCCCCCCCCCCCCTCTTTCCTTCCCCTTCATGCATACATGGAAAGGGGGGGAGCAGGGCAAGGCAGGGCCCCTAGGGGGCGGCGGCCAACCCTAGGCGCACCCTGGCTGCCTCCCCTCCCCCTCCTACCTATATATATGTGGGGGGGCGCCCCTAGCACACCCCAGACTATTGCATAGCCGTGTGCGGCGCCCCCCTCCACCGTTTACTCCCATGGTCATATCTTCGTAGTGCTTAGGCGAAGCCCTGCGCGGATCACTTCACCATCACCATCACCACGCCGTCGTGCTGATGGAACTCATCTACTTCCTTGACACTTTGCTGGATCAAGAGTTTGAGGGACGTCATCGAGCTGAACATGTGCAGAACTCGGAGGTGCCGAACGTTCGGTGCTTGATCGATCGGAACGAGAAGAAGTTCGACTACATCAACCGCATTGGCAAACGCTTCCGCTTTCGGTCTACGAGGGTACGTAGACACACTCTCCCCCTCTCGTTGCTATGCATCTCCTAGATAGATCTTGCGTGAGCGTAGGAATTTGTTTGAAATTGCATGCTACGTTTCCCAACACAAATGCCCATTGATAATATAGTTGTAAGGAGGAGCTTTCCCTTCAATCAACCTAGCAAATTGATGAGGACATCACCTATATGAATATCAAGGTAGTTTCTGTTGAATACCATATTCAACAGAAACTACCTTGATATTCATATAGGTGATGTCCTCCATGCCCCGCCCATGCTCCTATACATGCATGCACACATTCTGGGTTCTATAGCGTGGAGCAGGCCGCGTTGAGGAGATGCTCGGCTTCTCCCCACCGGACCGAGCTGTGGCCCGGCCGCCCACAGCCCCACGTCACGATCTGCTGATCCATGTGGACCTGGTGGAGGACTGGACCCCCTACCTGCCGTGCTCCCGTGCGTCGGTGCAAAGTGGCATCCCCTCCTCTGACTCAGACGACGACGATGACCGCCCATGCCCTGGGTGTACCCTGGCACCTGGAGCAAGGGCGTGGAGGACGGCCAGAAGAACCCGAAGAAGGACAGGCAGCTGGCCCCGGTGGTGGACTCCGGCTGCCGGGGCCTGCCCCACGGCGGTCCTAGGCGGGACGATGAGGAAGACGGGTGTGGTGGGCGCAGATCATGGCGTGACACCCTCCTGGGCCTGGGACGCTCGGGCCGGGAGGTGCCGCCGCAAGGAAGCTCGTCCAGGCGCCGCACCCGTTCACCATCCGCCCCACGGCTGACAGAGAGTTCGCGTGGCCGCCGCTCCTCCATCTGCCGCGCTGACAAGGCCCCCGCGGCCATGCTCCGTGCCCCTCTCCCGCTGCACGCTGACGTGGTCGGAAGGGCCAACGACGACGACCCGATCGCTGCTTTCTTCGTCGGTGCTGTGTGTGTCCCCTCCCCGCCCCCAGCCTTCGACTGCATGAGCGCGGAGCTGGAGGCTGTGGTAGCCCAGGCAACGGCCACCCCCCTCGACTTCAATGACCAGCCCGAGCAGCTCGGACACCCCTCCCCGGACGCCTTCGGCCAAACCCTAGTCGGCCCAGCCACACCGGTGGGCAGCTTCCTCCAGCAGGCGCCGCCGCAGACGGCGCGGATCGAGCTACAACTTTAGGCGCTGTCCCAGCAGGTCTGCCAGCTGCAGATAGGGGTGGACGACGCCGACGCCGTAGTTCTGCCGCCCCTCTTCCAGCAAGTCCATCCACCCGTCATTGCCACGGCCCCTGCGCCACCCACGCGCAGGGCCTCAGCGGCCCCCAAGACTAGGCTTGCTGCTGCTCCAACCTGCCACAGTGCAAGGCAGGCAGCTAGCCAGTCCACGGTGCCGGTGGCGCACCGCGCCGCCATGAGGCTCATCAAGGACCTGGGACTGCTGGGCAGGAAGGAGAAGATGACACTGGAGGCAGCTGTTGCGCTGATTCGTAAGTTCAACGAGCTGCTCACCAACGACGACATTGCAGTGATCGCCAAGCTCACTCGCCTTGACCCCGATGCGCTTCGCGTCGCGTCGGGCATGGCGGGAACTGAAGACGCTGCCGCTGCGGCCCCTGTTTGATCATGTTAGCTGATGTTAGGTCTAGCCTCCGGCGACAGCCGGCCTTCCGCCGGTCTGAGTTAGGTTTATGTTCAATGTGTAGTCCGATGGTTTGTAGGGTAGTTTCGCGCCAGTCCGATCTTGGGGCTATTGGTGGTGACAGGCGCCCCCCTGTGCGTTGGTGTGTGTTCTTCATTGTCTCTGTTCTTCGTAGTAGAAACATATGTTGTCGGAGCAAATCTAGTTTCCCCCATGGATGACAACCCCTGCCCCATAATGAGTTGGAACGTGCGCGGCATGACCATGCCGGCGAGAAACGAGGCGGTCAGAGAAGTGGCTTCGGCACATAGAGTTGCGATCCTTTGTCTGCAGGAAACCAAGATTGAAATGTGGAATCAAAATCTTGTCAGGGAGGTAGGGGGCTCCCGGCTCCAGGATTGTGTAGTTCTCCCGGCGATCGGCACCAGGGGGAGCGGCCATCTTCTGGGATAGAGACCTAGTCTCTATAGCCTCCAGTGCCATTGGCCAGTTCGCGATCACGGCAAAAGTTACGCTGTTGCGGTCTGCAATATCGTTCTGGCTCACCACCGTCTATGGCCCGGTAGACGATGCAAGAAAGGAGGAATTCCTTGTAGAATTAGCTAGGTCGGCACCACCCTCTTCCGAGCCATGGCTGATCAACGGGGACTTCGACATTATATACGAGGCGCGTGACAAAAGCAATCTCAATCTCAATAGGAGATTGATGGGTAGGTTTAGAAATGCCCTGGACGCGGCTGAGCTCCAAGAACTAAAATGCAAGACTAGATGGTTTACGTGGAGTAACGAGCGTCGGAATCCCGTCTTAGCTAGCATTGATAAATTTTTCTGTAACCCAAACTGGGAGGTTCTATTCCCTGATAGTATGCTGACCGTGGCTTCGACGGCGTGCTCCGACCATTGCCCCCTGCTCCTCGCTGCTTCAAACTCCCCGCCTCGTCTAGCTAGGTTCAGATTTGAAGAGTTTTGGCCTCGATTCCCCCGCTTCCATGAGACGGTCCAGAAGGCATGGAGCCGGCCGGTCAATCATACCTGTGCCTTCACAAGACTGAAGATCAAGATGCAGCGGATTGCAAAGGACCTGAAGATTTGGAGCAAAACCCTGTTCAGCGACACCAAACTACAGTTCCACATCACCAGCGAGGTGATCCTACGCCTGGATGTCGCGCAAGAGGGTAGATCACTGACGGAGGCCGAGCATCACCTGCGTAAGCTCCTAAAACTGAGGCTTCTCGGGTTGGCTGCGATTGAGAAGGCGCGTAAGAAGCAGGCAGCCAGGGTGCGGGGCCTGCGACTTGGAGACGCCAATACAAAGTTTTTCCACGCCAAGCTACTGTCCAGACGGCGCAAAAACTTCATCCACTCCATGCTGCATCAAGGGCAGGTCATGCTTTCTCATGACGACAAGGCAAAGGTGATCGATGACCATTTTGATGCAGTGCTGGGCGTGCGGGTGCCGCGCAAGAAGGCTTTGGACTGGCAGCAGTTGCAGCTCCCCAGGGTCCAAGCGGCGGGGCTTGACAACCCGTTCACGGCTGACGAGGTCTGGGCCGCCATCAAAGAATCACCAACTGACAAAGCCCCTGGGCCCGATGGTTTTAGCGGCATGTTCTTCAGGGTCTGTTGGGACATCATCCAGGCCGATATCATGCTGGCTTTCGAGCAGTTTTACTGCCTAGTGGGACAGGGCTTCAGCGAGCTGAACACAGCCCTTGTGACACTGCTGCCTAAGAAGGATGGAGCCACAAGCGTGACTGACTACCGGCCGATCAGTTTAATCCACTCCATAGCCAAGCTCATTGCCAAAGCCCTCTCTATCAGGCTATCAAGAGTGATCAATGACATTATATCTCCGGCGCAGACTGCTTTCTTAAAGTCAAAGTGCATGCATGATAGCTTCATGTATGTGCACAATGGGGTCAAGTTGCTGCATAGAAGAAGAACACCGGTTGTTTTGCTGAAGCTGGATATCGCCCGTGCTTTTGACAGTATCTCCTGGGAATACCTGCTTGAGCTGCTTCAGAGTCTTGGCTTCAGTACTCGATGGAGAAATTGGATTGCTATGAAGTTGTCCTCCTCAAGCTCGGCCATCATGCTCAATGGAGTGCCGGAAGTGGAGCTGCTGCACCAGCGAGGTCTACGGCAGGGAGACCCCCTCTCTCTACTGCTGTTCACCCTCGCAATTGATCCGCTGCACCATTTGTTGCAACTTGCGACAGAAAGGAGTATGATCAAACCACTGCCAGGCCAGGAGCTGAAGTTACGGGTCAGTTTGTATGCAGATGATGCAGTCCTTTTCGCAAACCCGATTGCCAAAGAGATAGAGGCCCTAATGAGCATCTTCCACAATTTCGGGGAGGCAACGGGGCTGATGATAAACCTCCACAAATCAACAGCAACTCCAATTCGCTGTGAGGATATTGACATGGCCGAGGTCCTGCGGAGCTTCGGAGGGCAAACAAAGCACTTTCCAATAACTTATCTTGGGCTGACGATCACACCCTCGAGAATCAGGATGGTGCACCTTCAGTTCGTGATCGATCGCATCCGAGCGCGGCTGGCAGGCTGGAAGCAGAAACTACTGTCCATTGCAGGGCGTCAAGTTCTTGTGCGTGTGGTTCTGACCGCCCTACCAACCTTCACCCTCACTGCTCTCCGGGTCCCAAAAAAGCTGCTCAGGGAGGTCGACAAGTCCAGAAGACGATTCCTCTGGGCCCATGATGAAGAGGTGACTAGGGGCAAGTGCAAAGTGAACTGGGCCAAGGTGTGCTCCCCGATCGACCACGGCGGCCTCGGCATTCTTGATCTCCACAAATTCAACAGAGCGCTCCGGCTCAGATGGTTATGGCATGCATGGAAGAATCCCCAACGTGCTTGGGTTCGTATGGAGCTGCCCTGTGATGACACTGACAGAGCCATTTTTAACGCAGCAACCACGATTTCTCTTGGCAATGGTGAATGAGCCGGCTTCTGGACCTGCCCTTGGGTTAATGGCCTGCCTCTTAGGACTGTTTTTCCAAGGCTGTTTAAGCACTCCCGAAGGAAGAAAAGATCAGTGAAAGCCACCCTCACTGCCAATACCTGTATCAATGACCTCGCTCATGGTGACACTACCCCTCAGCTGCATGATTTTCTATCCATGGCGAGATTGATTGCTGGAGCTGGGCAGAACCTAAAGCCGAGGATGACATTAGATGGAACTGGACAACCAACGAAGTTTATTCTGCTGCCTCTGCCTACCATGCTCAATTCCAGGGCACGCAGAAATCAAACTTGAAAAGTCTGATATGGGACTCCTGGGCCCCCGGTAAACTGAAGGTATTCGGCTGGCTCCTTCATCTCAACAGATTATCCTGCAACGATAGACTGCAAAGGCGGGGCTGGAGCAACGACTACTTCCGCCATCTCTGCCTCAGGAACTTGGAGTGCTCGGTGCACTTGTTTTGGCATTGCCCGATCGCCAAGAAGGTTTGGGAGACCGTAGCAACCTGGGTTGGCTGCCGAGCTGCGAATCCGGCCACTTGGAGACACCTTGACAGGGTGACTGACATCGTTGAAGCAATCGTTGCTGCAACGCCTGGAGAAGACCGGAAGGGGATCAAGTCAGTCATTATGCTTGTGCTCTGGCAAATATGGCTAGAGCGAAACAACTGCATCTTTCGGGCAAAGCACGCACTAGCCAGTGACATGGTGGCTGCAAGCCATCGAGCCATTGAGTTATGCCGCCAAGCGGGAGCACGATGCCTAGAACTGCCTTTTGCAGAGCCTCCGGCTGGAATCGGCTAATGTAATTTTTCGGTTTTTTGGACCCCTGATCCTAGGATCTACGCCATGTATTTGCTCTTTCCATTGCTTTCTGCTTAATATATGAATGCCAGCAGTGCTTGATCTTTCAAAAAAACACAAGAACCAAACAATTGGGTTTAGTCTACCTGGACCAAGAGAAGTAAACCGCGTTGGGTACATGGATTTTTTGGTGTGTAGTACACCATGTAGGCCAACGCATCTTCTTTCAACCCGAAATCACTAGTTAAAGAGTATTCTTTGCAAAGATCACTCCCACCTTTCCAGGTTGCGGCAAGTGGCGCTGCATGTGCGCCACTTGTCGCAACCTGGGAGTTTTCCCTTTTTTCGTAGATTCGTTTATTCAAAATATTTTATCTCTTAAACCGTGCGTCCAAATCTCGAACCGTTTTCACCGTTAGGTTCCTCGCGTCGAGATCTTCAAAACTGGATCCCATGTTGATAGGTTTTGACGAACTTTTTTTCACGAAAAAAGCCGGACTAAAAAACCGAACCGGGAGCACGGGTTTTTTCCCTTTCTGAAAGAGGCACGCCTGCGCCTTTCGCGAAATCACAAGCGTGCCTCTCACGGAAGCAAAACCGCGCATCTCGCGAAAGGAAAAAAAAAGAAAACACATTTTTTTTTTGTTTCCGAGGAGGCACGGCCGTGCCTCTCGCGAAAGCACAACCATGCCTCTCGTGGAAGCAAAATCGTGCCTCCCACGAAAGAAAAAAAAACAGAAAACATGTTTTTTTTTCGTTTCCGAGAGGCACGGCCGTGACTCTCGCGGAAGTAAAACCGTGCCTCTCGTGAAAGGAAAAAAAATAGAAAATGCGTTTTTTTTTTGTTTCCGAGAGGCACGGCCATGACTCTCACGAAAGCACAACCGTGCCTCTCTCGGAAGCAAAACCGTGCCTCTCGCGGAAGGAAAAAAAATAGAAAACGCATTTTTTTTCGTTTTCGAGAGACACGGCCGTGACTCACGCGGAAGCAAAACCGTGCCTCTCGCGGAAGCAAAACCGTGACTCTCACGAAAGAAAAAAAAACACGTTTTTTCACGCAAAAAAATTTCAGAAATAATTTTTTGGTCCAAAAGTTCAGGAAGACTGGTGGAAAACCGAAACGTAAAAAAAACGTTTAAAAAGCCGAAAACGCATGCGGGAAAATAAAAAAAATAAAATTCGGAGGGAGCATCCAGAGTGCGACACGTGGCGGGGCGGCTGGGAGCGCGCCAAGTGGCGCTGATCGTTGCGAGACTCGCGAAGAAGCGCTCGTTAACTAGTTGCTCTCCTTTCAATCGAAGAAAGCATCAAGCCAAGCCGTGCAGTATCTGGACTCCGTATGGGCCTGCATTACGTAAACCAGCCCCAAGGCGGCCGTCACCCTTAATAAATAGTTAGCATAAATTAAATTTTAGACTCGGATTTTGTTTAAAAAAAATCAGTTATTCTTACTTTTATTTGTCTTCGCTCATAGCGGTCAGTATGATCGTCAAGATATCATATTGGAACCCCATCGTGTGAGATTTATTTCATCTAGCATATTCGTAATTTTTTAGATTGCTTTGGCTATTATTTTCTTGCATGTTCTTTGATTTGCTTGCAGGAAAAATTCTTCGTGGATAGGTCAATCGCGTCGTTGGCTCGGTCGATAACACCGTAGAGTTGGTTCAGCGATTGCCGTGGATATCAGTCGTGTATAGTTCTTTCTATACAGTTGGTAGCCGGATTGTGAGGGTCCCAAAAATCATAGTTATCTCTCTCTCATCGAAAGATCAGGCCCCAGCTCACATCACAAACAATGGAGACCGCTACAGCACATTGATGTCATTATGAGATTCGGGCAAGCCAAAGAAAGTGTGCCAAATTCAGAGGTTCTGCGATACAACTATTTCAAGAATGATCGTGAGCATCTTAACATGTCCCTGATATTGCCCCTGTAGAGCTTTTGGGTAGTTCTTCTGTGCGTGCATTCAAGATATCCGAGCAAATCTGGCCACCCTCTTATTTCAGATATTGCCAAGAGCCTTTCAGTGTTTGTAACAGTTGATTCTCTCAAGCAGTGAGGTCCAAACACCTTGATCACCATAGTAGCAAATGACCATGACATCTCCACATGTTCTCCAAGACATTCAAAGGTATTCGTCCCACGAATCTGCAGCTGTGTCATATGCAAGCATCCGCAATACAGTCGTGCACTTCTAGTAACCAGAGAATCCAATCCTTTCTACGACATCCGTCTTCAAGACGAAGCATTCATCGTAGGACCGGAAGCCATTGTAGAGGCGACCGAAGATATTTTTTTTCCTGCATCAAATGCGCCGGCGAAAATTGTCTGCAAATAGTGCATCAAGGGTAAAATAGCCGTCCATCAGTGTCAAACGCCCCCGTACCCTGATCTGGTTTAGCACTCAATGACCCTTAACCAATCCCTCGAAATTGAGAACATGCTCTTCCGCACACTTCGAGTTTCCAAGGATCGCTTGCATCATCGCCGTTTCATCCGCATAATCTTCCTCCTCGGACGATTCAACACAGTGTTCATACATGTACTCCATGTGTGAATCAACTGCATCAAAGAAGGGACAATTTTTTTTAACATGGGCATTCTACCAAAAACTTGTCGCGCGTGGTGGGCAGACAAGAGGTATGGACCGTAGGGACGGGTGGTACCTCCATGGCGAACGGAAGAAAGGTGTGGACTGGTTGGCTAGGCAAACCAGCGTGGCGACCACTGGAGCGACGTAGGTCGCGGAGGTCCGAGAAGGGCATGGCGGGAGGCCGGGCTGTAGATTGGCGACGCCGGCGAGGGACGGAGCGGATACATGGAAAGAGGTAACGGATGGAGATGCAGGGTCCAAGTGGGGTTTTGGTTGGGCAGGAGGTGTCAGAATCCTAAGTGGCGGCGATCCGAACTCCTCCAATGCCCTCGAGTTTGCTTCCGATTTACAGAAAAATGGACAAGCGGACCGATGTGGACGATGTTATGTTAAATGGCAAACTGCATTCAGACAGCGTGATTCGTACGTATGTCGGGGCAATTTGAGGGTCCGATTTGGAGATGCCCTTGCACCGTATAGATGTATTTTTTCAGAAAAATGCTGTGCAAATTACACTTGAAGTGACCACACCAATCTCCAGAACCACACCCACGGTGGATTCTTCACCATTAGCTAGCCTCACCGTTAGTTTACCAATTCCAGGTTATCGCCGGACGCCTCTGCGCTTCAAACAGCAGAGATCAGATTTTACTAGCACACTGTATATGTATCGATCTCGTCTCCCGTTCCCGTTAAGGTCTTCTACGAGACGACGTATTAGCATCAATCTCCGACTCGATTTACAACGTACTAATAACTCCTTAAGAATACGACATATATAAAAACAGGGTACCGGCTGTTGTTGATTGATACTCCTACCAGTAAAGATCTCCTCGTCCCGACAAAGAGACAAGCCCGCTTGCATCTGAACTGACCGATGAATTCGACGATGACGATGACGACGACGTTGTTCGGGGGGGCGGACGGGGTCCTAGGCCTCGTAATGGTGTGGTTTTCGATCTTGTTCATTGCAGCGGCGTTCGTGCTAGCTTTAATTACAATAATATGCCACTGCGGCGGAGAGCGAGCAGCACAAGACAGCGCTGCGGAGGAGAACGCGGCCGCCGGAGATTTGGCGAACGCGCAGGCGGCGTATGAGCTGGCGCTGGCGGCTTATCAACTGTTCCGAGGACGACCGGCGGAACAGAACGCGGCCGCGGAAAGTTTGGCGGTGCTGCGGACGGGGTACGAACTGGCGCGGGCGGCGCATGGACTATGCCGACGAGGACCAACGGCGGAAGAGATCGCTGCCGCGGAGCGTTTGGCCGCGCTGCTGGAGGCGTACGAAGGGTTGATGAGGCTGGCCGCGCCGGCGCCGGTCGTGGAGTTGGGATTCTCCCCGTACTCGGCGGAGGGCGGGCGGGAGTCGGAGGAGCTGGTGTGCGCGATCTGCCAGGATGGGTTCCTGCAGGGACAGATGTGCAGCGAGGTGCCGGCGTGCCGGCACTTGTTCCACCGGGACTGCATCGAGGTGTGGAGGAAGAGCAAGACCACCTGCCCGCTGTGCAGGCGGAGTATCGTGGCCGGATCGGAACGAGTATCAGCTGCCGATGACATGGTTTAGCTTGGTCATGGCGTCGCCTCTGCGTGATCGATTCAGCCGTCTTGTGATCTCCTTGGGCCCGGATATGCCCTTTCGAGGCGGGCCAGGATTTTCTACCGGTTCAGTGCATTGCATAGCCGTCGGATTGCATCAAGCTTGGTGAAAGTATTTTGGTAAATACACCAGTGGTGCTTGAACTTGTCACGGATGTTCACTTTAGTGCATTAACTTGAAAAATACAATACATTGAACTGATTCCATAACTTGGCATGAACGTGCAAATACGGTTCAAATCTCATCTGTACTAGTAAAATGCATGTGCGTTGCCACGGGCAATAATACATGTACAAATCATAGACTTGTCCGTTTAATTGGATTAAAAAGTTTAGTTGAGGATTATCTAACTCAATGTTATGAGACGCGTGGCAACAATACATGTACAAATCATAGACTTGTCCGTTTAATTGGATTAAAAAGTTTAGTTGAGGATTATCTAACTCAATGTTATGAGACGAAATAGCGTACATATGTACTTAATTGAATTTAAGAAAAGCACATACATTTCTTTTCATTTAGCATACAACTATCCACTTCACATGAAATATTTGAAGTAAGCTTGCAAAAAATAGCATCTAAAAGAATAAAAACTGTAATAATGTATTGATACAGAGTAAACAAAGATGTTTCACAATGTTGTAATAAAAATAACACATATGATACTCAGACTAAAAAAAGTTTATCCCAATTCTCTTCACCAAATCACGCATGACTTGTGAAATGTTTTCTACGCATTCATTGTCCTTGTACTACAGCAAGTGTACCAACACCTTTCCGTAGGTCATAATCGTCCTGCACGTGCATTATGTTGTCATGCAAGGCTCACATCTAAAAAGACACATGAATGGTGAATGTAGAGTACTCACCAGGACAATTGGTAGTCCATGTTCATGATCATGCCATGTGCGCATAAACTTTAAAACCAAAAACCCAGACCTATTGCTGCATACAAGTAAATGTTTTTAGCAATATGATAGATAAAAAGATGGTCAGATAATTGGAATGTTAAGGTTATAACCTGTTTGGGTTTTTTGGAACTCCAAGTGGTATGATGCGACGCCATCTAAAAACATCATCATTCCAGCAGGGTGTTGCATCTTGTAAAGCCAGGGACGAAGCTAGAAAAAATGTTTGATGGGGTCAAGTCTATGACAGTGGGGTCATCTTGTCTAAATGGGAAGTAATTAGTACTAAACTACTGAAGGACTAATGCAGGATTACCTAATTTCATTGGGGTCAATTGACCCCAATGCTTACATGGGAGCTCCGTCCCTGTGTAAAGCTATGTTTAGATGGAACGAAATACATTGAATCTTAAATATGTCCTTCTGTGAAGGATTCTTTTTCCATGCATCCGGTAGGGGAAGAGGGTCGAGTATAGTGATTGTTTTATCCAATAGGTCAAACAGGAAGAGGATGAAGCGACCGGTTGTACAAAATGGCAACAAAATCGGTATGAAGTAGGCTTTAGAAATACGGAGGTGAACAGCGCACACAGAGATGGGAAGTATTATTACCAACTTGCATGCCGAGACGTCAAAGCACATATCAGGCCAATAATGAAATAGTTTTGCAATGATGTAGTGTTGGGCATCAAATGGTAAACGGAGCTTTGGATCTTGTGCCGAGTCGTTTAGTATCATCTGAGAGGGAAGTAAAGCATTATTAACATTCTATGCGTTTATGGTTGCAATGATACGTGCTCGTCGCCTTATAAAATAAGTGTTCTGAGATTATAACTTACAGAAAATCTTAGATCCATATAGTGATATGGAGTGTCTTTAGCCTATTGAAATTGTGTGTAGCATTTACTCGAACAACCATGTTAAACTGTGGACATCAATAGCCCATGTATTCTTTATTAAGTCTTGTAGTTGTCTAAGACTTATACTTAGTGGGTAGGTCTTTGAGCTCCGGATCAATTCTTTCCTATCAAGTAAACCATAGCATCAACGATATAGTGAAAAAAATAATATAAATAAACGAATCAGATATTGTTATTTTGAAAGTTGACTTACTCTCGGAAATTGTAGCATGAACAACCCGCAAGATGATCTATTGGTTAAGATATTGGGCACACTAATAAGGAAACATAAGGAATTGTTGAATAATAATCAATAATTGTTACTGCTGCTCTCATTTCGCATTTTCTCATGTGATGATTTAAACATACCCATCGGATTGAATTGGATCTTGAATATACTCCTTTCTTGTCCATCTAGTTACGTCAATATCTGGCCAAGCACCTAGGTTAAACTCATTCATCTTAGAAGCAAACTTTAGATGCGCCTCAAGCCCCTGAAACTGTTAAATAGAAAGAAGAGTATGATAGTATAGGTGAAACTAAATGCATGAATGCCAAGTACAGACATAGTAAAATCTTACCGTAAGTTGTAGGTCAGCTCTGCTCATTCGAGAACCAAAAGAATCGAGTACCTGTATCTCGCGTTGTTTGATATTGACAACAAATAGATACCAATCCTTTTGGTTCATATTGATTGGAATGAACAACTGACACAAAATATATAAGTCGTTACCCTGGCTAGGTAAGCGAATTGATAATAAATGGTAGAACCATATGAAGAAATTAGTCTAACCATGTCATGTTGTAGATACTTAAGCACCTTTTCAACGATGTGGTGATGACTCTCAAGGCTTATGGGAATTTCACCATCTCGCTTAAGTATTCCAGAGAATTATATGTATTTTCTAAGAATACACGTGCACCCGTTCTACAAATTTTATCCTGGGCCCTTAGACAGTAAATATATGCATTTATGACCTATAGTAGAAAAAGTAACAAATAAATTAGACATTCTTGATGTGTGTAAGTATGACCATCGGAGTATATCTTAGCTAACCTCGCTCTCCACCCATATCTCATCTTCTAAAAGACATTCCAAATCTCGACGTGTCAAGGTTGTGTCATGGATATTCACCAACTTGGTTTTGCTAGGGAAGGACATGACGTATTCCTTCATTTCAGTAAAATTAATAGCACATGCAGTTTCTTTTATCTCATCCAGATCCATCTGAAACAACATAGACATAAGTAAAGCTTAATTGAATAAAAAAACTATGTAGTGGTTGTTTGTACAGCGCATGTAGAAGCTGATCCGCTGGTTGCTAATACGTGAATTTAAGGAGCTCACCTCGGCGGGTGCGATGGGCATGGCAAGCGGAGCGCGGAGGCAATAGCGGCCGAGGCGCAGCATCACCGGGAGGACGGCCTTGAGGTGCTTTACACCGGTGAGCCCGTCCCGGCTGCCGTCGTTCCGCCAGTGTCTATAGCTTCTCTTCCACGACTGATGAACGTGCCCACAAAGGATCGGCCATAGAGAGAAGAAAGAGATATATGCAGGGCCGTCAATGGGGTAGTGCGAGCAGCCTAGGGATTTCTTCCCTTCTGTTCCGCTGAACTCGGGAATTTCTTACTACATGTGACGCGTGGCCTTAACCGCCCTGCAATCTCCGCGATTATCTTCCCTACACACACGTGATTGCTTCCTTCTGATTTGTTTACCGATTGGCTAGCACCATTATCGCATGCAAAAATATCGGGACCAAGAAAATTGCCAGAGAGATCGCTCCGTTTATTGCACCGTATACTCTTACTCTGAGTGGAAACATCGCATCCAGCAACAAATTTGGCGAGTCTATGGCGGATAAGACGGAATCACAAAGCAGTCCATTTTTTGAGTCTTTTGATATTCGTTTTGCTAGAAGGACAACAAATGTTGATACTCATGAGTCATGATTGTGCATGAGTGGCACAGAAGTATGTTGGCACCAGGTAAACCACGGTGATAGAAGAAAGGAACTAATTGAAAGGAGGAAGGAGATAGAAGGAAGGAATTGATTGAAAGAAGGAAGGAGATTGATCACCATCATCGAGTTATTGTGTTATCAAATCAGATTTTTATTACCATGCATGAATTGATTGCGTTTGGTTACCATACGTGAATTATTTGTTTATACCAAAATTAGAAGAAGGGAATGGAAAACCAAGGATAAAACCGGTAGGGAGAAAACCGGTGAAGGGAGAAAAGAAAAAATCGATGAAGGGGAGAGAGGATCGTATGAGAGGTTGGACGAAGCGAGGGCAACGTAAGAGGGGAGAGGGAACCTTACGTTTCTTTTAGGTAGTAGAGATTTCTTAACATTTGAATGGTCACACTTGATTTGAGAATGTAGCATGTCTGGCTCTCTGTATGACTAATAGGAAATATAATATGACCGCGTCCACGAACGCATTACGTGGCGGTCCGACGACCTGCCTTCCACCATGGTCGTCCTCGACGCCGTGATGCACGCCCTGACATTCTTGAGTATCGCCCCGGCATCAGGCCCGGCTATGGCATCCTACATGGTGTCACGCACGGCGCCCCTTCGTAAGGGCGCGCGGATGCGTACGCCCATAAGAAAAATATATATTATTTTTATTATATTAGGAAACTTATGATTGTCAATTAATAGTAGAGATAATGATAATAATAAATGGCATAATGCGCGGGATTAATGATTTTCTATTAAGAAATATCACATTTTATTTTGAAAAGTTACCGAGAAAAATATTATGTCTATATTTTAGGAAGGTGATCTCACATATATGGTGTGATTTCTAAATCATTAATTACCTACTATTTACATGATTAAAATGAATCAACACCTGCCAAAGCAAGCACGAAACAAGATCTCCCTATAATGAGATTTGATTTTTTAATGAGAAAGAGAAAAACCAGTGGGAGAGGTGGTGGAAGAAAATAAAACCGGACGAAAATAAAACCGGAGTACCAGGCTACCAACTGCTCCATTAAAAGTAGAGATATGCTCATAAGACGTGCAACGTGGCATGCGGCCCGCTGTCAGTGTCTGGATGGCAAGAAAGAGGGCGTGTGGCCTAGTTTTTCAGAAAAAAACCATGAAATTATTTTTTCTTACAAATAGGATCTTGGAGAGAAACGGCACACATTAGCACACATATGTAGAACAAAATTACGTAAAACTCTAGTGTAGTTGGAGTTTGAACACGAGACCTGCTGCTGGCATGCATCTGTGGCTAGCCAGTCGACCACCATAAACTTGCGGTGCTGATGGGATTCATACCCTTTATATACACTAGTAAACATGTCCGTGCATTGCAACGGGAGAAAAAAAGTCATTCCTCGTGCACACACCCGACGACATCAACAAATTCCTTTAAATCTTTCACGGTACTACATGACAAACATCATGATAAATTGTGTTGCGCAACAAAATAAGTATGAGATGTTATTTTAAGTGTACCCAAGGTGTTTTCAATTTATGATTAGACAAAAGCAATGTCTATCTCGTTGCCGCTACATGTTTATGTTGGAAATATGCCCTAGAGGCAATAATAAAATGGTTATTATTATATTTCCTTGTTCATGATAATTGTCTGTTATTCATGCTATAATTGTGTTATCCGGAAATCGTAATACATGTGTGAATACATAGACCACAACATGTCCCTAGTAAGCCTCTAGTTGACTAGCTCGTTGATCAATAGATGATTACGGTTTCCTGACCATGGACATTGGATGTCATTGATAACGGGATCACATCATTAGGAGAATGATGTGATGGACAAGACCCAATCCTAAGCCTAGCACTAGATCGTGTAGTTCGTTTGCTAAAGCTTTTCCAATGTCAAGTAACTTTTCCTTAGACCATGAGATTGTGCAACTCCCGGATACCGTAGGAGTGCTTTGGGTGTACCAAACGTCACAACGTAACTGGGTGGCTATAAAGGTGCACTACGGGTATCTCCGAAAGTGTCTGTTGGGTTGGCACAAATCGAGAATGGGATTTGTCACTCCGTGTGACGGAGAGGTACCTCTGGGCCCACTCGGTAGGACATCATCATAATGAGCTCAATGTGATCAAGGAGTTGTTCACAGGATGATGTGTTACGGAAACGAGTAAAGAGACTTGCCGGTAACGAGATTGAACAAGGTATCGGTATACCGACGATCGAATCTCGGGCAAGTATCGTACCGATAGACAAAGGGAATTGCGTACAGGATTGATTGAATCCTCGACATCGTGGTTCATCCGATGAGATCATCGAGGAGCATGTGGGAGCCAACATGGGTATCCAGATCCCGCTGTTGGTTATTGACCGGAGAGTCGTCTCGGTCATGTCTGCGTGTCTCCCGAACCCGTAGGGTCTACACACTTAAGGTTCGGTGACGCTAGGGTTGTAGAGATATTAGTATGCGGTAACCCGAAAGTTGTTCGGAGTCCTGGATGAGATCCCGGACGTCACGAGGAGTTCCGGAATGGTCCGGAGGTAAAGAATTGTATATAGGAAGTCCAGTTTCGGCCACCGGGAAGGTTTCGGGGGTAATCGGTATTGTACCGGGACCACCGTAAGGGTCCCGGGGGTCCACCGGGTGGGGCCACCTATCCCGGAGGGCCCCATGGGCTGAAGTGGGAAGGGAACCAGCCCCTGGTGGGCTGGTGCGCCCCCTATGGGCCTCCCCTGCGCCTAGGGTTGGGAACCCTAGGGGTGGGGGGCGCCTCCACCTGGCTTGGGGGGCAAGCCACCCCTTGGCCGCCGCCCCTCCCCTCAGATTGGATCTGAGGGGGCCGGCCCCCTCTCCCCTTCCCCCTATAAATAGTGGAGGGGTGGGAGGGAGGACACACCCCAGCCCCTGGCGCCTCCCTCTCCTCCCGTGACACCTCTCCCTCTCGTTGGTGCTTGGTGAAGCCCTGCCGAGATCCCGCTGCTTCCACCACCACGCCGTCGTGCTGCTGGATCCTCATCAACCTCTCCTTCCCCTTGCTGGATCAAGAAGGAGGAGACGTCCCTCCCAACCGTACGTGTGTTGAACACGGAGGTGCCGTCCGTTCGGCGCTCGGTCATCGGTGATTTGGATCACGACGAGTACGACTCCATCAACCCCGTTCTCTTGAACGCTTCCGCTCGCGATCTACAAAGGTATGTAGATGCACTCCCCTCTCTCTCGTTGCTAGATGACTCCATAGATTGATCTTGGTGATGCGTAGAAAATTTTAAAATTCTGCTACGATCCCCAACAGTGGCATCATGAGCTAGGTCTATGCGTAGTATCTTGCACGAGTAGAACACAAAGTAGTTGTGGGCGTCGATTTGTCAATCTTCTTGCCGTTACTAGTCTTATCTTGATTCGGCGGCACTGTGGGATGAAGCGGCCCGGACCGACCTTACACGTACGCTTACGTGAGACAGGTTCCACCGACTGACATGCACTAGTTGCATAAGGTGGCTGGCGGGTGTCTGTCGCTCCCACTTTAGTCGGATCGGATTCGATGAACAGGGTCCTTATGAAGGGTAAATAGAAATTGGCATATCACGTTGTGGTTTTGGCGTAGGTAAGAAACGTTCTTGCTAGAAACCTATAGCAGCCACATAAAAACTTGCAACAACAATTAGAGGACGTCTAACTTGTTTTTGCAGCAAGTGCTTTGTGATGTGATATGGCCAAAGGATGTGATGAATGATATATGTGATGTATGAGATGATCATGTTCTTGTAATAGGAATCACGACTTGCATGTCGATGAGTATGACAACCGGCAGGAGCCATAGGAGTTGTCTTAATTTATTATATGACCTGCGTGTCATTGAAATTCGCCATGTAATTACTTTACTTTATTGCTAACCGTTAGCCGTAGTAGTAGAAGTAATAGTTGGCGAGACAACTTCATGAAGACACGATGATGGAGATCATGATGATGGAGATCATGGTGTCATGCCGGTGACGATGATGATCATAGAGCCCCGAAGATGGAGATCAAAAGGAGCGAAGTGATAATGGCCATATCATGTCACTATTTTGATTGCATGTGATGTTTATCATGTTTTTGCATCTTATTTGCTTAAAACGACGGTAGCATATAAGATGATCCCTCACTAAAATTTCAAGAAAGTGTTCCCCCTAACTGTGCACCGTTGCGAAGGTTCGTTGTTTCGAAGCACTACGTGTTGATCGGGTGTGATAGATTCTAACGTTCGAATACAACGGGTGTAAGCCAGATTTACACAGCAATACACTTAGGTTGACTTGACGAGCCTAGCATGTACAGACATGGCCTCGGAACACAAGAGACCGAAAGGTCGGACATGAGTCGTATAGAAGATACGATCAACATAGAGATGTTCACCGTTGATGACTAGTCCGTCTCACGTGATGATCGGACACGGCCTAATCGATTCGGATCATGTATCACTTAGATGACGAGAGGGATGTCTATCTGAGTGGCAGTTCATTACATAATTTGATTAGATGAACTTAATTGTCATGAACTTAGTCTAAATGTTACATATCTACCTTGTAGATCAAATGGCCAACGCTAATGTTACCCTCAACTTCAACGCGTTCCTAGAGAAAAACAAGCTGAAAGACGATGGTAGCAACTATGCGGACTGGGTCCGTAACTTGAGGATTATCCTCATAGCTGCCAAGAAATCATATGTCCTTGAAGCACCGTTAGGTGGCCCACCTGCTCTCCCAGCACTGCCAGACGATTTGAACGTTTGGCAGACACGCACCGATGATTACTCCTTCGTTCAGTGCGGCATGCTCTTCAGCTTAGAACCGGGGCTCCAAAAGCGTTTTGAGCATCACGGAGCATATGAGATGTTCGAAGAGCTGAAAATGGTTTTCCAAGCTCATGCCCGGATCGAGAGATATGAAGTCTCCGATAAGTTCTACAGCTGTAAGATGGAGGAAAATAGTTCTGTCAGCGAGCACATACTCAAAATGTCTGGGTTGCACAGCCGCTTGTCTCAGCTGGGGATTAATCTCCCGGATGACGCCGTCATTGACAGAATCCTCCAGTCGCTTCCACCTAGCTACAAGAGCTTTGTGATGAACTTCAACATGCAGGGGATGGAAAAGACCATTCCTGAGGTATATGCGATGCTGAAGTCAGCGGAGGCAGAGATCAGAAAGGAACATCAAGTGTTGATGGTGAATAAAACCACTAAGTTCAAGAAGGGCAAGGGTAAGAAGAACTTCAAGAAGGACGGCAAGGGAGTTGCCGCGCCCGGTAAGCCAGCTGCCGGGAAGAAGTCAAAGAATGGACCCAAGCCTGAGACTGAGTGCTTTTATTGCAAGGGAACCGGTCACTGGAAGCGGAATTGCCCCAAGTACTTAGCAGATAAGAAGGCCGGCAATACCAAAGGTATATGTGATATACATGTAATTGATGTGTACCTTACCAGCACTCGTAGTAGTTCCTGGGTATTTGATACCGGTGCGGTTGCTCATATTTGTAACTCAAAGCAGGAACTGCGGAATCAGCGTAGACTGGCAAAGGATGAGGTGACGATGCGCGTCGGGAATGGTTCCAAGGTCGATGTGATCGCCGTCGGCACGCTACCTCTGCATCTACCTACGGGATTAGTTTTAAACCTCAATAATTGTTATTTAGTGCCAGCTCTGAGCATGAACATTGTATCTGGATCTCGCTTAATGCGAGATGGCTACTCATTTAAATCTGAGAATAATGGTTGTTCTATTTATATGAGAGATATGTTTTATGGTCATGCCCCGCTGGTGAATGGTTTATTTTTATTGAATCTCGAACGTGATGTTACACATGTTTATAATGTGAATGCCAAGAAATGCAAGGTTGATAACGATAGTCCCACATACTTGTGGCACTGCCGCCTTGGTCATATCGGTGTTAAACGCATGAAGAAACTCCATGCAGATGGACTTTTGGAGTCTCTTGATTATGAATCATTTGACAGATGCGAACCATGCTTCTTGGGCAAGATGACCAAGACTCCGTTCTCCGGAACAATGGAGCGAGCAACCAACTTATTGGAGATCATACATACTGATGTGTGTGGTCCAATGAGTGTTGAGGCTCGCGGTGGTTATCGTTATGTTCTCACCCTCACCGATGATTTGAGTAGATATGGGTATGTCTACTTGATGAAGCACAAGTCTGAGACCTTTGAAAAGTTCAAGGAATTTCAGAATGAGGTTGAGAATCAACGTGACAAGAAAATAAAGTTCTTACGATCAGATCGTGGAGGAGAATATTTGAGTCATGAATTTGGCACACACTTAAGGAAATGTGGAATTGTTTCACAACTCACGCCGCCTGGAACACCTCAGCGTAACGGTGTGTCCGAACGTCGTAATCGCACTCTATTGGATATGGTGCGATCTATGATGTCTCTTACTGATCTACCGCTATCTTTTTGGGGTTATGCTTTAGAGACTGCCGCATTCACTTTAAATAGGGCACCGTCAAAATCCGTTGAGATGACACCGTATGAATTATGGTTTGGGAAGAAACCTAAGCTGTCGTTTCTGAAAGTTTGGGGATGCGATGCTTATGTGAAGAAACTTCAACCAGAGAAGCTCGAACCCAAGTCGGAAAAATGTGTATTCATAGGATACCCTAAGGAAACTATTGGGTATACCTTCTACCTAAGATCCGAGGGCAAGATCTTTGTTGCCAGGAATGGATCCTTTCTAGAGAAAGAGTTTCTCTCGAAAGAAGTAAGTGGGAGGAAAGTGGAGCTTGATGAGATGACCCTCGAACCGGAGAGTAGCGCAGCACAAGAAAATGTTTCTGTGGAGCCTGCACCGGCTAGAGAGGAAGTTAATGATAATGATCATGATCAAGCTACCACTGAACTTCGAAGGTCCACAAGGACACGTTCCGCACCAGAGTGGTACGGCAATCCTGTCCTGGAAATCATGTTGTTAGACAACAGTGAACCTTCGAACTATGAAGAAGCGATGGCGGGCCCGGATTCCGACAAATGGCTTGAAGCCATGAAATCCGAGATAGGATCCATGTATGAAAACGAAGTATGGACTTTGACTGACTTGCCCGATGATCGGCAAGCCATAGAAAATAAATGGATCTTTAAGAAGAAGACTGACGCGGATGGTAATGTGACCATCTATAAGGCTCGGCTTGTCGCTAAGGGTTATCGACAAGTTCAAGGGGTTGACTACGATGAGACTTTCTCACCCGTAGCGAAGCTGAAATCCGCCAGAATCATGTTAGCAATTGCCGCATACTATGATTATGAGATATGGCAAATGGACGTCAAAACGGCATTCCTTAATGGTTTTCTTAAGGAAGAGTTGTATATGATGCAACCGGAAGGTTTTGTCGACCCTGAGAATGCTGACAAGGTATGCAAGCTCCAGCGCTCAATCTATGGGCTGGTGCAAGCATCTCGGAGTTGGAACATTCGCTTTGATGAGATGATCAAAGCGTTTGGGTTCACACAGACTTATGGAGAAGCCTGTGTTTACAAGAAAGTGAGTGGGAGCTCTGTAGCATTTCTCATATTATATGTGGATGACATACTGCTGATGGGAAATGATATAGAATTCTTGGAAAGTATAAAGGCCTACTTGAATAAGTGTTTTTCAATGAAGGACCTTGGAGAAGCTGCTTATATATTAGGCATCAAGATCCATAGGGATAGATCGAGACGCCTCATAGGTCTTTCGCAAAGCACATACCTTGATAAGATATTGAAGAAGTTCAATATGGATCAGTCCAAGAAGGGGTTCTTGCCTGTATTGCAAGGTGTGAGATTGAGCACGGCTCAATGCCCGACCACGGCAGAAGATATAGAAGAGATGAGTGTCATCCCCTATGCCTCAGCCATAGGGTCTATTATGTATGCCATGCTGTGTACCAGACCTGATGTAAACCTTGCAGTAAGTTTGGTAGGTAGGTACCAAAGTAATCCTGGCAAGGAACACTGGACAGCGGTCAAGAACATCCTGAAGTACCTGAAAAGGACTAAGGATATGTTTCTCGTATATGGAGGTGACGAAGAGCTCGTCGTAAAGGGTTACGTCGGCGCTAGCTTCGACACAGATCCGGATGACTCCAAGTCACAAACCGGATACGTGTATATTTTGAATGGTGGAGCGGTAAGCTGGTGCAGTTGCAAGCAAAGCGTCGTGGCGGGATCTACATGCGAAGCGGAGTACATAGCAGCCTCGGAGGCAGCACACGAAGCAGTATGGATGAAGGAGTTCATCACCGACCTAGGAGTCATTCCAAATGCGTCGGGTCCAATGGCTCTCTTCTGTGATAACACTGGAGCTATTGCCCTTGCCAAGGAGCCCAGATTTCACAAGAAGACCAGGCATATCAAGCGTCGCTTCAACTCCATACGTGAACATGTTCAAGATGGAGACATAGATATTTGTAAAGTGCACACGGATTTGAATGTAGCAGATCCGTTGACTAAACCTCTTTCACGAGCAAAACATGATCAACACCAGAACTCTATGGGTGTTCGATTCATCACAATGTAACTAGATTATTGACTCTAGTGCAAGTGGGAGACTGTTGGAAATATGCCCTAGAGGCAATAATAAAATGGTTATTATTATATTTCCTTGTTCATGATAATTGTCTGTTATTCATGCTATAATTGTGTTATCCGGAAATCGTAATACATGTGTGAATACATAGACCACAACATGTCCCTAGTAAGCCTCTAGTTGACTAGCTCGTTGATCAATAGATGGTTACGGTTTCCTGACCATGGACATTGGATGTCATTGATAACGGGATCACATCATTAGGAGAATGAGGTGATGGACAAGACCCAATCCTAAGCCTAGCACTAGATCGTGTAGTTCGTTTGCTAAAGCTTTTCCAATGTCAAGTAACTTTTCCTTAGACCATGAGATTGTGCAACTCCCGGATACCGTAGGAGTGCTTTGGGTGTACCAAACGTCACAACGTAACTGGGTGGCTATAAAGGTGCACTACGGGTATCTCCGAAAGTGTCTGTTGGGTTGGCACGAATCGAGAATGGGATTTGTCACTCCGTGTGACGGAGAGGTACCTCTGGGCCCACTCGGTAGGACATCATCATAATGAGCTCAATGTGATCAAGGAGTTGTTCACAGGATGATGTGTTACGGAAACGAGTAAAGAGACTTGCCGGTAACGAGATTGAACAAGGTATCGGTATACCGACGATCGAATCTCGGGCAAGTATCGTACCGATGGACAAAGGGAATTGCGTACGGGATTGATTGAATCCTCGACATCGTGGTTCATCCGATGAGATCATCGAGGAGCATGTGGGAGCCAACATGGGTATCCAGATCCCGCTGTTGGTTATTGACCGGAGAGTCGTCTCGGTCATGTCTGCGTGTCTCCCGAACCCGTAGGGTCTACACACTTAAGGTTCGGTGACGCTAGGGTTGTAGAGATATTAGTATGCGGTAACCCGAAAGTTGTTCGGAGTCCCGGATGAGATCCCGGACGTCACGAGGAGTTCCGGAATGGTCCGGAGGTAAAGAATTGTATATAGGAAGTCCAGTTTCGGCCACCGGGAAGGTTTCGGGGGTAATCGGTATTGTACCGGGACCACCGGAAGGGTCCCGGGGGTCCACCGGGTGGGGCCACCTATCCCGGAGGGCCCCATGGGCTGAAGTGGGAAGGGAACCAGCCCCTGGTGGGCTGGTGCGCCCCCTATGGGCCTCCCCTGCGCCTAGGGTTGGGAACCCTAGGGGTGGGGGGTGTTGGAAATATGCCCTAGAGGCAATAATAAAATGGTTATTATTATATTTCCTTGTTCATGATAATTGTCTGTTATTCATGCTATAATTGTGTTATCCGGAAATCGTAATACATGTGTGAATACATAGACCACAACATGTCCCTAGTAAGCCTCTAGTTGACTAGCTCGTTGATCAATAGATGGTTACGGTTTCCTGACCATGGACATTGGATGTCATTGATAACGGGATCACATCATTAGGAGAATGATGTGATGGACAAGACCCAATCCTAAGCCTAGCACTAGATCGTGTAGTTCGTTTGCTAAAGCTTTTCCAATGTCAAGTAACTTTTCCTTAGACCATGAGATTGTGCAACTCCCGGATACCGTAGGAGTGCTTTGGGTGTACCAAACGTCACAACGTAACTGGGTGGCTATAAAGGTGCACTACGGGTATCTCCGAAAGTGTCTGTTGGGTTGGCACGAATCGAGAATGGGATTTGTCACTCCGTGTGACGGAGAGGTACCTCTAGGCCCACTCGGTAGGACATCATCATAATGAGCTCAATGTGATCAAGGAGTTGTTCACAGGATGATGTGTTACGGAAACGAGTAAAGAGACTTGCCGGTAACGAGATTGAACAAGGTATCGGTATACCGACGATCGAATCTCGGGCAAGTATCGTACCGATAGACAAAGGGAATTGCGTACGGGATTGATTGAATCCTCGACATCGTGGTTCATCCGATGAGATCATCGAGGAGCATGTGGGAGCCAACATGGGTATCCAGATCCCGCTGTTGGTTATTGACCGGAGAGTCGTCTCGGTCATGTCTGCGTGTCTCCCGAACCCGTAGGGTCTACACACTTAAGGTTCGGTGACGCTAGGGTTGTAGAGATATTAGTATGCGGTAACCCGAAAGTTGTTCGGAGTCCCGGATGAGATCCCGGACGTCACGAGGAGTTCCGGAATGGTCCGGAGGTAAAGAATTGTATATAGGAAGTCCAGTTTCGGCCACCGGGAAGGTTTCGGGGGTAATCGGTATTGTACCGGGACCACCGTAAGGGTCCCGGGGGTCCACCGGGTGGGGCCACCTATCCCGGAGGGCCCCATGGGCTGAAGTGGGAAGGGAACCAGCCCCTGGTGGGCTGGTGCGCCCCCTATGGGCCTCCCCTGCGCCTAGGGTTGGGAACCCTAGGGGTGGGGGGCGCCTCCACCTGGCTTGGGGGGCAAGCCACCCCTTGGCCGCCGCCCCTCCCCTCAGATTGGATCTGAGGGGGCCGGCCCCCTCTCCCCTTCCCCCTATAAATAGTGGAGGGGTGGGAGGGAGGACACACCCCAGCCCCTGGCGCCTCCCTCTCCTCCCGTGACACCTCTCCCTCTCGTTGGTGCTTGGTGAAGCCCTGCCGAGATCCCGCTGCTTCCACCACCACGCCGTCGTGCTGCTGGATCCTCATCAACCTCTCCTTCCCCTTGCTGGATCAAGAAGGAGGAGACGTCCCTCCCAACCGTACGTGTGTTGAACACGGAGGTGCCGTCCGTTCGGCGCTCGGTCATCGGTGATTTGGATCACGACGAGTACGACTCCATCAACCCCGTTCTCTTGAACGCTTCCGCTCGCGATCTACAAAGGTATGTAGATGCACTCCCCTCTCTCTCGTTGCTAGATGACTCCATAGATTGATCTTGGTGATGCGTAGAAAATTTTAAAATTCTGCTACGATCCCCAACAGTTTACGCCTTTTTTGTCGTACTCCTCGGGGATGCCCAACAAATATTACATTCGGATGAAAATAGCAAAGTAAAATTTTGAATTCACAACCATTTTCTATAAATTCGTGAACAATTCTTAAATTGGTGTTACAAATTCATGAACAATTTTTGAATTGGCGTTACAATCCATGAACAATTATTGAATCGACGAACTTTTTTTTTTTTGAATCGATGAGCATGTTTTGAGTAGTTAAACATATTCATGCAATTTAAAATGTTTACAAATTGTAAAAATGTTTATATGATTCAAATATTATTCATGTGAAGATCGCAATCTGAGGGCGCACTAGGCTCTTTGTTTTACAAACACAAAATTTTATATACTACTATATAAGCTTTTAAAAACAACACAAAAAAAACTTAAACCATGAATAATTTTATGTACTAGATGAATATTTTATTAAAAACGTGATTTTTTTTAAATTTATATGATAATTTATTAAATTATATGAAACTTTCTAAAATTACTTTAATAAATTATTAAAAATACGAGCACTTTTTAAAATTCCATAATTATTTCCATAATGTTTATTTTTGTTAAATTATTATGTAGATATTTTATGAAATTATATGGAATTTTAAAATGTATTTGAACATCCATGCCAAGTTATGAAACCAGTTCAATGTATTTTGCAAGTTCAGGCACTAAAGTGCATATTCATGACAAGTTCAAGCACCAGTGGTGTAATTACCTCTTTAATGTATAATGTGTTTTTCATATACATTTCAGCTACTACATGGTACTATGTATTATGCATGGTGTACCATTACATGATTTAGTTAGAGCGGTTGCTACAGCTACGGAGAAGTTTTCCTCTCGCCCCTCGTGGTTGGAACCCTAGCCCCCGCCAGGAGAGGCCAATCTTCCAGCGCCGTCATCTGGCGGCTCCCTTCCGCCGGCGACCTCGGTCGTCGGTGGTGAGGGGGGTCGCCGGATCCACGTATGGATAATGTGTTTTTTCATATACATTTCAGCTACGTACATGGTATGCATTACGCATGGTGTAGGACTTTACATGATTTAGTTAGAGCGTTGCTACAACTACGGAGAAGTTTTACGGATGACAAGGCTACGGATTGACGTAGCGCAATAGGTGATTCATTGGAAATCTTAAACACCACCATGAACCCCCCCCCCCCCCCCCTCACACCCTCGCGTCGCCTCCCCTAAGCGGCGCCAGGGTCCTCTCCTGCCGCCGCTGCCGCCGGTCAAGTCCATGGTGGCGACGGCCCGACGCCTAAGCGCTAGGGCGGATGGGTGCTGCGTGATCTCCCGAAGGCGGCAGGGGTGAATTTGGTGTTTGGATCAGCAAGCAGCAGGTAGGGCAGCGTCCCTTGCCTGTGCAGCGGTGGCCTATCCATGGCCGACATGGTGCTCTTCACGTCGGCGGAGTCTGTATCTAGAGATGGGTGGTGGCGGAAGCCATAGATCTGGTGTCCCGTCTAGGTCCACCCCGACGTGATTTTGTCCAACCGGCAGCGCGTGGAGGGACCGTGAGAGGCTGCTGGAGGCTCTCTACCGGTGTTCCGGCGGCGGCCTTCGTCTTCACTGCGAGGCTACGCATGGATCCAGTCAGCTAAGAGAGTGGGGTGACAAGACTCTGGTGAAAATCGTGTCGACTACGGTCATGGCGGATGATGGCGGTGTTCGTGATGTTGTTTCCTTCTCGAGGCATCGTTGTCGCAGGTCGCGGCACCACGCTCGAGATGCTCTGTGGGAAACCCTAGATCTGGGTCTTTCCAGATCGGACGATAACAGCATATCCGATGCCGTTTTCCCTCCTCTGGGCATCATTTTGGAGCAGGTGATGACAGGCAGGGCCCAGAGGTGGACTGGGTCTCAGCGTCTGATGCGGGTTGACGGACTCGCGCGGGAGGACGGCGCTGTCTGGCGTCGACAGTAGGCCTGACAAGGTCGATGCGTCAGTACCTGCTCTGAAGATGGATCGATGGAAGACGGCGCGACCGCCTCTGAGAGTGCGCCGGACCAGTCTGTGCCCCACACTCCTCAAGTGGCTTGGTTGGGGCCTCCGACTTTAGATGTTAGACTTTGGTGCGAAGTCTGTTTAGTATTAGGCTCGGACTATGGGCACCCCTTCATCAAATGGATAGGAGTAGCGATAGATGTTGCCGAGATGGTGGGTTCAGACTTACTGATGTCACTGGTGCATCAACATGCTATACAAACGGTTTTTACACCCTTTCCGCGACAGAGTTTAAACCGTCGTCTTGCTTGTGTGTGTGATAGGGGGAGGGGGCTCTATCCCACACGACCCAGTAATCATTTGTGATAGGGAGTAGGGATGCATACGTTTTGCAGAATTAAGCATATGTGATGCCCGCATTTATCCCAAACGCGAGTCGTCAAACAACTGTTTGTGATATATCAAATTTCTCAAACGCTGCATCCTTGCTCTTCATGTGGGTTGTCATTACCATCGCACGCACTATTCTGTGTTGTATCATTTATGATGTGCGCTCCATCACAAACAGTTCACGATTGTAAAGCGTGTATGATAAGGAGGCTATCACACACATTTACTTTTCCTACACCGTATGCAATTGGATGTAAGAGTGCATACAGTTGTCCCTATAAAAATGTATGCGAAGCTTGAATATATACCACATGTTGCTCTACCCATAAACATTTGTGATATATAAAATGTCTCAAACGATTCATCAGTAGTACCCGCGTCGGGTGAAGGCCTATCGCACGCGTTCTTCTATGAGCAATGTTTACGATGCGCACAACATCATAAACAGTTGATGATTGCAAAGCATGTGTGGTAAGAAGACTATCATAAACATTTAATAAGAAGTAACGGTGTGCGCTGCTGTTTTTAGTCTCACACGTTTTTTCTTCGCTAATCATGTGTGAAGTAGAGATTCATCGCACACGTAGTGATCTGAGAAATGTGTTTGATCTTGACGTTTATTTACAACGTTTTGCTTTCGCAAACCGAGTACAGTGTAATAGCCTGCAGAGCATAATTTATCCCTCACTTAATCTTTGCATTTAAAATTCACATAATTTAAATTAAAATAGATTTTGAATTTGAAAGTAGGCAATTACTTATTTTATATTGAATCATGTTTATTATAAATATAGGTTCAAGAACGAATGTGTAATGCGATGCACATATACATGTACTAAAGAACTACAGAAACATCAAATAAAAATGACGAACACAGTTGTACTAAATATAGATCCGTCTGTTCGGGTGTTTAAGACAGGTTTAGGGTGCCCGGCTGTATATGCTCTAACAAGATCAGGGCATCCAGTGGATCATAGCACGGCAACGGTGTCTCTCTTCTCCATGCTATGCTTTCTCTCTGTGCTAGTTACGAGTTCATCTTTAATCCAAACCTTGTACCGGATCTTATGTGTGTGAGAACCATAATGGAGAGGAGAGATATCTGGTTACCTAATTGTGATCCCTCTGTTTCTAAATGTAAGTCGGTTTAAATATTTTAAATGAACTACAATATACGGATGTATGTAGACATATTTTAAAGTGTAGATTCACTTATTTTGC
This sequence comes from Thinopyrum elongatum, assembly GCA_011799875.1. NCBI lineage: Eukaryota > Viridiplantae > Streptophyta > Magnoliopsida > Poales > Poaceae > Thinopyrum > Thinopyrum elongatum. Next base: position 215,937,374 of record CM022303.1, read on the forward strand.
TTTGTATGTAGTCACTTGTTGGAATCTCTAAAAAGACTTATATTTGGAACGGAGAGAGTAGAACATTACTAATTGTGATCGCTGGGTGCCAACCAAAAAAAGCCAAGCATACGAACTGTGGGTTACAGAGCTAAACTTACGTGTATGATTCTCACTAACCACCCACTATCCCCACTTGAATTTCGTTGCGGGCCACCAGCGATTTCCAACCAATTTATGCCACGTCTAACATCCACTCCCTATCCGATTCCGAGTTGTTTGCGTCGGCTTTGCGAAGCGTATCCTTTGCTCCCGTTCCAGCATCCCCATCTCCGACTCGATTCACAAACGGGTTACTCCTTAATTAATACGGCACATATAGAAGCAGAGTACCGGCTTCCCTGTTGTTGATACTGAAAATCTCCGCGTCCCGGCGACCCCCGCACATCCAAAAATCGACAAGCCCGCTCGCATCTACGGGTTGATGGCGGTGGAGGGGGTCCCGAGCCTCGTAATGGCGTGTCTCCTGTTCGTCGTGCTCCCTATTGTGGGGTTCTTAACGTTAATTGCAAGGTGCATCTGGAGCCTCTGCTGCCGAGAGCGAGCGGCAGAAGAGAACGCACCCACAGGACGATTGGCCGAGCTGGTGGCGGCTATTGAAGAGGCGCAGCAGATGAGGCCGGCGGCGGTGGAGCTGGGGTACTTCCCGTACTCGGCGGAGGGGAGGCGGGCGTCGGAGAGGCTGGTGTGCGCGATCTGCCTGGAGTTCCAGCAGGGAGAGGCGTGCAGCGAGGTGCCGGCGTGCCGGCACATGTTCCACCGGGTCTGCATCGACGTGTGGATGAAGAGCAAGACCACCTGCCCGCTGTGCAGACGGAGTGTCATGGCCCCATCAGAACCAGTATCGGCTGCCATTGACATGGTTTAGCTTAGCTGTGACTTCTTTGCGGCGCAATTTTAACCTATGAAAAGTGTTCGTTGCATCTGTATGTTGGATGGATGAACGGCTCGGCCAGCCGCGTTGCTCTATGTCTCGTCTCTCTTTGTGGTCTCTCCATGATTCGAGGCGGACAGCGTGCACGGTTAGGTTCAGTGCATGCCATAGCCGATGGCATCAAGATTGGTAAAAGTATTCGAATGTACAATGTGTTTGATGGCTAGCGTGTAATTGACTGGTAATAAAGTGCAATTTTACCACACACACACACACTCCACCAACCCATTCATTTTAATTTGATTCTAAATTTTTAATGTTCTCTTCCTGCTTTGAACTAAAATCCCTGTTTACAATGTTCTCCACGGTTGGGTTCCTCTTGATAAGCTCTTTAAACTGCGACCAATCTTTCATAAAATTTGAAACTTAAACTATGAACATGATGAAACCTTTATAAAACAGTATAAATTTATTAGAGTTCCGTCTTTGTTTCATAGAGCACCAGACATATTTCAGCAACCTACCGTAGTTGTTTTTTGCCATCTCATATTTGTTTCAACCATGTTCAAGGATGGCTTACGGTTTGAAATCGTAACTATGTAACAAGATCGAGCCTGTCAGAAACTATGAAGGACAGGGCACATTGCATGCATGCATGTATGCATGTATACATGCAACAAAAAAGAATAGTTTCTCAAACCATCAAACTGTTCATGGACGGGAGCAGATGATACCACTTTGTACCATGTTTAAGAATAGTTTCTCAAGCCAACAGAAGCACTCTTGTGTGCTACTCTCTCTCTTTCACACACACACATGCATGCATGCATGTATACATGCAACAAAAAAGAATAGTGCATGGAAGTATGTCATTGCCAAGAATCCGTTTGGTTGTGAAATTTCAAAAACTATTATTTCCCAAACCATCAAACTCATTGGCGATTTCGATTCACTTTCACTGTTGGCTTCATCAGTCCAAATCTGCAAAACAAGATCTCATGTCGGACATGCTTTGATAATTTTGAAATCGCCACAATACTGTTACTTATCGTACTATGTTATTAGCACTTAGTTGTCGAATTATAGTTTATTAAAAAGGTTAGTCATGGTAGTTATATGGGATGATACCACTTTGTACTTGTTAACACTTGGAAAGTCTCTCTCTCTCTCTCTCCCCTCGTAACGTTGCAATGTCTAAAACCACGCAAACTATAAAATTATTGTGGCAATTTGAAGCCAATGCTCATCTGCTCCCGCCCATGAACACTTTTCTTTAAATCAAAAATAGAAAAAACTAATTTCCTTTTTCTTTTTGGCATGCAAGGTGCTCCAGTGCGCTACATGTATGTGCAAACTTTCATGGTGAAAGGACATTCGAGGAGCTCGTGGAAAAAGAACAAAAATCGGTTATCAAAGAAACAAAAAAGTAACACTTTTGAGACCCGATTTTGTTACATTGGAGACCCGATATTGTTTTTCTTTTTTGCCACGAGTTCCTCAAATATCATTTCACCATGAAAATTGGCTAGCAGCAACATGCGCTGTGAGGTGAGCCGGCAACACGCGGGGGTTATGTGTGGGGTTGCGGAGATGGGGCGAAGGGAACCAAAATCGTGCGGCCCTGTACACGACAATCGAACCGTTCGGAAGGTAGCCGATCCCAATCTGGATTAGTCGACCGACGATGAGCACTGTCCCTAATGAGCAGAGGAAATTGCAAAAACTTCCAACTAATGGGGTCAATTTTGCACAGAACACGTACTGGTGTAAACCATTGCGGCTACCTCTAATCCATCATTTGACTATATTGACATGATTTCTAATGAGTGGATCCCGTTTGTAAGTGCACAAGTGGCAAAAAAAAATGTCACATCAACAGGCCAATAAAAACTGCAAGTATTCACAGTTTTAGTTGCTGATTATAAGTTTTTAAAAATCCTAATATTAAAAAAAACAAAATACCAATAAATTGTATATATACCCAATACTAATGCAGGAACTTTTAGCTTATTTGGCCCACATGTTTTGGAGATATTGGCTATGCCACTTGTGCAGTTACAAGCAGGACCCACCTATTAGGAATGATGTTCGACTAAAAAAACCAAATGATAAATGCCACACATGCGGCACAAAGCACTCCGACCCTGACGTTTTTTATAACTAAAGTTGTCATCCGAAAAGAAAAAAACAAACCGAAAAAACAGAAATTTGCCATCCGAGAAGAAGTTGTCATGCTTGGCAACTAAAGTTGTCATCTTCGTGTCACTAAACTTGCCATAAAAAACGTTCAGGGTTGCCATTTATTCGTGTCATATGTGTGACGCTTATCATGGTCCAACTAAAAAGGAATCATGTTCGACTAAAAAATAATAATCATGTCAACATAATCAAATGATTAGAGCTATCCGCAACAGATTACACCAACAGATGTTTTGTGCAAAAACATGAAAAGCATGTACTCTCTGCAAAGTCATCCCCAATAATTGTTGGTTCGTGCAATTTCATCTAATAAGCAAGCAATGCCTTTACTAATTTTTTCATACATGAGCGTTGGGGCCAAAACCCTAAGTAACTAACAGCCATGATTCCCAAGGAAGTATCCAAGCCTTTTAAGTCATCCGTACGAAGTTTATCCTGCAATATTCTCCTGTTCTAATACTGAAACCAAACAGTATTGTACTACAACCAAACTATACCATATCAGAATCCGAATGTCCGAGTACGGTATCCATCTTGCCATTGACAGAAACCAATCTCCAGAGCCCTATAAATAGTTAAATACCGAGAGCGAACACGGCGATGCCAGCGACGGCGGTGGACATCGCATCCATCGTGTTGTATCGTGCGTTCTGCCTGCTAGTGCTTGGCGTGTGCTACTTCTCCAACCCAAGACCGGTGAGCGCGGAAGGACAAGCACGGCTCGCGCAGGCGGCGGCGCCAGCGGTGCAGATGACGGCGGCTCCGGTCGTGCTGCGGTACTTCCCGTACTCGACGCTGGGCAGGAGGTCGTCGGAGAAGCTGGTGTGCGCGATCTGCCTGGACGAGTTCCTGAACGGGGAGGCGTGCGGCGAGGTGCCGGCGTGCCGCCACTTCTTCCACCGGAGGTGCGTCGACGTGTGCAAGAAGAGCAGCCATACCTGCCCGCTGTGCAGGCACTGCATGGCGACGGGATCGGAGCGAGTATCGGCTGCCGACGACATGGTTTAGCCGGGACTTCAGTTGCAAGCCGTAAACAACGAGAGAGCTGGTACTTTCCGTGCGCTCGACCTGCGATTCTCAGCACGGCCTTCTCTCCACAAAAATCGGCCTTTGTTTCTCACGGGTTATTTTCTTTCAGTTATGCTAAAGCACATCTATATGTGCCATAAATATTGGACATCTAAGTCCGACATCATTGATCTTACGTTGAGATTCGTGTGGATATTTATTTTTTTTCTTAAGATGGGACTCCTGTTTTTTGGTGTGGTTTAACTTCTGCTCTTCTCTACTCCTAATGTCTGAGTTGGTAGTCTCGCCTCACCCCCACCTCATCTCACCACTCCTATCTTTCGCCCACCTTTCACGTCACGTCACAGTGTTGTACTTGGGCCGGCCCATTAACATGTACGTTCACGCAACAGCTACCATCGCCTGCCCTCGTCGCTAGCCTGGAAGCACGAGGCTCCCGCGTCCGGTGCCTGCCTTCGTGTCCTCGTGCCGCTGCCGTCCTCTTCTCTCCCGGTGCCTGCCTTCGTGTCCTCGCACCGCCGCCGTCCTCTTCTCTCCGATCTCCTCGACGCGGGCACGACCCCTCTGTGCCCTAGGCCCTGGCCGACGCCAGCCACCTCAGTACTCCGCCCGCGCCCTCGCACCTGCCGCCCTGCCGCCGCCGCCGAGGAGACGGCCTGCCCTTGGAAGACAGGTAGGAACACTGCCCTTCTAGGACGGGGAGATCTGATAGTTTGACCGCTTTCTACTTCCCCTCGTCAAAACAGGGATCTGGTATCCTGTACGACCGCTGCATTTGTAATACGGGAAAATTGATCCAGCATGGGTCTGGTAATACGGGAAAATTGATCAAGTATGGATCTGGTAAACAGGGATCTGAGCACTTTTGACAGGTTTGACGACCTGTTTTCAATACATCCCGGCAAGTTCCCTTGCTGCAGTCCCATATGCAGTCAACCAATTACAAATGCATGGGCTACAAATGCATAAAATGTGTTACAAATGCTCCAGCAACTGATTACAGGTACTCCCGGCTCGAGCGATTTTGTCGGCGCTGTGCTCGCGAAAGTTGTGATGCACTGATGAGTTTTGCATGATAATTTTGTTAAATGCCAATGCTCGAAGAAAAACCGGACAAACGCTTGTCGCCAAATCATTTGTCTTGCCCATTTTGTATGTTCGACACTGTTCAAAATGAGTGAGTTGGTAGACAAACGCTTGTCGCCGCATCATTTTCATTATGCAATTTTGGTTCAGCACATGGTTCATTTAACTTCTTTCAGGTAAAAATGGGAAATGCAAGTAGCAAGAAAAACAAACAGTGTGAGGCAACAATCTTACCTCAACAATCTCTTGATGAACTATCTGATGTGCAGATAGATAGAGAAAGGAGTGCAGGTATGTTGCAGTGTATTATATGTGTCTTACGATTCTCCTAATTAATCAAGTATATCAAGTATATTTCCTGCAAACACACAGACAACCACATAGGATCAGAAGTACATGAAACCCACCCACGCACTGAAGTTCATAGTGGAGGTATGGTTACGCCTCCGTTAAAACTAAAGCTTCTATATGTTTGAATGGCGTCCAATCGATGTTCTTCATTTTGTCAGCTCCATACTTGCTTTGTTTTCGTTCCATTCTTTATTTGATCAAGCATGTGTACTTGCTACCAAACAGTGCTCGCACCAAGCAGCAAATCAAAAGGACCGGACATAGGAAAGTCAAAAAGCATCACACCAGCACTGGGGAATGCGACGAATTCGCAACGAAATCCTCTTGGTGACATCTCTAACGTTGACATGCAATCCCATAGGGGCTCTGGTATGTTACTACGTATCATGGGTGCCTTGCGATTCACCACCTTATCATGTGTGTGCTTGCCATGTTTTGATTCGGGTTTTTTTATCAAACATGCATATCTGCTCCTAAAACAGAGGGCGCAGCAAGCAGCAATTCAAATGGACCTCGCAGTGTAAATTTAAAAAGCATCACACCAGCACTGAGCAATGCGACGAATTTGCAACGACACCCTCTTGGTGATGTCTCTAACGTTGACATTCATTCCCAAAGGGGCTCTGGTATGTTACTCCGTATCATGTGTGCCTTGCGATTCACCACCTTATCATGTGTGTGCTTGCCATGTTTTGGTTCTGTTTTTTATTTGATCAAACATGCGTATTTGCGACAAAAACAGTGGTCGCAACAAGCAGCAAATCAAAAGGAGCAAGCAATGTAAACTCAAAAGGCATGATCACACCCGCACTGAGGGGCGCGACGAATTTGCAACGACGCCCTCTTGGTGATATCTCTAACGTTGACATTCATTCCCAAAGGGGTTCAGGTATGTTACTCCGTATCATATGTGCCTTGCAATTCACAACCTTATCATATGTGTTCCGTTTTTTATTTGATCAAACATGTCTATTTGCTTATCATATGTGGCTTGCGATTCACCACCTTATCGTATGGCAACACACAGGCCTGCTCAACAAGGCCAAGGGACCCCGCATGGAACCGCTGCAAAATGCACAAACAGACACCCACCAACCCCCTCCAGGTCGTGTCCTCAATGTTTATCACCCGACCCAAATGAGTGGAGGTACTCTGCCATACTTACCATGCAAACACTCAGTATGAATGCATATCTGGGCTATGTTCTACGGTAAGGAAGCTCCATACTTACCTTGTTTTGGTTCCCTTTTTTAGTTGTACATGAACCAGACATCTCAGATGATGATGCTATCACAACTGTTGATGGTACATAACTGGCAGAAGGTTCTAACGGTATGGCCAACTATGTCTTTCAAATAAATGTTGTACATTCAAAATTTCATGTTTTATGATGTAATGTTGTTGGTGTAGCTAGAGATACAGAGGCAAATTCTATTGTCATGTACAACTAAAAAAGGGAACATGAAATTTAAGGGGCAAATTCTAATGACAGTAGACAATCTAAGGGGGCACGCGATAGAGAACGGAAAAGGGCATATGATAAAGAGTGCAGGGATAAATTGACCAAACAAGAAAGAGAGCAGATAAATGCACGGAGACGAGAAACTTATCGCAGGAAAAAGGAGGGGTCCAAATTCCTCGAAGAACAGAATCGGAAGACACGGGAACAACGCAAGCAAAAAAGAGCTGGCTTAAATGCTGAGGAAAGAGCGGATATGAGTGCTGAAAGAAAGACAAGATAGGTGTCTAGGAGAAACACCCCATGCCCTGAATCCATTGCAATGCCACATCCAGATGCACCTGCTACGTCTGCGACCAACCAGACTTTGCACAGTGGTGCATCACCTGTGTCATCGAACATGGACCGACACACCTTCAAAACTGATGGTAATTCACCCCATATACATTCCACTTCACTACTTGTATCCTCCCAGATTAAAATTGAGTGCATCACCATGCCTGCAACATTTCCAGATTTGGTGTCCGCCGAAAATGTGTCGTCCGCCGAAAATGCGTCAGCAACTCGTGGCCGTACAACGAGCGTGCCTCCTTACACTATTGGAAACAATGGTAAGACTTGACTATGCTCACAGTCTTCTGATAAAAGGGTGTGGAACTTGTGCTTACCTGCCCAACATGTGTCATAGATGACATTGAGGACTTCCTTAGCAAGATCATGGACGATGATCCGCTGCCCGATAACTACGTCGATGAGGAGTACTATCTATTTGGTGGCAAAGGTATGGTCGAATACTAAACACCCGCTTTGCATACCTTTTTGTGATTAAAAATATTAGTTAAGTTTTTTTATTAAAAATATGAGTTAACTATTTTTGATTATAACTATTAATAAACGGTGACGAGACTGCAATGTTGTAATGAATGCACTCAGGATCCGATGTCGAGTGCATGGATGGAGACGAAGATGCGAACATGTCTGAGGTTGAGCATATCGACATTGATCCTTTCGACTATGTCTATTCAAACCTCCCGACATGCACACACATCGTCAAGCTCGCCGCGAACTGCGAGCACTGCAAGGCCAAGAAATTTGAGTCTGAGGCCCCTGGATTCTGCTGTCGCAATGGGCAGATTGAGCTGAAGGAACCAGAGCCCATCCCGGAGCTAATGAGGCTTTGGTCCAGCTCGGATGCGGACTCTAGGCATTTTCGGGAAAACATACGGTTCTTCAACGGCCACTTCTCCTTCACAACCCTCGGCGTCAGCCTCGATGAAAACTACACAAACATGATGTCTGGGGTGTACACGTTCCGGGCGCACGGCACCATCTACCACAACGTTCATTCCTTCGGGCCAAACTCCCGTCCAGAGCATCTCCAGTTGTACTTCTACGATGACGACCCTGACCTAACACATCGTAATAAGGCTGCCACCAAGCAATTAGACCAGAATGTCGTGCGGAAGTTAGTGGATATACTTAGGGAAAACCCATTCTCCCAGCAGTTTAGGAGTTTAGGTGCGCACAGAGACGACATCGACGATTACAGGATAGACCTCAACACCGACCAGAGGCTAGACCAGCGAAAATATAATAGACTGGTGTCATCTGAGGTCGCTGCAATCTGGATGGAGGGCGCTGACCTAGCGAAGAGGTTCGATCGTAGAATTACACTTTGTGGTAATGACAACCAGAGGCACGGTATACAAGACTGATGGCTCATATGACCCGCTCTCTTACCCCCTTTTCTATCCAAGGGGTGAGCTCTGTTGGCATCCGAAACTCCCCAAACATGATATTCTATGGGAGGATGTACAACAACCAAGACGTAGCCATGATTTGAGGAGGATGCAGGTAGGCCTTCTGTGTATTCTATCATTCTGAATAATAGTATAATTCTCATATGAATCCTAATTTTCACGTTACTCTTCATTTGCAAAGGGGAATAGCAGGTTATGCGTCTCCGTAAGAGACTACTACTGTTACAGGCTGCAGACACGGCCTGCAATATTCAATCCCATACTCTGTGGAGCACGATTGCGCCAGTAATGGGGGATCGACATGTACATCAAGATTGAGAGTTGTAGGTTGAAATGGTACAGGAATAACCAGACAAAGATACGTGCCGACCTATATAAAGGAGTAGTTGATGCGATCACATCTGGGGAGACACGAGCAAGTGCGGTTGGAGTAAGGATAGTGCTCCCTGGAACGTACCCAGGTGGCGACCGCGACATGAAGCGAAGGCATATGGATGCCATGGCAATTGTCTATACATACGGGAAGCCTGACATCTTCTTGACCATGACCTGCAACCCTAACTGGGAAGAGATATCGAATGAGCTGTTTCCTGGTCAGACAGCGCAAGACCGACCAGATCTTGTGGCTCGCGTGTTCCATGGAAAGCTAGAGGCTATGAAAGAGATGTTGTTCAAGAAGCATATCCTGGGTGTTGTTGTCGCGTATGTATACGTAGTCGAGTTTCAGAAGAGGGGCCTCCCCCACGTACACTTTCTGTTGATCATGGATTCAACGTATAAGCTCGTTGTTCCAGAGCAGTACGACCGACTCATTTCCGCCGAGCTCCCAAACAAGCAGAAGTATCCGGAACTCTACACCTTGGCGGTCAAACATATGATGCACGGACCATGCGGTGCTCTCAACCCCACAAATGTGTGCATGCAACAGAACGAGTGCAAGCGCAGATACCCGCGCCCGTTCAATGAAAACACGGCACAAGGCAAGGACTCGTACCCAGTTTATCGGCGTAGAGACGATGGTCGGCAGGCTAAGGTCCGGGGTAAAATGTTGGACAACAGATGGGTTGTGCCTTATAACCCTTACCCTCTGCGGATGTTCAATTGCCACATCAACGTTGAGGTCTGCTCCAGCATAAAGGCCGTCAAATACCTTTACAAGTACATATACAAGGGCCATGATAGGGCTTCTTTCAGCATCGACCAGCCCGACGTCGATGGTAACATTGATGAGATTAAAAGATACATCGCCGCGAGGTGGGTTACTCCTTCGGAGGCGATGTGGAGGATATTTGGCTTCCCCCTATGTGCCAACTCCCCGTCTGTCCTATAGTTGCCTCTCCATCTCCCGAATATGCACAGGGTGGCATGCAAGGAGCAAGCTGATATGACCGACGTCGTCGCCTCTAAGAATGCTTCCAAGTCCATGTTGACGGAGTATTTCAAGGCTAACCAGGACCACCCGTGGGCTAGGCATATATTGTACAAGGATTTTCCTGGAAGCTTCACATGGCAGAAGGGACCGAAGTATTGGAAGCCGCGACAGGAGCGTTATCAAATAGGACGAATCGTGTCTGCCAATCCTGCCGAGGGGGAGCGATACTACCTGCGTGTGATGCTAAACCATGTTTCGGGCAGGACATCCTTCGAGGACCTGCTCATCGTGGACGGGAGGCTATGTGGGAGCTTTCAAGAGGCCGCTGAGAGGTTGGGACTCATCGAGGCAGACAACACGCTCGACGATTGTCTTACTGAGGCAGAGCAGTGGGCGATGCCATGTTCGCTCAGGAGGCTCTTCGCAACTATCTTGGTGCATTGTGAGCCAGGTGACGTTCGTGGTTTATGGGATAGGCACTTCGAGCCTATGTTTGATGACTATCGTCGATCACACACGTGCCCGAATGAGGTGGAGCAGATGGTGTTGCTTGACATTAGAGGTATGTTGCAGTCCATGGGCAAAGACATAGATGATTTCGCTCTACCGAGCATCGACGATACGTTCGACCCAACCGGGGGCGAGGCCAGAGAGGTGATCGAGGAATCCACCGTCGAGTTTGACGTGAACGACACTAAATTGGCATCGTCGCTAAACTTCGAGTAGAGGGTTGCATACGACGAGATACTAGTGGCAGTTGACCGCGGTGAAGGGGTGTATTCTTTGTTGATGGCCCGGGAGGTACAGGGAAGACCTTCCTGTACAGGGCGCTACTCGCCAAGGTTCAGAGCGAGGGCAACATCGCTATCGCTACCACGATGTCGGGCGTCGCCGCTTCTATCATGCCTGGAGGCAGGACTGCCCACTCAAGGTTCAAGATCCCATTGAGCTGCGACGATGGTGCCTCATGCAGCTTCACCAAGCAAAGCGGGACCGCCAAGCTGCTAAGGATGGCCTCATTAATACTATGGGACGAGGCCACCATGACTAAGCGACAGGCGGTCGAGGCACTGGACAATAGCATGCGCGACATCATGGGAAGACGAGACCTACCCTTTGGAGGAAAGACTGTTGTATTTGGCGGGGACTTCAGGCAGGTGCTTCCGGTTGTCAGGAGGGGGTCCCGGGGTCAGATAATCGATGCAACCCTCCGAAGTTCTCATTTATGGAAGGGTATGCGCCAGCTAAGGCTCATCACCAACATGAGGGCTCATAATGACACGTGGTTTGCGGATTACTTGCTAAGGGTTGGCAATGGCACCGAGGAAGCTGACGATCAAGGCAACATACGACTCCCTGAAGATATTTGTGTGCCGTCTACAGGTGAGGTTGACGACCTGGAGAAGCTGATTGACCATGTATTTCCGAGTCTAGATGACAACATGTCTGATCCGAATTACATGACTTCTCGCGCAATCCTCTCCACGACAAACGACAATGTTGACAAGATAAACATACGCATGATAGAGCATTTTCAAGGAGAAGAAGTAATCTATCATAGCTTTGACAGTGCGGAGGACGACCCATATGGCTACTACGCTCCCGAGTTCCTGAACGGATTGACTCCCAATGGTCTGCCTCCGCATGCACTCAAACTGAAGCTGAACTGCCCCGTCATACTTCTAAGGAACATTGATCCAGCTAATGGACTGTGTAACGGGACGAGGCTTGTGGTCCGAGGTTTTGAGAGGAACACTATTGAGGCAGAAATCATGATTGGACAACACGTGGGTAGGAGGGTCTTCCTTCCTCGAATACCCCTATGCCCATCTGACAACAACATGTTTCCATTCAAGTTCAAGAGGAAGCAATTTCCTGTAAGGCTTAGCTTTGCTATGACGATTAACAAGGCTCAAGGGCAGACCATCCCGATTGTTGGCGTGTACCTACCTAATCCAGTGTTCTCTCATGGTCAACTCTATGTCGCGTTGTCTCGAGCCACCGCGAAGAGAAACATAAAGATCCTCATTGAGAAGGAGAAGGAGAAGGGCAAGAAGCAAAACAGTAATCCAAAGAAGCGAAAAAGACCGACCGTGTCCTTACAGACCTCGATGAAGAACATCGTTTATAAGGAAGTCCTTACAGGCTGAAGTCCGCACTTAATAAACTGGCGGGATTTGAATATGACAGAGCATTTACATGCTACAGAGAATTTGCTGCAATTCGGTGTTTTGTACAGATCTTTTTCTTTGGGTTTTTTTGACTGAAATCTTTATCTTTGGTTGTTAGCAACTGAGCTTTATTATGTTTATACAAAAAGTCAAATATTAATAGTATTTACTCGTTACTATGAATAAGAAGGTGTTAACCCTTCTTGGGCTTGTGTGGTCGAAGAACTGAATAATTTTTTTCTTATATAAGGGCAGTTACTACACTGTGTTAGGCTGGATGGTTAGATATTTAGTAGCAAACCGTTCAATAAGTGTCCAAAAAAAGCAGCAACCGTACAGTATTAGATGGGGCCCACTTGCAAAGTCTCTGCATTTATACATTCAAAGTATTCTTTATTCTTTCGCGTGCTTAAAATTACCATTGTACTGCTCAGATTAATGTGCGTGCTTAAATTAACGACAATATTTTTTTATAAATGAAAACAATCTTGCATTCTTCATATAAGAATTCAACATATATGAAAGTTTATCATGGCAGCAATAATACACTGCTGATTGTGCTTTTACTATCACATATTAACATCCAAAAAGATGGTCCATAAAGACAAATTAGAAATCTTCTTCTAAATATGTTTCATCTATATACTCGCATTTCTCAGACAAATTTATCAAACAGATTCTTCAAATCTAAAATAAAGTATGTTGTCTGCTTTCACAAATAACTTTGTTTTCGCAGAGTAGAATACCTTTCTGGGCACACTATTAATAGACAATTGCCAATCCAGCAATATTCTGACTGCAGTTGCATTCTCAGAAGTGCCATAAATAACCCTTCTCCCTTCGTTTTCAAACTGATCAATTGACAGCTTCCTAACCATGCAATGTCACCAATTTTTTTTTTGCCATATAGTTGTTTCTTAGTTTTGTTTAATTTGTGTCTATTTGCTCCTTTTACATTTTTTTTAGGTAGCTGCAGCTAGACTCCAATTAGCTGAACTCCTAACTAATGTTTAAGAAATGGAAATAGTAGCAGCATCATCGGTGTTGATGTTTTCTATTTTCTCCTCTTCTCTGGCATATACATGGTCAACTCGTGTTACGGAGAATTACTTGTAGCTTAGATTAGTTTTCCTTTTCGTAGAATGCTTATGTATATTATTCTTTTGCTGTTTTGAAATCAATCATCTACCACATCTAAGTAAAACGTTGTTGCATACAAGTAACACACTCCAGCATTCATTCTTTGCTTCATATTAGCAAACGATGTAAAATAACCAAGCTCACAACATTCTAAAGCGATATATTAGCTACTTCAGCAGACAACAGACAGAAAGAAGTAAGCAATATTTGGTTTGCTCATACCAGTGGAGGCAGCGAATTCTGCCCAAAGTTTGTCGCAGCACTTGTGGTCAGCGGCAAGGATGAGCACCCACACCCGCTTCTTGTTGCTGGCCTCTGAGTCCTCCTCCTTCCAAGATGGTCTATGTGGGGAGTTGATCTAGAAAATCCTATTGTTAGATGTAACAAATAGGTGACAAGAAATAAACAAGAACTATGTAGTACAATATATGTGTCACACAGTATACTTTGAAATGTGTAATTTGAGATTCTGATATAGAAGTAGGCCTGTAACACACCTTGAACATGCACTTAAAACTGTTGTTTACAGTTTGATTTCTGAACATGACGAAGACCCCTATTTAAAAAAGGATTTAATAGAATTTGTAGTGATTCTTTTGCTCATTTAATAGAATTTGTATCTTAGTATCATTTATTTTGTATCTGTTTGCTCATTTTATCTTTTTTAGGTAGCTAGAGCTAGACTCCAATTAGGTGAACTCCTAGCTAATGTTTAAGAAATGTAAGTAGTAGCATCATCATCGGTGTTGAGGTTTTCTATTTCCTCCTTGTTTCTGGCATAGCCATGGTCAACTCGTGGCACGGAGTATTACTTGTAGTTTAGATTATTTTTCCTTATGGTATATTGCTTGTGTATATTATTCATTTCCTGTTTTGTAATCAATCATCTACTACATCTAAGTAAAACGTTGTTGCGCACATGTAACACACTCCAGCATTCATTCTTTGCTTACCATTACCAGACCATGTAAAATAACGAAGCTCACAACATTCTGAAGCGATCTATTAGCTAGTTCAGCAGACAACAGAAAAAGAGAATGAAGCAATATTTGATCTGCTCATACCAGTGGGGCAGCAAATTCTCCCCAAAGTTTCTCGCAGCACCTGTGGTCGGGGCGAGGATGTGCACCCACACCAGCTCCTTGTTCCTGACCTCTGCGTCCTTCTCCCTCGACGCGGGTCTATGCGGGGAGTTGATCTAGAAAATCGTGTTGCTAGATATAACAAATAGGTGACAAGAAATAAACCCCCACTATGTAGTACAATATATGTGTCACACAGTATACTTTGAAATGTGTAATATGAGATCCTGATATAATGGGTGGCCTGTAACACACCTTGAACGTGCACTGAAAACTGTTGTGGTTACATCAAAACTATAGGTGCAAAGCATGCATCATATATGTCAATGTCCTTATATATTTCATACAGTGAAGTACAAGAACAAATGTAGGCTCTAAAGAGTCAAAGTATGCATGCTCCTGAGAAGGAGAACTTCTTTATTATCTTGCATGTACTTTCACCAGAACGATTGTTTTGGTTATACCTCACTGACCAATGATAAAAGATATTGAACATTGCAGTATTGTATTTTCCTTCTCCCTTTTATTAGGTTATAATATGTTCATGGATATAATTTTGAAGATTATAAGATGGTATTTTTTCCCGTAATTCTACAATACTCCGCCCGTCTTATTTTTGCATAAGATTGCATTATTTCAACGTTGTGGTCTACTATATCAAGTTTTGTTATTGCCTTTCCAGCCAGATACTTTGTTTTCCACTATGATCCAGAATTTGCCACGAGCAGTGCGAGTGTCTAATATTTGGTTTCCTCCATTAAGCTTGATACACTGTTAGTATATATACTCATGTGTGTGTTCTGCTGCAGATTGATACAATAAAGCAGCATAAATGAATTCAGGCCTTTCTTGCTGTATTCACCGGCGAGACGTTGTTCCGGATATACACATATAAATCAGGTCTGCACCACCCTTTCTTTGAGCATAAATGCTTGTAGCGTCTCTCCTCGTTTTATTAGGAGTAGAAAAATTAGAGGATTGCAAGTGTGAACCATTCTTGGGCTTGTGTGGTCGAAGAACTAAATATTTTGTTTCTTATATAAGGGCAGTGACTTCACTTCACTGCTTTAGGCTGGATGGTTCGATATTTAGTAGCATCATCAAACTGGATGCTAGCAAAGTGATAAAATTTGGATGTTTTTCGAAATATAGCATCACGAGCCCAATAAGAGAAAAAAGCAAACATCATGAAGAATGCATTAGGATAATGATTTTACCTTGTGGTTATACTCTGCATTGCGTGCCTGGAGAGCTATTGCTTTCAGGTCCAATTTCAGTCCAGGTTGACCGTCGACACAATATTTTTGCCATCAGATCAGACACCATAAAGCAGAGTACACTCAGGAGAAATCAGACCAGGAAATAGCTCTGGCTCATACTGTCAAGCAACCATATAAAATATCAGTTCCAAAACAAGGAAAAAGACAAGTTCTGGGAAAGAAAGAGAAAATATCATACATGATAAAATAGTGCTGATGGAACAGAATTCATAGCCTAACCTGGTCGCATGATTCAAAGTTAGATTTTGGCCCAGTATCTATTTAATGTGTACAGTTCACAGAAATAATAATGTTTTATTTTATTTTGTTACAAGCGCCGACAGACCATGACGCTTGAAGATATGGAGGCGACAAATCTGTGCCGACCCCCTCTTGGTGATAACTCTAGCCGAGCCCCTCTTGTTGACATCTCTAATCTTAAGCATCCTTCCCAAATGACTCCAGTGCCAGTGCCAGGTAATTGGGAGCATAATTTCTTGTTGTTGATCGCATTGGGGCATACATATAGTTGATACGGCTTTTCTACTGTTAAATGCTTGCTGTAGAATTACCAAATTTTATATACAAATCAGAACGAATATCACAACATGTTCTTAAACACAATGGTGTTAGCACACAAAAATCTAGCTAACAGCAGGACTATTAACTAAGGTAAGGGGGAGATTTTTACTGGAAATTACCTCTTGGTGCAAGTAGTACACGTGCCTTCAAGAGGAGCCAACGATGCGGCCAACCATGCTTAAAGCGATACAAATAGTTGATGGAGCAGTGCAAATCCCACGCCTCTGAATTCCTCTTACTTCATCAGCTCACTTGAGTAATGCCTTGCTTGTTTAGCAAATAAATTTTAGTTATGTCTGGAAGATGATACAATATAGCTGTTTATTATAATTTGAAGAGCATGGCTACATTGTGTTTCAGGTACTTATGTCTAGCTGCAACAGATGGCATCGCTAATACTTCTGAATCTTTCTTTTTCCAGATAATGCATCTGTATGTCTACATTCATATGCTTATGTATATCCTTGAATCCATTTTAGTCAAACATTGCTATCAATAGCTCGCAAGAAAAAAGAGCATTGTACAGTAGAAGAGGCATATGTGAATACATTGCGCGAATAACTGATACCAGTTTTCTGAACTAGCCTGGTGCTACCTTCAGAACAACATTGTATTCCCCAAAAATATGAAGGTATGAAAAGAAGTATTCTGCACTTTGGAAATTCAGAGATTAATTGGCTACGTTGGTGCATTACCTATCGGCCTGGGATGGCCTGTCATGGAGATCAACGGGGCAGCAACGCGACTATGCTCAGCGCAGTTCGAGTGGGGTAGAAGACCGGGCTCGACGACGAGGGCGCCGTGGTCTTCCCACCCACATCTGGACGGGATGGCTACGTAGCCGGCACGTACGGAGAGCCGCGAGCCCTTCTGCAACTACCGCCCGGTTTTGGCTGCCCAGGATGCGAGACCGGCGGGCGCGCGGGATTGGTGCCGACGCGGTGGCACGAGATGTTGACAGGGAGAGTAGGAGGCCGGCGACGCCGTCGCGGGAAGAGGAGGGTGCGGGCGAAGCTGTGGCATGGAGGAGAGATGGCGGGGGCGACGCCCTGGCGGGGAGAGGAGGGGGGGCGACACCGTCGATGGGAGGAGAGGCGCCACAGACAGGAGTGGCTGTGAGGGGAGAGAGTGAGAGGAACTAGCCACTGTACTGTGCATCGAGGATAACCATGCGTGTTTTTTTAGGGGGTAAGGCTGTGTAGGTGGAATAACAGTTCGGTTAGTCCCACTCTTGCTTTTACGAGTATATTTTTAATATTAATAAATATAATATTTTTATACGAAAAAGCTATAATCTGAACAGAGGAATTTGACAATAGATCCGAACGCATCCTTTGCCGCCGGATCCGAATCCTACGTTCGTTGCATGTCCGCTCTAACTGCCCTTTTTCCCTTGATCTAACTGCATTTTGTTCCTTGTTTGCTTACGTCCCCACTAATAATGTGATCGCCTGCACTCCTGACAAAACCTTACTCCTGTTTTTTTCGTGATTGATGGCCCTAGCGGAAAATCAAGGTGGGGATCAAGAAAAAAAAATCGCAAGCAAGGGGACTTGAAACCCACGATCATCTACAATTGGTGGGCACAACCATCTCAGCCAACTGAACATTCAATCCCAAACAAAAAAGGAACCCTCTTATCCTATCTTGTCGACCGTTCCTATACCTTCTCTTCTTGTGGGAGCAACGGCGGGTAGTTGGGCATTCGGGTCGGCAGCGTTGGCATTCTTTGATGGTGCAATGGGGAGCCTGCTAGCAGCGCGGCGGCTACGTGAATCAGGATCTGGTGGGGCATGCTGGGCAGAGTCCGATGGGGCCCTTTCGGCTCTGACGCCTAGATTACGGAGGGAGGCGCGGGATGGGGTTTCAGGTGAGTTTTCTTGGATTCAGGCGGTGGTTGTCCTGGTTCCCTCGTGAGTGTGCACCGGCCGCTGGTGGCCTCGCGTGGATCTGGGTTGGCTGCCATGGTGTGGCGACACAGGGTATCCGGTGGGGAGGTTGCCTGCAGGGATGGCAGGCTCCGGCGGTGGTCGGGCCTTCGGTTGTTGGCACCGGGTTGGCATATCGTGGATGTGATCTGCTCCTCCTCCTCCTTCCTCGGTTGTGTGCTTGCTGGCTCAGATTTGACGATGTTCAGGATGGCCGTTGGCGGCTGTTAGTCATGCCAAAGATGGGCCTTTGGATGATCTCGGGATTTTCTGACAGCGGCCCTCGCAGCGAGGGACGCGGTGTTCGTGGGTGAGCATGCGTCTCGGGTGCGGGCTGGCTCGTGGCATGGTCATTGATGTTTGGCGTAGCATGGCGTTGGTGTTGAAGTTGCTTTGGCATCTGCCGATACCTTGGTTCGGTGAAGGTGTGTGAGCCTCGGGTGCATAACTTGCCCTGTTTATTCCGGGCCGACGACGATGTTGTTCGCGGGCGTCGTTACCTTCTTGAAGGCTCCGTAGCGGTCGCTCCATGTCCTTCGTATTGCTCTGGGTGAAAACTTAATCCCCGTCTACTACAAGCGGTTCTTCTTGGTCCATTTGTAGCGGTTATTTTAGTTCCATCCGTAGTGTGCTTGGCAGTTGATTGGGTGGTGTTGTCGTTCCTTGACGCCCTTGTATCTTGACTTGGGTGTGTGTTGTGTGTGGCGGTGACATGTTGTATGCGGTTGCGTGTATGTCGGTCGTTGCTTATTATATATAAAACGGGGCAAAAGTGTTTTTTTTGTGAGCTCATCTGTTGGCCCGTGACAACGCACAGGCATTCTACTAGTATGTTCTATATAACAGAAAGAACATATGCTCTCTGTTTTTTGAGTTGGAAAACCCTCCGTAACACTCTCCTTTACACTCTCCTTTCTTAACACTGGGAGTGTTAAAGAAGGTCCTACATCCCATTGTTAGAGTCTGAAGCAAAACGAAGCCTCCCCGTTCGTTTGGATTCTGGACCGTCCGATCGAGCTCCCTGACGCGTAATGGCCGTCGGATCTCGGGCTCGGCTCACGTGAGGCGTCGGATATTTACCAGATCGTTGTGAGCCGTTGGATAAAATTCCAATTGCAACAGAAGGTAAATACCATGCCCCCACCGGGGCATTTTGGTCATTTCGCATAGGGGGGGTATAAAATGCGGCCGCTCCCGTGGCGGAGACCTAGCCGCCGCCTCTCTCCCGCACTCGCACAGCTCCTCGCCTCTTCCTCCCGTCCCCGCCTCCTGCCCACTCTACCGCCTCGGTCGCCGGCCGATTCCGGCCGCTTCGGTGAGCTCCGGCGCCGCCCAACACACACAGGGCTGCTCCTCGACGAGCTTTACTAGTTTCACCGCGTCGATCTACTTTTCCTCGCCTCCTGCGGTCGCCCCCATCGATTTCCCCCACTAGGGTTTCGGTGGTGGAGGTAGACCTCGCCTCCGGCGGCCGCCTGCTCGTTGCCCCGATTTCTCGATCCCCATGGATGCGTCCCTGCAGGTGAGAAGATGCGGAGGGAGGATAGAAGGAGGCAGGCGCACTGGGGCGGGGGGTCTCGCCGGCGACTATAGGGCTGGCCGGCCGGAGTTGGATCGAGCTCTCGGCCCGTATCGCTTCCCCGTTGTCAGGCCGCATGCTGCTCCGCCCTTCCTCCTCCCCTCCCATCGTTCCCCTCCCTAACCTAGGAGTGGGCGAGGAGGCTGAGCCGCTGGCCCTCGGCACCTCCTGTTCGACCACGCCGAGGAAGCACTGGACCTTCATCCTTGCGTCCGTGCACCTCTGGGAAGAAGACCTGAGGTAAGGCACCTTCAAATTCTGTTTGTTTCATATATTAGAGATGAGGGTCAGCTGATTTGGGCAGGGTCCGTGCTGCCTAATTTGCTTTCCAGGTACAGATCTTCGGTCGTCTTCGACTATGCTCGGAGAGGTGTCACGGTCTGAGAGGATACAGTGGGATGGCTCCATCTGCTAGACTGATTGGTAGTCTTTTGTTAACTCCTGCTCATAACTCCTCAGTTTGTTTTATATGTGTGCATATGGACAAATTAGTGGGCATGATTTATATGTGTGCATATGGACAAATTCGCTCGGAACAGAATGACCCCTCTCCTTTCCTTTTGTTTGGTTTCACTTTGTGCCATCATTTGATTGGTCGACGGGCACAAAAAGGAAGGGAGGACAGTGTGCTTCCTGCCTAAGTTAGTGTTATATATTTTTGTCTGAATTTTAGTTTACATGACACGACACCCAATGGCATATAGGATATTTTCAACTGTTTTTTGGGGCAAATGACAATTATAGTAATTAAAATGACCCCATTAGTAATATCTATTATCTCTTTAATTCAGCCTTATAAATCAGGACATGCGATAGATGGTGTGCGGTTTTTTCTTTCAGAATATTGTTAGCCCAACATGCATGATATTCGTGCATTAGCCACATGTATGTTAGTCCCAGAATGACTTTTTTTATGTACCACTAAAATATTTTGAACCACATCTAAATTTCACATTTGCTTCTCTGTATACATGACCCACGATGCACTTGATTTTCAAACTAATAGATTTGGAAACAATAATAGTTTTGGTTTGTTTTTATTCAATAGTAGTTGCATATCCTTAATTTCCAATATATTAATCCAACAATTACAGCATAGCCTGATAGACATTCTTATCTTTCACTCATTCTTTGGGAGAGTCTGTTACTTCTCTCCAATTGCACATGCATGGTTTGATCTTGCGGTGCACATGTAGTTTATTCATGGCTGGCTGTATAAACATAATTCAGTAACGGATTGTTTATTTTCTGCCTGGGAATACTAACTGCTAGCATATACATTTATTTGCTGATTCTAACAAGATGCATCGCTATATCGATAATATAGTAAGCACCTCCTGAAGTTGTGAACTGTCCGGTGGTGCCCTTACATTGTTGCATGATTGACCCTGATGTCTTTCTCCTGCGGTAGATGTTGCACCGCAGATTGGTCTCGACGGCGTGCAATATTTAGTTTTTTATTTCATTGTGAGTTTTTTCTATTTTCCTGGTTTTCCATTGCTCCTAAAATATACTTCAAAATGAGCCTGCATGTATTCAGTATTCAGAGAGATGGGGTACTATGTAGACATTCATTGTGTTTGTTATGTACCTGGTTGCTTTAAAATCATTCTGTCAGGTATTGTTACTTTGAAATCCTTCTCTTAATAATCATTCTGTTCGACAGGTGCATGAGCTTTCAGATCTAAGGTTCACCGGCACACAAGGTATATCCTAAGCCATTAATCGGTCCTACTCTACTGCAGATCCTTGCTATTGTTGTTCAGTGTCTTGCTTGCAATACGAATGGGTGCCTCTAGATAGGAACATATGTAGTTTCTTGATTTACTAACACGTGTGTGGATCCCAATGTGCATATTCTTGATGAGAACTATCCTTTAACCCTATAGTGTCATGTGGCTTTATCAAAGTCAGGCCATTAATGGGTTTTTAACAAAATTCCATTTGACTTACAAATATATCTGCAGTGACATACTATTATTAGCAGTCATCTAAATACTCTACAGTTCCAGTGATAGATGAACTGGTCTATCAAATATGCATTGCTTTCTGTATTGTCTAGCCCCGCCTTGATTACGTTGTTCTGTTATACTAGATGTTTATTCACCTGTTGTGATAGCATATCTGATTGTTTATATTGTTTGACATGTATTCCGTGCACAGAGTCACTTGGTTGTTTGATGCGTTTGTGCTCGTCGGCGGGACGGGGAAAGGCGCAACTCCGATGCGGTTCCTCACCGGTTGGACGGCGTTCAAGCACAACCCCGGCGCGCACTGAGTACTGCCTCAGCTACAACCTCCCTCGGTGAGCTCCGTCTTCCTATGGGACATGGCCATGGCTATATTGATGTGGGGCTCGTCTGGTTGATGCTCTATGCCCTACTCATCCATCGGTTCCTACTTGAGCTATGTAGTTGTGGATCCATGCCATTTTAGAGTTTGCAGGCTGCTGTTCATGTTTAGTTGCTATCATGGGAGCTCATGTGATGCTCTGGTTTACATGTGGATGCCCTGGTCCTATAGCTATGCTCCTGGATTTGCTAGATTGATCAGTGGCGTTCGTGCTAGGGCGATGATGATTAATCGTGGCTGAAATAAGTGTGCCTTTGAGCAATCATGGCACCTGTGCGTATCAGGTTGGATCCTCCCTCTTGTCTCTAGAATCCTTTTTGATCGTGTGATACTTGTTGTTGTCCTTGGATGGTCATTCTTGTTGAGTGATAACCAGGGCAGCTCCACTGTATAAACAGATTGATCTGGTGATAAGAGATGACGGGGGTAGGTTATATGATCGAGGAAAGGCGAATCTGAGCCCACTATGCAATGAACCATGAACCCTTTCTATTTGTATTTAAAGGTGTTGCTTATCCAAAAACAAGAACCGAAGCAGACCACAGGCGCTCCCAGAGCTCAGGCCCTCTCGGCCGTCCGATCTATTTCTTGATGCGATTCAAGCCGTCGGATCTCGGGTTTGGCTCACGTGAGACGTCGCATATTTACCAGATCGTTGTGAGCTGTTAGATAAAATTCCAATTGAAACAAAATGTAAATACCATGCCCCCATCAGGGCATCTGTGTCATTCGCGTACCGGCTATAAAATGACCGCGGCTTCTTGCGATGAAAACCTAGCGACCGCCTCCTCTCTCACTCGCTCCTGCAGCCGCCTCCCTCCCTCCCTCCATCCCACACAGGTGGCTCCCACCAACCACGGCGATGGCGGCAGCAGCCACGGAGGAGGGCGGCAGACCAGCGGCGCCATGGCGTCTGTGGCAGCTATGCAATGAACCCTGAACCATTTTTATTTGTATTTAAAGGTGTTGCTTATTTATGCTCAAGTGGTGTTCGTGCTAGGGCGATGATGATTACCTTGGCTGGAATTAGTGTGCCTTTGAGCAATCGAGGCACCTGTGGGTATCAAGTTGGATCCTCCCTCTTGTCTCTAGAATCCTTTTTGATCCTGTGATACTTGTTGTTGTCCTTGGATGGTCATTCTTGTTGAGTGATAACCAGGGCAGCTCTACTGTAATAACAGATTGATCTGGTGATAAGAGATGATGGGGGTAGGTTATATGATCAAGGAAAGGCGAATCTGAGCCCAGTATGCAATAAAACTGCAGCTACCTCCCCTAATGTGTGTAGTATTGAAGGCAAAAAAGAACTTTTCATGTCTTGCTACTTTAAAATTCCAAAAAGGTTCATTCTTCCTTTGCTGGTTACTTAACCATGATTTTTGTTTTTCTTTGGTTCTGGTTGAGATACTAAAGGTTGTTTATATATGAAAAGAACAAACACTTGTAGTTTTGTATGCCTCAACTGTTGCTTAGGATCCAGTGTTGTAGTGCTTTGCCTAATTACAAATAACTCTAATCAATAATAGTGGTTCTTTCCTTCTGATTTGAACTGAGAGAGAACCAATGATTCTTGATCTTAAGGTGACCCCATTTTTCTATGCCTCATGCTCATGCCGCTCTATTTCCCTTTTAAAAATTCTTGCTTGCATTTTGGGTTGGTTTCTGCTCTATGTTCCCTTTTAGCGTTTCTTTCCGTTGTTGCTGCACTCCCTTTTGGGCGTTCATTTCATGCCCAAGATCTTGCAAATTGTGCCTGTGCCGAGCTTGCTTTAGAGTACGGGCTGCAGAGACGTCGAGGACCTCAAGGTGAGACACGTTCGATTAAAGACGCGGGACTCCTCTCCCCATCAATCTCGCGCTGCTTCTGCTCACCATCCCTCTCTCTGACCGCTGCAGGTCATCGATGTTGTGGAGCTGGACGAGGTTTCCGGGCAGTTCATCGACCGCCTGTTCTTCCTTGAGAAGGTGAGCAATCGTCATCGATCCATCAAGCTAGCTCTTCGTCATGCATGGAGATTGATTGCAGACATTCCTTTTTCTGTTGGTTACAAATTCCAGGTCTAGAGATGATTTACTCTGCCAGGCGGTAGCACTCGAAGCACACAGGATCCTAAACCTCAACAACAACCCCTACTTTTCTGGGCCCTAATGTAAGATCAATCACGCCTGTTACTTCAAGCTAGAGTGTACTCTGAAGTAATCTGAAGTCTGAAGATTTGATAGCTCTGGATCATCATCATGCATGTGGGTGCTGTGTTGATACATGCTCTCTGCATGCATATGTTGTTGTTCATTCTGAAACAGACCTGAACTTAACTTTAAGTCAACTTTCGTCCATGGCAGGTTGCAACGGCCGTGACGGCGTCGAGGCTCGGGCGTGTGGCCGTCGACGTGGAGCAGGCAGAGGAGGAGCGACTACTACCCCAACGGCAGCCTCTTCTCCCTTGTCCACGGTAAGTGCCTCTTCTCCATTGCTGGTTGCTTTGCTCCTTTTATGTTGTTGTACACTGAAATGAAATGTATGCACTGAAATGAAATGAATATACTCCAATTTGAAAAGGAGTATATAGGTGTTGAGTAGTCTGCATCTTTCTAAGAATTTTGATTACTATATATAATTAGGAACTAAATCAGTAATACTTTTACCCTCATTTTGAATATGCCATTGTCTTTATTTGTGACAATAGCGGACAATTAGCACAAAAGCTGCAACCAGTGCATACATGACCAAGTTTACTTATTTTATAATGGATTTTCAAGATTCCTTTTATATTGCTATTTTTTATTGCTTCTGTCTTCATATACCGTGACTGATAGCGGTGATTTTTTCTGTATCAGGACAGAGTTGTTGTAAGGGATGTGTTTCCATGTGTCCACCTCGACCTTTAGGACTGGTAATTTGCTAATTTAATAAAAATCTAGAATCATTTTCTACATGAAAATCTATGCTTAATTAGTACCCCTGTTCTCTTTATAGTTCCCCATTTCTCTTCCCGCTATGATCCTGACTTAGGCTGTCGACACTTGGTGCTCGGCAGGAGATGCACAACCTCCAGCACACCGAAGAGATGGATGATAGCTTCCATGAAGAAATTCGTCAAAGTGACTGCCGATGACCCACAGGTCTGTCTATCCCTCAATCTTGATTTCCTTGTGGGCTGTAAGCAGAGATGCCATGTCTTTGTGAGATGCCAATGACATGATAGTTTACTGCCTGTAGCAGCTTTTTTATTTTCATTGAAATGATTTATGCATTGTTCATGTTGAAGCAGAGTTTGATGTTGTCTATGTATCAACCGGCAGTGTCGGGTCCTGGCTGAAGCTAGGAGCTGCTTTATGCATTGTTCATGTTGTGTTCTTCACCTTTTTTCGAGTTTTGCACAAAAGTTTGTCCAGTTACAGACTTGAAAGGATCGGTTTGCATGGAACAATATTCAGAACCTAATATAATTAAATGTCTGTTGCCTGCTCAGTACACTCTTTCAAAGTTGTGAGCAAAAAAATTGCGATCATAGAGAGTAGAATTTGATTCATTGCCTGATGTAGGAAGACAAGGTCAAAGTGCTTCAGCTATGGTAATCACCATGGTATTATTTTTGGCTTCTTATGAATAAGCTCTTATTTAAGTTTCCAGTGTTACCCAAACAGGGGAATATTTATGCTAGCAATTGTTTCACCTTATGACGCTAGCTTTTAGTGCTCCCTGCGTAAAGAAACATAAGAGCGTTTAGATCACTACTATATGCTTTTGATACTGGACAGAATAAGATCACATGCACCTAAGCTCCTTCTCCTGGTAGCATAAAAGTAGAACAAGATTTTGTCGCCGGCGAGTGAGTACCTTGCTTACATGCTTGATTGAATGAAGTGTGCAGTAGCATGAGTGCCTGTATGATCATTTACCAAATAGATTGCATGCACATCGATACCAATATATTCAAGGGAATTATCTAGAGTACTGCATTGTTCTCTTTGTTTCCAAGGCAGAACCTGAGCGTTCTCAGAGGCTTGAGACATCCGACCGTCCATTTGCGCCTCTTTGATGCGATTCTGGACGTCGGATCAAAAACCAGCATTGTCGCAATGAATAGTAGATGAAAACGCGTGCCACCACGTGTTAATTTAGTGCCCTGCTGGGGGCATTTCTGTCATTTCGCATGGTTGGGAAAATATCCAATAGCGGCAGGGGTGAGCATCGGGCCGTAGCGGTGGCGGGGGCGGTGTTCGCGCCACTCACTCCCCTAACACGGCGGCGTTCGTCGACCACCCGTTCTTCTTGGACAAGGTGAGCAAATCGTCATCAATCAGTCAAGCTAGCTCTTCGTCATCCAAAGTCCAAAGTCAACATGCATGGAGATTGATTGCAGTGAATCTTTGTTTCTGCTGGTTACAAATTCCAGGTCCAGAGATGATTTACTATGCCAGGCAGCACTCGAAGCACACAGGATCCTGAACCTCAACAACAACTCCTGCTTTCCTGGGCCCTACGGTAAGATCAATCATGCCTACTACTTCAAGCTAGAGTGTGCTTTGAAGTAATCTGAAAGAAGTCTGAAGATTTGATAGCACTAGATGATCATCATGCATGTGGGTGCTGTGGTGATATATCCTTTATGTTGGCAGGTTCTCTAAATTGAATTTCACCAACTTCTTTCAATTATGACCTTGATTCAATGTCCTGAATTTTAGAAAACTCAAGCTTGAATTGCTCTGTTTCGGGATTTAAACCTTCTTGAGTTGTGCAATCACAAATATCTTACACACAGAGAAAGAAACTTGAATATTCTTAATCACACAAAGGTGTTTTCTTACATGTGGGTGCCTTCTTTTAATCTATGCATGAGCCAGGTTACATGTACTTAGGATATTCAGTTGGTACCATCTTAAATATAAGCTGGCCCGCAAAAAAATCTTAAATATAAGTTGTTCGTGTTCTTTTAATTGTTTGGTTATGATAAGAAAAATAAGAAACATCATACAAGTAACATGCCCTCCCTCTTGCTCTTCAGACTTGTGCAGCTATATGCGTTACTCATGTTTGTTGCTTTCCCAGTGAACCGGATCACAGGCCCAACAAGAAAACAATGTCTCAGCCTACTGCCAGCAGGACTTTAGTCTTTAAAGACTAAATAAATACATGGATCGCATGTAAGACAATTTTTAAAATAATTTCATATGTACTCCCTCCGTTTCTTTTTACTCCGCATATAAGATTTGGTCAAAATCAAACTACACAAAGTTTGACCTAATTTATATAAAAAAATATGAACATCTACAATACTAAAACTATATAGTATGAAAATACGTTTCATTGTGCATCTGATAATATTGATTTCATATTGTGAATGTTTATATTTTTTAATATAAAGTTAGTCAAACTCTACAAAGCTTGACTTTGACCAAACCTTATATGCGGACTAAAAAGAAACGGAGGGAGTAGTACCCTCGGACTCACTGCTCAGACCTTGCTCGCCTTGCATACAATTATCGTCCTTTAATTATTTTGTATTTGTCCTTATAGCATGCTGAGTATAAATTCCGGTGCTGCGTTATTGATATATGCATTCTCCTTTAAAATTGTACATGCCCTGTTTGTCATTGTCACCCTCTTTGTGACGTCTACAGCTCGGTTTACAGAATATTTATTTCCTGCTCAAAATTTGAATGATATGTGTTTGATTTCTTCAATGCATCCTATGATTATCTGTTTCCTATTTTCCATTATTAACCACCCTTATCAACGCATGTGTGATCCAGAAAACGAATAGAGGTTTTCTTTCAATATAAACATCAAAATGTATCATACTAGCTCAATGTTAGTTTCTTATGTATTGTTTGATACATATAAAGAATGTGCTCAAGATAGCTTTATTTATCTGGTGTCACGTACTTCGATATCACCTGTGGATATGCCTTTGAATGTCAACATCTAACTGCTTTATCATCCCCAACATCCAGGATACATAGACGGGGATGACGTTGCTCAAAGGTGAGCACACGTGACCGTGTTGAAGGAGTTTTGCCCTCTGTCTGTGCCTCAAGTATCGATGATGCCTCTCTGTTCTATCACTCCCCTGTCCTCTTTATTTTGTTTATTCAGCAAATGATGGATTAGACGAGGATTTATTCGCACTGAATCTGTACAACTATGACTATTCATGCAGTCTTTTATTTAAGCTTTGAAATGAGTGGATTGGATGCTGGGTTTGAGCATTTGTGTTGCATGTTTTTTCTTTGTGTTATATTATCTATTTACAACTTTTTTCTGAAGGAGTACCATTATGTATGAACTTTTTTGTGTTTGCGATTTTTTATATTTGGACTGGTTCGGTGGTTGTACAAATAGATTGAACATAAATATACCCGGCAGCTATGCTGCCGGGTGCGGCAAGCCGCATTTCCTATCTAGTTATGAAACAGAGGAAGTACTTTTTTTAACACAGTACAAACATAGAGCTCACATACACGTACATATACTTAACCCAATAAATGTACACATGCACATCTTATCTCTATAAGAACATTCGAGATACTGAACCGGCACAATATCTTGAGATCGATAAAGTCGCCACAGACGACTTTGTAGTCAATGGGAATGTCTCCTTCCACTGAACACACAACACCGAAAAAGCTGAAATAAATCCAGAAAATGTAATATACTCCTCTGTCCAATAATAAGTGTCACCACTTTGTACTAAATCAGTGCACTTATTTTAGGACAGAGAGAGTACATGGCGCCAGGTTCTGTGGGCCGGCCCAACCAGCGCTGCTGGTCGCTCGACCGCTCATGCAGTCGCTTCGTTTGCTCAGGCACGCCCCAAGCGGAGTGCGGCCGTTTTTGGTATTGTTGATCTAGTAGAAAAAAACAGGCCGGTTTTTAATACTTATGATTATTTTTGTGAAATCAAAAAAGGTTTACGGATTTTCAAAAATATCATCCATTTGAAAAATGTTCATCAATTTTTTAAAAAGTTCACAAATTTGACAAAATTACATTGATTTTGAAAAAGTTCATTGATTTTTGTAAAGCTCACCAATTTCAAAAAGTTCTCAAATATTTAAAAAATTGAAAATTTAAATTTTTTGTTGATTTTGAAGAAAAAGTCCATTGATTTTCAAAAAAGTTCAACCTTTTTATAAAAAAATAATTGATTTTCAAAAAAAGTTCACCGATTTTGGAAAAATTTCATTAATACTGAAAAAGTTCATCAATTTTAAAAAAATCACGAATTTTTTAAAAAAAACACGAATCTTTTTAAAAATTCAAATTCATGAAATTTTTAAAAATTTGTGAACACTTTTCCAAATTTGTCAACATTCAAATTCATGAACCTTTTTTTAAATCCATGAAATATTTTAAGACTCACGAAACCTTTTATGAATTTGTGAACCTTTTAAAATTCATGAATATTGTTTACATTCATGAAGATTTTTCAAATTTGTGAATATTTTTCAAATTGAAGAATATATTTTTAAAATCCACAAACATTTTTCAAATTTACAATTTTTTTCCAAAACCATTTTTTAAAAACTTATGCTCGCTCGCTCCCTGGAAGGCTCGTACTGCATAGCAATTAATATGCTGTGGCGATCGGAAGCAGATGGGCCGACCCACCTGAAGCAGTACTCTCTGCAGCATGGATGGTGTTCATGGTGCCACGCACATTAAAATGTTGTTTACCTTCGACAAGCAGAGCCGTTATTTGACCGAGCTACTGCAGATGACAATCCTTGAACTCTATTTTCTCCCACCTCCAGGTCTGCCACTTGACCAGTTCAAGAGCACCAAGCCACCGGGTTCGGAAAACAGCGGCGGTTCTTACGTGACGCTGACCCGGGACACAAGTTCTCCGCTTCCTCCTTGGAACGCTGCGGCCCATCTGAAAACTCCCCACCGCGTGCTTGGTGTGAGCGAGGAGTGCGTGCACCGTACGATTTGGTTAAACACAATAATCCGCCTTTCGGTGTTGCTACCTCCCCGGCTTGTTTGTTTCTGATATCACGCTGCTGCCGTGTTCGTAATCGTATACTCAGCTCGTTTGACCAGGCCACAGGGATCCGTAATCATTACCCTAATCACCCACCATTTCTGTGCGTTTACTTCTCGACCCTACACGATCTGACCATGCAACCACCACGGTTAAAAACGCAACATCAACGTACCATTCATCACAGAACGACGCCCGCGTCGCCCTCGCCCCTACCAACACTTCGATCTGGAACATTCTCATCCCGCTCGACAAAATCCAGCGCCGTCGACTGGCAGCCTGCCATGTGCACGCGCTGAAAAGCGCTCTGGTCGCCGTCCGGCTATCTATCCTCACATTCCCTGCCACCACCCACGACCACAGGGGCTCGCGCGGCCGGACGAGGTCAACACGTCGCGCTCCTCCGCAGATGGATGGATGGAGTGCCCGGGAGCGCGCGCCAGGAGTCGGTTCGCGCGAGGAACACATCCGCCTTTCGGTGGAGACCCGGCCCCGGCCATGGATCGTGCGAAATCTTTGCCCTGTTGTCGTGGGAGCTAGCTGGCCCGCTGGCGTGCGCGGGACGTGATCGATCGATCGCCCGACGTATCATGCCGGGGAGGCGGGAAGCGGAGCCGTCGCCCGTCGGCTCGGATCAGCCGCGTCGATCGACGTGCGCGTTTCCCAGCTCAGCGACGAAGTGCTGAGATATTCCTGGGTTGTGGTGCGTGTATTTTTAGGGGTTTTGCCTTGCCTTTTTCAACGACAAGGTCAAATGTCACATAAATAGCACAAACACTACACAACATCCCGACATTCTTGTAAGCCTTTTCTACGAGAACAATACACACAATGCATGCCTCACCCTCTCGCCACGAGCGCACAAAACACACAATGGGCGCATCAGAGATCAAACTCCAGGTTGAATGCTTTGGTGTCTCATAAAAGGTGAAATATTCTTTTAGTGAGAGGCAACGTTCCTGTCGATAGCGGGGAGCCTGTGATGACTTCATCAATTTCAAGACCCGCAGACTCAGTCTTTTGGAGATGCTTATAGGTACAGGGTACGCGTGCGTGTGTTCATAGGGGCATTAGCATAGGCAAGCCCCAGGCAAGAGGGGCCTTGACTTTGGGGCGTGAAAGCACAACCCCTTTTGATTGTTCATGCATGTAGCTAATGTGTATGTGTGAGTGTTTGCGTATGTACTATGTTCTTTTTAAAAAAAAATAGAGGCGCTAATCATCACTTTAACATAAAAACATAATGCTTTGCTTAAAAAACGCGCATGCAAGGGCTCCTGTTCCTCTCCCTCGACCCCTGCTTATGTGCTTTTTCGAGCCTTTCTGAGACATCCTCTCATTTCCTTCTCGTCGTCCTCCGCCTATGTGTTAGATCGAGGAAGGGTTGAGGGGGGCTCCAATCCGCCGATCCTTTATTAATCATCCTTGGATGTGTTATATATCGCTAGATTCGGGTTCATCTTATTGGATAGCGCTTGTAGCGGTCTGTGGCGATGGCTTCCTCTTCTTCGACGACGGCAACACTTTGGTTTAGTCTTAGCAACTCCACTTTATAATGTTATATCTGATCTAGTGGCCCACGCTCGTGTTTTCCTCCCCTAAGTTTTGACACCCTAATGGCGTGGTGCCGCCTGTCGATATTTTCTCTTTTGGTTGATTGAATTGCTTCCCTTTTTTTTCATCTGATGACCAGCGGCCACTTCAGACTTCTTTGCATGTGACATATTATTTAATTTCCATGGTTTGGCGCCAGATTCATTCACTTGTGTTGTTGACGATTTCTTATTCCTCTACGCTGACACGAGGATCGTTGCCCATCCATGGGCAGAGCTACACTATGTTTGAGTGTACAAGTGCACACCCATTATTTTGGTAAACATTTGGATTACCATCTATAATTCACGTATATAGAACAATATACATCAAATAAATTAGGGAATGTGAGTAAAGCTAGAAATTTTCAGGGATTTTGTACACTCATTCTTTGAATGTTAGCTCCGCCACTGCACCTACCTCAACCGCCATCAAGGCCCAGTTTGTGCTCTTTGGGTCTCATTGCTTTGTCTGTTTGTTTCCCTGCGTCGCTTTAGCCTCTTCAAGGCGTCTTTCACCTTGTCAAGGGTCTGGTTCTCATCGACGTATGTGGCTCCCCATGATTCTTGGCATCTGCGAATCTTTGTTCCTCTAGTTCTCGAAGATTTTAGGCAAAAATGTTTTTCCCGTCCTATGTGCAGTTTTTGCCAGCTTTCATCTTCATTAAGAGGCAGCGAGGCCAACATTGTGGTATAGCGGTGATAGTCGGTACTCTCTGTTGTAGTTTGACGCATGGCCTTCCACGTGCCCTCTCCTACGAGGCCGGGCGGCACATGTGATTGACGTAATGTATTGTAATTTGGCCTCGATTAGGGAATGTAACCACTTCCTTTTAATGTAAGTGGTAGCACTTTTTCATTGCGAAAAACATGCAAACATGCGCACACACTTACATTTCAAAACAGAAACATCTCACACTGTGAAATAAGAAACTAAACTTGAGAGAGTCAAGATGAACAATCTCTATCCTCCGTCACCTGGTCTATGACCTATCCGTGGAATCTTTGAGGTAGACATGATACTTGCCTATCATAGTTAATTTCATGTTGAACTAGTCGGGATGCACAAATTTGGTATAATTTGGAAAATATACATGCATGAAGCTCCTGAAATTGCATCAAACTTGTGCAACGGGTGTATTCGCAACAAAAAAAGTGTGCAACAGGTGTAAACTATGCAGCAAGAAACACTACGTAGGACTTTGCAAAATCTCAAGATGATATACCGGTTTAGTCTCTCGGAAGTGCTCATAGGAATAGGGTGTGTGTGTTCATAGGGGTGAATGTATGCGCGTATATATGAACACTTGTGTCTGTACTGATGTTAAAAAAGAAACACCGCGTAGGATGCGATTTTACTGTTTGTTTTTCGTTGACCTACATTTTATTTTTATTTTGCTAGTGACCCCCATGACTCGATCAATGATGGGAGACTTCAACAGATGCTAGTTCAAACAAAGCTGTACTCCACTCCAACAAAAGACCCACGTAACAAATCCACTTCCTGCTGCCATCTAAAAGGAGAGGGGTGAAACGTTCGCACGTAAAGGGCGACGGTGACCGCCGTGTTTTTGTTTTGCCAACACTTGGAAAGGGCACGCGGAGAAGATTTTCATGTCAACTTCGAAATAATTTCTAGTACTACCATTTTTTGGAGTTTGGATTAAGA
Source organism: Thinopyrum elongatum (assembly GCA_011799875.1). NCBI lineage: Eukaryota > Viridiplantae > Streptophyta > Magnoliopsida > Poales > Poaceae > Thinopyrum > Thinopyrum elongatum. The sequence continues at coordinate 215,970,885 of CM022303.1, forward strand.
TTTATGAAGGGTCGCATGATGTTGCCTCTTCCCTAGAATTCTCGTTGACATTCTCTACCAGTTCTCCCTGGAAAAGAGGGGAGCTTAATTAAGAGTGTCACACGGTGTGTTTTGACCACGCCGTAACGGCTTGCCGGCACAAAAGGAGCGGGGTGCAGGGCTGCGAGCGTGCAAGAATGTATGGGGCAAAAAGAAAACAGAAATGTAGGATGAAGTTTTGATATTATTTTTTTATGCTTTTAGCTCCTTATGAAATTTTGTGAGGAAGGGAAAAATGTCTTCGGATTGAAAGTGGATGAAGCGTCAAGTTTGGAGCGACGTACATACATACCTGAGAGTTCAGTTACTGGGAGAAAGTCAGAAAGGATGAGCAGTGAACATAGTCGAGGAGGTGCATGGTGGCGTTACTGGAGCCCAGCCCGGCGACAGTTGCCGCCGTAAGCATGGCGCCCTGGCTCAGAGAAGGGCTCACACGTACGACCCTCCCCGCCCTCTCTTCCCGCCACGTACCCTCTCCCCGCGCAACGTCTCTCTCTCGCTCGCTCCACCGCGACCTGACTGACCCTCCTCCGTCTATAAATGGAGCTCTGGTGCACCGATCTTACTTGGAACGGAGACAGGCAGGCCGTCGTCACACACCTTCACACACAGTCGCGGCGAACAGCGGCTCCCGAAATTCCCGGGTGAGAAGGGCTGAGCGATCGAGCCATCGCTCCGTTGGCAAGCAGATGGGGAGGCAGCCGTGCTGCGACAAGGTGGGGCTGAAGAAGGGGCCGTGGACGGCGGAGGAGGACCAGAAGCTCGTCGGCTTCCTCCTCACCCACGGCCACTACTGCTGGCGCGTCGTACCCAAGCTCGCAGGTGAGCTGACCCCAACGTGTGCATGCCATGCATGGAACCCATCGGTCCTCTGCTCCCGCTCCGGCCTGACGTTTTCAGTTTCGAAATATGCTCATACGTATGTTGCGCTTCGTGTGCAGGGTTGCTGAGGTGCGGGAAGAGCTGCAGGCTGAGGTGGACCAACTACTTGAGGCCCGACCTCAAGCGGGGGCTCCTCTCCGACGAGGAGCAGCAGCTCGTCATCGACCTGCACGGGCAGCTCGGCAACAGGTGCGTGTGTAGTGTAGCTCCAGTTTTAATTTGGAGTCTCGGTCTCCTGCGGTGGCCGGCGCTCATGGAGCATGCCCATGGTGGTGCGCGCAGGTGGTCCAAGATCGCGGCGCAGCTGCCCGGGAGGACGGACAACGAGATCAAGAACCACTGGAACACCCACATCAAGAAGAAGCTCCGCAAGATGGGCATCGACCCCGTCACCCATCGCCCACTGGAAGAAGAGGTCCCTCCTCCCGCGCAACAGCCGCCGCCGCCGCCTACCACCACCGCGTGGCAGCAGCAGGAGGGCGCCGAGCACTCCCAGCAAGCGGAGGACGAGGACGTGAAGGCGGTCCCGCTGATCCAGCCGCACGAGGTCACGGCGCCGCCGCCCACCGCAAGCAGCAACTGCTCTGTTTCCCCTGCCTCGGTCATCTCGCCGTCCTGCTCCTCCTCGTCCGCGGCGTCCGGTTTGGAGGCGGCGGAGTGGCCGGAGCCCATGTACCTCCTCGGCATGGATGGCATCGTGGACGTCGGCTCGGGCTGGGACGCCGGCTTCGTCGCCCCTGGCGGCCTGGGCGTCGATCCGTTCGACCACTACTACCCGGACCCTGCAGGCTTCGACCAAGAAGCATGGCTGTGACGCCATGCTAGCAGCAGCAATGCACATAGACCGATCATAGATGATAGATCCGCTTCTTTCGCCAGTTCGATCTCCCCTCCCCTCCCCTAGCTAGCAGCTTAGCTTCCATGTCGAAATGTTACCGCCATACCCACCTCAGCTTTGCTTGGAACTCGGAAGAAATGCATGATCAGGCCATGTCCATCCATGCTCGGGTGTTTGCTGAATGAATCTCGATAAAGAGAGAGGAAAAAGGAAACCCTGACGACCATGCTGTGATGCGAGCAGGAGTGGTCTGTATCGATCCGAACGTGGTATGCGTCTCTCTTGGCGAGATCGATGGCTGTGTCGCGCTAGCTGCCGGTGTGTCCGTCAGCGTGGCTGTGTCAGCTTCCGAGTTTGCATGCGGCGGTGCAGGAGACTTTTTCGGTCCGAGAAGGGCTGATCGCGCCGATTGTCATGACGCGCGTGCGTGACGACGGCGGCGTCGCCGCTTCTTTGACTTTCTTGGCAAGAGCATGCCAAGCTCGTGGTTCGTTTAGTGTTACCAGGTGGTTCACCCCGTTTGTCATGCTCAACCATAAAAGGTTGACCGATTTAGCTATGAGACGGTCCGGGAGTCGACTGACGCCGTTGCCATTTTCAGGCAAGTGGTGTTGAGTGTTGTTGTACCGCAAGGCATACGAGTCATATCAGATAGGGGACGTGGCATAAAATAAAAAGCACTATCTTTCCCCTCGATCTGAAGCACTCGTGCACATCTATTTTGATCGACTGCCCGTGCTAGCCACCGGCTGTGCATACAGACACCAACCGTAGCGAAACCACACACGAAAAATGCTTTCTGAAGTGCAGCTGCGCAACCCGAGCATGGGAAATGGTCCAAAGGGCAAAGGTTCCCTTGAACACAGAATGTTCCCGTTGCTGTTCCTCTCGTGATATGGGCTCGTGTTTGTCTGCCACAATATTCTTCGCAGGGGAGGAGTGACAAGTGTGTGATCCGTGGCAAGGTGGAGGGATTGAGGGGTCTCAGGCCAGGTGCTTCTCCTGATGGCGACCATGATGCGTTTCAGTGGATAGCTGGTGCCAGTGCTAGATGGGCAACCCCACTTGCCGCCACATGCAGCGTTGCCGTCCAGTACAGGCTCCAAATCACCGCGCATAGGAATTGTTGATGATGTTTTTTTTAGACAACGATGATGTTTTTGGTAGCCCAGGCGATCTGATTTGGGCTTGTTTGTTAGTGGGGTTAACAGCTTTTTTTCTTCTTCTTTTTGACAGGGTTGTCATTCATGGAAGAATTCTTGTGGCCCAGAATTATTTTGCCAGCCCTGTCCACTAGTCTAGCCTTTACTTGTTGCAGCCCATTTGTTTAGATGTACTAGCTCTTGTTCCGGGAGCAACTAGTTGACGAGCGCTCCTTCGGGAGCCTTGCAACGATCACTTGCGGATAGGCTGAGAGCGCGTCACAGCCGCCGCCACGTGTCACGCTTTAGACGCTTTCTCCGGATTTTATTTTTTATTTTTCGCACACGTTTTCGGCCGGGTTTTCGACCTTTTGGTTTTTCACCAGTCTTCCTTAGCTTTTGGACGAAAAGAATTTTTCGATTTTTTTTTCACGTGAAAAAACATGTTTTCTTTTATTTTTTGCTTCCGTGAGAGGCAAGGTTTTGCTTTCGCGAGAGGCACGACCGTGCCTCTCGGAAACAGAAAAAAAAACATGTTTTCTATTTTTTTCCTTCTGCAAGAGGCACGGTTTTGCTTCCGTGAGAGGCACGGTTGTGCTTTCGTGAGAGGCACGGTTGTGCCTCTCGGAAACAAAAAAAAAGCGTTTTCTGTTTTTTTTCCTTCCGCGAGAGGCACGGTCGTACCTCTCGGAAACAAAAAAAAAATATGTTTTCTATTTTTTTCCTTCCGCGAGAGACACGGTTGTGCTTTCGCGAGGACACGGTCATGCCTCTCGGAAACGAAAAATAACATATTTTCTCTTTTTTTTTCTTCCACGTGAGGCACGGTTTTGCTCGCGCGAGAGGCACGGTTGTGCTTTCACGAGAGGCACGGCCGTACCTCTCGGAAACGAAAAAAAACGTATTTTCTATTTTTTTTCCTTCCGCAAGAGGCACGGTTGTGCTTTCGCGAGAGACACGGTCGTGCCTCTCGGAAACGAAAAATAACATATTTTCTCTTTTTTTTTCCTTCCGCATGAGGCACGGTTTTGCTCGCGCGAGAGGCACGGTTGTGCTTTCGCGAGAGGCACGGCCGTGCCTCTTTCGGAAAGAAAAAATATCATGCTCCTGGTTTGGTTTTTTCGTCCGGTTTTTTCCGTGAAAAAAAGTTTGTCAGAACCTATCAACATGGGATCTAGTTTTGAAGATCTCGAACGAGGAATCCAACGGTGAAAACGGTTCAAGATTTGGACGCACGGTTTAAGAGATAAAACGTTTTGAATAAATGGATCTACGAAAAAAGGGAAAACTCCCAGGTTGCGACAAGTAGCGCACATGCAGCGCGCCACTTGTCGCAACCTCGGGAGGTGGGAGTGATCTTTGCAAGGTGTCGAAATCGGGGATCTGGGGACCCAAGAGGTTCAACCTCTGGGGTGCGCTTGTTCCTACCGCTCTACTACTTCCGGCTACAACCACGGCGAGTGCGAGCGAGCTGGTGCGGCCGGAGACACAGTAGTTACCCAGGTTCGGGCCACCTTGTGGTGTAAAACCCTACTCCTGCTTTGTGGTTGGATTTCCTCGCGAGGGAGAGTCAGAGTACAAGGGATGTGGGGGGAGAAGCCGACCCCTTCCTACGGCGGCACCCAACCCCTTTTATACTTGCCTTGGTCCTCTTCCCCCGAAAACATTGGCGGGAAGGGTTGCCACACAACGGCAATTTGAAGGGGGACATGGGCGTAGTCTATACTGACAAAAGATGGTCTTCGTCTGCAAAGCCGTCGTCCATGACGCGCTGGTGGGCTCGGTGATGACCTCCGCCCTGCGCGCCCGTCGTCTTGGTCTTCTTGCACCGATCTGGCAACCTTTGGAGATTGCTTTGGGAACTGGTGGCTGGCCTTGCTCCCTTAGCACGACAGAGGAAAGCATCCTCATTCATGCGTGCTGGCATGGCCTCTGGCACCGCTCGTCGTCGCGCACGTCACCCACGTGAAGCCTCTGGACCGCGCGACCGGGCTTGGGCAGCTCCTGACTTGTTCGCCTCCGCGAGGGGCCTCGGAAGATCACCTCGCGAGGCTCCTGACGGCGCCTCCGACCCGCCTGGGACGCCTGCTGACGTGTGCCTCGCGAGGCGAGGGCCTCACGAGGGTCTGGCTCGAGAAGCTTGATGGTGGGCCATCTGCTGGGCCCCCGACCCGCGCCGCGCACTGGGCCGTAGGCAGACGGGCCTAAGTACCCCCAGTCCCATGGACCTGACACAAGAAGTACTCCTCAATTAGTGATTTCGTCTTGTTCCCGGGAATAACTAGTTTTTTTTTCTCTTTTTTTTAAAAAAAATGATCAGATCTATTATAAAAGTTCTTTGAAAGTACAAAGCATCTCAAACATAATGAAATTTCTGATTTAATAAAAATAATTTCAATTTTTTTAGATCAGATTAATAAAATAATGAAATATTTAAGGGATCCAAAAAATTTATTTTAAAATTCTATGTTTATGCTTTTGCAAAAAGCACTTTTATCAAAATTCTATTACATACCAAACCTATTCATTGCATTAAATCAATGTAATTTCAGTATTATCAAATGTGATGGGCGATGGAACTCACGATGGTTACACAATGGAGAGATCCATTGCACCGGGTTTAATAACCAAGTCAGCATGCATTCTAGCGTTGTAGCGATAGCATTGACCACGGAGCCTAGAATGGGACGGGCGAGGATTAGTAGCGCCTTCTTATTATCGTATGTTACCTCGCACCTGTTATCGCCAAGAGGGGCGTGAATCTTTGCGATAAGGGGGGCCATGATTCCCTATTGGTTTAAGGAGTTGTGATTTCCTCATCGACAGAGGGCCCTAAATCCTTTATCGCTAAACGAGCATGAATCGCTATCGGTCGTATAAACCCTACAAGCTATTGAGACAGGGCAACCGAGGGAATACCTCAACATCCTCGGGAAGGGGCTACGACATACACGGAAGGGGTGAAAACTCGAATCTTAGACATGACCACACATGTTGTATGTGCAAGGTTATGGACCTGGCAAAAGGGATAAATTAATCGCTCGTGGGTAAAGAAGCACACCTCTGTAGAGAGTAAGGAACTGTGGCTTTTGTAACTCCTTGATCTGAGAAAAAAATCTGTGAACGCGGTGGGTGTCGGGGTTATGATACTGACAATGTGTACTAGGGGTACGAATAAGGGGCAGAGTCTAGCTACGGCGTAGGTGTAACACACGGTGTTTAACGAGTTTAGGCCCCTCACTCGGTGGAGGTAAATGTAACACCCCTGTGTAATAGCCACTGTGATAAACTGCTAATATTGCCAAGTCATATCATTTGCAGTGCCTAGTCATAGTGGTTAACCAAAATAATTCAAACTCCAATCTGAAAATCAGTTCAAATTCAAAAGTGCAAAATAAATTTGCTCAAACACCTTTGGAAAAAAATGTTCACTAATTAGCAAGTATTCCAGATGCACTAATAAAAATATAACCATTGATACTTGAATTGGATAAGTGGTTCTAACCACATGAATCAGTGCCAAAACAACCATATTAAATTCATTTCAAATTCAAATATAATCCAAATTTGCCCAAACCAATTTTTGGTGGAAGGTAATATTGCATAGTAATATTTGGGTCAACTCTCACATTTTATAAGAGTGCACAAGTGGCCTAACTAATTCAAAACAGAAAAAAAATAAAAGAAAAACACAAAACAGAAACAGAAAAATAAAACGAGGCACTGTGCACTGGGCCTTAGTGCACAGTGCCCCGAACCGGCCCAGCTGGCCCGTCTCTCTCTCCTCCCGCTCTCTCTCTATCGCCGTGTCGTCCCGCCTGTGGACACGCCGGCGCCGCTCCGACCAGCGCTCGACAGCGCGACGCCGCGGCCGTCCGCGAGGGGATAAGGCCAAGGCCCCGTTCCCCTCCCCTGGCATCCTCATCCATTTCCCCCTCGCCCTGCTGGCTCTCCTCTCCTCTCCTCTTCGCCAGATCCACCACCGAGCGCCACCGCCGCCGCGCTCCGTCCAGAACCGTGGCCACCATCGTTCCCGCGCTCCGCCAACACATCCACGAGCTCCGCCACTCTCCGCTGCTTCGTCCTCAACCACGAGCAGGAGCCAGGAGCCCCTGCAGCCTATGAACGCCGTCGCCCCCCTTATTTTCTGGCTCCGGCGAGCATCTCCGATTTCGGTCGCCGGGCTGCGCTACTAAGCTTCCAACGGCACCGTGCGCCTCTCGGTGAGCCCCTCCGCCTTCTGCCTCTCCTCGTTGCCCTCCTCGCGCGCCATAGCTAGCTCAGCGCCATGCCCGTGAGCTCACCGCCGCGGATCGCCTTGACACCGTGGCCATAGTCGCTGTCGTGCTCGCCTGAGCCCACCAGCGAGCTTCTGGTGCTCCCAGCAGCACGGCGAGCACAAGCACGCAACCAACCGAGCTCTCTAGCCACGTCTCCGACGAGAGACCAAACGCGCCTCCGCCTCTGCTCGTCGCCGGCGAGCCTCCGATGACCTTTTGGTCACGAGGCCGAGTCCGTTGTACTCACCGTAGCGCGCAGCACCTAACCAGCCCCTTCGTTTGCTCCGTAGCACGCCGTAGCCGCGTTCCCGTCAGGTCCCGAACTCCGGCGTCCGCTCGCGAGCTCGCCGCCGACGTTCCCGACCACCGCAGTCCTCGCCACCACCACCGTTCGCCTCGCCATCGTCTGCTCGATCAGAAGAGCTTGGCCGCGCTCGAAATGGCGCTGTGTGCGCGAAATCCGATCGCCGCTCGAGCCGCGCCGCCGCAAAAACGAGTCAGCCGGCGTTTAAACGCCGGCCAGCTGAGGTGGCACCTACGTGGCCTCCTCTGTGAGGCTGGCGGGTGGGTCCCGTTGACCAGTTGACCTGGTCAACGCGGGTTAATTTTCCCCCTAAGTCGCTGACGTGTGGGCCCCAGCACTTAATTAGACTAAATAAGCGATTTAATAAATAAAAGTAATTAGTTTAATCTAATCACTACCTGACAGGCTGGGCCCACACCTCTAATTACCCTGTTAGATTAGTTTAATACTCTATTAAACTAACAAAGGCTGACATGTGGGCCCCACTGGTCAGTTTGACCAGGTCAGCGCTCTGTTGACTGCTGACATCATCTCTGTGTCATGCTGACATCATAATTCAATTCTGTTAATAAAAATAATTCCAGAAAATCATTTAAACTTCGAAAATTAATAACTTTTAAACCGTAGCTCAGATCGAAAAAGTTAAAACATGAAAGTTGCTCAGAATGACGAGACAAGTCTGATCGTGCCGTCTGTTTCCTTGTCGGAACCTCCTACATAGGAGAACTCGTAACTCCGAGCCCGATTTCGGTAGATGAATAGTGCACACACACCGGTTAATAAATCTCAGATTGATTCTAAAAATAACTAAAATGACTTAGAGGCATATTTAGGCAACCCTGCACTGCATCATAGCATCGCACGCACTGTGTTGCATCTGTTTGCATTATATTTACTTGTTTCTTCCCCCCTCTTCTCTTTCGATAGACCCCGACGTTGCCGTAGCTCCTGAGGCAGACGCCGCTCCGGAGTACGACTACGTCCCCGACGACCCTGCCCTTGCCGTCGAGCAGACAGGCAAGCACCCCCATTTTGAGCATTTCGATATCGCCCACTCTCTTCTCTCTTATGCGTGCATTAGAAGTTACTACTGCTATTGTTGTCCTACATCTGCTGCATAGCCTATTTTATTGTAGCCTACTTTTGATACCTGCCTGTTCTCCTAAACTGTTTAGTATAGGATGGGTAGAGCCTGATCAGAGACCCACTTGTCCCGACTGCCCCGCTGGACTCTCAGAAGACCCGAGCAACGGGATCGAAGATCAGACCCTGGCACCGCACGTCACTTCCCCTAAGATGCTCGACTCTACTGGGTTACTATCGAGTGCCGAGGGTGATACTTCGTCAGCACTTCTGATGATAACCTTGTAGGTTAGTTATTCGGTCGTGGTAAGCGAGGGTGATTCCTCCTACACCACCCCCGATAACGACGTCGTCGTGCAACTTCTCAAGTGTGGACCTCGAGGGTGATTCCTCCTTCGTTCACCATGATGATAACATCGAGCGGGAATTCCATCGAGGGTGATTCTTCAGGGTTCCCTTCGGTGTCAGACACACAGCTACTTTGGATACTATGACTGATCACTGAACCATGATACTAAAGACGGGTCGGCCCTGAGGGGTACCCGCGCGAGCATGAATGCGAAGTGATGTGGAGTCGGGTTGACCTGAGAGGTGCCCGCGAGATAACTACGAGGCGTGGCCGGGCATTCTTAGCCCTTGCCGCAAGTCCTCGAGACGGGGCGACGGGGTCACATCGATCGTGAGTCTTTGCTCGTTACCGCGCGCTCCTAATCCACTACGGTTTGGATATTTGATCCGAGGGGCCTCTAGCCTGATAGCACTAACCATCACGTGGGCATTGTATGGGCGTTCTGTGTCGTACACTTCAGCCGAAGCTTAATGGACGTCAGCAACTGATGCGGCACACGCTGGGTTGGACTGGGAACGCAACCACGCTTGTATAAGGGGTTGCTAGGTCAGCTCACCGGCGGTGCACGTAACGTGCAGGAGTTCCCGGGGCGATGGCCCAAGACCCCTGGGGGCATAGGTTAGTCCGGCGTGCTGACCTCTCTGTTAAGTATTTGGTCGGGTTGCGGCGTGTTGCTTAGCCGAGGCCGGGCATGACCCAGAAAAGTGTGTTCGGCCGGAGTTAAGTGAGCGTGGTGGGTAAGTTGGTGCACCCCTGCAGGGAAGAAACTTCTATCGATAGCCTGTCCTACGGTAACGGACACTCGGAGTTGTATCCCGATCGGTACAACTAGAACTGAGATGAGAACTGGATAGTACGGCTCTGGGATTGCTTTCTTGCAGGGAGTCGAGGAAGAATCTCTGGCCGAGGTTGATGACATTACTGCTATAATTTACATTTTGTTATTCTGCTCTCTTCTAATGCTGCGAGACCGTTGAAGATGCTGAAGATGCTAGTCTTCGATAGGACTAGGCTTTCCCCCTCTATTCTGGCATTTCTGCAGCCCAGTCCACATATACAGCCCCCTTTGAAAATGTTGCATATGTAGTGTAGATCCTTGCTTGCTGAGTACTTCGGATGAGTACTCACATTTGCTTTACTTTCTTTTTCCCCCATATCCCATTTGATGCCACCAGACGACGGAGCCCCTGAGCCAGATGCCCCAGTCGACGACCAGTACTACTACCAGCCCGGAGAGTACTACTACTACGAGGAGCCGACTGACGACCAGGAGTAGGATCGGAGGGTACAGGGTAGGAGGCCTACGCCTTTCGATCGTAGCTTTTTTTTACCCCGCCTCTGTGAAGGCCTATCTCTCTTTCTGTAATATATCTGTACTCAGATATCTGATGCTTCCGCTGACACTTGTATGCCATCGGGCTATGTATTCGAGCCCTTGAGGCCCTGGCTTGTAATATTAAGCTTGTATGACTTTATTTATGTTTTAGAGTTGTGTTGTGATATCTTCAAGTGAGTCCTTAGGCTTGATCGTGTGCATTTGCGTGTATGATTAGTGCACGATTAAGCCGGAGTCGTCACAGTAAAAGCCATACATCTCGTGCCCTGAGGCTTGCTTTGATATGATAGATAGGATTACAAGGTTGAACCTGCCCGGCTATGGAGAGGGGTGCGACTTATATAGAGTGCGCCGCAGCCCCATGTCTCCCACGCTGCTAGGGCTATTAATGCCATTGAATGAGGCAGTTACTAGTGTAATGTGCATATACTACAGCAGTTACAGGTAACGGTAGTTATAACTCTATTTAGTGGACGACTTAGGATCCCTCGACCGTTGCAGCTCCCACGACGCGTTCCTGTCTTCTACGTCCGAGTGGTTGATCTTCCGCCGAGTGACGTGTGGTTGTCCGAGTGCTGTAGAGCCGTCCGAGTGATCCTCCTGAAGTATGCATCCGAGTCCTGGCATGGTCCAGGGACCTGCCTATGATGGTGATGGGCTCCATGTGGGTCCCAAATGATGGGTCCTTGACCCTACCTGTAAAAGGTGACCACATCATTAGCCCCCGAATCGGTTGGGATTTCGTAGAACAGACGAACCGATCCTTCGGTTAAATCCAAGTGCTGCAGGGTCACTCGGAATACATTTCCGAGTCATGATTCATTGTTCCTTGGACGAAAATGCAACAGATTCTGGACTTTAATTTTGCCCAGATGACCGGGTGTTGTTGATCGTTGAGAAAAAACCCGATGGCATTCATTTTGTCTCTCGAAAGAGATAGACTAGGGGCTCGAGTGAGGGCATGCCATGGCAACTTGAGGGGCGACGCCGGCGCATGGTCTGATTCTCCAGAGAGACGCCACCCCTTATCCCAGGGGAATGCCAACGCGGGCCTTCTACAAGTCCAGGTTTACGAGACATGCGCCTTGGAGCCTACCGAGAGGGCCAAGTGAACCCGCAGAGGGGCGTCAAGCGCGTCACATAACGATCCTGAAGAAGACTTCCGTCGGGTATTTAACGTGGCCGAGTGCACGGGTCCCAGCGGAGGGTGGTAAGTCGGACTGACATGTGTTCTTTAGGAAAGGAATCACTGGTAATCAATTGGATTGATCTGTCCCGGAAATCCCAGGATTTGAATTCGCGTGTTCGCGCGCCGAAGCGATAACGTCGTGCATTGGTGGGAAAGTGGGGGCGTGGCTCCTCGATTTGCGCGCACGATCTCCACCACGTGCCGCGGCTGTCCTGCGCAAAGCACTGCCGCACGGGCCGTCATTCCCAGGATTGGCGCTGTGAGATTCGTCCTGAGATCTTGTCTGCTGATATAAAAGGTTCAGCGGCAGAGCCCCTGGCCTCAGATCCCCTTCTTTTCCTCTCGACTCCTCCGTTTCTTCTCTCCACCCAAGTGCATGGCGATGGCGAGAGGTTCCATAGCGAAGGCAGAGAAGGGGAAGAAGGCGGGGAAGGCCACCTCCTCCGGTTCGAGCGTTGCGGCAGCCGGCGGCGCGTTGGGGGAATGGCTCCCTTCGCGCGTTTCCGCTCGGCGACTGGAAGATTTGGCGGAGGAGGAACTGATCCCACATGATGGGTGGCATCGCCCGGGCGCAGGGGAGATCAAGCCGGCGCCTGAGGTAGACGAGCGCGTCCTGCTCGTCACCCATGTTGAGCGAGGTTTCTCGATGCCTCCGCACCCTTTCTTTCGGGCATTCCTTGATTTCTTTGGTGCTCAACTCCACCATCTTCCCCCCAATGCCATCATTTATCTTTTGGCTTTGATCTCCCTCTGCGAGAACTTCCTGGGTTGCTATCCCCATTGGGGCCTCTTCAAACACATCTTCACCTGTCGGTCGATGTCGGTGAAGGACTCGCCGACTGGTGAGAAAACCCACGTCACCCAGCTGTGCGGGGGTCTAGGCATCCAAGTCCGTGGGGGGAGATCGTTCCCCAAGATGAGCTTTCCCGACTTCGTTAAGGGGTGGCAGGGAACTTGGTTCTATTGCAAGGACGTCCCCAGCGCCAACAGCCAGTCGGACCTTCTGCTGTACTCGACCGAGAGGGTACAGGCTCCGCCGACCCTCACCGTAGAGAAGGAGGAGAAGGTGGGTGTCGACATCCTATCCAGCGTGTTAATAGGCATTGTGAACGGTGGGGTGAACGGCATGGACTTGCTGGAGACCTTCTTTAGTCGGCGCATCCAGCCGTTGCAGGCCAGGGCCCACCCCATGTGGCTGTATGAGGGGCCGGGTGACTCCACTCGGGTGCATCCAGAAGATCTCACCGAGAAGGAGGTGGGCGCCAAGATCAAGGCCATCACTTGTGTCCGCGATAACCCGCGGGGGACTCGGCTAGTGCCAGCCTTTCACAAGGACCTGCCGCCCATCGAGGTATTTGCCTTCGACTCAGTCAGTTCAGTTGTAGGTTGTCTTCTGTACAATTGATCCTCACATTTGCATGTGTTTGCCTCCCAGGATTTCCAGAACCTGGTCTCTAGGATCCCCGTGATGGACCACTCGCCTCAGGATGTGATGAGTGTCGAGTGACACCGAGCAGCAGTACTCGGAGAGGTCCGATGATGATGAGAGTGACGATGACGAAGAAGAAGAAGAGAGTTCGGAGGAGGGGGAAGAGGCGGAGTCCTCTCCATCTTATGAGGGCCCCAAAGAACCCCGATCCAAGGTGTTGCATGACCCGAAGGGCAAGGGAGGAGAAGTTCAGCAGCCGACTGCTTCTGGTCGGGCGACTCGGAGTTCCAAGCACGCCCGCGCCGAAGCTGAGAGCTCGGCAGAGAAACAACCCAAGCTGCCCAAGCAGATCTCCTCCAAGCCTCGGAAGGCTTCCGTGCCGCGGATCCAAGTGGCGGTGCCCGTGGCCTCCAAGTCAGTGTTCTCACCAATTCTTTGTCCATTTTTGAATCCATTCGGTTGCTGACCGAGTGTTGTTTTGTTCTTGCAGCAACGACACCTCGACCACCTCAGCAGACCCGCACGCACGCAAGCCTAGCCCGAGTGATGCCGACGCGGCCGACGCCGCTACCTCCAAAGGTATGTTGTATCGATTGACCCACATGGTACATCTTTTCCGACTGAACTTTGATGATTTCTCTTATTTGTGCAGCCCCGCCTGAGATTATCCAACTAGATGATGAAGTGGGTGCTGACCTGCCAAACCCGGATGCCGTTAGGGAGGGAGTGCCGGGTGCTGACACGCCAATGACAGATGCCTCTCCTCGCCAGACGGCCCGTGTCTCTCCGACGAAGGTTGCTGCCAAAACCGCAAGGCTGAGCCCTCTGGCTCAGGGCAGTTCGGCTTCTTCGTCGGCGGTGGTGCCCCCTGCAAGGACTACCCAAGCTCCTCCGAGTGGAACAACGGTGATCCCAGCCCCGAGGCCGACTCCTGCACCTCCGTCAACTCCAGCTACTTCTTTCCCCCAGTACCACGTCCCAGAGGATCAGGTGGGGGCGAGTAAGGAAGCGCTGATCTAGGTGGGCTTGATGTGTAGCCGACTGAAGGACACCTATGACGCCAGCACCGCGCTGGAGACCAATGTTCTAGTAAGTACCATTGTGAGTATGATTTTTAGTCAAAATTTCTTCTTTTCTTGTAGTAGGCTTTCTATCAGTGGGTTTGCGCAGGGCACACCCACTGGGTGTACATGATCTAGTGGGGGCACGCTGAGTGCACCCACTAGGTGTAGTCCCCGAGGCTTCTGCCGACTGGAGTCAGTCGGCGGGAGTCTTTGAGTGTTTTTTATTTTTATATATGTCCACTCGGAATCTAGCCAGAGCGTATTCGAATGGACATGATCTAGTGGGGGCACGCTGAGTGCACCCACTGGGTGTAGTCCCCGAGGCTACCGTTGACTGGAGCAGTCGGCAGTAGTATTAGAACCTTTTTTTTTAGCTCATCGATGAGTCACTTTCCAGTGGGGGCACACTGAGTGCACCCACTGGGTGTAGTCCCCGAGGCTGATACTAATCGCTGGCGATCGGTTGTAGCCTTTAGAACTTGTCATTAGGCGTTCGGGGCGCCTCACGACACTCGTGCGCTGGTGAGATAATAAGTGAGATTTTCTTCGTTACCGACTCGGGAGTCGGCCGAGTGGAGCCACCGTTGTCCTCTATCTTCTTCATCGCCGACTCAGAGGTCAGCCGAGTGAGGAGTAGGTCACCTTGTGTTGTTGTCCTCTATCTTCTTCATCACCGACTCAGAAGTCAGCCAAGTGAGGGCAGAATAGAGGGTACTTCAAGATCTGGTATTGGTCTAGTTTGTTCCTTCCAGTGGTGTCTGCTCGGGCGACTCAGTAATCCGAACGTACTTGAGGATTTGATACTGGTCAAGCTTGTTCCTCTCAGTGGAGGGGATGACCGAGTGGATAGCCCGCTTAGTAATCCAAGGGTACTTCAGGATCTGATATTGATCAAGCTTGTTCCTTCCAGCGGCGTATGCCCAAATGTTTGTGAGTTACTGCTTTTCATTTCTCTTCCGACTGACTGTTTTTGTGTGTTGCAGAGGACTTGTGAGATGGGATCCCACTATGCCATGATGGAGAAGGAGGTGACGGCCCTTCGACTTGACCTGGAGGCTGAGAAACTCAAGAGCGCCCGACTGGAGCAGGAGAAGAAGGCCATGGGAGGTAAGTTAACTCCTCCGACTGGCATCTGCACACCATTTTTCCCCTTTGATCCGAATTGTTTCACCCCAATAGATGTTTGTAGCAAGAATGCTCAACTCGTACCAAGGCTCAGGACTTCTATTTCTTTAGAAACCATGAAGCAGGCACTGGAGAACAAGGACAAGGACCTGGCACTGGCCCAGAAGGAAGCAAAGACCAAGGCCAAGCTTGCCAACGAGAAGCTGGCTTCAGTCGGCAAGTTTGAGGAGGAGATAAAGAACCTCAAGGCTGCCACCGAGTCCTTCGCCCAGGAGAAGGCCAAGCTGGACAAGAAGGTTACCCAGCTGACTGACAAGAAGGATGCCCTGGAGAAGCACATCGAAGAGGTCTGTGAAGAGTTTAGCGAGAAGCTCGTTGGTAAGTTTTTCTTCAGCCGAGTGAAATCTGCACCCTGCCAGCTTTTTCCTTGATCATCTGCTCATATTTTATCCTTCTTGGCGCAGGGCATTGTTATAACAAGGAACTGGAGCTGCAGAGGATAGAGAGGGATCTGAACCCTGCTAGGTCGCTTGTCGCTGACAACGCCGCCCTTGCCATCCTTCGGCTTGAAGACCAATTGGAGAACGCATTGGGCTTCATCACTCGGGCGAAAGGTGCTGCGGGTCGGATTGACGAAGAGCTGCAGTCGGGTGAAGAGACTCAGAAGGACCTGGAGTCGATCCTGACGCGGCTGAACGATGTTCCCGCTCGGGTGAAGGCTTGGAAGAAATCTGCCACCCGGAGTGGTGCTGACGTGGCGCTGTCACTCGCCCGCGTTCATTGCAAGAACGTGGACAAAGAGAAGCTGAAGAGTCTCTGAGTGGTGAACAAGAAGAACCTCAAGTTTGAGGATTTCATGGAGACCTTCGCAGAAGCTGCCATTCGCATCGCCGATGTGATTGATCTGGAGACCTTCATCGACCCAGCTAGCCCTCCGCCGAAAGCTTAAAAAGCACTTGATTGAATTTGCCCCGGAATGTCGGGTGGTTGATGTAATGAAATACTTTGCCGAGCGTTTGGGCTCGTTTTGCCTTGGAGACATTCAGACGGATCAAAACTTTAATTTGAAACCTTTTGCGCTTCTATTTGCTTCGTGTTTTGTTCGGCTTTGAGCGAAAGCTGGTTCGCGGCTAAGCCCCCGAGTGTGGAGCGGATCCTCACTCGGGTTTTTTTTAACTTAGGCGAAAGCTGGTTCGCGGCTAAGCCCCTGAGTGTGGAGCGGATCCTCACTCGGGTTGTTTTTTAACTTAGGCGAAAGCTGGTTTGCGGCTAAGCCCCTGAGTGTGGAGCGGATCCTCACTCGGATTGTTTTTTAACTTAGGCGAAAACTGGTTCGCGGCTAAGCCCCTGAGTGTGGAGCGGATCCTCACTCGGATTATTTTTTAACTTAGGCGAAAGCTGGTTCGGGGCTAAGCCCCTGAGTGTGGAGTGGATCCTCACTCGGATTATTTTTTAAGCTAGGCGAAAGCTGGTTCGCACCTAAGCCCCCGAGTGTGGAGCGGATCCTCACTCGGATTGTTTTTTAACTTAGGCGAAAACTGGTTCGCAGCTAAGCCCCCGAGTGTGTAGTGGATCCTCACTCGGATTGTTTTTTAACTCAGGCAAAAACTGGTTCGCAGCTAAGTTTTCTCACCTCTTATCACCCACTGGAAGTGTGTTAGTTTCCGAATACAATTATTCACCTGAGTGAAATGTGACCGTAGGTCGAACTAGACAATTTATGGAAAAGCAAGACTTTTATTCATCTAAGTTCATTCGGACTAACTATTACAAGGGAGAAATTTTATTCTAAGTATAAAACTTACGAAGCAGGTCTGCATTCCAAGCTCTGGGCTCTTCTATCCCTCTGGTGAAGTTGTATAGCCTGTATGCTCCATTGTGCAAGACTTTGGAGATGGCGAATGGTCCCTCCCAAGGGGGTGCTAGCTTGTGAGGTTTCTGCTGATCCACTCGGAGGACCAGGTCTCCTTCCTGGAAGGCACGTCCTCTGACGTGTCTATCGTGGTAGCGGCGTAAGTCTTGTTGACACAAGGTTGATCTTATGAGTGCTAGCTCGCGCTCTTCCTCCAAAAGGTCTAGGCCATCCTACCTTGCTTCTTCGGCTTCAGCTTCTGGGTAAAGATCCACTCGGGGAGAGTTATGGAGTAGATCACCACTACTAGGGAAATGTTTATAGGTAGGACATCAGTAGTAGCTCTGGATAATAACAAGCGCTGCTGCTAATTAGCAGTAGCGCTGGTCTCGGGCAGCGCTACAAGTGGTGCCTTAGCAGTAGTGCTGGAAATGAAAAGGGCGCTACTGATAAGTGGGACCCAACGAGCCCACCGACGCTAGTTGTAGTAGCAGCGTGGCCCAAAATACAGTGCTACTGCTAAGATTTTAGCAGTGGCGCTTGCTTTGACAACACCGCTACTACTAATGGGCCCCACTTAGTAGTAGCGCTGCTCCTGACAAGCGCTACTACTAAGCACCATAGCAGTAGCGCTTTCAAGAAAACAACACTACTGCTAGGCATGGCTGGTGCCACCTTTTCACCCCCCCCTCTCCCCCTCCCCCTCCTCCCTTTGCCCTCCCCCCTCCTTCCCCCTCTCCCCTCTCTAAGTTAGTTCTTCGCCATTATTGCCCTTCTTCTCTCTTCCTTCTACCTCTCTTCTCTCCCCATTAATGCCCCCTCCACCATAATTCTCCTCCATAAATGGCCTCTCTTCTCTATATACCTCATTTATTTGGCTCTCCCTCCTTTCATACATATAGATCTAGCTAGCTCATCTCTCTCCCACTTCATTAGTTAGCTAGTGTCATCTCTCCTCCCAACAACTAGATCTAGCTAGCTGTTTAGCCATCCACACTTTCGATCATCCCTATAGGTAGTGAGGCCTCACATCTAACCGTGCTCGACCTCTCTCGGGAGATAGGTGAATAAAAAGTTGTGCATTTCAAGAATGGGAATATGTGTGTTTGCGATATGAAGGGATTTGTGCGAGTGACATGCCCCCTGAGTTGCTTATGTTTTGCTGAAATGTCGATTTATTTCCGTTTCGGCGAATTTCGAGCAAACTCGATATGTCATATTTTTAGGCAAGCTCATGCCAAATTTTTATATGACTTTGATGCATGCATGCATTTTGTTTATAACCCTTTTGCTTGTTATACCATGCAGTCGGTCATGAAGGTGAGTGGATGGAAGGTGGAGCGATACTTGCAATCCGCGGTGATGGACATGTATGCAAATAATCGGACTAGGATTAGATGTCCATGTACAAGATGCAAAGAAGGAGTCCTTTTGGACCCTTTTGATCATGGTAGTTTGAAGGCGCACCTGCTAATGAATGGTATCATGGATGGCTATACTAGGTGGATAAGTGAAGATGATGATGAGGATGTCCACATGGCAGGGAATAACGACATGGGGCTAGATGAAGAGATGACTGATCAACATGAAGATGATGGCGCCGGACATGGCGGCGGGGAAGAGTCCGGACATGGCGGCGGCAGAGAAGATTACGAACACGGCGAAGAAGAGTCTGGACATGGCGGAGAAGAGGCGGCAGACTACATGCCGCAGTCTTCGACGCTACTAAGTTCAGTCATCCAGGACCCTCATGTTCGAGACCTCCTTCGCAAGAGTACGACTAGCGACAGAGTTGCTTCTAGAGAGGAGGCCAAGCTGGCGCAACTTGAAGTAGACTCAAAGACTCCATTGTATGACGGTTGCGATCCCAAGGTGACCCGCTTGAGTTTCACGCTCGTACTTCTAAAGACGAAGGCCAAAAACAAATGGACAAACAAAAGCCTCGATGAGCATTTGAAGTATCTACATAATAAAGTTCTTCCCGCGGGAACCTGTGTCCTACTAGTGTCGAGGAGGCCAAGAAAATTGTTTGCCCTCTTGATCTGCCGCACATTGGATACCACGCATGCATCAATGATTGCATCATTTACCGGGGGGAGCACGCGGAAAAAACCAGCTGTCCAATGTGCAATGCTTCTCGATACAAGAAGGCAGGAAAGAAAGCTCCTCAGAGAGTTGTATGGTACTTTCCGATCACTCCCCACCTGCAGCGGTATTTTGTAGATCCTAAGGAAGCAAAGCACTGTAGCGACCCGATCCCAATGGATCGAAGTCTCTGTGCTTAAGTGTCATCCCTGGATCGGTATGCTGACACACACAGTACTCGAGGATTTATAACAGAGTTCAATCACACACTTATTACATCGAAAATCCTCATAAAGAGTATTTATTACATAAATATGGCTGAAGGCCAACTAAATAAAATAACTGCGAAAGCTTCGAAGGTAAATGAGTCCATCAACTCCAACGGCATAGCTGAGTGCATGACAACGACCTATCGCACCTTACTCTTCGTCTGAAAATTCTGCAACATGATACGTTGCAGCCGTGTAGGTCAGCACATGGAATATGCTGGCAAGATAACACTATAGAGCAATGAGGAATAATATCTACCACTACATGCAATATATGGCTGGTGGAGGCTCTAAGTTTGATTTTGCATAAAGCTAATTTTTCCCTACAACAAAGGAATAAACTTTATTTACTACCAAGTTTATGCCATTAATGAGAAGGTTCCTCCAACTCATTCCCAAAATTACCAAGTAATAGTAATAATAACCCAATACATTAATTAAATAGAGTGATGAGATCAACAAAATATTCACTTCTAGATACTCAAGATGTCCATAACCGGGGACACGGCTAACCATGATTAGTTTGTACACTCTGCAGAGGTTTGCGCACTTTTTCCCACAAGACTCGACCGCATCCATGATCGGAAGATCGAGACATAGTCTTTCTGAAGCATTAACTCTCTACTCTGGGTGGACCGGTACACCTACTTTCCCCTACATCTGCTAGTCCACCTCTTCAAGAGCTCACACAACTTACTCAACTATGCCAGAGCCCATAATGGCTTGTGGCTGCACACGGAAGTTTCTAGGCATGAAAATATCATATGATCCCTTTGAGCCTGGGTGGCGGACCTAGGGTAATCACACGGGTACTCCGGGATTCCCTTGGGCAAGCACTGGTTTCTCCAGGTGCCCCAAACAATCCACCCAGTTGTGTGTTAATGTTGCCACCTTAAGTTACCCTTAATTATTAACTCTCGCAACTTGCATGAATTTCACATACCAATCCCCGTCTACGCGCATGGCTAAGCAATATATGAGCATAACGTATATTCCCGGGGTGATCAAAGGTAATAGGTTCCTACCTCAAGTACTACAACCAAAACCATGTGTTCCCAATCCTACTCATGCAATGTTTGAGGGTTGAAACTAATGCATAAAAACTGGGTAATAAAGGGATATGATCAAAGTGTAACTTGCCTTGCTGACGATCGGAAAACCCTAGAGATTCGTAGTAGCAAGCTTCGCACTCCGGATACTCTATCGTAGACAAACAATAGCATTCATAAGCACTCAAGCATAAGATGCAAAGGTAAAACCAAATAAAAAGATCTAAACAGAAAGTTCAATTGAAGAGCTTCGATTTGCAAAAAGAATCGATCAAATCGGAATTACGAAACTCAAACTACGATCAAAAGAAGTTCAAAATTCAAATCTGTTTGAAACCAAATTTTAAATTTTCAAAAACATGTTCAAGTTGATTATCTGAACAGAGGGGATCAAAACGAAGAATTTGGCGTTGGTTTCGTTGGATTTGGATAAACGAGTAAAAAGTTGTGAGGGTTTGAAAATCAGGGACTAATCTACGAAGAAAATAATTACGTACGGGTCCCTAGCCAAAAAATAAAATAAAATGAAAAATCCTATTGAACGAACGTTCGCTACAGAACCTAATCTAACGAAAACCGTTCGCTACAGAGACGTAACGAACGAACGTTCGCAAAATAAACTAACCTAACTAATAAACCGATCTAAAAGAAAAACCAAAAAAACCGGAAGAAAACATGGCGGTTCAGCGGCGGTTTTATACCACCGGTTCTCGGCGGTTCGACGACGGCGGTGGATCTTCGGCGACGGCGGGCTCGGGACGGGGCGGCGGCGGCTCGCGGGCAGCGGTGCTCGGCGGCTGCGGTAGGCGGCGGCGCGGGCGACGGCGGCGGCGGCGGTGGCTCGGGACGGGAGGAACGGGGCCGAGGGCCCCGTATTTATAGGAGGGGAGGGGCAAGGCCGGCTTGCGGAGGGGGCAAGGGCGAGGGCGGTGTCCGGGTCAGGCACGGCGGCGGCGGCGGAGTCGTGCGGGCGGCGGACTCGGGGACGGCGGGGCACTGGGCCGGCTGGGCTTCGGCCCAGTCGGTCCGAAGAAGTTTTTTTTTAAACAAAACATTTTTTTCAGAGAAAGAAAAATATGAAAACTATAATAAATATATTTTTAAAAATTCCAGAAAAATTCACATAAGTCCCTCCTAATATTTGGACTAATGTGAACATTTTTCTGGACCTAAATGCCTAAAAAATCATTTTTAGTACTAATAAGAATAATTAAACTCGCAAATAAAATCCAAATAAAATATATTTTTATTCAAAATTAAATTCCCAATATTTCTTTCCTGATTTTGAAGAAGTCATACTATCTTCTCTCATTATTTTTATTTAATTGAAATAATTGGAAAAATAATTTTGAATAAAACACTTTGATCCAAAATGCCAATTTTGAAAAATTCAAAAATGGATTTTTTGTGAAAACCTCCAACTATCTCAATTGGTCCTTGAGTTGCGCAAGGTTTCTAGGATCAAAACTCCAAACGAGTTCAAAAATGCACAAATTATGAATGCATATGATGATCTAATGCATAACATCCAAATTGAAAATTGGGATGTTACAAACCTACCCCCCTTAAGATGAATCTCACCCTCGAGATTCGGGTTGGCTAGCAAAAAGGTGTGGGTGGTCCTTGCGGAGGTCTTCTTCTCGCTCCCAGGTGGCTTCCTCCTCGGTATGGTGGCTCCACTGAACTTTGCAAAACTTGATGACTCTGCTGCGAGTAACTCGGCTGGCAAACTCGAGAATCTTAAAGGGTTTCTCCTCATAGGTCAGATCACTCTCCAACTGAATTGCTTCCAGAGGCACTGTATCTCTCAGAGGAATATCAGCCATCTCTGCATGGCACTTCTTTAACTGGGAAACGTGAAACACATCATGAACTCCTGACAAACCTTCGGGTAATTCCAACTTGTAGGCAACTTCACCCATACGTTCCAATACTCTGTATGGTCCCACAAATCGTGGTGCTAACTTTCCTTTGACTCCAAATCGTTTAACTCCTCGAAGTGGGGACACACGAAGGTATGCCCTGTCTCCGACTTCATAGGTTACCTCCTTGCGTTTAGTATCGGCATAACTCTTTTGCCTGGACTGAGCTATCTTGAGTCTATCCCGAATCAACTTAACCTTCTCTTCAGAATCTCTGATTAAGTCTGGTCCGAACAACTGTCTATCCCCAACTTCATCCCACGACAGTGGTGTCCTGCACCTCCTTCCGTACAAAGCTTCGAAAGGGGCCATCTTCAAACTAGCTTGATAGCTGTTGTTGTACGAGAACTCTGCATAAGGCAAATTATCATCCCAACTAGATCCATAATCTAGCGCACAAGCTCTCAACATGTCCTCCAGAATCTGATTGACTCTCTCGGTCTGTCCATCTGTCTGCGGGTGAAAGGTTGTACTGAACTCTAGCCTGGTACCCAAAGTTTCGTGTAACTGATTCCAAAACTTCGAGGTAAACTGGGTTCCTCTATCTGATACGATGGTCCTCGGAACTCCATGCAGACATACGATCCTGGTCATGTATATCTTCGCCAACTTAGCACTTGTATAAGTGGTTTTCACGGGGATGAAGTGAGCCACTTTAGTCAAGCGATCAACTACAACCCAGATAGAATCATATCCTGAACGAGTCCTGGGTAATCCGGTGATGAAATCCATGCCAAGTTTATCCCACTTCCATTCGGGTATCGGCAAAGGCTGAAGTAATCCTGCTAGTTTCTGATGTTCTGCCTTAACTTTCTGACATACGTCACATACTGCTACATACTCTGCAATATCCTTCTTCATTCCTGTCCACCAGAAACTTTCCTTCAAATCCAGATACATCTTGGTGTTGCCTGGGTGAATCGAGTAAGGCGAATCATGAGCCTCCTGAAGAATTAACTTCCTGATCTCAGGGTCATTGGGCACATAGATATGATCCTCAAACCATAAAGTTTCATGCTCATCCTCACGAAAACCTTTAGCCTTTCCGTTACTCATCCTTTCCTTTATCTTTGCAATTTCCTTGTCCGTCTTCTGGGCTTCTCGGATCTTTCCCAGTAAAGTGGACTGAATTTCCAGTGCTGCAACAAAACCTCTCGGAACTATCTCCAAGCGAAGTTCTCTGAGATCGTCGGCTAACTCCTGAGGTAATCCTCCGGTTATGAGCGTGTTAACATAACTCTTGCGACTCAAAGCATCAGCCACGACATTGGCCTTTCCTGGATGATAATGCAATTTCATGTCATAATCCTTTATGAGCTCCAACCATCTCCTCTGCCTGAGGTTCAACTCCTTCTGCGTGAAAATATACTTCAAACTCTTATGATCCGTGTAAACATCACAACGATTTCCGATAAGAAAATGTCTCCAGGTCTTGAGCGCATGCACTACGGCTGCTAACTCCAAATCATGCGTGGCATAATTTAACTCATGAGGTCAAAGCTGACGTGAGGCATATGAAACAACTCTTCCTTCTTGCATAAGAACGCCTCCAAGTCCCTTACGAGAAGCATCGCAATATACTTGGAAATCCTTGCGTATATTCGGCAGAATTAGCACTGGGGCTGTAACCAAATGTTTCTTCAACTCCTGAAAACTGGCCTCACAATCGTCGGTCCATTTGAACTTGGTGTCTTTCTTCAATAACTCCGTCATGGGCTTCGCAATCTTGGAAAAATTCTCAATGAATCTCCGATAATATCCTGCAAGTCCAAGAAAACTGCGTATCTCCCCAACTGAGGTGGGTGCCATCCATTTAGTGACAGATTCAACCTTGGTAGGGTCTACTGCTATACCTTCTCCTGATATAACATGTCCGAGAAATCTGACTTCCTTCAACCAAAAGTCGCATTTGCTGAACTTGGCATATAGCTGATGTTCCCTGAGCTTCTCGAGAACCAAGCGCAAATGTTCCTTGTGTTCTTCTTCATTCTTCGAGTACACCAATATATCATCAATGAACACCACAACAAACTTATCCAAGAACTCCATGAACACCTTGTTCATCATAGTCATGAAATAGGTAGGGGCGTTAGTCAAACCAAATGACATAACTGTATACTCATATAGCCCATACCTCGTGGTAAAAGCTGTCTTAGGTATATCCTGTTCTTGGATCTTCAGCTGGTGGTATCCTGATCGAAGATCGATCTTGGAAAATACTTTAGCTCCTTGCAGCTGGTCAAACAAATCATTGATCATCGGTAGTGGGTATTTGTTCTTGATCGTCACCTCATTCAACGCACGATAATCAACAACCATTCTCAAAGATCCATCCTTCTTCTCAACTAAGAGCACTGGGGCTCCCCACGGTGATGAACTTGGTCGTATATAACCTTTCTCCAATAACTCCTTAATCTGCTTCTTAATTTCCTCCAGATCATTTGCGGGCATCCGATACGGTCTCTTCGATATTGGTCCGGTGCCTGGCAACAGCTCGATCAAAAACTCTATGTCTCGGTCTGGTGGCATGCCTGGTAGTTCCTCCGGGAATACATCGGGGTAATCCTTCACAACTGGCACTTCCTCCTGAACAACTCCCGAGAGTGAATTTACTTGGGTCCTCCTTGGCGCATGCCTAGACACATAATTGATCCGTTTTCCCTCTGGGGTGGTGAGAAGAATCGACTTACTAGCACAATCAATGTTTCCCTCGTACTTGGATAGCCAATCCATGCCTAGTATCACATCCAATCCTTGTGATTCCAGGATAATGAGGTATGTGGGAAAAACATGCCTACCTATGGTCAATGGCAACTGAAAACATCCTCAGCTAGCCATATACTCTGCTCCTGGTGAGCTTACTTACATAGGTGTCTTAAGGGCTACGGTTGGCAACTTAAACTTGTCTACGAATCCCCTTGATATGAATGAATGCGATGCACCAGTGTCAAAAAGAACAAGGGCAGTAAATGTATTAATCAAAAACTTACCAACAACTGCGTCGGGCTGCTCGTATATTTCCTCCACATTGACGTGATTCACCTGACCTCTGGTGAAGGGATTTGGCTTCTTTCCTGAGCTTCCATTGCCATTTCCATTCTTGGCTTCAGAACACTCAGTGGCGTAGTGTCCGGTCTTCCCGCACTTGAAACAGGTAATGTGACTCAGATCCTTCTTGGCGGGTGTCGCGGGGTTAGAATGGTTCTGACTGTTGCTTCCGCCATTCCCATTGCCATTCTTAGGGCCATTGTGGGTGTGTGAATTTCCTCCATTGTGGGAATGGCCTCCATGGTTATGCCCTCCATGGTTATGATGAGTATGCCCTCCTGAGTACGGGGAATAGTGAGGCTTCTGCTGAGCTCCAGAATTATACTTCCCCTGTCTGTACTTCCTCTTGCGGTTATCTATCTGCTGCTGCTTGCCTTTAATCATGAGGGCCTTGTCTACCAGCTCCTGGTAGTTGTTGAAGGTTGCCACCATCAACTGCATACTCAGCTCATCATTGAGTCCCTCAAGAAATTTCTCCTGCTTCGCGGAATCTGTGGCCACATCATCTGGGGCGTAGCGAGCTAACTTGCTGAACTCTTCCACGTACTGCCCCACAGTACGATTCCCTTGGCGTAAGTTGCGGAACTCACGCTTCTTCATACTCATGGCTCCAGCTGAGACATGTGCAGTGCGGAAAGCCTGCTGAAATTGATCCCAAGTAACATTGGCCACGGGGAAAGTGGCAGTGTAGTTCTCCCACCATGAGGCTGCGGGTCCATCCAGTTGATGTGCGGCAAAGCGCACCTTCTCAGCATCAGTGCAACCTACGGTGGTCAGCTCCCTTCCAATCTTGCGGAGCCAGTCATCAGCAACAATCGGCTCGGTGCTGCTAGAGAACACCGGCGGATTCAACCTTAGGAAACGGGCTAGGTTGTCAACTGGGGGTGGTGGCGGTGGGTTGTTGTTGTTGTTGCCTTGGTTCTGGATGAGCATCTGCATCAAGGCATTCTGTTGTTGGATCAACTGGGTGAGCTCTGGCGGGAAAGCGAATTCGAGGTCACGTCTCGGAGGCATCTGATAGGTTAGAGGGGTGAGAACAGAATAGAATAGGTCTAATGAGAGATTTCACTACCCATATGCATATGAGACAAACATATTCAATCCACACCACTCAATTCAAACAAGATTTATACAATCGATCTAAGCTACCGTTACAAAAGCTCGAATAGATTTCTAACTACTTGGAAGGGCTCTAATAATAATATGGTGGTCGACTAGAAATTTTGATCGGTGGAAGACTCCATAATATCCGCTCCAGCTTCGTCTTCATAGTCATCATCACTGTCATCATCTGCATCACTGTCCGTGTCAGTGTCATCCAATATGATGTAGTCCTCCGAACGGATATCCACTTCTGGTTCTTGCTTCGGGTTCACCACGGGTATTCCTAGCTTCTTCTTCAGTTCTTCATGCTTCTCCAGTAGCACAGCAATTTTCTCTTCATATCCATTGCGTGTTGACTTGAGTTCCTCTTCTAACTCGACATTCCTCTTCATCACCTTCTTGGTCTTCTTCATGATAGCGCACATCTAGTTCTCATATCGACGAATGTGTTGATCCATCTCCTGAATGTACGCTACAATAGATCCATCCTTCCTGGTACAAATCATCTCCCATTGCTCGTCTCGGCGTCCACATATCTGGTAGACGGTGTCTTCGAGATCCTTGTGGTACTCCTCACAAATGCGTCCAAAAGTGATGTGGGCTGCCATGCTCTTTCCCAAGCTCCAAGTTGGTGCATCCAAGGTAAACTCGATGGGCTCGGTTGTTGGTGCAAATGTCCTTCCAGGTACATGAACTTTGATCCTCCAGTGCTCCTCTTCTGGTAAAGTGGCAGTGAAGGTTCCGGTAAAACTTGGTAAACCGATGTTCAGGTACTTGGTGACTTCCTTCAAGTGGCGTCCGAAAGGGGTGTCGTCATCCGGCTGAGTGAACTTGTTCCTGGGATCCGACATCTATAGAGTAGAAATAGAGAAGAGTTAGAAATGAGTAGAGAAGAGTTAGAAAAGAGTAGAGAAGAGTATCCTGTGGCTTTTCCTAGTGGTCGCGTCCTACAGTCAGCGTGTGCTCTGAATACCATCTTGTAGCGACCCGATCCCAATGGATCGAAGTCTCTGTGCTTAAGTATCATCCCTGGATCGGTATGCTGACACACACAGTACTCGAGGATTTATAACAGAGTTCAATCACACACTTATTACATCGAAAATCCTCATAAAGAGTATTTATTACATAAATATGGCTGAAGGCCAACTAAATAAAATAACTGCGAAAGCTTCGAAGGTAAATGAGTCCATCAACTCCAACGGCATAGCTGAGTGCATGACAATGACCTATCGCACCTTACTCTTCGTCTGAAAATTCTGCAACATGATACGTTGCAGCCGTGTAGGTCAGCACATGGAATATGCTGGCAAGATAACACTATAGAGCAATGAGGAATAATATCTACCACTACATGCAATATATGGCTGGTGGAGGCTCTAAGTTTGATTTTGCATAAAGCTAAATTTTCCCTCCAACAAAGGAATAAACTTTATTTACTACCAAGTTTATGCCATTAATGAGAAGGTTCCTCCAACTCATTCCCAAAATTACCAAGTAATAGTAATAATAACCCAATACATTAATTAAATAGAGTGATGAGATCAACAAAATATTCACTTCTAGATACTCAAGATGTCCATAACCGGGGACACGGCTAACCATGATTAGTTTGTACACTTTGCAGAGGTTTGCGCACTTTTCCCCACAAGACTCGACCGCATCCATGATCGGAAGATCGAGACATAGTCTTTCTGAAGCATGAACTCTCTACTCTGGGTAGACCGGTACACCTACTTTCCCCTACATCTGCTAGTCCACCTCTTCAAGAGCTCACACAACTTACTCAACTATGCCAGAGCCCATAATGGCTTGTGGCTGCACACGGAAGTTTCTAGGCATGAAAATATCATATGATCCCTTTGAGCCTGGGTGGCGGACCTAGGGTAATCACACGGGTACTCCGGGATTCCCTTGGGCAAGCACTGGTTTCTCCAGGTGCCCCAAACAATCCACCCAGTTGTGTGTTAATGTTGCCACCTTAAGTTACCCTTAATTATTAACTCTCGCAACTTGCATGAATTTCACATACCAATCCCCGTCTACGCGCATGGCTAAGCAATATATGAGCATAACGTATATTCCCGGGGTGATCAAAGGTAATAGGTTCCTACCTCAAGTACTACAACCAAAACCATGTGTTCCCAATCCTACTCATGCAATGTTTGAGGGTTGAAACTAATGCATAAAAACTGGGTAATAAAGGGATATGATCAAAGTGTAACTTGCCTTGCTGACGATCGGAAAACCCTAGAGATTCGTAGTAGCAAGCTTCGCACTCCGGATACTCTATCGTAGACAAACAATAGCATACATAAGCACTCAAGCATAAGATGCAAAGGTAAAACCAAATAAAAAGATCTAAACAGAAAGTTCAATTGAAGAGCTTCGATTTGCAAAAAGAATCGATCAAATCGGAATTACGAAACTCAAACTACGATCAAAAGAAGTTCAAAATTCAAATCTGTTTGAAACCAAATTTTAAATTTTCAAAAACATGTTCAAGTTGATTATCTGAACAGAGGGGATCAAAACGAAGAATTTGGCGTTGGTTTCGTTGGATTTGGATAAACGAGTAAAAAGTTGTGAGGGTTTGAAAATCAGGGACTAATCTACGAAGAAAATAATTACGTACGGGTCCCTAGCCGAAAAATAAAATAAAAAGAAAAATCCTGTCGAACGAACGTTCGCTACAGAACCTAATCTAATGAAAACCGTTCGCTATAGAGACGTAACGAACGAACGTTCGCAAAATAAACTAACCTAACTAATAAACCGATCTAAAAGAAAAACCGAAAAAAACCCGGAAGAAAACCGGGCGGTTCAGCGGCGGTTTTATACTAGTGGTTCTCGGCGGTTCGACGACGGCGGTGGATCTCCGGCGACGGCGGCGGAGTCGTGCGGGCGACGGATTCCGGCGGGAGCTCGGGGACGGCGGGGCACTGGACCGGCTGGGCTTCGGCCCAGTCGGTCCGAAGAAGTTTTTTTTTAAACAAAACATTTTTTTCCAGAGAAAGAAAAATACGAAAACTATAATAAATATATTTTTAAAAATTCCAGAAAAATTCACATAATTCCCTCCTAATATTTGGACTAATGTGAACATTTTTCTGGACCTAAATGCCTAAAAAACATTTTTAGTACTAATAAGAATAATTAAACTCGCAAATAAAATCCAAATAAAATATATTTTTATTCAAAATTAAATTCCCAATATTTCTTTACTGATTTTGAAGAAGTCATATTATCTTCTCTCATTATTTTTATTTAATTGAAATAATTGGAAAAATAATTTTGAATAAAACACTTCGATCCAAAATGCCAATTTTAAAAATTTCAAAAATGGATTTTTTGTGAAAACCTCCAACTCTCTCAATTGGTCCTTGAGTTGCGCAAGGTTTCTAGGATCAAAACTCCAAACAAGTTCAAAAATGCACAAATTACGAATGCATATGATGATCTAATGCATAACATCCAAATTGAAAATTGGGATGTTACAAGCTCATGCGCTGGCACGCGGAGAGGAATAAGCCCGGCGATGGGGATGATTCGAAGCTGAGACACCTCGCAGATGCTAGCCAGTGGAGAGCATTCAACACCGAATATCGATTTTTCACAGAAGATGCAAGGAACGGCGTGCTTGGTGCGAGTACCGATGGCATGAATCCGTTTGGAAACCAGAACACCAACCACAGCACATGGCCCGTCTTTGTATGGATGTACAACCTCCCCCCATGAAAGTGCATGAAGACAAAGTACATACACATGAGCATGTTGATTCAAGGGCCGAAACAACCGGGAAATAATATTAACCTGTATATGGGGCTTCTGAAAGAGGAGCTAGACATGTTATGGAAAACACCGGCATGGACATGGGACGCCAGCAAAGGAGAGTATTTCTATATGAGAGCCGCGCTGATGACGATGGTGCACGACTATCTCAGTTACGGGTACACCTCAGGCCAAGTGTGCCACGAATACTGCAGATGCACGAGGTGCATGGATGATACAATGTCTCAGCAGCTTACGTCAATGAAAGATGGTGGGTCTGGGAAAATCGTGTACATAGGGCATCGTAGATGGCTCGAGAAGGATGACCCGTGGAGAAAACGTGGAGATCTATTCAATGGTTTGGCTGAGCATCAAGGACCTCCACGTAAGAGGAGCGGCGCCAAAATCAACGAGCTGTTGAAAAACTAGGAACAGTGCCCCACGCCGGGAAATATGAAAAAGGCGCCGGAGCCGCTGTTGAAGGTATGGAAAACGAGGTCTGTTTTCTGGGACTTGTAGTACTGGCCCAATCACGACGAGCCTCATTGCCTTGATCAAATGCATATCATGAAGAATGTCCTTGAGAGCTTGCTTGGCACATTGATGAACAGGCTGGAGAAGACCAAGGATGGGCCGAAGGCAAGGAAAGACTCGGAAGATTTGGAGATCAGGATAGATCTCCATCGTAAAAAGTCGACGGAGGAGACGGAGACGGAGGCAGGGGAAAGGGGCAGAAAAGTCAACAAGAAGGAGGAGAATTATTGCCCCCCTTCTTGCTTCACCTTAAGTGCGAAGGAGATCGATCAATTCATCAATTGCCTTACGGGAATCAAAGTCAGTTCCGGTTACTGTGGGAAGATAAGCAGATTTCTAGACACCAAGAAGAAAAGGTTCAGTGGGATGAAGTCTCATGACTGTCACGTGATGATGATGCAGATACTCCCGGTTGCCATTAGAGGGATAATGGAGAAGCACGTCCGTGACACGCTTACTAGTCTCTGCAACTTCTTCGACGTTATCTCTTGAAAGTCCATCAGTGTGAAGCAGCTCTGAAGGCTACAGGAAGAGATCATTGTCATACTATGTGAGCTTGAGATGTACTTCCCGCCCGCATTCTTTGACGTCTGTCACACCCTAGCTAGTTCAGGCATTAGAGTGTTGCATCATGTTTAAGCTTTTCCAGAAACTTGAAATGGGGATGATAGAACCCCCAGTCCCCCTGGAAACAACTGGGGTTTACTAAAATCTTTTTCAATGAACCTGAAATGCCCTTCTAAAATGTCCATAATTTTTGTCTTGGGTTAGAACCTCTGCCAAAACTGGTTCACATTTTTCTAGGTCATCATAAGGTCATTGAATTAAATCATATGTAACCTGCATTTGGGCATTTAAATGCTAGTAAATATTTTAAATGTCCAAATAATCCCAAACTGAAATGTTCCATGTTGGATATACTCTATACAGTGGGCATGAGCAGTTTGGTGATTTTTGAAAGTGCCTAGGTATTTTTAGAAAAGCCACAAACTTGCAGAAATTAGAAAACAGAAATAAAAAAAAGGAAATAAACTTACCTGGCAAAGTCACCAGCCGGCCCACCTGGCGGCCTAGCACTGTGCTGGCCCATGCCAGCCAGCTGCTTCGTCCCCGCCAGGCAGGCAGGGAGGTGACGCCGGCGTGCGCGAGCCCGCCACGGCGCCAGCTGCTTGCCGCTCGAGCCGCTGGACGCCTGGACGTCCTCCACGTCGTCACCTCGACCCCCTAGACACCTCATTCCCGCCCTGCGCCTCTCTCTCGCTCTCTCCCCACCATGACCGACGCAGCCGCAGCCGCGCCACCATGAAACCCGCGTCCACCGTCGTCCCCGAGCCGCGCTGCCGTGTCCACGAGCTCCGTCGTCGTCCTCTCCATCGAGCAGACCGAGCCCCGAGCGCTTGTTCGCCTCGGAACCACCGCAACAGCCTCGCCCGACCTCGCCGTCGCCGGAGATCCCTTTCGCCGTCACCACCGCAGCAGCTCGTCCCCGACCTCGCCGTCTGCTCCGTCGTGACCGCCGTGAGCTCAGCTACCTCCCCATCCTTTCTGTTCTCGCTCTCGAGCCCTGCATCGACTGCACCAAGCTCGGCCACACCCGCCGCCGCCTCAGCACGTCGCCGTCGTGGCCACAGCCACGTTGGCTCGATTCCGAGCACGCCATCGTCTTCGCCGCACTCGCAGGAGTCCACAGAACCACTCCACGCACCTCGCCGTGCCCCCTAGCGACGAGCCCGAGCTCGCCCGAACTCCGACAGCCGCACAGCTCGTCGCCGGCGTCGTTTCCGGCCACCCCAGCTCCACCCACTGCCACCACTCGACGCGGCTCACTCCCCGCATCACGTAGATGTTCTCCGCCGTCGTTTTGGTCGCCGGAGCACGAATTCCGCACTGCACCGCCGTGTCTGGCCTCGCCGGCGGCTAAACGCCGGCGGGTTTGACCCTGCTGACCCAGTTTGACCCCCTGGGTCTATGACAGGTGGGACCCGCCTGCTAATTAATTTAGGATTAGGACTAAACAAAAAATTAGTTAGACTAATGACACTGACACGCGGGACCCACTGGCCAGGTTTGACCTGGACCGGCCCCGTTGACCGCTGACGTCATCCTGACGCAATGCTGACGCAATAAGTATTTCTCTGGATTTATTTTTATTCAGGAAATTCCGGAAAATTCTACAAACTTCAAAAATTCATAGAAATTAATCTGTAGCTCCAAATCAAACAAATTATATATGAATTTGGATCAGAAAAATCCAATCTTTCCATCTGTACTGGTTTCATGCATGTCAGAACACTTTAACCTTGCTGATTAGATGAAACAAGTTAATGCACTAATATGACCTCTTATTTTGGGTTTGCATTTGAATCCTTGATTCAAATGAACTCAAACCATCCTGTTCTAAGATGCATTAGCCAAAACACACTCATTTTGCCATGTCATAGCATGCATCATATTGTTGCATATTGCCATGTGATGATTGTGTTTCGATGTGTTCTTCGTGGTAGGTTCTGCCTCCGAGGATATTCACGAGTATCCAACTGAAGGGCAGTATTCCACTACCACTCTGTCAGGCAAGCAACCCCATTGATCATTTCGATACCAACCCATCTTCTCGCTTCTGCTCTTGTTTACTGCATTAAGACAACGCGTTTCAAACTGCTGTGTGTTGCGGTAGTTGAACCCATATCCTCTGCATGACCTGTCATTGCCACAGTAACTAGATGAAACCCACTAGCATGTGTAGGAGTTGATTGAGCCAAGTCTGTGTTTCCTACCATGCTATGCCTGCTATGCTTAGAGTTGTGTCAGGTCTGGCTCATCAGGGTGATGAACTAGAGTGAATGGTTGTGTCGGTAATGAGAGTGAAGTGTTGGACATGATTTGGTAAAGGTATCGATGGAAGGCCATGTAGGAGTACATGGTGGGTTGTTTCATTGAGGCCGTCCTTAAGAACTGAGATCTGTATGCGTGATTTAAGATTCAGCTACTACCACACGTTGGGCCCTGAAATATGACCCCGCTCGACTTACTGACCCCTCTCGTCCTCTGTCCAGGAGTTGCAAGTAGTTACTGGTGTTTGTAGTTGCTGGAGGCCGTGCGCAGCGCTGACCTTAAGGGTGGGCTGTGATGCGGTAGGCACGTGGCCGGTGTACCGAGTCGCCCGTTTGGTGTCTCGGGAACCCTGCACACATCGTTTGGGGCCGTTGAGGACACCCCGGCCGGATTTCCTTGCGGATGGAACCCGAATAGGCGATAAACCTGGACTAGAGACTTGTGTGGTTAGTCAGGTCGTGGTCTACACCCACGTCGGCTTTCGCTTGAAGTCTGCCGAGCACATGTCGTGTGCAGACGCTAAGTGGTGGAGACATGTGTGACGAAGTACACCCCTGCAGGGTATAAAACTATTCGAATAGCCGCGTCCGCGGTAAAGGACTACTTGGTCGCTTATGCAGTTCATAGACAAGTTAATGGTTACTACTAAAAGACTCAAGATAAGTGTGAGTACCGCGGATGGCCCTCTCGTAGTATTACTAGGGAGGATCCACGGTGGAGTATTGTGATGGTGATTAGTGGACTCGTGTGCGAAAACTAATTTCTCAAGTGGTGTCTCGTAGGATAGTGTAGCCAAGAGTCAAAGCTGGCTTGCTGCAATAACTCCACCACCCTTCTTGAGAATGTGCATATATATTAGGATCTGTTGTAAGACTTGCTGAGTACCTTTGTACTCATGTTGCTTTAATAATTGTTGCAGACGAGAACACCGCCCCCTCCGATGGGTTCTATGTAGATCTCGACGTTGACGAGTGACTTGCCACCCAGGTGGTGACCTGAGCTTGTGAAGGGCCTATGTAGATAGACAGGCTTCGTCAAGCCTTCTTTCTTTCTAGTGTCTGTACTCAGACTAGTTGCTTCCGCATGTGCTTGTATGTTTGTATGATTTGAGTGTCGGGTCGTGTGACCCCTATCTGTATGAACATGTTATGTATGGCTCCCCGGAGCCTTTAAATAAAGTACTTTGAGTTGTAGAGTTTTATTGTGATGCCATGTTGTATTTACACATATCGAGCATATTGTGTGTATGATTGAAATGCTTGGTATGTGTGGGATCCGACTATCTAGTTGTTTATCCTTGGCAGCCTCTCTTATGGGGAAATGTAGTCTGGTGTCTCCACTGAGCCTTGGTAGTCCGCTACAGCCCGGTTTACCGGAGTCCTGCTAGCCCAGCACTGCTGCTCCGGAACACTTAGACTGGCCGGCATGTGTTTCACTTCGTTCCTGTGTCTGTCCCTTCGGGGAAATGTCACACGGTGATATCCGGAGTCCTACCTAGCCTGCTACAGCCCGGTTTCCCGGAGTCCTGCTAGCCCAGTGCTACAGCCCGGATTCACACGCTGCTGACCGACATGCTCGAAGTTGATTCATGTATGCCTGTCCCCGTAAGTTAGCGCCGCTTTGGGTTCACGACTAGCCATGTCGGCCCGGGTTCTCTGTCATATGGATGCTAGCAACACTATCATATACGTGAGCCAAAAGGCGCAAACGGTCCCGGGCCATGGTAAGACGACACCCGTGGGAATACCGTGCGTGAGGCCGCAAAGTGATATGAGGTGTTACAGGCTAGATCGGTGTGACTTAGAATCGGGGTCCTGACAGCGTCATGGTGCATCTGTGTGTCCACTGATACGTCCATTTTGCATCATGCTTTTATATTGATATTTATTGCATTATGGGCTGTTATTACACATTATGGTACAATACTTATGCCTTTTCTCTCTTATTTTACAAGGTTTACATGAAGAGGGAGAATGCCGGCAGCTGGAATTCTGGACCGGAAAGGAGAAAATCTGAGAGACCTATTCTGCACAACTCCAAAAGTCCTGAAAATTTACGGAGAATTATTTTGGAATATATAAAAAATATTGGGCGAAGAAAATACCAGAGGGGACCCACCAGGAGGCCACAAGCCTGGGGGCGTGCCCTACCCCCCTGGGCGCGCCCCTAGGGCTTGTGGGCCCCCTGGCAGGTCTCTGGTGCCCATCTTCTACTATATGGAGGGTTTTGACCTGAAAAAAATCATAAGGAAGCTTTCGGGACGAAGCGCCGCCGTCTTGAGGCGGAACCTGGGCAGAAGCAATCTAGGGCTCCGACGGAGCTGTTCTGCCGGGGAAACTTCCCTCCGGGAGGGGGAAATCGAAGCCATCGTCATCACCAATGATCCTCTCATCGAGAGGGGGTCAATCTCCATCAACATCTTCACCAGCACCATCTCCTCTCAAACTCTAGTTCATCTCTTGTATCCGATCTTTGTCTCAAAACCTCAGATTGGTACCTGTGGGTTGCTAGTAGTGTTGATTACTCCTTGTAGTTGATGCTAGTTGGTTTATTCGGTGGACGATCATATGTTCAGATCCTTAATGATATTTATTACCCCTCTGATTATGAACATGAATATGCTTTGTGAGTAGTTACGTTTGTTCCTGAGGACATGGGAGAAGTCTTGTTATAAGTAATCATGTGAATTTGGTATTCGTTCGATATTTTGATGAGATATATGTTGTCTTTCCTCTAGTGGTGTTATGCGAACATCGACTACATGACACTTAACCATGATTTGGGCCTAGGGGAAGCCATTGGGAAGTAATAAGTAGACGATGGGTTGCTAGAGTGACAGAAGCTTAAACACAAGTTTATGCGTTGCTTCGTAAGGGGCTGATTTGGATCCATATGTTTCATGCTATGGTTAGATTTATCTTAATTCTTCTTTTGTAGTTGCGGATGCTTGCAAGAGGGGTTAATCATGAGTGGGAGGCTTGTCCAAGTAAGCACAGCACCCAAGCACCGGTCCACCCACATATCAAATTATCAAAGTAACGAACGCGAATCATATGAGCATGATGAAAACTTTATATAAGAGTTCGTCCAGGCTTGTCCTTTGCTAAAAAAAAGGATTGGGCCACCTTGCTGCACCTTAGTTACACTTGTTACTTGTTACCCGTTAGGAATTATCTCATCACAAAACTATCTGTTACCGATAATTTCAGTGCTTGCAGAGAATACCTTACTGAAAACCGCTTGTCATTTCCTTCTGCTCCTCATTGGGTTCGACACTCTTAATTATCAAAAGGACTACGATAGATCCACTATACTTGTGGGTCATCAAGACTCTTTTCTGGCACCGTTGCTAGGGAGTGAAGCGCCTTTGGTAAGTGGAATTTGGTAAGGAAACATTTATATAGTGTGCTGAAATTTACCGTGACTTGTTACTATGGAACATCATCCTTTGAGGGGTTTGTTCGGGGTATCTTCACCCCGACCGGAAGAGCAAAGAGTTGCCCCTCAACCTACTGCACCTACTGAAAATATTTATTATGAAATTCTTTCGGGTATGATAGAGAAACTGCTAGCTAATCCTTATGCATGTTATTTATTTCTGTGATGAAGCTGCTAGAATTGCTAGACCTGATGATAAAGATAAACATAGACCTGTTGTTAGCATGCATGTTGTTTCTGTTAAAATAGGAGATCATTGTTATCATGGCTTATGTGATTTGGGTGCTAGTGTGAGTGCTATTCCCTTTACTTTATATCAAGAAATTATGAATGATATTGCACCTGCTCAAATAGAAGATACTGATGTCACTATTAAGCTTGCCAATAGAGATAATATATCACCAATTGGGATTGTTAGAGATGTTGAAGTTTTGTGTGGGAAAATAAAATACCCTACTGATTTTCTAGTTCTTGGTTCCCAACAAGATGATTTTTGTCCCATTATATTTGGTAGACCTTTCTTGAACACTGTTAATGCCAAAATAGATTGTGAGAAAGAAACTATTACTGTAAGTTTTGGGGATGTGTCTCATGAGTTTAATTTCTCCAAATTTCGTAGACAACCCCATGATAAAGAATTGTCTAGTAAAGATGAAATTATTGGTCTTGCTTCTATTGTTGTGCCCCCTACTGATCCTTTAGAACAATATTTGCTAGACCATGAAAATGATATGTTTATGAATGAAAGAAGGGAACTAGATGAGATTTTCTTTAAACAGATGCCTGTTTTGAAACACAATTTGCTTGTT
The DNA here is from genome assembly GCA_011799875.1 of Thinopyrum elongatum. Lineage (NCBI taxonomy): Eukaryota > Viridiplantae > Streptophyta > Magnoliopsida > Poales > Poaceae > Thinopyrum > Thinopyrum elongatum. The sequence continues at coordinate 216,008,658 of CM022303.1, forward strand.
GAAACTCTTGGAGATCCTCTACCACCCAAGAGTGATCCTGTGTTCGATCTTAAACAATTACCCGATACACTGAAATATGCTTATCTTGATGAAAAGAAGAAATATACTGTTATTATTAGTGCTAACCTTTCAGAGCATGAAGAAAAGAAATTATTGAAAACTCTGAGGAAGCATCGTGCCGCTATTGGATATACTCTGGATGATCTTAAGGGCATTAGTCCCACTTTATGTCAGCATAAAATTAATATGGAGCCTGATGCTAAACCAGTTGTTGATCATCCACGACGGTTGAATCCTAAGATGAAGGAAGTGGTAAGAAATGAAATATTAAAGCTCCTGGAAGCAGGTATAATTTATCCTGTTGCTGATAGTAGATGGGTAAGTTATGTTCATTGTGTCCCTAAGAAGGGAGGTATTACTGTTGTTCCTAATGATAAGAATGAATTGATTCCACAAAGAATTGTCACAGGTTATAAAATGGTAATTGATTTTAGAAAGTTGAACAAAGCTACTAGAAAAGATCATTACCCTCTACCTTTTATTGATCAAATGCTAGAAAGACTATCCAAACATACACACTTTTGCTTTCTAGATGGTTATTCTGGTTTTTCTCAAATACCTGTGTCACAAGAGGATCAAGAAAAAAAATATTTTTACTTGCCCTTTCGGTACCTTTGCTTATAGACGTATGCCTTTTGGTTTATGCAATGCACCTGCTACCTTTCAAATATGTATGACTGCTATATTCTTTGACTTTTGTGAAAAGATTGTTGAGGTTTTCATGGATGAGTTCTCCGTTTACGGAACTTCTTTTGATGATTGCTTAAGCAACCTTGATCGAGTTTTGTAGAGATTGGAAGAAACTAATCTTGTCTTGAATTGGGATAAGTGCCACTTTATGGTTAATGAAGGTATTGTCTTAGGGCATAAAATTTCTGAAAGAGGTATTGAAGTTGATAAAGCTAAAGTTTCCTTGGTCATGCTGGTTTCTATAGGAGGTTTATTAAATACTTCTCTAAAATTTCTAGGCCTCTCACTAATCTCTTGCAAAAATATGTTCCATTTGTTTTTGATGATGATTGTGTAGAAGCATTTGAAATACTTAAGAAAGCCTTGATTTTTGCACCTATTGTTCAACCACCTGATTGGAACCTGCCCTTTGAAATTATGCGTGATGCTAGTGATTATGCTGTTGGTGCTGTTCTAGGACAAAGAGTTGATAAGAAATTAAATGTTATCCATTATGCTAGTAAAACTCTAGACAATGCTCAAAGAAATTATGCTACTACTGAAAAAAAATCTAGCAGTTGTATTTGCTTGTGATAAGTTCAGATCTTATATTGTTGATTCCAAAGTAACTATTCACACTGATCATGCTGCTATTAAATACCTTCTGGAAAAGAAAGATGCTAAACCTAGACTTATTAGATGGGTTCTCTTGCTGCAAGAGTTTGATTTGCATATTATTGATTGAAAGGGAGCTGAGAATCCCGTAGTAGACAACTTGTCTAGGTTGGAAAATGTTCTTGATGACCCACTACCTATTGATGATAGCTTTCCTGATGAACAATTAGCTGTCATAAAAGCTTCTCATAGTGCTCCTTGGTATGCTGATTATGCCAATTACATTGTTGCTAAATTTATACCACCTAGCTTCACATACCAAGAAAAGAAAAAGTTTTTATATGATTTAAGACATTACTTTTGGGATGACCCACACCTTTATAAAGAAGGAGTAGATGGTGTTATTAGACGTTGTGTACCTGAGCATTAACGGGAACAGATTCTATGCAAGTGTCACTCCGAGGCCTACGGAGGGCACCATGCTGGAGATAGAACTGCACACAAGGTATTGCAATCTGGTTTTTATTGGCCTACTCTTTTTAAGGATGCTCGTAAGTTTGTCTTGTCTTGTGATGAATGTCAAAGAATTGGTAATATTAGTAGACGTCAAGAAATGCCTATGAATTATTCACTTGTTATTGAACCATTTGATGTTTGGGGATTTGATTACATGGGACATTTTCCTTCCTCTAATGGGTATACACATATTTTGGTTGCTGTTGATTATGTTACTAAGTGGGTAGAAGCTATTCCAACTAGTAGTGCTGATCATAACACCTCTATTAAAATGCTTAAAGAAGTTATTTTTCCGAGGTTTGGAGTCCCTAGATATTTAATGACTGATGGTGGTTCACACTTTATTCATGGTGCTTTCCGTAAATTGCTTGCTAAGTATGATGTTAACCATAGAATTGCATCTCCTTATCATCCTCAGTCTAGTGGTCAAGTAGAATTGAGTAACCGAGAAATAAAGTTGATTTTGCAAAAGACTGTCAATAGATCCAGAAAGAATTGGTCTAAGAAACTTGATGATGCATTATGGGCTTATAGAACTACTTATAAAAATCCTATGGGTATGTCTCCATATAAAATGGTTTATGGAAAAGCATGTCACTTACCTCTCGAACTAGAACATAAAGCTTATTGGGCAATTAAAGAGCTCGATTATGATTTCAAACTTGCCGGTGAAAAGAGGTTATTCGACATTAGCTCACTTGATGAATGGAGAACCCAAGCCTATGAGAATGCCAAGTTGTTTAAAGAAAAGGTTAAAAGATGGCATGACAAAAGGATACAAAAGCATGAATTTAATGTAGGTGACCTTGTCTTGCTATACAACTCTCGTTTAAGATTTTTTGAAGGAAAGCTTCTCTCTAAATGGGAAGGTCCTTATATTATCGAGGAAGTTTATCGTTCCGATGCCATCAAAATCAACAACACTGAAGGCACCAACCCGAAGGTGGTAAACGGGCAAAGAATCAAACATTATATCTCAGGTACTCCCATAAATGTTGAGACCAATATTATTAATACCATAACACCGGAGGAGTACATAAGGGAGACCTATCAGAATGTTTCAGACTTCGAAAAGGAATAGGTATGTGGTACGGTAAGTAAACCAACTCCAAAACTTTTCCAATGGCAATTTTACTCTGTTTTGGAGTATTTAAAAAATTAGGAAAATGAAAAGTAGTCCGAAAAGTGCACGAGGAGGCGACAAGCCCCTGGGGCGCGCCCTACCCCCCTGGGCGTGCCTCCCAGGCCTGTGGCCACCTCGTGTGCCCTCGGACTCCGTTTTCTTGTGGAACACTCCTTTTGGTCGATAAAAATTCATTATAGAATCTCTTGAAGGTTTTGACGACCGTACCATGGCAAAATCCTCTGTTCTTGTTTCGAGCTGTTTTTCTGACAGATCTAGATTGCTATGGCGTCCCCAAGTGCTCCGAAGGACAAGTTCTGCGAGAAGGTCATCAACCCCTACCTCACGGAGGTGCTGCAACACCCTCAAACCATTGAGATGCGTGAGGGGGTGCTGCACATCCATGATGTTCAAGGACCAAAGGGGACCGAAAGCGTGGCGACAAGGCTCGAAGCAATGGAGCAGCAAGTCTTCAAGTGCCAAGGGATGGTGGAACGCGGACTCAACTCCAATCACTCCATGATCACGGAATTTACCCGTGACCACAAGCTGGACGCCAAGAACATCGGAGAGGCCATCTTCAAGCTTCATGAGAGAATCGAGCATCTCCAAGCCCAGATCTATGACCTGCAAAACCAAAACTGTGAGTATGAATACAGATTTAAGAGGATGAGTTTGGCTGCAGATTTGAGGATCCCCGAGACTCGTTCATCTTTTTACGATGGTGAACCTATGCCTTGGAATACGGATGATAAGATTCTTTCATCATCAACAACTCCATCATCACCACCTCCGAAGAAAGAGACATAAATACATGGGTATGGGCACTCCCCTTGGCAACTGCCAAGCTTGGGGGAGGTGCCCCGGTATCGTATCACCATCACATCTTTACCTTCATCATTTTTCTTAGTTCGATCCTTTTGGTTATATCTCGGTTTAGTAGAATAAAGTTTTAGTATGATCTAGCTTTGAGTTTTGCTTTGTGTTCCCTCTATGTAATCGAGTCTGAGAGTTATATAATAAAGATTAGTTTTGAGTTGAGGGCTTTGCTTTCTTGTTATGATCTTGAGAAAAAGAAATAAAGAATAAAAGAAATAAAAAGATTATATAATGATCTTATGGGAAGTGACGACTTCACATATAAGAAGTATGTCGCATGAAATTTCTTGGGAGTTGACAAACATAGCTTTGGTCATTGTTGCAATTAATAGGAAGTAATAAAGAAAGAGAGGTCTCACATATAAATATACTATCTTGGACATCTTTTATGATTGTGAGCACTCATTAAAATATTATATGCTAAAAGGTTGATGTTGGACAAGGAAGACAACTTGATGGGTTATGTTTCTTTATATCCGAATAGAAGTTATATTGTCATGGATCCTCCAACATGTTGAGTTTGCTTCTCATCCCATGCTAGCCAAATCTTTTGCACCAAGTAGAGATACTACTTGTGCATCCAAAATCCCTTAACCCAGTTTTGCCATGAGAGTCCACCATACCTACCCATGGATTGAGTAAGATCCTTCAAGTAAGTTGTCATCGGTGCAAGCAATAAAAATTGCTCTCTAAATATGTATGATCTATTAGTGTGAGGAAAATAAGCTTTATACGAACTTGTGATATGGAAGAAATAAAAGCGACAGACTGCATAATAAAGTTCTTTATCACAAGTGGCAATATAAAGTGACGTTCTTTCGCATTAAGATTTTGTGCATCCAACCATAAAAGCGCATGACAACCTCTGCTTCCCTCTGCGAAGGGCCTATCTTTTATTTACCCTCTACCTTAATGCAAGAGTCATGGTGATCATCACCTATTCTTTTTATAGCTTTTCTTTTTGGCAAGCACTATATGTTGGGGGGAGATCCAGATCTATATATCCACTCGGATGTAGATACTCATAAACTATTATTGTTGACATTACCCTTGAGGTAAAAGGTTGGGAGGCAAAACCATAAGCACCTATCTTCCTCTGTGTCCGATTGAAACTTTGATCTCATAAGTATCATGTGAGTGTTAGCAATTATGAAAGACTAAATGATGGTTGAGTATGTGAACTTGCTGAAAAGCTCTTATATTGACTCTTTCCTACGTTATGATAAATTGCAATTCCTCCAATGACTGAAATAATAGTTTGTTAGTTTTCAATAAAGTTCTTGTTCCATACTTTACCTTGTGAACAAATTGTCACTTTAGCATAAGAAGTTATATGACAAAATATGTTGCTGGCCTAAAGATGATCATGATGCCTTCATGTCCGTATTTTATTTTATCGACACCTCTATCTCTAAACATGTGGACATGATTATCGATTTTGGCTTCCGCTTGAGGACAAGCGAGGTCTAAGCTTGGGGGAGTTGATACGCCCATTTTTCATCATGCTTTTATATTGATATTTATTGCATTATGGGCTGTTATTACACATTATGGTACAATACTTATGCCTTTTCTCTCTTATTTTACAAGGTTTACATGAAGAGGGAGAATGCCGGCAGCTGGAATTCTGGACCGGAAAGGAGCAAATTTGAGAGACCTATTCTGCACAACTCCAAAAGTCCTGAAAATTTACGGAGAATTATTTTGGAATATATAAAAAATATTGGGCGAAGAAAATACCAGAGGGGACCCACCAGGAGGCCACAAGCCTGGGGGGCGTGCCCTACCCCCCTGGGCGCGCCCCTAGGGCTTGTGGGCCCCCTGGCAGGTCTCTGGTGCCCATCTTCTGCTATATGGAGGGTTTTGACCTGAAAAAAATCATAAGGAAGCTTTCGGGACGAAGCGCCGCCGTCTTGAGGCGGAACCTGGGCAGAAGCAATCTAGGGCTCCAACGGAGCTGTTCTGCCGGGGAAACTTCCCTCCGAGAGGGGGAAATCGAAGCCATCGTCATCACCAACGATCCTCTCATCGAGAGGGGGTCAATCTCCATCAACATCTCCACCAGCACCATCTCCTCTCAAAACCTCAGATTGGTACCTGTGGGTTGCTAGTAGTGTTGATTACTCCTTGTAGTTGATGCAAGTTGGTTTATTCGGTAGAAGATCATATGTTCAGATCCTTAATGATATTTATTACCCCTCTGATTATGAACATGAATATGCTTTGTGAGTAGTTATGTTTGTTCCTGAGGACATGGGAGAAGTCTTGTTATAAGTAATCATGTGAATTTGGTATTTGTTTGATATTTTGATGAGATGTATGTTGTCTTTCCTCTAGTGGTGTTATGTGAACGTTGACTACATGACACTTCACCATGATTTGGGCCTAGGGGAAGGCATTGGGAAGTAATAAGTAGATGGTGGGTTGCTAGAGTGATAGAAGATTAAACCCTAGTTTATGCGTTGCTTCGTAAGGGGCTGATTTGGATCCGTATGTTTCATGTTATGGTTAGATTTATCTTAATTCTTCTTTCATAGTTGCGGATGCTTGCAAGAGGGGTTAATCATAAGTGGGAGGCTTGTCCAAGTAAGGACAGCACCCAAGCACTGGTCCACCCACATATCAAATTATCAAAGTAACGAACATGAATCATATGAGCATGATGAAAACTAACTTGACAATAATTCCCATGTGTCATCGGGAGCGCTTTGCTTTACATAAGAGTTCGTCCAGGCTTGTCCTTTGCTACAAAAAGGATTGGGCCACCTTGCTGCACCTTAGTTACGCTTGTTACTTGTTACCCGTTACGAATTATCTTATCACAAAACTATCTGTTACCGATAATTTCAGTGATTGCAGAGAATACCTTGCTGAAAACTGCTTGTCATTTCCTTCTGCTCCTCGTTGGGTTCGACACTCTTACTTATCGAAAGGACTACGATAGGTCCACTATACTTGTGGGTCATCATCCACATCATGGACGACATCATCGACCTCGGGCTGACATTCCTTCACAGCATGATGCCGTTCGAGAGGATGAATGGGGTCATCAAAGGATTCGTTCGTAACATGTCCCGTCTGATGTCTACTACACAACTTGTTCTTGTAGACTCATGTTGGGCCTCCAAGCATAGAGTATTGTAGGACAGTAGCAAATTTCCCTCAAGTGGATGACCTAAGGTTTATCAATCCGTGGGAGGTGTAGGATGAAGATGGTCTCTCTCAAGCAACCCTGCAACCAAATAATAAAAAGTCTCTTGTGTCCCCAACACACCCAATACAATGGCAAATTGTATAGGTGCACTAGTTCGGCGAAGAGATGGTGATAAAAGTGTAATATGGATGGTAGAAATATATTTTTATAATCTGAATAAATAAAAATAGCAAGGTAGCAAGTGATAAAACGGAGCACAAACGGTATTGCAATGCTTGAAAACAAGGCCTAGGGTCCGTACTTTCGCTAGTGCAATCTCTCAACAATGCTAATCTAATTGGATCAAATAACCATCCCTCAAAGTGCAATGAAGAATCACTCCAAAGTTCTTATCTAGCGGAGAACATAAGAAGAAATTGTTTGTAGGGTACGAAACCACCTCGAAGCTATTCTTTCCGATCGATCTATCCAAGAGTTCGTACTAAAATAACACCAAATAATTTCAGATTCATAATACTCAATCCAACACAAAGAACCTCAAAGAGTGCCCCACGATTTCTACCGGAGAAACAAAGACAAGAACGTGCATCAACCCCCATGCATAGATTACCCCAATGTCACCTCGGGAATCCACGAGTTGAGTGACAAAACATATATAAAGTGAATCAATACGATACCCCATTGTCACCACGGGTATTCATAGCAAGACATACATAAAGTGTTCTCAAATCCATAAAAGTATTCAATCCGATAAAACGAAATCTCAAAGGGAAAACTCAATTCATCACAACAAGATAGAGAGGGGAAAACACCATATGATCCGACTATATTAACAAAGCCCGCGATACATCAAGATTGTGCATCTCAAGAACACGAGAGAGAGAGAGAGAGAGAGAGATTAAACACATAGCTAGTGGTACAAACCCTCAGCCCCGAGGGTGGACTACTCCCTCCTCATCGTGGTGGCCACCGGGATGATGAAGATGGCCACCGGTGATGATATCCCCCTTCGGCAGGGTGCCGGAACGGGGTATAGATTGGTTTCTCGTGGCTACAGAGGCTTGAGGCGGCAGAACTTCTGATCTAGGGCTGCCCCGTGGGCTTTTGGAATATTTGGCAATTTATAGGGCGAAGAGGCGGTGCGGGAGGCCACCAAGGTGGGCATAACCCACTGGGGCGCGCCTGGAGGCCCAGGCGTGCCCTGGTTGGTTGTGCCCCCCTCGGGGCACCCCCCAGGTGCTGCTCTGGCCCATTGGATGTCTTCTGGTCCATAAAAATCCACAAAAAGTTTCGATGCGTTTGGACTCCGTTTGGTACTGATTTTCTGCGATGTAAAAAACAAGCAAAAAACAGCAACTGGCACTGGGCACTATGTCAATAAGTTAGTCCCAAAAAATGGTATAAAGTTGCTATAAAATGATTGTAAAATATCCAAGAATGATAATATAGCAGCATAAATACTTCATAAATTATAGATACATTGGAGACGTATCACCGTCCCGATGGGAGCATCGTCCAGGGGTATCTGATGCAAGAGTGCATCTCCTTTTGCGAGAATTATATAGGCGTCGGAGACCCTGTTGTTGGTTTGCCCGTCAAGAAGCACCATGGGCGGCTTGGAGGAGAAGGTCACAACAACGGCCGGAGGGAATTGCACGTGGACTACTCGGATCGACGGAACGACTTTGACAGGGCTAACTTAGTAGTGCTACAACACCTAGATGTGGTAGATGATTATGTGACACTGCACAAAGAAACCATCGCAAAGAAGTACCGTGATAAGTGGATGCGCAAGACAGACGATGAAGTTACTATAGAGCACAACGCCACTTTCTTGCGTTGGTTCAAAGAGCAAGTTCTTGCTAATCCCCCGGAAGAGGGCAGTTCAGACGGATTGCTCATACATGCCTTAGCACATGGCCCCGCGCCCAAACTCGCGACCTATCAGGCATACGATATCAACGGGTACACGTTCTACACGGAGGCCAAAGACATGGACAGTGATTATCAGAACTCAGGGGTGACGATTGAATGCGTGACCGACGCCAACGGCTTCTACGGAAGGGTCGAAGAGATCTGGGAGATTGACTACGTTGGAATGCACGATGCGACGATGTTCCATGTCAGATGGGCTAAGGACGTCGTAAGAGAAAACAAGTATTTCACTACCATGTCTATACCCGACGCGAAGAGCGCTACTGTGAACGTTAACGTCATCGCCAAAACCGAGCCATGGGTACACGCTAAGCACGTGACACAATGCTTCTTCATAACCGACCCGACCAATCCCAGCCGTGTTGTCGTGACGAGAGGCAAAAGGAGCATCGTCGGAATGGATGGAGTCGCCAACGAGGAAGGCTACGACCAATACGGCAACCCGATGAGGGAAGATGACGATGACGATGAAGCATACATGAAAAGAAGAACCAAGACTACATTACCTAAGAAAGATCGTACTCCATGGTTTTGGAAAAATCACAACGAGGGGCTCAATTATTCGACAACGAACAAGAAAGAAAGAAGCTCAATGTGAAACATCCTCGACGCAGCTGAGGAACCATCATTTATATATATGTATCTATTTTGTGTACGCACTTAAGTAACCATTATCGGTCAAATGATGTATACATCGTATCCCTTTCAATTACCACCACATGCATGGTTCCGGTGATATTCGCGCAGTGTGAGAGGGAGGCGTTCATGTCAACTGCGTGCGAGGCCGTCGGGAGAAAAATAAAAAACAAAAACAAAAGGGAGAAAGCAATACAAAAGAAAAAAATAGAAAAGTAAAGGAAAATAATAAAAAGAAAAGAAAACTAAAAAATAGAAAAGAAACATATTAGTAGCACTGGATTATGAACCAGCGCTATAGCTAAGTTAGCTGTAGCGCTGGATCCTAATCCAGCGCTACTGCTATGTGTATTTTAGAATAAAAAAAACTAAAAATTGGAACAGTTAGCAGTAGCGATGGATTACCACCCAGCGCTATAGCTAACTTAGCTATAGGAATGGATCCTAACCCAGCGCTACTGCTATTTTTAGTTAACCCGCCGCGCGGTCTCAAAATTTTGCCAAGTCCCTTCCCCCCCTCTCCCACCTCTGCCCCTCCTCTCTGTCATGCACCACCGTCGATTGCCCTGCCTGCCCTCGACCACGACGCTGGCCGTCGCCCCTGCCCGCCCCTCGACACCGGCTTGAGCCCCTGCCCGCCCTCGACCTCATCGCCGCCGCCGACCTCTCCCCTGCCTGCCCTCGACCTCGCCGCCGCCACCCTCTCCCCTGCCCGCCCTCGACCGCCGCCGCCCGAGCCCGAGCTCGTAAGCCTCTCCCTCTCCTCTCCCCTGCCCTCCTCTCTCTCTCTGTGATGAACCCTAGCTACTATTTAGGGCAGTAGCAAAATTGTTTAATTAGGGCAGTAGCAAATTTGTTTAGCCACCAGTGCATATAAACGCGCCGACAAAAGAATATACAAAACTGAGAGCACTTCAGAAGGCATTAGGCCTGCTCTAGCAGTGCACCAAAAGCAGCAGAACAAGTTGATGAGACCTCAGTTATGTCAACGATAGATGCTCTAACCGTAGCTGCGTAGCAAGAAAGCACGCATGGGTGTCTTCTGAGGCCTTCTTTACATCATTGACATCAAGTCAGAGCTGAGCTGAAGCAACCCTTTCCACTTTAAGTTGAGACTGAAGAAGTCGAACTGATTGAGGCAGCAACTGCACATAGGTTGTCTCACAACTGCTGGTGAGTAGCTTCAACTCACTGTCTTCATCAAGACATGACCTTGGGGTCATCTCGCTCTCTTCAAGATGGTTTGGCTCACTATCTTCCCTAAAGTTCTGCCTGGCATAAGAGATACGACTCTGGAAGAGAAACAAGGAGACACGTAACAGGTTTCACAATTATATAAGAAAATAAATGGATCTGTTCTGCATAAGGAACATGTTTTTACAACTACAATTTAAAACTGGTAGTTGTTGCAAACATCCAATCAGATGTAAACACCAAAGTAAACAGCAGTGGAGGAAATTATTCCTATCCAAATCTATACTAGAACAAAGTTTGAAGGCTTGAGAAGGATGAACTTACATTACATGTTAACACGGGCTGGACAAAGCCCTTCTCCATGTTGATGGAAGGATAATTCAATAAATTCCCCAAAGAAACTTCTTTATAAGCGTTGCCTTTATTCTACATTTTGTAAAGAGTAAATATAGATCAAATAATATTGGAAGAAATAGAGGATAATGAAGCTCAGGTGCAGAGTGATGATACATAATCAAATACTAATTAATTAAGTACAACGTTACAAGGCAAAAGGTACTCACAAGAGGAATGCAGACATCAACGTGTGCAGTGGCATTGGCTTTATTCAACATTTTGGTAAGAGTAAACGTAGATCTGATACTTTGGAGAAAGTGGAGGGTAGGGCAGATAAGATGCAGAGTAATGCTAGACAATCAACTATCTCGCAATGCAAGTACAGTAATACTACCACCGTTCGTTATTACTTGTCGCTCAAATGGATGTTTCTAGCACTATTAAGTTCTAAATACACCCAATTGAGCAACAAATAATTCGATACAGAGGGAGTACATGACAACAGGTACTTACATGAGCAATCCAAAACTTCATAACCATTGTGTTAATTCTAGATTTATCTAAGAGTAAATATAGATCTTATAATTTTGAGCAAAGGAAGGATAAAGAAGCGAACATTTACAGTGATGCTACATAATCAAACAGCAATGAGTGTAAGTATGCTGATAAAGGGCAAGAGGTACTGACAAGAGCAATGTAGTGCCCAGTATTGTTGTGAGACCCTATGATACTTTGAGAAAGGAGATTCATCTGAAATTAGTTTTCATACAAGAGAGAAGGTAAGGCACATGAAGAAATTTAGGAGTTCAAATTTTGAATTGATATCATAGACAGTACCTGACGCTGGGTTCTCTGCCGTTCTAATAGGGGTTTGGCCAATGGAGTAGGGGTAAAGCGTGGTACAGTTGGCCCTGTGTTTTCTGTGGCTGCTGATCTATCTGATTTAACAGGTATCACTACCTTTTCCAAATACCTAGTTTGTACTCCTTGAGAATCTGCACTCACCCTCTTCCTTTTGGACATCTATTACGAAAGAACAACATTTGACTGGAAAAACATAGTATGATGACACATGGAATAGGTACAGAAAATGGATAGGTATGGCATATACTCATATATGATGCTTAAACTAAGCAGATGGTGGTGTAATAAAGTAGAAGTAATGCAAGAGGTCATATGCAAAATATGTGCGACCAATACAACCTTGCCAAGTTAGAGCATGCACCTTGATGGGTGAATAAGATAGGCCATCCTCCACCATGCCAAGTTTGTTAGCCAGTGGATTGTTCCGCAATATTCCTCTCGTGCGCCCATTCTCATATTCATTTTGTTCATGTTCAATACCTGACATGCATGAAAACATAAAAACAAGTGAGATTATCTTTGTAATGCAGAAGTGATTCTAATCCAACACTGCCTCCCTGTAAACCCCTTTGTGCTATCTCTGCAATTCTTCTGAGAGATGCCATGCATGCTGTAATTTGGTGTGTGCATTAATATAATGTGGCCTACTACTCAAAATATGAGAGCTCCAGAAGTGATGATACTTCACAGATGACAGCTTCAACATATAGTAAAGAAGAACAAGTCGACCTGACCTGACAGATTCAAAATATACTAAGGGAGAACAACTCGACCTGACCAGTCGACCGCAAATGTCTCTGCTACTCTTCCCAACAAGGAACATACTTATTAAAGAAGAGAAGAGGATCATGTTAAAGAAGAGCAGAAGAGCAAGCAGATTGAAGATATTACAAGTCTTTCTATACAATGTCTGTTGCCCACCCATGATGAACTAGAGCGCACAGAGAAATACTATTCCTTCCGGTCTCTCCATATGTGGCTCACATGCATTTCGAAACTAAAGTAGGAACATTTAGCTAACCAATTAAACATATCTCAGTTTTACTAATATCAGCATAATATCAGATTCGAATTTGTACAACCAAGCTTGTTTAGCTTGATGGGTGGAGCAGTGCTATTACGACACGAACCACGTAGGCTGATCGTGGTCATCATAAAATGGGGAAACCGTAAGCATGATGAGTATAGTGTTAACCATGGCAGTGGGATGGCAGATCTGAAGCTGCAAACCGCGCAAAGGGTACTTAGCAACCGATGTTTGCTTTGAAATAACAACTAAGATTTGGTATGGACAAGAAAGTACAGTCAACAAGTGACAAAGAAATGCAATTCTGCTGTCTCTCTATACGTCGCGACATGCATTTGGAAACTCAAGTGGGACCTTTAGCTAACCAATTAAATGTGTCTGTTAACTAATATCAGTATCATATCACAATCATATTTGAACAACTAAGCTTTGGAATTATGAGTGTTGTGTTGTTTAGCTTGAAGGGTGGAGTACTGCTAGTACGACAGAAAGCACCTACGCAGATCATAGTAGGGTAGATAAAAGGGGAAAACCCTAAGCATCAAGAGTAAAATAAGGAAAGTGGAACTACCTGGACCATATGGGCTTGTATTGCCGGTACGGCAAGAAGGGGTTCGAAAAGGCTTCGGCCCCAAAAGGGGCAGCTCTATTCAACTGAAGGCACAATATTGTTACTATCAGTCTAGACTATCAAAGACGACATAGCTCCCAGCATTTCCCGGATATTATGGTAGACCATCTAGAATCGTTGAAAGCATCCATCTGAAGCGACCCAATAGACCTGTCGACTGCAAATGTCCATGCTCCACTTCCCGACAAGGAACATACTGTACTACTCCCTCTGTTCTTAAATATAAATCTCTTAGAGATTCGAATGCGGACTACATATGGAGCAAAAATGAGTGAATGTACACTCTAAAATATGTCTATATACATCCGTATGTAGTTCTTATTGGAATATCTAAAAAGACTTATGTTTTACCGAAAAAGGCTTTCGCCCCGCTTTATAAATAAAGCAACGATGAACAACACCCGGTACAAACGCACGCCACCACAACACACGCATGCACCCAAGGCAGTTTAGGAATGGAGGAAGTAATATACTTATTAAGAAGAACAGAAGAGGAACATGATAACAAAGAGCAAGCAGATTTCTCTACTTTTTTCTTTACTCTTATAAAAAACAAAGTTGGTGATGATGGTGTGCCTGCCATCCTACAATATAGGCCGTTCGATTTATATCTGACGGATAGGAAGGAAACTATGGCATTTTGCAAAAAGATACCCACACCCCTCTCCACATTTGCAAATAAGGCCTTCCCTCGTTCATCCTTTTCTCCCACAAGATAAACTACTCATACAAATGCATCTTGATGTTCCGTGCAACGCACGAGCATCTTGCTAGTTAGATAATACAATGTGTGTTGCCCACCCATGATGAACTAGAGCGCACAGAGAAATGCAAATCCCTGTTGTCTCTCTATATGTGGCGCACATGCTTTTTGAGATGAATATAGGACCATTAGCTGACCAATTAAATGTTCTCTGTTTTAGTAATATGAGCATCATATCAGATTCGTATTTCAACAACTAAGCTTTGGAATTATGAGTGGCATGTTGTTTCGCTTGATGGGTTGAGGTCTTGAGGAGCAGTGCTAGCACGACACGAAGCACCTACGATGATGGTAGTGAATATAAAGAGGGAAAACCATAAGCTGTATGTGTATAGTGACCGTGCCATGGCAGATCTAAAGGTGCAAACCGGACAAAGGCTACTTCGCAACCAATGTTTGCTTTCAACTAGCCACTACGATTTGGTATGGACAAGAAAAGTACAGTAAATAAGTTACGATCTATTTTCCAGGTGAGATCAATAACTTAAGCAGATATGAAAGAGTACCACCTCTCTTGCGACGCCGTGTAGGCCCCTGCTAATACGTTGAGGAAGCTGCGGGTGCGATGGCTGTCGGCGGCACGGAAGAAGACTTTAGACGGCAGACGGCCGGGTCGGGGGATAAGTCCTGTTGTCGTGGATGAGGCGGTCGTAGGAGCGGCAACAACAAGGTGGACGACGGCGCTGATGACGCGAGAGGACGCGATGAAAGGATCCTGGTCCGACGTCGTGGATCCATCTCTTGCAGTGGATGACGGGGTAGGGGTAGCGGCTCCGGCAAGGTGGAGGATGGGGTGGCGGACGGAGGATGTAACACCCCAAAAATTTAACCACATTTTTGTTAAGTAAAAATTTGTCCAGAAATAAAACTTTAAATTTTATTGGGTGTTTTATTAATTTTACAGTATTTTCTGCCCTCTGTTTTTCAAAAAAAAAAATCCCTCCATATAGAATTTTTTGGAAATAATATTATGGGCTCTGGTTGTTTTCTCAAAATATTTCTTTTATATTTTAATAATAGTAGGAATTAATTTCAAAGTAAAATTTGCCTCTAAATAATTCTTTTAATAGCTTTTTCAATACTTTAACTGCCTTTGTTGCACTACAACCACTTTAGATAATTATTTAAAAATTCCACAAAATTTATGGGAGGTCATATGATGCCTACATATCACTTTTATGAAAAAACCCAACTTGGTGTTTTGGAAATTTTGAGTGAAGCAACTTCTTTTCAATTCTGTCCCATTCTTCAGTTTCAACTACAACCCCACTTTTTCTTGCTCCAAAAATTCTGAAATTTTTCCCACTCCTAGTCCTTCCAACCAGACCCTTAAGTCCAGAAGATCAACTCCATTTGCATTTTGTAGATCCACCCAATGATTCCCTCAAAAACTGGTCCAGAACTGAATTTCAGTAGAATTTGCACTGGAAAGTTTTTCCTATGGACCATCCAACCCTACCACCTCATATATCATTCAAAGAGGCATCATACTGCCAAGTTTCATGATCAACAAAAATACCTAGGGCACCATTTCATTTCATCATACACCTTGAGTGCATGACAAAATTATGTCATCACTAAAATCTCCATATGGCTCTAGCTCCATTTGCTAAGCTAGCATGTCCAACATACCCCTCACACTTGCTAGCATCACCATCCCAAAAATCAGCTCAAATGGACCTATCTAGCTTGCTCTGGCAATTCATCGAGCACTTGATGTGCATGCCCAGAGCGCGCGTACTGCTGCTGTGGCATCGAGCCGCTGCTGTTCCCCTGCTGCCTCCCCTGCTCGCCCGAGTCCACCCCTGGGTCACCTGATCATCCCCAACCCTCACCGACACCTTACCTCGTCCCCTAGCGCCGCCCCCACCGACCAGCGCCGCCTCTGACCGTCGCCCGAAGAAGGCCACTCGGCCAAGTCTCTGTCGGCGCCGTCTCACCTTAATGGCCAACGTCCAGTGCTCATCCGTTCATCCACTGCCCTCATCTACCACGCTGACCCACGCCACCGACCACAACTGCTTCGACGACGCAGTTATGGCCGTCGCCGTCATGACTTATTCGGGAAGCCACAGCATCACCTTTCCCCGCCTATAAAAGGCCACCGTGAGCTTGCCCTCGATCATCACCACCCTCCCCTCTCCCTCTATAATCTTCCCTTGGAATGAAAACGACCGGAGCGGTCATCGTCTTCAACTCCGGCAACCACAGCCGCCACCGCATCCGCGAAGATTCCCACCTCTCCAGTACCTCCCCCTCTCAACTAGCTACACCAGGAACTTCCCCACGGTCCCACAGATCCTTTCCGCGCTCCAATTCCTCCTCCCCAAGGTCAAGTTGAGCTCGGCAAATCCACCCGTAGCTCTCCTCCGCCATGGTTGACGCCGTGCTCGAACCCGAGCCCCTCAACGGCTATCTCCACCTCCCACGGATGCGGCACTCTTCCCTGAACCCAACCATGTGCCGAGCGTCGCCGGAGATGCCCTACAACACCGGCAATCCTCGCCGGAGCTCGCCTCTATTCCTGTCCAGGCGCGTGAGATAGGGAAGACAAACCCGACAGGTGGGTCCCACCTGTCGGTGAGCCACCCATTCTTTCCAGAAGCGCATCTCCGTGGGTGCGTTTTCCCTGTGGGGAAAACGTACTCTGGGGGGGGGGGGGGTACGCCTTCGACGCGCCGCCTCCCCGCGGGCTAGGAGCTGGGCCCGGCCCAGTGACGCCGTCCAACTAATTCGCGCTCAGGGCGCACCCCTAAACCTTTTCCCTTTTCCTTTTTCAGCTGTCTTCAAAAACATTCTGTAGCAGTCAGTTCAAACCCAAATCTGATAATTCAAATTTCCGAATACTTCTAAAATAACTCTCTAGTATATCAGATAGGGTGAACATTTTTAGTAGGCATTATTTCGTAACATTTGTTTAATAGTCCATTTAAACATTTAATTCAACTTTTAAATTCCCTAAGTACTCATATTAACTCCAAATAAATTGATTCTTTTTCTGTTATTTTTCATTTTTCATCTAGTTTGTTTTAGGATTTATTTCAAAAATATTTGAAACAATTTTTAGTACTATTTTTGAATTATGTGGTAATTGCCATATTCTTTAAAATAGGAAAAATGGAGGGAAGAAATTTTCAAACTTTTGGAGTGCACCCAATATTTCTGCATGCTCAAGGGCAAGCATCTTGAACACTTGATATGGTGAATGTATGGTTGGTTATTTGCATGAATAATGGAGTTATGAATAATTTGAACTCAAATAAAAATTTGGCATATGGCTATTTTTATATGCATGATCCATGGCCATTTTGCTGTCATCTTTGTAGTATGAGTAATTATGGCTACTTGCACTTGTCATACACACCGTGTTGGTCTGGACTAAACTGCAGGAACAAATCAGTCACGAGTAAAGTGACCCTGAGACTGAATTCTCGTGGTGACGAGAATGATCAGTAAGGGCATGTCGGAACATGTCAGGTGGTGACCCTGTTGGGTACTACCAAGGAAATGTATTGTGCTAATCACTGCAGGAAAAATTACACCTCCTGAGTCGACTGTTGATAGAGTCTTGTTCCGGTAACCCCCATACTTGATTCGTGCTGCCACTTGTCCCTGCCACAGGTGGGGTATGGTTTAGTAAGTTGTTAACCCCTTTCCGTGCACACACCACATAGAGGGCGATGAGGGTTTCTAGGGCCATGGACTAAATCCTGTCATCGAGTCAGGGGGCATGGGTGTTACCGGTTGTTACCGAGAGGGGGATCCCCGTTGGAATCCGCGTGTATTAATAGTGATCCCATGCTACTCGAGATTTTTGTCTCCCCGACTTAGAGTTTTTCTGGAACGATGCTTTGGGTGATTCCTGGCATCCGAACGGTTAATCTGGTGTGTGCTGGTTAGGTGTGTTTTCAGCCCAAAGGCCGTAATGGGAATTAGCCAGCGTCTCGGTGCTGACTAAAGAAATCCTATACTTGTGGGTAAAGAGTACACCCTCTGCAGAGTTTAAACCTATTCGAATAGCCGTGTCCGCGGATAAGGACTACAGTCTGGGTTGGTCAAGTGTCGGTCTTAGTGTCGGTCTCCGAAGGAAAATAATTATGATATGCCTGAAATATTTTGCAGGATAATTATTGACACCCTGATGCTACCATGAATATTTTGCTATGCATATTAATATTATTATGGTTGTGCATATTATTGAGGACTAACCCGTTTCTCTTATTTTGTATTTTCCTGAGTGTCTCAGGGGCTGTCTAGACTACCCCGGGCACACAATTTTATTTTCAAGACCTTTCATGGCGTCCCTCGAGTTCACAGGCGGTTTATCACGCCACTACTCTTGTGGACACTCGATCGGCATTTCTCTTCAAGTCCGACCATGGTGTCCCTTTTGACACCTGACTGACATTTCTTTTCAAGAACTTTCGTGGCGTCCCTCGAGTTCACAGGCGTTTTATCATGCCACTACTCTTGTGGATACCCGATTGGCATTTCTCTTCAAGTCCGACCGTGGCGTCACTTGACACCCGACTGGAATTTCTTTTCAAGACCTTTTCGTGGCGTCCCTCGAGTTTACAGGCGGTCCCGCCACTACTCTTGTGGACACCTGATTGGCATTTCTTTTATTTTTCTGAATGTCACTTGGGCTGGCTAGACTACCCGTAGCATTCATTTGCGTTATTTCTAACAAGTTTGATCATGACTGACATGCTATATTTACTTCCGTATCATTTTGCTATTGTCATGTCATGATTTAGATTTGTGTCAGCATGAGCATTTTAGCATGATCCAGCATGAGCATACGCATATAGTTTGGTTCATCATGATCATATATTTTGTCTGCTGCATTCGGTATATCTTCTGTTCATGATGTTTGCGAGTACATTCAAACGTACTCACAGGCTTGTCCCTGGCTATTTACTTGGCCAGGTCAGGAGTTTAGCGAGGAATACCACAGCGACGTCCGTGCGAAGCCTAGGATGGCAGCCACGTGGGATAGGAATTATCCAGGTCAGCCGTTTCTGTGGGAATGAAGCCCCATCAACGTTGGAGAACCACGAGTCACTTCCGTCATCCATCACCAGAATCATTGTTGTACCATTAGACCTTCATGGTCTTGTATCCAATTCTTGTAATTGCTTGGTAATCTGTAAAAAGGACGTGTCCACGAGTAACGGTAATCCCGGGCTAGTGATGACACGAGAGGTTAATTTTCTGGGATATTGCGTCCCCGAAATCCGACCCCGACAGTCTTGGTATCAGAGCCAGGCTGACCATTGGCTAATCCTATCTTAGCCTGGTCGCTATCTCTAGGTTTCCACACCATCCACATCCTTTCCTATCCACAGTCAAGCCCATCCTATCCGATAACCACACAGTGGCCAGCCGACATCTTTTTGACAGTCGGTGCCCAACCTATCAACCTAGCCCATAGGCTGTCTGCCTATGGCCGACGCCTAAGTTGTCCCATCCACAAACGTGCGATGGAAGACTCTGCTAGCTTATAAAGGAAGCCTCAACCCAACTCAGCACATCACAACCTCACTCCCAGTTCGATATCCAACCACCAAGATGCCCGGACGCATCATGCACAACGAGACCACCATAGTCGAGCTTGAAGGCTTTGTAGCCATCCTCGCCAATCTCACCTGGCGAGCTTTTGGCATGGAAGAGCCGCCGGAGTATGTCGTGTACCAATAGCACACGAGTGATTCCATCCATCACTTCTGGGCCACGATGCACATCTACGGGAGGAGCATCACATCGGAGCGCCCTTACCGGTTCACCGGGAGGACGACCTCCGACGAGCCACAAGCCATCCAACTTGCAGCCCGAGAGGCTGTAGTTCAACTCCGACATCGATCACCGAGGGTTAACTGCCACTCTTTCTACTACTACCCTAGTCGTGAAGGCTATGGTAGCCCGACCCAAGTCGCCAACTAAGACCATGAGATGGATCCTGCTCTAGTGCATCTGGTGCGCTACCTGAGAGCGCAAGAGGCACTATTTGATCAGGTCACCCTTAATCTGATTGCCACCCGCAGGACGCTTGCTCACCTGACCCCGGTGAGAAGTGAAACTGCACCCGCCACCGACACCTTGATGGTGCTGTCTGGGAGACCAATCGAGCCTTCAAGGTCTGCCCCTGTTGCCCACCCGGGCAATGCATTCGCCTCCCCGGAAGAACTCCGTCGTCTCTTGGGGATTTTCTCCAACGGGACTGTAGCCACTACACCCCGCGTGGGTCATCACCGCTCCCCCAACCATGCAGCTCCTCATTCCACTCCAGCCAACTCTGATGTTGAAGCCCCCGGAGAAGCCTCGACATCCACAAGACGCGCCCGGCTAGATGTTAACGAAGTGGACTGAGTCCACTAGAGTGGTCATCGAGTCCCCAGTAATCATGTTGCCCTTTAGATCCCACCCTCGTGTCGTAGACGACCGCGAGTATGTTTGTTATAGTATCTGACGCTAATTTACACGGTGCAACCTTTGTATAGTAGGACGTATGTCATAAGTGCATTGTTATGATTGCATTCTGCACATGATCATTTGTGGTGACATGCATTTAATTCTTCCGTCCTTAACAAATCCCGAGGACAAGATTTTCTTAAGGGGGGTAGAGTTTGTAACACCCCAAAAATTTAACCACATTTCTGTTAAGTAAAAATTTGGCCAGAAATAAAATTTTAAATTATATTGGGTGTTTTATTAATTTTAGGGTATTTTCTGCCCTCTGTTTTTCAAAAAAAAAATCCCTCCATATAGAGTTTTTTAGAAATAATATTATGGGCTCTGGTAGTTTTCTCAAAATATTTATTTTATATTTTAATAATAGTAGGAATTAATTTCAAAATAAAATTTGCCTCTAAATAATTCTTTTAATAGCTTTTTCAATACTTTAAATGCCTTTGTTGCACTACAACCACTTTAGATAATTATTTAAAAATTCCACAAAATTTATGGGAGGTCATATGATGCCTACATATCACTTTTATGCAAAAACCCAACTTGGTGTTTTGGAAATTTTGAGTGAAACAACTTCTTTTCAATTCTGTCCCATTCTTCAGTTTCAACTACAACCCCACATTTCTTGCTCAAAAAATTCTGAAAATTTTCCCACTCGTAGTCCTTCCAACCAAACCCTTAAGTCCAGAAGATCAACTACATTTGCATTTTGTAGATCCACCCAATGATTCCCTCAAAAACTGGTCCAGAACTGAATTTCAGTAGAATTTGCACTGGAAAGTTTTTCCTATGGACCATCCAACCCTACCACCTCATCTATCATTCAAAGAGGCATCATACTGCCAAGTTTCATGATCAACAAAAATACCTAGGGCATCATTTCATTTCATCATACACCTTGAGTGCATGACAAAATTCTGTCATCACTAAAATCTCCATATGGCTCTAGCTCCATTTGCTAAGCTAGCATGTCCAACATACCCCTCACACTTGCTAGCATCACCATCCCAAAAATCAGCTCAAATGGACCTATCTAGCTTGCTCTGGCAATTCATCGAGCACTTGATGTGCATGCCCAGAGCACGCGTACTGCTGCCGTGGCATCGAGCCGCTGTTGTTCCCCTGCTGCCTCCCCTGCTCGCCCGAGTCCACCCCTGGGTCACCTGATCATCCCCAAGCCTCACCGACACCTTACCTCGTCCCCTAGCGCAGCCCCCATTGACCAGTGCCGCCTCTGACCGCCGCCCGAAGACGGCCACTCGGCCACGTCTCTGTCGGCGCCGTCTCACCTTAATGGCCAATGCCCAGTGCTCATCCGTTCATCCACCGCCCTCATCTACCACGCTGACCCACGCCACCGACCACAACTGCTTCGATGATGCAGTTATGGCCGTCGCCGTCGTGACTTATTCGGGAAGCCACGACATCACCTTTCCCCGCCTATAAAAGGCCACCGTGAGCTCGCCCTCGATCATCACCACCCTCCCCTCTCCCTCTGTAAGCTCCCCGTGGAAGGAAAATGACCGGAGCGATCATCTTCTTCAACTCCGGCAACCACAGCTGCCACCGCATCCGCGAAGATTCCCACCTCTCCAGTACCTCCCCCTCTCAACTAGCTACACCAGGAACTTCCCCACGGTCCCACTGATCCTTTCCGCGCTCCAATTCCTCCTCCCCAAGGTCGAGTTGAGCTCAGCAAATCCACCCGTAGCTCTCCTCCGCCATGGTTGACGTCGTGCTCGAACCCGAGCCCCTCAACGGCTATCTCCACCTCCCACGGATGCGGCACTCTTCCCTGAACCCAACCATGTGCCGAGCGTCGCCGGAGATGCCCTACAAGATCGGCAATCCTCGCCGGAGCTCGCCTCTGTTCCTGTCCAGGCGCGCGCGAGATGGGGAAGACAAACCCGACAGGTGGGTCCCACCTGTCGGTGAGCCACCCACTCTTTCCAGAAGCGCATCTTCGTGGGTGCGTTTTCCCTGCGGGGAAACCATACTCTGGGGGGGGGGGGCGTACGCCTTCGACGCGCCACCTCCCCGCGGGCTAGGAGCTGGGCCCGGCCCAGTGACGCCATCCAACTAATTCGCGCTCAAGGCGCACCCCTAAACCTTTTCCCTTTTCCTTTTTCAGCTGTCTTCAAAAACATTCTGTAGCACTAAGTTCAAACCCAAATATGATAATTCAAATTTCTGAATACTTCTAAAATAACTCTCTATTATATCAGATAGGGTGAACATTTTTAGTAGGCATTATTTCGTAACATTTGTTTAATAGTCCATTTAAACATTTAATTCAACTTTTAAATTCCCTAAGTACTCATATTAACTCCAAATAAATTGATTCTTTTTCTGTTATTTTTTGTTTTTCATCTAGTTTGTTTTAGGATTTATTTCAAAAATATTTGAAACAACTTTTAGTACTATTTTTGAATTATGTGGTAATTGCCATATTCTTTAAAATAGGAAAAATGGAGGGAAGAAACTTTTCAAACTTTTGGAGTGCACCCAATATTTCTGCATGCTTAAGGCAAGCATCTTGAACACTTGATATGCTGAATGCATGGTTGGTTATTTGCATGAATAATGGAGTTATGAATAATTTGAACTCAAATAAAAATTTGGCATATGGCTATTTTTGCATGCATGATCCATGGCCATTTTGCTGTCATCTTTGTAGTATGAGTAATTATGGTTACTTGCATTTGTTATACACACCGTGTTAGTCTGGACTAAACTGCAGGAACGAATCAGTCACGAGTGAAGTGAACATGAGACTGAATTCTCGTGGTGACGAGAATGATCAGTAAGGGCATGTCGGGACATGTCAGGTGGTGACCCTGTTGGGTACTACCAAGGAAATGTATTGTGCTAATCACTGCAGGAAAAATTACACCTCCTGAGTTGATCGTAGATCGAGTCTTGTTCTGGTAACCCCCATATTTGATTCATGCTGCCACTTGTCCCTGCCACAGGTGGGGTATGGTTTAGTAAGTTGTTAACCCCTTTCCGTGCACACACCACATAAAGGGCTACGATGAGGGTTTCCAGGGCCATGGACTAAATCCTGTCATCGGGTCAGGGGGCATGGGTGTTACCGGTTGTTACCGAGAGGGGGATTCCCCTTGGAATCCGCGCGTATTAATAGTGATCCCATGCTACTCGAGATTGTTGTCTCCCCGACTTAGAGTTTTTCTGGAACGATGCTTTGGGTGATTCCTGGCATCCGAACGGTTAATCTGGTGTGTGCTGGTTGGGTGTGTTTTCAGCCCAAAGGCCGTAATGGTAATTAGCCAGCGTCTTGGTGCTGACAATAGAAATCCTATACTTGTGGGTAAAGAGTACACCCTCTGCAGAGTTTAAACCTATTCGAATAGCCGTGTCCGCGGATAAGGACTACAGTCTGGGTTGGTCAAGTGTCGGTCTCCGAAGGAAAATAATTATGATATGCCTGAAATATTTTGCAGGATAATTATTGACACCCTGATGCTACCGTGAATATTTTGCTATGCATATTAATATTATTATGGTTGTGCATATTATTGAGGACTAACCCGTTTCTCTTATTTTGTATTTTCCTGAGTGTCTCAGGGGCTGGCTAGACTACCCCGGGCACACAATTTTATTTTCAAGACCTTTCATGGCGTCCCTCGAGTTCACAGGCGGTTTATCACGCCACTACTCTTGTGGACACCCGATCGGCATTTCTCTTCAAGTCCGATCGTGGTGTCACTTTTTACACCCGACTAGCATTTCTTTTCAAGACCTTTCGTGGCGTCCCTCGAGTTCACAGGCAGTTTATCACGCCACTACTCTTGTGGATACCCGATTGGCATTTCTCAAGTCCGACCGTGGCGTCACTTGACACCCGACTGGCATTTCTTTTCAAGACCTCTTCATGGTGTCCCTCGAGTTTACAGGCGGTCCCGCCACTACTCTTGTGGATACCCGATTGGCATTTCTTTTATTTTTCTGAATGTCACTTGGGCTGGCTAGACTACCCGTGGCATTCATTTGCGTTATTTCTATCAAGTTTGATCATGACTGACATGCTATATTTACTTTCGTATCATTTTGCTATTGTCATGTCATGATTTAGATTTGTGTCAGCATGAGCATTTTAGCATGATCCAGCATGAGAATACACATATAGTTCAGTTCATCATGATCATATATTTTGTCTGCTGCATTCGGTATATCTTATGTTCATGATGTTTGCGAGTACATTCAAATGTACTCACAGGCTTATCCCTGGCTATTTACTTGGCCAGGTCAGGAGTTCAGCGAGGAATACCACAGCGACGTCTGTGCAAAGCCTAGGATGGCAGCCATGTGGGATAGGAATTATCCAGGTCAGCCGTTCCTGTGGGAATGAAGCCCCATCGATGTTGGAGAACCACGAGTCACTTCCGTCATCCATCACCAGAATCATTGTTGTACCATTAGACCTTCATGGTCTTGTACCCAATTCTTGTAATTGCTTGGTAATCTGTAACAAGGACATGTCCACCAGTAACGGTAATCCTGGGCTGGTGATGACACGAGGGGTTAATTTACTGGGATATTGCATCCCCGAAATCCGGCCCCGACAGATGAGGCTGGCCGAAGTGGGGAGGTTGTTGTGGCGCCGATGGTGTATGAATGGGGAAATGGAGGGGGAGGCGGAGGGGATCTCAAACTTTGGGACGCGCTTGTCTAAAATGTGGGAAAGTTATGAACTTAGCCCCCGTTTAAAATATCGAACATCTCGTTGGTTGGGGATAGGACGGTAATCTCGCATCTCCCCAATATTTGTCGGTAGCAATTTCGGGCGAGGAGAGGGTGGTTTGCCGCCCACGGTTGGCGCCCACGATGTATGAACGGAGCTGACAGGTAGGGCGGTTGTGTCACGTCTGAGGGAAGTTACACATCTGCCCCTATTTAAAATATTTGCCTACATCGATTTCGGACGAGGAGAGTTTGTTTTGCCGCCCACCGTGTATGAATGGGGAAATGTAGGGAGAGACACAGGTGTTTCTGACGAGCTTGAATCAAATATGTTTTGCCGCCCACGTTTGGTGCCCACCGTGTCTGAATGGGCTCAGAGGCGGTCGTGTCACGTCTGATTGAAGTTACTAGTCTACCCCTATCGACAGCAGTGGAAATCGGGTAGATTAGGATGTGAAGTGTCAAGGGTAGACAATAATTTCCATCTCGCAAACACTTGCTTCGGGTAGCCGACAAATGATAGTGGGTGTTTTGCCGCTTCATTCAAAATTTGGGAGAATTAGCATTCACGTTTACCCTGGGCCCTGGCAACTAAATTCAAATCCAATTTGTATTCGATTACGAATATCCATACATCATTCTATGTTTTGTTATTTATTTCTTCAAAACCACGACAAAGATTTATTCCACCTTTATATATGAATATGATTTAGAAATGCCGTGATCTTCGAATTCAGTAGGTTGGATACACTTTGAGTCAAACAGTTATTTCATCCAATACAATATGCTCACACGAAAAACAGTTCACCTTATGTCAATCATACAAGTACTGAGGATTACCTCGCCTAAAAAATTCAGATCATTACAACACATGGACAACATAGGGGGTCTTACAACATAATCCATTCAGAGACAAGACACAACATGCAAGTATACTAATGTAATGACAATTTCAACTGGTATCTAAAGAAGAACTGGGATTACCCTGGGCTTCAGATAGCAGAAGCAGCAGGACCTCCTCCATCTTCAAATGCAACATTCTTACTTCCTCCAATTCTTGGGTTGCTTGCATAATGTGTGCAGCTAATTGCATAATTTCCAGCCTCAAGATCAAGATTACCTCATTCATGGCAGCCACACCATCTCTTTCTGCCTCTAGTAGAGCCTCAAGAACTATAAGATATGTGCTCAGATTGCTCTCCAGCGGTGTTGCCTCTGAACTACTACCATCTGGTAACATGGATGGCGCACTGCTTCCACAAATAGATTCTGGGTTTGTACATTGTGTCCTAGTGTGAATGGCATCCTGAAAGGTTTCCGCTGGACATAAGTAAGAGATAGTTATCGCATGATCTAGGTAGTAAACTTACATGGTAAATGACATATGAATTATTGCCGAGCATGGCAAGCTATATTTAAATGGTTCAAAGTAGCATCAGCCGAAAACAAATTAAAATGGTAAGATGAAAGTAGGGATGTAAGTGGCAAATAAATGGCATCCGCCAGTCCCATCTAGTTAGTTTTTGCTAGCTCGCTAGTTCATTTTCCTCAAAAAACAAAAACTCTTTTGAACTATCATACCATTAGTGGACTTTAATCGCCGTGATGGCGAGAGATCGCATTAAGTCCAGAGCCTCGTTTAGGAGCGATAGCTGGACGGGTGACTGAAAGCCTGCGGAGCTGGGTTCGGAAATCGCCGCCCGACCATGCTCAATGGACGCAGGGCTCAAGAGTTTGGAGTTAACATCCGGAGGTGAGTCCGGCTTCCCGATGACAGGGAGAGCCCTGTTTGATTCTAGGCCTGCCGATAATATGGTCACCTCTGGGTCTCCGGCAGGGAGCTCCGTGATAGGAGAGGGTCCGGTGGGGTTCATACTCCCGTCTTCGGACAGGGTGGTCTGCTCTGGATCTAAGGCCAAGGCAGGGACGATGGTTGATCCTTGGATGGAGCCTGATGGTGGATCCGATGGGCCTCCTTCATATAGATGAGGAGCGGCAGTCGAGGCCGAAAATCCTTCGAACATCAAATCTCCTCGGATATTAGCGATGTAATTCAGGCTCCTGAACCTGATCTGGTGCCCAGGAGCGTAGCTGTCGATCTGTTCAAGGTGACCAGTTGAATTGGCATGCAGAGCGAAGCCGCCAAACACAAAAAGTTGACCAGGGAGGAAAGTTTCCCCGGAAACGGCATCGTTGTTGATGATCAAATGAGCCATCGAGCCTTCTACCGACGACACAATGGAACTCTCAATGAAAGCACCAATGTCGGTGTCAAAACCGGCCGATCTCGGGTAGGGGTCCCAAACTGTGCGTCTGAGGATCGAAGGTAACAAGGGACAAAGGGAACACGATGTTTACCCAGGTTCGGGCCCTCTTAATGGAGGTAAAACCCTACGTCCTGCTTGATTGTATTTGATGAGTATAGGGGTTACAAGAGTTGATATACCTCGAGATCGTAATGGCTAAACCCTAGCTGTCTAGCCTACGAGAATTCTTATAGCCTCTATGGACTAAACCCTGCGTTTTATATACACACCGGAGGGGCCTAGGGTTGTACAGAGTCGGTTCGTAGAGGAAGGAAATTACATATCCGGACACAAATCTTGCCATCCATGCATAGGGGAGTCCTACCCGGACACGGGGGAAAGTCTTCCGCTTTGTATCTTCACGGCCCATCAGTCCGGCCCATATCAAATAGCCCGGATACCCGAGGACCCCCTAATCCAGGACTCCCTCAGTAGCTCCTGAACCAGTCTTCAATAACGATGTGTTCGGCACGCGGATTGTCTTCGGCATTGCAAGGCGGGTTCCTCCTCCTGAATACTTCAAAGCCATCTTCTGAACAAAAGAACTATATCCGGCTCTGTATAATTATTACAGCCCTTAGCTGCGAAGGCAAGATATCAAACAAAACAGTGTCTTTTCACTGATAACTTTTTGGCAAAACGTCACGTCTGGCCTCTTAACATTTCGAACTGTTTTCACGCCTCCCGCTTCGCGTTTCGAGGCACAGCCTCCATTGGCATGACTTGTCAAAACAGAGATCATGCCCGCCCATTACAGGATCATCATTAATATGGTTTTGGGTAATCCAACCGTGCCATTCGCGTGACCCCTTGGGAACAGGTGAGTTTTAAGGCTTGAAGGGGGGCGCTTGATATTCATCGCTTATATAAGAGGATAAAGATTCCTCTTTTTCCCCAAACCTTCTTTTCCTGCTTTCCCATCCTCAAGCTCCAGCGCCCAAACTTCAATATTTCCCACCACAACCAGCCTCCCCAACCATGTCGGGATCTGTTTCAAAGGGCAAGTGGGAGGCCTCCTCCGTCACCGAGAAGGACGTCAAGGAGCTCCGGGGGGTGGGATATCTGTCCGCGGAGATCGCGCACAGGCTCCCTGCCAAGGATCAAGTCATCCCCACTCCGGAGCCCGGCGAAAGGGTTGTATTCATCCCCCATTTCCTCCGCGGACTAGGGTTTCCCCTCCATCCCTTCGTCCGGGGCCTTATGTTCTATTACGGGATATATTTCCATGATCTAGCCCCGAATTCATTCCTCCACATCTCGGCGTTCATCGTCGTGTGCGAGGTGCTACTCCGCATCCCCCCACACTTGGCCTATGGCTCAAGGTCTTCAATCTGAAGTGGAAGGTGGTCGACGGGCATCATGCGGACTGCAGCGGCGCCATGGTAAGCAAGCTCCCCAACGCCGTGTGGCCCAAAGGGGCCTTCGTGGAGACCGTCAAGGTGTGGCAACAGGAGTGGTTCTACATCACCGAACCCCGCGACGCCAAGTGGGCGGCTACTCCTGAGTTTAGATCCGGACCGCCTATGCGGCTTACCTCGTGGACCGCTAAAGCTCTGGATTGGGGATCCAAGGCGGAAGTGTTGATGCTGCAAAAGCGCATCACCAATATGATAGGCAAGAACACCAGTCTCACTAACGTGATTCAGGTGATGCTCTTCCGCCGGATTCTTCCATGCCAACTCCGGCCCTCTCCCATGTGGGAGTTCAATCCAGAAGATCCACGAACCTTGAAGCGGTTCTTCGGCACAACGCACGAAGACATCTGGAGGCTGCTCTTTAAGGCCCAAAAAACGTGGCCGAAGAAGACCGAAGACATCGGTCTTGACATCGAGAATCCGGCCACACCGGTAAGTATGATTTTCCCGAATATCTATTCAGTCAATAAGTTTTAGACATAATGATTTTTCTGTCCTCCGTACAGAGCTGGATAGCAAAGGCGGAGCGGATTGAGTGTCCGGCACCACTGCCTGAAGACCCGGCCACACCCAAGCTGACAGGGATGCTGGTCCCGGCGCCCTATCAGGTGCCGGAGAAGAAGGTCAAGAAGAAAAAGGGCAAGAAGGCAAAAGGTGGCCTCCGCCACAAGGGCCCTTCGGACGCAGTGTCCGGAGAGACCGAAGTCCTCTCCTCCCACAAGGGAGATGAGGAAGAAGAGGAGGAGGAAGCGAAAAGCGACTCCCCTCCTAGGGGGAAGAAGAAGAAGAGGGCGGCCTCCACAGACCCAGAGGAGGAGGCGCACAAGAGGGGGAAGATAGCCCTCTCGGATGGTTCGGATTCGGAGGCCGAACCAGTCCCCAAGAGACTTCCCAGGGTGAAGCCCCTGGCCAAATCGTAAGTACCAAAAGGGGCTATTATTTGTCTTCAGTCTTTTATGTTTTTATAATATAACATATTACACCGTGTGTCTTTCAGTCCTGCTCGCGACCTCCCCAACCCTTCACTATCTGAAGGGAGTTCTCTACCGCCCGAGATGGCAGAGAGCGAAACGCCACCGCGAGCCCCTTCACCAATCATCACGGATGACATCGAGGTGTTGTCTCGAAGGACCTCTCCTGGCCGCGGAGGGGCGAGCGAGGCTGCCGAGAAGGCGCCCGAGGGTGATACCTCGGCTACCAAAGACATGGGGGGGGGGACCCCCATGGCGACCGACGGCGGGGGCCCTGATCAATCCGGCCCCCAGCCGGACATCATTCCGGAGACCAATGTGGCTCCGGAGTCAGGCGAGCAGCCCCCTTCGAAGGAGGGGGGAGCATCAGCTCCGACGGTGGCCTCCACTAATCTGGAGGCGCCGAATACTCTTGTGGAAGCACTACACCATGCTTCCATCGTGGAGGAGCACCGCACCCTGATGGGTGTGGTGGTAGAGAAGGTTCAGTCCGCCAAGAGCGGGCTGAACGAAGCCTTCACCAGCCTACTAATAGGCTTGGAGGTATGCAACGTAATGCTCTAGACGTTTTTTATAAAGGGATATACCTGTGCATATATAGTAGCCCCTGAGACTCTGTCTGGGTTTGAAAAAGCCGGACAGAGGATCACATAGTATTCGAAAGAGGTGACATACGTTTCTATTGTATAACAGGCTTGTTGGCGGCAACCGCTCATGCCGCTGAAGTTTCCGAACTTAATCGGAAACTAAAGCTGGCTGATGATGAATAGATCACATCAACAAGCGATTCAACGAGACGCAAGGTATGCGTGTAAAGAGTTTGAGCATATATCTGATATGTAAATTCAGAGTTTAACTCATGTACTGCTGTGATTATGTGCGCAGTTGGCGCGGCCGAGGTCGAGACCCTCAAAAGCGCCCTTGCTCAGACCAAGGAGGAGGCGAAGGTGAATAAGGCAGTCACGGACAAAGCGGCTGTGGAACTAAAGACCGAACAAAACGCCCGCCGCCAGCACGAAGATAGGGTGGCCGAAGTGGAGCAAGAGCTGAAGGATGCCATCCGCAAGTGCGAGGCCTTGGAGGAGAAGACTACGGACGAAGCGACTGAACTCGCCAAAGCCCTCCAGGAGGCTAAAGAGGCGTGGGTCGAGTCCCGGAGTGCTCATGAAGAGATCCGGCAGGCCAAACAGATAGCGGCTGGTAAGCCTTTTCTTTTACAGAGTGTATTTGGAGGTCAAAGATATGCTTTGCTCACTCGACTATGGAGTTCTCCAGATGCCTTTGCGGATCTTCCAAGGAGTGCCGCTGACGCTGCATAGTTCTTCCGAGCCCAAGAGGGGAACTCGACCGAGAAGCTGTTCTGGTCACAGTTCCTGGCACCGGAGCATCCGACGCCTCTGAACGACCAGATGAAGCAGCTACTTTGGTTTGGTGAGGCGACTCGTCGATGCGCTACCTCAAGTTGATGATGTGAAGCGCTCAGCGTGCATAGAGGGTGCGCGGATGGCCTTTGCTCGTGTAAAGATGCACTGGGCAAAGATGAAGGCCACCGACGTCGCGACTGCAGGCCCGCCCGAAGGCAAGGACCACCGCAAGCCGGAAAGATACTTTGAAGATGTCCTAGCGGGTGCCCGAATAGTAGAGGGCCAATGCTCAAATGACGTGATGTTTGAGTAAATGTATCCGGGTTGTAAAAACTTTATTTTGTGAACCAAGGCTTGTCATATATTTATGCCTTTTATCCTGAGTTATTTGCCTCCTGTGCAGCCGTTTTAATTTTGAAAGTTTGCCAGTCGTCGACTTCAGCCCCCTCGTAGATGCTACGGGGGTGTTCGGTGGAGCGCGCGATCACACTTTATCCAACGTCTTGGTCCGTAAAGGAGGTGTTTGTGAAATGAACCAGGCAATCAGACTATGCGGCTTTATCACTTTCACTTAGCCATAGGAGTTTGACGGTGGGGCTAAGTACCAGCCCCTAGTGCGTGTGCGGCAATCCGAACTAGGGTGCCTTTATCGCATGACTGGGCGAAATCCAGCCCTTCGTATAACACGGGGTGAATCACTAAGGATTTGTCTTAAGTCACCGAATCGCTGACCAGCTCTCGCCGTATCATGACAGTTAGTTTTCAGCTTTCTCTACTGAGGTATTTGACTGGATGAACCAGAAACACAATCGCAGTAGTTCTCCCTTTACTACCTTAGCCGAACTAGCGGAACGTAAGGTGGTAAGCACAGGAGCCGGGCAACCCAACTATAGACCAAAGACATGATTCGGAGCTGATGCATATAATGCAATATTCGGGACGCCGAAGAGTATCTTTATAGGTGTTTGGACTTTTGAAAATATGCATGGCCGGATAGAGCCTCCGGCATTTAGGCTGGAACAAAGCATATGTGGCAATCTGAAGCAAGGAGGGATCTCACGTGGAAAAATAAACCAAAACCGAACAAAAGTTGGCGATCAACTGTTTCCTTTATACCCTGATTGATACGTCAAGACGTGCTATTACAGATAATGCCATGAACATCAAGGCTATTTGACATGCCGAGAGTGTGTACACGAGGGGAAGCGTTATACAGGGCCTAAAAGAAAAGGTAGTCTTGAGGACCCTAGTGGTGCCCTGCCGCACGTCTGCACCGTTTCCCCTTGGTGAGAAATCCTTTGAGAGGAGAGGTCGATTATCAGCTATACGAAAAAGGGGGGCCTCAAAAAGGACCTTTGTACGATCGTAGGGTAGATTTTTAATGAACCTGTAGTACAAAAGAGGAAAAAAAAGAAAGAAAGAAAAAAAGTTAAGGTCCAAATAGGGTCAAGCCGCACTATAGACCTTTCCCGCAGTGTGCCTCCATCGCCGCCCAAGGTATTTTAAGTGCGTAATTATGCACGCGCGGTACGCATGCCACTCTTTTATGGGGCGATCGGCGGAGGCGAAACTGCTATTCAAGCTCTGGATTCACCGAGCTGTCGTTCTGCAGAGTGGACCGAGCTCGCTTGGCAGTGCCAGGTGTCTTAGTGACCGATGAATTGTTCGGCTTGATGAGGCCGTTCTGTACTTCGGCTGCCAGGGCTGCGGTGTGCTCCTCGGTACGGAGGGAGCGCTCCATATTTCCATTGACTGTGATAACACCGCGCGGTCCGGGCATTTTGAGCTTTAAGTAAGCGTAGTGCGGGGCCGCATTGAAGCGGGCGAAAGCAGTTCGTCCGAGCAGCGCGTGATAGCCACTATGAAAAGGGACAATGTCGAAGATCAAGTCTTCGCTTCGGAAGTTATCCGGCGAACCGAAGACTACTTCCAATGTTAAGGAGCCCATACAACGGGCCTCCACGCCGGGTATTACTCCTTTAAAGGTAGTATTGCTGGGCTTAATTCTTGACTGGTCAATGCCCATCTTACAGACAGTGTCTTGATAGATCAGGTTTAGACTGCTGCTGCCGTCCATAAGGACTCTAGTGAGATGGTATCCATCGATGATGGGATCGAGCACCACGGCCGCCGAACCTCCATGACGGATACTGGTCGGGTGGTCCCTTCGATTGAAGGTGATCGGACAAGCCGACCATGGGTTGAATTTTGGGGCGACAGGCTCTACGGCATAGACGTCCCTTAGTGCGCGCTTGCGCTCCCTCTTTGGGATATGTGTGACATATATCATGTTCACTGTTTTCACCTCGGGGGGAAATTTCTTTTGTCCCCCTGTGTTCGGTGGACGGGACTCATCATCGTCCTCACTTTCAGGCCCCTTCCCCTTGTGTTCGGTATTTAACTTACCGGCCTGTTTGAAAACCCAGCAGTTTCTGTTGGAGTGGTTGGCAGGCTTATCGGGGGTGCCATGAATCTGGCAAGGCCTATCCAGTATCTTGTCCAAATTAGATGGACCATCTCTGTTTCCCTTGAATGGCTTCTTCCGCTGACCGGGTTTAGAGCCACTGAATCCGGCGTTGACCGCCGTATCTTCAGTTTCTTCATTGTTGTTCCGACGCTTGTTTTTGTTACGTCGTGGCCTTTCGTTGTTGTCCCTGGCTTCGGAGGTGCCAGGGTCGCTGGTACTGTTGCTTCTACGAGCCAACCAGCTATCCTCGCCCACGCAGAAACGGGTCATAAGTGCAGTAAGAGCTGCCATAGTCTTCGGCTTTTCCTGATCGAGGTGTCGGGGGAGCCATTCGTCATGGACGCTATGTTTAAAGGCCGCTAAGGCTTCGGGCTGACTCTCCGGGTTGTTGGACTATGTGACTAAGGTCATCAGCGTCCGGTGGCCGGACATAAGTACCTTGGAAGTTGTCTCAAAAAGCGTCCTCCAAGTCTTCCCAGCTGCCAATAGAGTTTTCTGGGAGGCTATTCAACCAGTGTCGTGCTGGTCCTTTTAGCTTTAGGGGGAGGTATTTAATGGCATGGAGATCGTCACCGCGAGCCATGTGTATATGGAGAAGAAAATCTTTAATCCATACAGTGGGATCTGTCGTTCCATCGTATGCTTCAATGTTTACGGGTTTAAACCCTTCTGGAAACTGGTGCTGCATTACCTCATCGGTAAAGCACATGGGGTGTGCGGCGCCTCTATATCGGGCAACATCTCGGCAGAGTTCGGATGACATCCGTGTTCGGTTCTCGGCCCGAACTTGCTGATGCTTGTCGCGCCAGGATTGACGGCCGTCGTCTCGTGTTGGAGTGCGTCCCCTTGATCCGTAGATTGATCTGGTCTGGCCGGCTCTATTGTCCAGGTCCTGACGTAAGTCATGCATGTAGCCTGGAGCCGCTGCCTCTCTGCCTTTACTGCGAGGTGGTGCAGGCTGGTATTCGGCATGATTAGCCGTTTTGTCCCGTCCATGTGGTGGTCGGTCCAGTTCATCAGCATGATTGTATCTTAATGGAATTGGCTCAAGGGCCTCGTCGTTGAATTGGGGTAGTAGCCTGTGCTTTGCGTAGCTTTTTATTGGGCGCTCAAGGTCGTATTCTTCGGCGGCTAGGACCTTGGTCCATCTTTCGTTGAGCGTATCCTGTTCAGCTTGAAGTTGTTGCTGTTTCTTTTTTAGGCTCCTCGCAATGGCCATGAGCTGTCACTTGAAGATTTCTTGCTCAAGGGGTTCCTCTGGTACGATAAAATCTTCATTACCGAGGTTAACATCCTCCTCGGAGGCCGGCAGATAATTACTATCCTCCGAATCCTCATGATCAACAGGTTCTCCTGGGTTGACTTGTCCTTCTTCCCACTCATCCTGCTCAACAGCAGGCTCGATGAGGTGGTCAGAGTCTTCGGCGTTCTTTGGAGTGTCATTGTCTCCGGTACCGGTATTGCTTTCCTTTTCGCGACACGGTCATGAGCGGCGCCGCTGACATCGACGTTTAGGTGGTGCTTCGACAGGCTTGTCCTCGATCGGGTCTTGAGCGCTATCATCGTCCATATTTTTGGGTGTATCCACCATGTACACGTCGTATGTAGAAGTGGCCGTCCAACGCCCAGTGATGGGTGGGTTTTGGCCTGATTCGACTCCGACATCGTTGTCCGTGCCGTCGATGTCCTCGGAGGCATAGTCTAGCATGTCGGTTAAGTCCTCGACAGTGGCTATCAAGTGGGTGGTGGGTGGGACATAAAACTCCCTGCACTCAGCCCCTAGTCTGGGCTGGGCGTAGTTCGGAAGTGATACCCTCGTGATGGCGAGAGATCGCATTAAGTCTAGAGCCTCATTTAGGAGCGATAGCTGGACGGGTGACTGAGAGCCTGCGGAGCTGGGTTCGGAAATCGCCGCCCGACCATGCTCAATGGACGCAGGCCTCAAGAGTTTGGAGTTAACATCCGGAGGTGAGTCCGGCTTCCCGATGACAGGAAGAGCCCTGTTTGATTCCAGGCGTGGCGATAATATGGTCACCTCTGGGTCTCCGGCAGGGAGCTCCGTGATAGGAGAGGGTCCGGTGGGATTCATACTCCCGTCTTCGGACAAGGTGGTCTGCTCTGGATCTAAGGCCAAGGCAGGGACGATGGTTGATCCTTGGATGGAGCCTGATGGTGGATCCGATGGGCCTCCTTCATATAGATGAGGAGCGGCAGTCGAGGCCGAAAATCCTTCGAAGATCAAATCTCCTCGGATATCAGCGATGTAATTCGAGCTCCCGAACCTGATCTAGTGACCAGGAGCATAGCTGTCGATCTGTTCAAGGTGACCAGTTGAATTGGCACGCAGAGCGAAGCCGCCAAACACAAAAAGTTGACCAGGGAGGAAAGTTTCCCTGGAAACGGCATCGTTGTTGATGATCAAATGAGCCATCGAGCCTTCTGCCGACGACACAGTGGAACTCTCAATGAAAGCACCAATGTCGGTGTCAAAACCAGCCGATCTCGGGTAGGGGGTCCCGAACTATGCGTCTGAGGATCAAAGGGAACACGATGTTTACCCAGGTTCAGGCCCTCTTAATGGAGGTAAAACCCTACGTCCTGCTTGATTGTATTTGATGAGTATAGGGGTTACAAGAGTTGATCTACCTTGAGATCGTAATGGCTAAACCCTAGCTGTCTAGCCTACGAGAATTCTGATAGCCTCTATGGACTAAACCCTCCGGTTTATATACACACCGGAGGGGCCTAGGGTTGTACAGAGTCGGTTCGTAGAGGAAGGAAATTACATATCCGGACACAAATCTTGCCATCCACGCATAGGGGAGTCCTACCCGGACACGGGGGAAAGTCTTCCGCTTTGTATCTTCATGGCCCATCAGTTCGGCCCATATCAAATAGCCCGGATACCCGAGGACCCCCTAATCCAGGACTCCCTCAGGCACAAACCAAGAAAGCAGCCCACACGCATTACATTTCACATGTACTAAAAATACCATATGCTGCTGTGAAGCCTCGCTGCTGTTGCAATGTTCTTTGAAGATATCGTCACCATCCCGTGGTTGCAAATCTAGTTGTTGTAGTTTATTCTGCACCCTCTATTTAGGTAAAATTAATTTTAATCACATGCACTGGTTCGAATTGATCATCAATGGTTAATATAAACTAATAAAAGAAGGGTGTGTGCTTACACGACAATATATGTGCTTCACTCTATTTTTATGCTTGTTCGAGGTGCCAGCCCCAAAAGAACAAATATTTTGCTTGATGGGGTTGGCAGCTCCATAATTAATAGAAGCATCAAATTAGTCATGCAACTTGGGAAGATCAAGAACGCACAAAAAATTAATGAACAGAGGATCGGAGTAGTGATGTAATAGCTAGCATCGGAAAATGTAGGGTAAAACGTACAAAAAGCAGCGAAACCACAAGCTAGTTTGCTGATGTGTAATTAAGCATAGAGAACATAGGCCATGTTTGGATCCATGGGTTAGAGCTAGTTTGGGCTCAAATAGCCCTAAAGTATCCAAACACGAGGGCTAGTTTGAGCTAGTTGTATCTAACCCACCCAAAAAACTATCCCACCCAAGAGGTGCTAATAGGAGCTAGGTCTCCTAGTGCATTTGTTGTCAATCTAACCCTGCCATCCAAACA
Source organism: Thinopyrum elongatum (assembly GCA_011799875.1). Lineage (NCBI taxonomy): Eukaryota > Viridiplantae > Streptophyta > Magnoliopsida > Poales > Poaceae > Thinopyrum > Thinopyrum elongatum. The sequence goes on from CM022303.1 coordinate 216,046,406, forward strand.
CCTCTTTGGCTAGAGTTAGTTCCGGGTTAGTCATGAGCTAGAAACTAACTCTAACCTCTAGCTAAGTTAGAGTATCCAAACAGGGCCATAGAAGCAGTCTGATGTAACCAACAGGTGGCATCAGAACAACACCATTATCATAAATATAGCATGCAAGAAGTAAAATAGTAGGTAGTGATATCTAGGAAGTACAGTAATACTTAGGACAAAACAAAAGCATTGTAACTATATGTGCACTGGTTTGTAATTTAGCACATGTAACATGTTCACTGCCAGAAGTATGGCCGTACAGGTGCAAGCAGAATAACGCGTCTCATGAAAAATTGAATGATGCCCTGAAGAAATTCGAAGGTGCGGTGCTTATGCTATGAAACTGAACATAGGCGCCCGCCATTGGATAATAGTACCTGATTCTCGGCGGCGTATGGGTATCATTGTCATACTTGATAGCTAAGGATTGTCCATGGTGCTCGTGTTGCGGTTGAGTTTGGGCCGGCTGTCGCCGTTGCTGAAGCGGCTCCGGTGCTTCGGTTGCGGCGCCTGTCGACATTCAAGAAAGCTCATCTAGGGTAAGTGAATAGTTCCATGATAAAGAAGATAAAAACCAAAGGAGTACAAATCAAAATAACCTGATGAGGCTGCGTCATCAGTAAAGCAGGGCCGATGGAGTTGAATATGGCATCCGTGGAGCGGGTCCGATGCAGTGGACGAAGGCGTCGGCGAAGCACATCCGGCGCGGTGTACAATGCTGTCGGTGAGGCGGATCTGTTGCGGCGGATGAAGGCTTGTATGAAGGGCCAGCGATGTGGCGGACGAGGGAGTCGGTGAAGGGCCTACACTGTGGTGGACGAGGGCGCCGGTGAAGCAGATCCGGTGCGGTGGACCATAATGGCGGTCAAGGAGATCTGGAGCGGTGGACAAGCCAGTCCCTGAAGCGGCTCCGGTGAAGTGGTGAGTTGGCAGTTGGGGGTTCCAAGGTGCGGAAGGTAGATCCAGCGGGGTGTGAGGTCCACCGCTGCGGCGGAGGACTAGATTCGGCGGCTTGGCGTGGTTGGGGGGAGGAGGCGGGGAGGGGCTCTGGGGAAGAATGTTGGGGGCAAAGAGGGGAAAACAATGGAGTTACCAAAGCAGCCCTTTTCCGTTCATGTGGTAGGGGTAAAACAGGAATATCACAGGGCTAAACTTTCGGGCGCGAGATATTTCGATGTGAGCGGGAAGTTTGAAAGCTTTTGGTGGCTGAAATGAAGTGTTCTGCTCTTGTACGGCCGACTATGATATCATGGCCAAGAATTTATTTGTTTTGCACGCAAAAAAGTGCAAGTTTCGAAAATCAATGTCTCCAACTCGAAACTTAGATTGTCCATTCAATTCAAATATGGATCATTGATCTAGTGGAAGCAAATACCATCATATGGTACAATTCAAATGAAATTCCAAATGTGTTTATCCTAAATATGATGACAAAAAAAAAATTGTATGTGTATGAATAAAGTCGATGATTATAAGGTTTGAACATGCCCATATGTGTATATCTCTAGGTTTGATATATGAATTTGAAATCATGAAATCCCGGCTTAAAAAATGTACCTCCGTTTAAATGAATTACAAAAGCTAATGATGGAGTCGAATTCCAAAATTCCAATCTTATGTTTGTAATTCTGGTACTTCAAAGTATATCACGCATGTTCAAAAGTATTGTTATCTCATAGTCCAAACTATGAAACAAATTTATCAACCATGAGTGCAGACACTATTGACCATATATATCTCAATTACGCTAAAGTCTCTCAAATATAGACAGCTCACTCTTTATGTGAAGCCACCCCCCCCCCCCCACACACACACAAGTCGTTCTCTCCCCCGGACACGAACACAGGAGCACATTAACCCCCCTCTCTCTTCTAAGTCCAGACCCCAATATAGGTCTCTATCACTTTGTCTCTCGGGCATGCACACATCTCTTCCCCCACTCTCTAGGTCTCCCGGCATCTCTCTTTCCCAAGCACACGCACTATATAGAGTGTATCTTTCCCATACACACAAAATGTCGCCCCCCAAACATCTATTTCCCTAGTTATGTGGTTCTCGCACACACACCTCACTCACCACCCCCACTACAAGCAAGCACCCTTTGTCTCCTTGTGCACCACTTGCCTCTTTCTATCTCTCCCACATGCGGACCCGACCCAGCTCCTTCCCTATATACATATATGTCGTGACTCTTTCCATAGCTCCCTAACGTATCATCGTTCTCAATCTCGCACGTTGTTCTCTACACCATCTATTCTAGATCTCTCATGAAGTATCTATCACACACACGATGACTCGCTTCCCTTGCGTCTCCGTACATAGGCCACTTCCGAACAAAATCAACTTTGTCTCCCTATCTATACGCCACTTAAGCACACAAACGACCCCTCGCTCTCCCCCTCTCTTCCTCCCTCTCTCTCTCGCTAGCTCTCTGTCTCGCTCTCACACCCCTCTCCCACACACACTCGATGTCTCTTCCAAATAGTCTGCTCCCCGCCCGCACCCATGCTATCCCGCTACTACACATGCCTTTCTCTCTCTTTGACACACATGTCACACCATTCCCCCTTCCCTACTAGGTTTACATCATTAGTGGTCTCTCTTCTCCACATACACACACTCCCTCTCACACACACAGACACGCACAAACACCCATCTATCTGGATCCTTCTTTTAAGACACACACCCTTGCATATTCTCTCCAGCTCTAGGTATATATGTATATATCCCCCCCGCCCCTCTCTAGCTCAGATGCACACCAAAATTCTCCATCTCTCTAGCTCAGATGCACATTGACTCCGCTAGAGTTGCCGATGTTGAGAGGTAGTCGGATTTTGTCCGATGAGCAGGTCAGTCATGGAGTTTGATCATGTAGTGTACATTATAAATATAGTACTTAGTTATTCCATCCCGTAATTTCTTTGCTGCCCACCGTCTTATATATAGGTCTGGGTTGGTGCCAACGAAGATTGGCTTGCATACCTCCGGCCGGATACCACCATCATTTTGCACAACATCCACAACAGTGCGGCCGTTCTCGTAGACCCCTTCTCCACCATTGGGATCGGCCTTCCGGACTGGCTGGGCTTGAATACGTATGATGATGCCTACATGAGATTGAAGAAGATAGCAATTGTGGACCCGCCGACAAAGTGACACGGCTACGATGATTACTATCTCATCGTGGTGTTCGACATAAGGATTGCCATCAATACAAAAGGCAGTAACGGCAGAGGCTGGCACATGTTGGCCGCGGCAGATTTGTACCCCTACACGTTCGAAGATGCCGTGTGCCATGTAGGCCGCATCTTCGTAGTGACAAGCCAGGGGACTTGTTTCATCTGGTTGCCATCCTACGGTATGGGAGATTACAAACGGAATGCACAAACCATCATTTGCATCCCTAATGGTACTCCATTATTTTGCAGGGACCAGTCATCCCCCGATCAAAATAAGATCGCCGATCCTGGATGTGCATTTGCATCCGTGATTCGATCTAACCTGGAACCTTGTAGCTGACTTTGGCATATTGGGATCAACTATCTTAGCAGTCGTTACCCATGGTACCACTGATGTGCAACATGATCACACGATCTACCACGATCGGACCGTCACCATCTACCCAGGTATTCCATTTTCTCATTGTTGTGTGTTAGAGTAGTAGTACTTGTTAGTTATTTTCTTTTCTTGACTGGGACATGTTTACTGTACTAGTACTACAATTTAGTATTAGATTTTTTTAACCCTCTCGCTTTCTCTTTCATTGTACTACTTACTAGTACTAGTACTTTTTACCTTGGAGGACGTGTATAGCTAGCTAGGCCCTTGAAGACTTGAACCCACTAGCTCCCACCATTTTTGTTTTTCCATGTCTTACTATCTCATCCATGTAGCCAAGAGTGGCTATATATAACAAGCCGATTATTTTACTTCCTCTATACTGGAGTAGTACTATTTGCTTCACAATATTACTGACCGCCATATTTGAGCACAACATTATTATGCATGGACCTTGACCATGTACGTCACCATGTGTCCAGATCTGAGATGCCGCATGTACCAGATGAACGACGCCGAGTTCGACCCCCGTGATGCTATGTGGGTGCCGAGGAACACTCTTGGAGAGTACTCGCTTTTCATTGGGGACAACTACCCCATTGTGAAGCGGATGCCACCTTCCGTGCATGACACCAAAGGCCTACCATTCATGAAGCATGGTTGTGTCTTTAGTGCGCACCGCCGGATGAATGACATGCTGGGACACGCTATCCCTGATTTATGCCGCTTCAGCTTGGATGAGTCTCCATAGTGTGGAACCGTACTAGAAAGTTGCGACAATGATTCCCGTTGCCCACCGCTATGGATTGTGCCATCTATGAAGAACACCTGGGACTGGAACCTGGAGGAGGACATGGACATGGAGCCCAACTATAACGTGTACGTGGAGTATGGTAAATTGTGAATGGTAGCGCTGTAAATATATGTAGAGTAGTCGTGCACAAATTTATCACATGAAGTGGAGATGAACTTGTGTGGCATGCTGGCATTTGTCCTTTAGAATTTATTACTAGTAAATGTGTTATGTGTACGTGCAACTCGTGTGGCTGTTGCACGGGCTCCAACACACTCTGTGAGAAAAAAGGTTGCACAGCTTTGGCTGTAGGTGACGTGGCGGCATCATACAGTAGCGATCGTTCGCTATAGTTGTAGTACTAGGGCGATAACTCCTATGAACCTTGCGCTTGGCTCTTCGCCTCTTCGGGAGGTTCATTAGTTCGTACTCCTGTGAACCTTGCACTTGGCTCTTCGCCTCTTCGGAAGGTCCAACAATGTCAGTACAATATGCTTATGGCAATCTGACACCAAATGAACTGCTGCACGTCCACCGCGAGGGCGAGGGCGAGGGAGAGGGTGATGGAGAGGGCGCTATAGTCAAAACCATCTCCTCGTTCTATGAGCCACCGCGCACGTGGGCAAGGGAGAGGGCGTAGGCGTATGTAGTAAGGAAGCTTCTCCTCGTCCTGTGAGCCACTGCGCGTGGGCGAGGGAGAGGGCGTAGTAAGCAAGCTTCTCCTTGTTCTGTGAGTTGACGAGACACATCAAAGTAGTACTAGTCTATACTACGTCCTTTCCGGTTAATATGGCTTAATTTGAAATGAGAAAAATACACTAGCGGTCAACGTATGCAACAATATGCTCATTACGGTCACTATATAGTTTTGCGGTGATTATACGGTCACTAGCTCACCGTAGAGCACCGTATTGCACCCTGCTGACCGGCCACATAGTCGACGTGGCACTTTGTTGATTGGTTAAATCGACACCTAGTTTCTGGGTCCCACCTGTCAGTTGGCAGAGCAAAGAAATCAGTTAAACAAAACTTTACGCAGGCGCGACAGGAGTCCAACCCTTGCACGCGAACCACCCTGGCTGTGTATGTGAGTGCATGCACGTGTACTCCCTCGGTCCGTGAAAAACTGTACATCTAGCATAAATGGAGAGTAACATACACTACCTTCATAGTGGGTAGTAACAAAGCTTCATTTATTAGGTTATAGACTCATATTGCATTGGGACTTATATTGCTAAGTTACTCAAACTACCTCTCTCCTCATTAACTCATTGCCACATAAGCAAATTTGCTTAGTTGGACTCGATGTTACTGCTGAAGTTACTCCCACTGTGGCTAGTCTTAGAAAATTTTCCAACAAAGAGTGTACATCTACACTTCCAATGCACTTAGCCTTTAATCTAATCGGTATTGATTGACTATTGCACCAACTTGTGCTCTAGCTATAGGCTGCATGTCTATCCTTTAATTACAGCATGCAATAACCTTCATTTAATCTTCTTCTCTCAATGGTCGCATGCACACATAAGTCTGCCACTTTTGGGCGTTAATTATGCCAGGAAGTTCCGGTTCCTCTTGGTCAATGTGTAAATCTCTATATGTACAGTCTTTCACGGACGGAGGGAGTAGGTTGAGCACTTGAGCGTGAGCGTGTGTGTTGCGTCGTGTGCTATGTGCCGCATGGATGCGTGAGTGTTGCGTGCGTGCATGTGTACGTGTGAGTGTTGCATGTTGCATGCATGCATGCATGAGGCTTTTACTCCCTCCCATTAACATGTTCAAATTTCAACCTTCATTAAAACGTTGCATGCAAGAATTAAGAGAAAACTCACCAACGCGTGTAAAAGTTCTGGTCTTATGTTCCTCACGCATGCATTGTAATTAATACGTTCGTAAACACAATTTTCTTGAGGAAAACGTGCCCATTATTGAGTACTTTCGGAAAAAATTCTTCAGGCACTCATCATTTACTACTACCTTGGTTGATGATTTTTTATTGACCTGTATATAAACCTCCATCCTGGTTTATTGGTCCCCTTCGTACTTAATGTAAAATTTTGATCGTAAATTTAACTAACAAAGTTTCAATGCATGTCATAAAAAACTATACCATTGAAAACTATGTTCAAATACGAATCCAGTGATATGATTTTTGGTGACATGCATTAACATTTTATTAGTTAAATAGATAGTCAAAGTTTGACACAAAATACTAGTAGTAGTTCTACATTATTGGCGCCGGGTGCCTTGGCCAATGTTTCATCTTGTTGGACAGGATGAGAGTAGAGGCATAAGGATACTGTAGATAGGAAGTCTTGGCGATCCATTATTCCCCATCTCGGTCAGAGAGAACTATTCAACTAGTCTTAACAGTGAAGTGACAATACACGCAACAGCAGATGGGACACTTAATTAATAAGCTGAACCAGGGTGTTGGTATTGTTGGCGTTCTAGGAACCAGGGTACCCAGACTTGCCTACCTGCGGCCCACGGCGTGGCTCCATCGACGGCCTGGTACGACCCATCTACAGCACCTTCAAGACAAGACCCTCGCGAGGGGCCAAGCCTCGCGAGGCGGGCGACGCCAAGACCTCCGGAGGGAGCGGCCTCCCTAGGCTGGCTCCCGAGGAGCGGAGATTTCTTTGTAGGTACCCATCTCATGAGGTGGAGGTGACGCAAGCCATGACGACCAAGGCCAGGCGGGCGCAGAGCAACAGGTTTCCTCTTTGGTGCTAAGGAGGCAAGCGCAGGCACGGGGTCCCGAGGAATCAGCCAAAGGTTTCCATTTCCGTGCAACGAGACCAAGACCGCCAGGACAGCAGGACGGATGTCATCGCCGAGCCCACGGCGACGTCACGACCAGAAGCTTTGCAGGCGAAGACCACCTTTCGTCAGGATAAGATGTACTACTTGTCCCCCTTTAAATTTGGCCGTTGTGGGATCCCTTCCCGCCTTCATTATGAGGGAAGAGGACCGAGGCCGCTATATATAGGTTAGCCACCACCATAGAAAGGGGATCAGACCCAGAACAACTCACCCTCACCAGAGCAAGCCTCGCAAGCTTGTTCATCCTTGTACTAGTTCCTCCTCAGCCCCTCGTGAGGGAAATCCACCGCAAAGCAGGAGTAGGGTATTACACCGCAAGGTGGCCCGAACCTGGGTAAACTGCCGTGTCCTTCTTCTTCCCTGTTCTTCGAGCTAGGCTACAGGGCGACGCGTTCGGTTGGTTGGATAGGTTGAGTTCTTCGCACACGCCCCAGAGTTCGAACCTTCCTTGGGTCTGCAGACCCCTGAATCCAACATTTGGCGCGCCAAGTAGGGGCGTGTCGAAGTCTCTCACCCATCGTTCGCTCCACCATCGTTCCGCTGTCCCTATGGCCGACGCTCGCCGTGTTCGTGCCGAGCGTCGGGCTGCTCGTGCCGCCCAGACGGCACCCGCGGGAAATGGTGCCCCTAGCCGCTCTGCCTCCCAGGTGGCTAACGCTGCCACCGACCCTGCTGCCCGCGAACAGCAGGATTCGTCGCTGCCTCCGTCCGTGCAGCGCGACGGCCGCACCGCGACTCCATCACCCACTCCAGCCACGGCGTCGTCCTCCCATGGTCATCGTGGGCCGGCGAACGCACAGCCTGCGCTGCTCAGGGCGTGCGAGCTTCTGCGCTATCGTTCGGTCAACGACCTCTACGACGACTGGCTGGCTCGCATCACTGAGCTCATCAATGCCGCTGGCGAAGCTCCTGCACTGACTCATTCACTTTGCCCTCCGTTGTCCCTGGCGGGCGATGTGGCTCACGGCACGCCTCCTTCCCCTCCTATGCACGGCTTGGGCCTGGAGCCGAGGTGTGGAACTCCCCAGCATGACCCGCCGCGCAGAGCCCCGGCGCGCGATGAAGAAAGCTGCCAGGTGGTGCAGCGGCCCCAAGGAGAGGCGCGTGCGCTTCCAGCACTGCCACGTCAGGACCGCACACCACCAGAGGCAGCTGCGCGCGGGCATCAAGATTAGGCTCCTCCCCGGCGGATGGCCCCGGTGAATGCGGCGGGGTGTTGTGCTTTCACTTCGGAGCTCCGCCGCATTGTCTGGCCCGGCAAGTTCAAGCCGGATCTGCCTCCACGCTACGACGGCACCCCCGACCCCGCTGAGTTCCTCCAGCTCTACAAGCTGAGCATCGAGGCGGCGAACGGTAATGAGAAGGTCATGGCGAACTGGCTCCCCATGGCCCTCAAGGACGGCGCGCGCTCCTGGCTCCTGAACCTTCCGGTGGGATCGATCTCCTCCTGGGATGAGCTGCGCGAGCGATTCATCGCCAACTTCCAGGGCACTCGCGACCGCGCCCCTAGGGCAGGCGACCTGCGACACATCAAGCAGCAGCCAGGCGAAACCTTGCACAAGTACATACAGCGCTTCACCAACGTTCGCCTCAAGATCCCAAAGGTGTCGGATGAGGCCATCATCACGGCGTTCGCTAAGGGCGTCCGGGATGTCAAGATGAAGGCAGAGCTTGCCATGCATGAAGATTTGTGCTCGGCTCTGGAGATGTTTAACATGGCCACCAAGTGCGCGAGGGCAGAGGAAGGTCGCCTCTCGCTCCTGGAGCTTTCGAAGGTCGATCCTGTAGACAAGAAGGCCAAGGCTAAGGACGTGAAGCGCAAGGGTCCTACTGTGCTTGCAGCTGAACCTGAGATGAAGCGTGGCTGCGACCACCCTGAGTCATCCAAAGGCAGTCGCCCGTTCTGCGTCTTCCATAACGTCCACAGCCACAACACCAACGACGGCCAAGAGCTCAGGGCGATCCGCGATGGGCGCTTTGGCCGCTGTACCGAGTGCAACGACCATGGCTACGGCCGCGGAGGAGGCCGCGGGGGTGGCCGCTGGGACAACCGCGACCCCCACCAGGACTGGCGCAATTAGCCTCGTGAGGACCGCTGGCAGGGCCAGCCTCGCGATGGCCCCTGGAGGGACCAGCCTCGTGAGTATCGTCCTCAGGGCAACGCTGGCCTCCCTTCGCTGCCACCGCCGCCAAGGAGGAACGACGACCACCGCCAAGACGATGGGACTGGGGGCTTCCAAGAGCCTCGTGCCATTGCCTGCATCCTGGGTGGCGCTCAGGCCCCCGCTTCTCATCGCATCTTCAAGCAATTCGCTTGTGAGGTGAACGCGTCCCTCCCCAAGCTCGAGGCGTCGCGCCCCCTCAGGTGGTCCAAGTACGCCATCACCTTTGACTCTACAGACCAGCTCAAGTGCTCAGCCGCCGCTGGCGCGCTCCCAATGCTCTGCTCACCAACCATCAGCAACGTCCTCGTCACCAAGACACTCATCGATGGCAGCGCGGGGCTCAACGTTCTCTCTGTCGAGACGTTCAAGAGTCCCCAGGTGCCGTACGACCAGCTCCTCCCCAGCAAGCCTTTCTCAGGGGTGACCGATGGCTCCACCACTCCCATAGGGCAGATTCGCCTCCCTGTCACCTTTGGCCAGCGAGACAACTACCATACCGAGCTCATCGACTTCGATGTTGCCCACATCCGCCTCCCGTACAATGCCATCCTTGGGTATCCAGCCCTCGCCAAGTTCATGGCGGCGACTAACCACGGCTACAACGTCCTCAAGATGCCAGGAAGTGGCGGTATCATCACGGTCACCTGCGACGAGAAGGCAGCGGTGTGCTCCCTTGAGCGCTGATACGTCTCCAACATATCTATAATTTATGAAGTATTCATGCTGCTATATTATCATTCTTGGATTTTTTACAGTCATTTTATAGCAACTTTATATCATTTTTTGGGACTAACTTATTGACATAGTGCCTAGTGCAAGTTTCTATTTTTGGCTTGTTTTTTACATCACAGAAAATCAATACCAAACGTAGTCCAAACGCAGCGAAACTTTTTGTGGATTTTTTATGGACCAGAAGACATCCAATGGGCCAGAGCAGCACCTGGGGGGGGTGCCCCGAGGGGGGCACAACCCACCAGGGCACGCCTGGGCCCCCAGGCGCGCCCCGGTGGGTTGTGCCCACCTCGGTGGCCTCCCGCACCGCCTCTTCCCCTTATAAATTCACAAATATTCCAAAAACCCTCGGGGTAACCCTAGATCAGAAGTTCCGCCGCCGCAAGCCTTTGTAGCCATGAAAAAACCAATCTAGACTCCGTTCCGGCACTCTGTCGGAGGGGGAAATTACCACCGGTGGCCATCTTCATCATCCCGGCGGCCACCATGATGAGGAGGGAGTAGTCCACCCTCGGGGCTGAGGGTTTGTACCAGTAGCTATGTGTTTAATCTCTCTCTCTCTCTCTCGTGTTCTTGAGATGTCACGATCTTGATGTTTCACGGGCTTTGTTAATATAGTTGGATCATATGGTGTTTTCCCCTCTCTATCTTGTTGTGATGAATTGAGTTTTCCCTTTGAGATTTCGTTTTATCGGATTGAATACTTTTATGGATTTGAGAGCACTTGATCTATGTCTTGGCACTCAACTCGCGGATTCCCGAGGTGACATTGGGGTAATCTATGCATAGGGGTTGATGCACGTTTTCGTCCTTGTTTCTCCGGTAGAAATCTTGGGGCACTCTTTGAAGTTCTTTGTGTTGGATTGAGTATTATGAATCTGAAATTGTTTGATGCGTATCGTATAATTAACTCATGGATACTTGTGGTGACATTGGAGTATCTAGGTGACATTAGAGTTGGTTGATGCGTATCATATGGTGTTATTTTAGTACGAACTCTTGAATAGATCGAACGGAAAGAATAACTTTAAGGTGGTTTCGTACCCTACAAACAATTTCTTCTTATGTTCTCCGCTAGATAGGAACTTTGGAGTGATTCTTCATCGCACGTTGAGGGAAGGTTATATGATCCAATTATATTAGCATTGTTGAGAGATTGCGCTAGCGAAAGTACGGACCCTAGGCCTTGTTTTCAAGCATTGCAATACCGTTTGTGCTCCGTTTTATCACTTGCTACCTTGCTGTTTTTTTATTTTCAGATTACAAAAATATATTTCTACCATCCATATTACACTTTTATCACCATCTCTTCGCCGAACTAGTGCACCTATACAATTTGCCATTGTATTGGGTGTGTTGGGGACACGAGACTTTTTATTATTTGGTTGCAGGGTTGTTTGAGAGAGACCATCTTCATCCTACACCTCCCACGGATTGATAAACCTTAGGTCATCCACTTGAGGGAAATTTGCTACTATTCTACAAAACTCTGCGCTTGGAGGTCCAACACGAGTCTACAAGAACAAGTTGTATAGTAGACATCAAGCGCGCCTACCAGGCTGCGGCAGTCAAGAACTCCGATGACGAGGGCGCTGTTCAGCCTCCTGAGGCCATCCCCAAGAAGAAGAAGCAGCTCCTCCCCAAGGGCCGCCAGGAGGCTGGTGCGTCCGACGATCGTGCCTCAGGCCCCACGCCCGCTGCTGGGGCGCCTTTGCCCCTCGCATAGGAAGGCGCGCCCGGTGCCCCTCTCAGGACGGGCTCGGGGTCTCTCCTCTGTAGGGCCTCTGACTTGACCAGCGTCATGAGGGAGGTGTTCGGGCACCATGTGGAGGCGTGCTTCAATGCGCGCTTCCACGAGCAGGGCACAGGGCGCGAGGCGCCAGGCGCTCAGGAGTTCATCACCAAGGCAATCGAGGAGCTCCAGGAGGCGCGATTGTATTGGGTGTGTTGGGGACACAAGAGACTTTTTATTATTTGGTTGCAGGGTTGTTTGAGAGAGACCATCTTCATCCTACACCTCCCACGGATTGATAAACCTTAGGTCATCCACTTGAGGGAAATTTGCTACTGTCCTACAAAACTCTGCGCTTGGAGGCCCAACACGAGTCTACAAGAACAAGTTGTGTAGTAGACATCAAGCTCTTTTCTGGCGCCATTGCCGGGGAGGTGAGTGCTTGAAGGTATATCTTTAGATCTTGCAATTGAATCTTTTAGTTTCTTGTTTTATCACTAGTTTGGTTTATAAAAAGAAAACTACAAAGAAATGGAATTGAGGTTGCATCATATTATTCATCTCTATAATGTCTTTTGTGAAAATGATGGAAAGGAAAATTGTGCTCAATTGATAGAAGAAGAATTCTATAAAATATTTGACAAAAAATCTTTGAATGATGAGCATGATTGCAATGTTGTTGGTATGAATTCTTTGAATATCCATGATGCTAATGATATGCAAAGCAACAAGCTTCGGGATGCTATGTTTGATGAAGATGATATTTTTAGTCCCCCAAGTTTTGATGTGCAAATTTGTTATAATGGTAGCATGCCTCCTATTTATGACGATTATATTGATGAAAGTGGATTTGGAGAGGTCATGACTTTATTTAATGATGAATCCACTATTCTGGAAGAGGTTCCAATTGATTATGAAAACAAAGTTCCTATATATGATGATTATGGTGATGACATGTATGCTACAAAGAATTATGATAACCATGAAACTTGTCATCATGATTTTAATTTTCAATCTCATGATAGTTATTTTGTTGAGTTTGCTCCCACTACTATTCATGAGAATAAATTTGCTTATGTGGAGAGTAGTAATTTTTTTATGCATGTGGATCATGAAAAGAATGCTTTGTGTGATAGTTATATTGTTGAATTATTCACGATGCTACTGAAAATTATTATGAGAGAGGAACACATGCTTCCACATATTGCAATAATTTCAACTTTCCTCTCTTTATGTTGAAAGTTTTGAAGTTGCACTTGTTTTGCCTTCCTATGCTAGTTGATTCTTGTTCCCATAAGTTGTTTGCTCACAAAATTCCTATGCATAGGAAGTGGGTTATACTTAAATGTGCTAGTCATATGCTTCATGATGCTCTCTTTGCGTTTCAATTCTTATCTTTTATGCGAGCATCATTGAAATCATCATGCCTAGCTAAAAGGCATTAAAGAAAAGCGCTTGTTGGGAGACAACCCAACACTTTTACCTACTGTTTTTGTATTTTCACATAATTATTCTACTGTAGTAATCATGTTTTATAGCTTTTGTTTCAATAAAGTGCCAAGTAAAGCCTTTGGGATAGTGTGGATGATAGTTGACTTGATTCTGTGCAAAAACAGAAACTTTTGTGTCCAGTGCATAAATTCCTATATTTTAGTGGAACGTGGAAACATTCTGAATTTTTTACATTTGATGGGTATAGAAAGTTTCTACGTTTTCCTAATTTTTCAGAATTTTGGGAGTTACATAAGTATGACCTTAATTCAGATCTTTACGTACTGTTCTGTTTTTGACAGATTCTGTTTTCAATGCATAATTGGCTTGTTTTCTAGTTTCTATGGCTTATATTGCTTAATATAAATTGTGGAAATTGTAGATTACAGTAGGAATTGTGTGAGAACATTTATTAATCTTGTCTTTGACAGTACCAAAGTGAATGATTTGTCTTTATCATACTAACCCATCTCACGAAGTTCCGTTAAGTTTTGTGTGATTGAAGTTTTCAAGTTTTGGGTGAGATATCGATATGAGGAGAATAAGGAGTGACAAGACCCTAAGCTTGGGTATGCCCAAGGCACCCCCAAGGTAATATTCAAGGAATATCCAAGCAACTAAGCTTGGGGATGCCCCGGAAGGCATCCCCTCTTTCGTCTTCAACATTATCGGTAATCTCACTTGGAGCTATATTTTCATTCGTCACATGATATGAGTTTTTCTTGGAGAGTTATTTTATTTTATTAGGATTTGCTTTCTGTTATTTAGAATAATGTTTTGCATCTTTTATTTCAATAAAAGTGGCAAGGATAGCCATCACCATGCTTATTTTGCAAATATATGAGTTGTTGTTTCAAAACAGAAAGTTTATCGCTGTTGCAATAATTATCCAGAAAAGTCAGGATGTGATAAAATGTTGAAACTTTTTGAAAAATAATCTATGATAAATTTTCTACAGTGTGGTAAATTTTCATAATATTTTGAGTTAGGTAAGTATGAGTACAATTGCACTCTTTACAGACTGTCCTGTTTAGACAGGTTGCTGTTATGTTCGCATTGTTTGCATATTTTTGCTTGTTTAATGATTCTATTTGAGGATGGAAGTATTAAATATGCAGAGGCATTTAGTATGTAATGTTGAATAATAATTTTAGTGATTTGCTACAGTAGAGAATGATAGGGTTTTTGCATTGATTTATACTAACTTATCTCACGAGTTCTTGTTGAGTTTTGTGTGGATGAAGTTTTTAAGATTTAGGGAAACCGTGATATAAAAGGAATTAAGGAGACACAAAAGCTCAAGCTTGGGGATGCCCAAGGCATCCCAAGTTAATATTCTAAGAATTCTCAAGCATCTAAGCTTGGGGATGCCCCGGTAGGCATCCCACCTTTCTTCTTCAACAATTATCGGTTAGTATCGGTTGAGCCTAAGTTCTTGCTTCTTCACATGATGTGTGCTATTCTTGGATTGTCATTTTATTTTGTTTTGCTTGCTGTTTTAATAAAATACTTAGATATGAAAGTTTTAAATAAGAGAGAGTCCTCACATAGCTATCTATTTACTTAACTACTCGATTGATCTTCACTTATATCTTTTTGGAGTAGCTTGTCATTTACTCTTGTGCTTCACTTATATCCTATGAGTAAATTGTTGAATGAATTAAATATCATGAAGTTGAAATTATATGTTCATATCATTCCTAGTGGTAGCTTCACATTGGGTTTAGAAAGTGAAATCCTTTGAAGCTTGACAATCACAATATTGGTCATACAAGCAATTCCTGAATGATTACTATAACGAAGAGAACTTTCACATGCAAATACACTATCTTGGAAATCTTTTGTGATTGTGAGACCCCATCAAAATATTATATGCCAAAATTATTGACGTTGGAGAAGGAAGACAACGTAATGATTTATGTTTGTTCATATTCACATAGAAGTTATATTGTCATAGATCCTTCAACATGTGGTGCTTGCCCCCCATCTTTGCTAGCCAAAAATTCCGCACCAAGTAGAGATACTACTTGTGCATCCAAAAACCCTTAAACCCAAATCTTATTTTCAAGAGTCCACCATACCTACCTAAGGATTGAGTAAGATCCTTCAAGTAAGTTGTCATCGGTGCAATAAGGCAATAAAAATTGCTTCTAAAAGTGTTAGATCATTTAGTGTAAGAGAAAATTGAGCGTTGTACGAACTTGTGATGGCAAAAAAGCGACAGACTGCATAATAAAGGTTGCTATCATAAGGGGCAATATAACGTGACGTTCTTTTGCACTAAGGGATTGAGCATACAAACAAAAAGCGCATGGCAACCTCTGCTTCCCTCTGCGAAGGGCCTACCTTTTAATTTTATGTATTTACTTTCATGCAAGAGTCAAAGTTTTTCTCTCTATTCCTTTTTATTTTTCTCTTTTGGCAAGCATCATGTGGTGAGGAAAGATCTAGGCACATATATCTCGTTGGATATGGGTAGCATGAGTTATTATTGTTGACATCACCTTTGAGGTGAATACGTTGGGAGGCGAAATTATAAGCCCCTATCTTTCTATGTGTCCGGTTGAAATGTTTTGCTCATGCGTATGCGGTGAGTGTTAGCAATCATAGAAGACTATATGATGGTTGAGTATGTGGAGCTCTTACTTAGACTCTGTTGAAGAAGTTGAATTGCAATTGTTTGGTAACTGAGAACAAAGGTTGTTGAGTTTCAAGAGAATTCATTGTTTGAACCTTAACATGTGAATTGGTTGCTACTTTAACATGATGAGTTTTATGAGAAAGAGTTGTTGTTATGATGCTAGGAAAAGTGATTGAAATTACTATTGATCAAACTTATGCACTTTGCTAGCATTCACACTTCATAAATTATTTCTTTTATCATTTACCTACTCGAGGACGAGTAGGAATTAAGCTTGGGGATGCTGATACGTCTCCAACGTATCTATAATTTATGAAGTATTCATGCTGCTATATTATCATTCTTGGATGTTTTACAATCATTTTATAGCAACTTTATATAATTTTTTTGGACTAACTTATTGACATAGTTCCTAGTGCCAGTTCCTGTTTTTTGCTTGTTTTTTACATCGCAGAAAATCAATACCAAACGGAGTCCAAACACAGTGAAACTTTTTGTGGATTTTTTATGGACCAGAAGACATCCAATGGGCCAGAGCAGCACCTAGGGGGTGCCCCGAGGGGGGCACAACCCACCAGGGCGCACCTGGGCCCCCAGGCGCGCCCCGGTGGGTTGTGCCCACCTCGGTGGCCTCCCGCACCGCCTCTTCGCCCTATAAATTCCCAATATTCCAAAAACCCTCGGGGTAACCCTAGATCAGAAGTTCCACAGCCGCAAGCCTCTGTAGCCACGAAAAACCAATCTAGACCCCATTCTGGCACTCTGCCGGAGGGGGAAATCATCACCTGTGGCCATCTTCATCATCCCGGCGGCCACCATGATGAGGAGGGAGTAGTCCACCCTCGGGGCTGAGGGTTTGTACCAGTAGCTATGTGTTTAATCTCTCTCTCTCTCTCTCGTGTTCTTGAGATGTCACGATCTTGATGTATCGCGGGCTTTGTTAATATAGTTGGATCATATGGTATTTTCCCCTCTCTATCTTGTTCTGATGAATTGAGTTTTCCCTTTGAGATTTCGTTTTATCGGATTGAATACTTTTATGGATTTGAGAGCACTTGATCTATGTCTTGGCACTCAACTCACGGATTCCCGAGGTGACATTGGGGTAATCTATGCATAGGGGTTGATGCACATTTTCGTCCTTGTTTCTCCGGTAGAAATCTTGGGGCACTCTTTGAAGTTCTTTGTGTTGGATTGAGTATTATGAATCTGAAATTGTTTGATGCGTATCGTATAAGTAACTCATGGATACTTGTGGTGACATTGGAGTATCTAGGTGACATTAGAGTTGGTTGATGCGTATCATATGGTGTTATTTTAGTACGAACTCTTGAATAGATCGAACGGAAAGAATAACTTTAAGGTGGTTTCGTACCCTACAAACAATTTCTTCTTATGTTCTCTGCTAGATAGGAACTTTGGAGTGATTCTTCATCGCACGTTGAGGGAAGGTTATATGATCCAATTATATTAGCATTGTTGAGAGATTGCACTAGCGAAAGTACGGACCCTAGGCCTTGTTTTCAAGCATTGCAATACTGTTTGTGCTCCGTTTTATCACTTGCTACCTTGCTGTTTTTTTATTTTCAGATTACAAAAATATATTTCTACCATCCATATTACACTTTTATCACCATCTCTTTGCCGAACTAGTGCACCTATACAATTTGCCATTGTATTGTGTGTGTTGGGGACACAAGAGACTTTTTATTATTTGGTTGCAGGGTTGTTTGAGAGAGACCATCTTCATCCTACACCTCCCACGGATTGATAAACCTTAGGTCATCCACTTGAGGGAAATTTGCTACTATCCTACAAAACTCTGCGCTTGGAGGCCCAACACGAGTCTACAAGAACAAGTTGTATAGTAGACATCAAGCGCGCCTACCAGGCTGCGGCAGTCAAGAACTCCGATGACGAGGGCGCTGTTCAGCCTCCTGAGGCCATCCCCAAGAAGAAGAAGCAGCTCCTCCCCAAGGGCCGCCAGGAGGCTGGTGCGTCCGACGATCGTGCCTCAGGCCCCGCGCCCGCTGCTGGGGCGCCTTTGCCCCTCACATAGGAAGGCGCGCCCGGTGCCCCTCTCAGGATGGGCTCGGGGTCTCTCCTCTATAGGGCCTCTGACTTGACCAGCGTCATGAGGGAGGTGTTTGGGCACCATGTGGAGGCGTGCTTCAATGCGTGCTTCCACGAGCAGGGCACAGGGCGCGAGGCACCAGGCGCTCAGGAGTTCATCACCAAGGCAATCGAGGAGCTCCAGGAGGCGCGAGCCATGCGTGGCGAGCGTCGCCCCGCATCGTCCAGTGCAGTTGCCGCCCCTGACATGGGTGACGAGCTGCGCGTCTGCGTCAACATCCCAGGTCTCAACAGGGCCGCTTCTCAGGAGCTTTACTGGCCGTCCCGCGTTGGACGGAGTGGGGGTTGCCCCCGCAGCTACATCCGCATGCCGTTTGGCCTGCTGAACATGGCTGCCTCGCACCAGCGCTACATGCAGGGCGTCCTGGCGGCTCGCGAGGCCCGGCGTCAGGTGATCCTGACAAAGGAGGTGCCGGACCCCCGTGAGCTCCCCGGGCCTCCAGAGCCTCCTGAGCCTCAGGAGTCAGCCGGCTCATGAGGAATAACCTCTGCAGCGCGCGTCTTCAGCTACCCCAACGCTTCTACAACGACGGTGCCAGGTGACTTTTTGGTTTTTTCAATTGAGGGCGCCCTTCGGGCTGCATTATCCTCAAACTGTCTGGGCCAGTCCCTGCAGCTTCATCATTTTGATTCATGTACTCTGGACCAGTTATGCATGCTGGAGTTATCATGGTTACTGACATTACTCCCGCTGTCTCATTATGTACGGAGTCGCCCCTCATGGCCTCTGCGCGTTGCTAACCCGCCTTTTGCTCATCCCGCAACGGGGGCTACTGGCACGGCGCCTGTGCTCGGGTCCATCCCTGCAGCGCTGAAAAACCTAAGAGACCAAGCTCTGGCTCGCGGCCGGTCGGGCTGGTCCCGCGCACGTCACCTCACCTGGTCCTTAGTGCCTTCGTCTTCTTGCGGAAAGATCACCGGCAGAATAGCAAGCGCGGCTGTGTGCTTTGTTTCTCTTCTTTGGCTAACTCGCAGGAACCCCGGAGCCGGGATCACGAGCAGCCTCGCCAGCACCTTGGGGCGCAACTCCTCCTAGGCACCTCCTCATCGCCAGCCACTCTTTTTTTTCACTGTCCCTTTCGCTTGCACGTTAAAGGGGGGGCCCTTGAGCATCGGGCCTCAGGGGACCCTATTGGCTCTTGAGCCCTCACCCCTGGCCTTAACCACGGCACCGAGACCTGGCATACCAGCGGCGGCTGAGCCTCGCTCGCGGGCCGGGACCTGAGGATGTAGAGCGCCCAGGCAGGCGGAGGAGATGAAGGCGGTAGGAGCCCTGTGGAGGGGGCGCCGTTAGAAGGGTGGCATGGCCTAATGTTCCACAAGAGGTCCATCCGCACAACAAAAGGATCGCCGCAGGCTCACTAAGATAAGTCACCTCACGCGCATGGGCGTGAACCTCATGATCAGTGCTTCATCTGTAGCGATCTCGGTCGGGCAAGAGCTCTTCCCTGCCAGTCTTTCGGGAGCCACTTGTGCGCCAAAGGGGACCCCCTGAGCATCACGTCTTAGGGGCTCTTACCGGACCTTGGGCCACTCACCTCCTGGCCTTGACCACGGCATCACGACCTGGCATACCAGCAGCGGCGGAAGCTTGCCTGGGGACTGGGTCCTGCCGGCATAGAGCACCAAGCTACCGCGGGAATGAAAGGGGGAACCATGCCAAAGTGAGAAGCGCAAACATGACACTAATAGAGAATGATGACATTAAAGCACGAGCGTCATAGTTTTTTACATACCCCCACGGGGCTCGTCATGATTTTCACGTAGGAATGAAGAAGAAGGAGAAGGAGGAGTAGGCGGCGAGGAGATGAAGATGGGCTGGGGGCTCTGCCCCCACCCCATTTATAGGCAGAGGGAGGCCAACCGCCGGCCTCTCATGCTCCGAGCAATGATGGTTCTTCTGCATGCTTCAGGCAGTTGTCAAGTCACGCGGTTGCCGAGGTGGCATGGGGAAGTGGAGACGCCCACGTCCCATCAAGCGCCACGCGTCAGCTCGGTCCGTAGGTGATTGGGACCCGCGGCGCTTCGCCCTTGCCCTTTGGCTTCGCCTCGAAGCCAAGTCCGAGTGCGCCTTGGGCCCGAGGGCTACTGTCGGCGTTCTGGGAACCAGGGTACCCAGACTTGCCTGCCTGTGACCCACGGCGTGGCTCCATCAACAGCCTGGTATGGCCCATCTACAGCACCTTCAAGACAAGACCCTTGCGAGGGGCCAAGCCTCGCGAGGCAGGCGACGCCAAGACCTCCGGAGGGGGCGGCCTCCCTAGGCTGGCTCCCGAGGAGCGGAGATTTCTATGCAGGTACACATCTCATGAGGTGGAGGTGACGCAAGCCATGACGACCAAGGTCAGGCGGGCGCCAGCGGGCGCAGAGCAGCATGTTTCCTCTTTGGTGCTAAGGAGGCAAGCACAGGCGCGAGGTCCCGAGGAATCAACCAAAGGTTTCCATTTCTGTGCAGCGAGACCAAGACCGCCAGGACGGCAGGACAGATGTCATCGCCGAGCCCACCGCGGCGTCATGACCAGAAGCTTTGCAGGCGAAGACCACCTTTCATTAGGATAAGATGTACTACTTGTCCCCCTTTGAATTTGGCCATTGTGGGATCCCTTTCCGCCTTCATTACGAGGGAAGAGGACTGAGGCCACTATATATAGGTTAGCCACCACCATAGAAAGGGGATCGGACCCAGAACAACTCACCCTCACCAGAGCAAGCCTCGCGAGCTTGTTCATCCTTGTACTAGTTCCTCCTCAGCCCCTTGTGAGGCAAATCCACCCCAAAGCAGGAGTAGGGTATTACACCGCAAGGTGGCCCGAACCTGGGTAAACTGCCGTGTCCTTCTTCTTCCCTGTTCTTCGAGCTAGGCTGCAAGGCGACGCGTTCGGTTGGTTGGATAGGTTGAGTTCTTCGCACATGCCCTAGAGTTCGAACCTTCCTTGGGTCTGCGGAGACCTGAATCCGACAGGTGTTACAAATCAGCCTTACCCTGTACTGCCATCATGTTTGCCAGTGGAGCACGCTTCCGCAAATACACCTACGCACCTCTCTCTTCCATTAACTGACATACGGGCCCTCTTGAGGTAGACCCACATGTCATCAGATTAACTATTTACACTCCGAAGGATGGTATATCCTTGTAGTAGTACTAGTAGAATTGAGATTTAATGCACTTTCTTGCCCGTCTTTCCCTCTTCTTCCTCCTCTCTTCTTCTTCCTCCTCTGTTCCCCATCGTCGGACACACACCATTTCCCCCCGCTCACTGCTCGCCCGCCCGCGCCATCTTCCTCGGTAGCTCGCGCGTACCATATCCCCCCCGCTCCTGCTCGGCCACAGACGCCATCTTCTTCGCTCGCCCGCCCGAATCCACTTCTCCGCTCGCTCACAGGCACTGAAAACCCCAATCATTCAGCGCCCTAAAAAACTCTATGGCATAACCGACTGACACGCAGAGCCGCGATTGGAATTCCCTCCCCGATGTTCTCTTGGAGCAGATCTGTAATCGTATGGACCTGCTCAGCACCGTGCGTCTGGCCGCATGCTCGATGTCTATGTACCGTCTACTCGTCTGCAACCGGCCGGCCCTTTTCAAGACACCCTGCTTGCTGATGTCTGATCCTCGCAAGTGGCCCAGACACCGACTTGATGATCCTACGGAGGTTGTCGTGGTGCCCCTCGACATGCTACCACTACCCGCCCACCTGTCCTTCATGCGCGACCACTACTGGGCGGGCATGAAGGCCAACTGGATCATCCTCATCCACCAATCCGGTGGTCCGTGGCGTCTCGTGGATATCTACACCCAGCGAGAGATCACCCTTCCATCATTGGATACCGCCATCATCGAGCCTCGCGGCCCGCCGGACACTCCTGCCTACTACGCACGAGACGCAACGAGCTTTTGGTCCGACCTCTGTTTGCTGAAGGTTGTAATCTGCGAAGTGCCTACACCATCAGAAGACTACATGGATTACAAGCTCATTGCCTTGTTCGACATGGGATTAGTCTATCTGGAATCCGGTCGCCATACATGGTTATGGCTCATCATCAATCCTGTTGACCCTCCATTTCTGTCTAATGCTATAGTGCACGATGGCATCGTTTACGCGGTCGATGCACAGATTGGCTGCATATACTGGTGGAATCTATCATCGTGTAATTGTTCTATCTCATCTCATCTTTACCTTATGAATACGACTGCCTGTTGATTGTTAGAAATTTAGAATAGATAGTATGTCTATAACCACATCATTGCTATATGTTCCTCTCATTTCCTAGATTTTTATGACCACACATGTTATTGTTAGAGTTGATATGAGAACAATTGGCATCTAATGATTGTTAGAATAGATATTATGAGTATAACCTCATGATTGCTATATGTTACTCTCATTTCCAAGATTTTTATAACCACGCATGTTATTGTTAGAGTTGATATGAGAACAGTAGTAACTGCTATGGTAGAATATGAGTAGGCCCTGTCATAGCTGTTTTCCTCTCATTTTTACATGATGTTTGAACCATGACATATTGCTAGAATATGAAAGCCATTGGCTTATTTTTTTTAATTTGGGGTATGATTATGACCACGACATTGCAATTATCTGGCTATGATCTGTGTCACTGTTATAATAATCTTAATTCCACACATACTCTGAACATGATTGTATATTTTTGTCCTTTTGGTCTCCAATTTGATTTGTTGCAGCAGACGCAAATGCGCTGGCCTTCATAATTCCAGGACCTGGAAATATGCAAGTCAATGGGTGGTGGTTTATCACTTGTTCAACTAACGGTGGTCATTTGATTCTCATTCGCACGTACCAAATTGACCAAACCATTTCATCAAACCACATGCAGTACAATGCCTGGGGCGTTCATGACTGTGATGGCTATGGCTGCTTCGTGTTTGAGAAAGATCCCAGCTCCGTTGGGCCAGACGTATTCAACTAGAGGCGGGTTTACAGCCTCAGCAACCACTCCATGTTCCTCGGGCTCAATTATCCGATCATCCAACCAATCATCGATCGTATCACCGATGATGATTACTGTGCTATGCAACTTCCATTCGCCAGGGGGAACTGTGTTTACACATCATACCATGGGTTTCATGAATCACCATATCCAGAGATTCGTCGACACAGCTTGTTGCCAGATGATCTTCAGTGTGTGAAAGGCATCAAGCTTCCAAGCGATGAATGGCTTTTGCAAACCCGACATGCGGCGATGTGGTTCATGCCAACAGCAAATATGCACAACTTGATTCGTAGTGATATCTAGACTGAGCCATGTATCCTGCTGTTGTAGCATGACCCTCTTTTGTTGGATATTATGTACTGTAGTTAGTTTGAAGGATAGATACCTTTCTGGAATCAAGTGCATCCTAACTCACCTGCGTAGGATGTACTGATAATGATGATGGAGATGCTGTGCAGAAGCCATATATATATATATATATATATCAATTAGGCTTCAAGTGCGTACTTGTTGGTGAAAGTGTTGTCCAATGGGAATTATATTTTGTATTACTCATGCAGCCTACAAAGTCTGTCGCACAGCCTTGTAACTTCGTACTCCATTTCTAAATTTGTACTAGTCCTCTATACCGTATATTGCGCTACTCGTACTATACTCCCTCCCTCCTAGTTTATTGGCCCCCTTCGTAATTTGTGTCAAATTTTGACCATAAATTTAACTAACTAAATGTTAATGCATGTCACAAAAAATTATATCGTTGGATTCGTATTTGAACATAGTTTCCAATGGTATAATTTTCGGTGACATGCATTGACATTTTGTTAGTTAAACCTATGGTTAAAATGTGACACTAAATACGACCAGTAAGTAGTACAGTAGTACTAGTATACGTCGGTCATATTATTTATCATGTTCTCACATTGAATTGACATGACAACACGTTGCGCGTGAGGTGACACAAGAGTCCCGACGGCGTGTTCGGTTCACCAAAGTGAGCCTCACCCCTTTCGTACTACAACAGCACTCTCGCATTCTCTACAAAATCACTCTCCCATTCTCTCCCGGTCTCCCCGCCTCCTAGCCGCTGCCTTGTTTCGATCCATTTGGTACGATGAGCGATGAGGTACTGGAGTTGCTATACTTCATTGCAAGTAGTCAAAAGGAAGACGCTGAAAAAATTGATCTCAACAAGGATGCTCTTCAAGCTAGCCGAATGAAGGAAGGAACCAGCGAGGCCGCTCCTGTGAGTATTTGTCCCGTCGCCCTGTATGATGATTTCAATCTTTATGGGGGTTTTCAAGTCTTTAGAGTCTGCATGTAGTAATGAAGCCGAGACCCTAATTTGTTCGGGTATTGTGCACTTCAGATTTGGAGTACCACTTATCTGTCGAAATCTTTCATCATTTACTTAAAACAGTTGATTGATCATACATTGAGTATCATTTAACTAGAATTAACCGATGCAAGTCCAAGAAGGATTGGCCGGTGCTGCCGGCTGGCATCAAGTTCGATCCCACGGATCAGGAGCTGATCGAGCACCTTGAGGCCAAAGTGAGCGCTGACAGCGCGAGATCTCACCCTCTCATCGATTTGTTCATACCAACCATCGACAGCGAGCATGGCATATGCTACACCCATCCTGAGAAACTTCCAGGTGAGACACCGATCGGCCATCTACTTACACAAACATATTCCTTTGTTTATAGCTCTATTTTTCTTTTTAGACGCAGACCTAGTGAAGCAATTACAATTTGACAGTTAATAAAAAGTGAAACAAGTGACTGCAACATGCCAAAGATGTTATGAAAATGCCAACTACGTACCCTAAAACCTGTATTCGCCAATACTGCAGGTATCACACTGAGTGGCCTAAGTAAGCATTTCTTCCAGCGCAACTCCAGGGCATTCAAAAGGGGCACACGGACACGTCGCAAGATACAATCGAAGTGCGGCATGCACGCGATGTGGCACAAGACCGGCAATACCTTGCTGGTGATGGTCAACGGTCGACAGACGGGCAGCAAAAGGGTTCTGGTGTTGCACACCAACAAGAACCTGCAGAGGACCAACTGGGTGATGCACGAGTACCACCTCGGGGACCTGGAGCAAGAGAAGGAGCGGGAGCTGGTCGTCTGCAAGATTTTCTACCAGACGAACACTAGGGCCAGGAATAAAAAGATTATAAGTTAGTTTCGTATTGGTACTTGTACTACCTGGTCATCTGCAAGTTGGTATTGTTGTTAAGGATCTTTCGGTATGAACTTGGCATTTGCTTCCAACCATCATTCAAGGGTCTACGTGGATATAAAGCTGAATCATTTGTTTCGAAATGAATCTTGAGGCACCTGATTTTTATTTGATGGGTAGCATAAGCACCTGCCGTTCGAATTCCCAGTTCTCCAAATTTTTTACATCTTCAAAGTATGCACGGGATCCATCCGGTTTCACAGGCTGATAGTTGGACGCAGCACGTCGGAACTGGGCTATGGCATGCCAAGCCCAGCTGCAAATTGTTAAAAGAGAGGAGCGATGGATTTGGGCCTTCTAGAACAGTTAAGTGTCGCGACCTCGATCGTGAAGCGCCTCCCATGGACTAAAAAAAGGCCTAGTCGATTATAATTAGTTGAAATATGTAAAATATTCCATAATAAATAGAAAGATGTAAAATGCAATTAATTTAGTCCGCTTTCACTGAAAACCATCCGATTTGCATGAAATTCGTCCGTGGAACCACAAGACAGCTGTCCATACAGAGCCTAACCGTACAGAACCAGCAGGTCCATGGTTGTACGCAAGCAAGTGCATGCACTTATTATCACGATGGAAAAATAATGCTGACATCTGAGACGGTGAAACCCATGAAGTTTTCAACGTAGTCATTAAACGAGAGAATTCTGCAAGTACAGACTGATAACTGGGATCCAACAGGTATATTGTTTTTTCAGGTCGAGCAAGTTTCAACTGGGTTGTAGACTGCCAAGGCTTGGTTTTGTTTTTAACAGGCCCAGCCCATGATGACAATGGGGCACACAGATCCAGCAGGTATCAACTGGCCTCTGGCCCACCAGCCTTACTTATATTTTCTCTTAGAACATCCGCAGGCAGTTTTTTTACTGAAGAAAACACACAGCCCAATTCTATTTTCCTCTTGAAACGCCATGTCCTACTTCCGTTTTCTAATCTCTACCTATAGTTTTACTAGTTCATATACACGTATTATTATATTGAAAATACATAAAGTTCCCTTTTCATCTTTACATCCTTATTTTTTGTTGTTGTTTTCCCTCCCAGCGCTGATTTTTTTATCACTGGTTTTCCCTAAAATCAACTCAATTGTCCCACGTATTATTAGCTTACAAAAATAAAACAATATTTTATTTGGCAAATCAATAAGTTCTTAAAAAATAAATGTTTATCATTTCTGGATTAAAAAAATTTGGACTCCACCGAAATATGCAAAATTAGGTTGAACTTTTGACCATGGTCTTGGGCAAAAAATGGGCTGTAATAAATTCTTTAAGAATTAGCAAATGGGCTGCAAATTATTAAAAAAATAGCAAATGGGCTCTATGTTGTCTGTCATAGATTTGGAGGCTGACTTGTGGGCCTACTAAGTTCATGCGTACACAAGGTTTCTCAAAAAAAGAAACTTAGTCAACAATCGACTCTACCAGCGTCAGACCGTTAGATGTCAATTTAATGACAATCGTGCTTCTTCAGTCTCTGATCTTCCTGCTCCAGCCACCCAAACCAGCGCCGGCGGAACCGCCTGCTCCCGCCTCCCATGGCCGGCTATGCTGCCGGGCAGGCCTCACGGCCCCACCATACTCGCATCCCTGGCCTGGCTATCCCTCTACTCACCCACACCTCCTGTTATTCTCCGGCGATGGCAGCCTCACACTGGAGCCGAACCAGTAAACCCTCGTACCCACTCTGTGTGGGAAACAACTACCGAGTCTTCCTCGGCTTCAGGTTGTTCCCTTACTTGGCCTCGCCGTCGTCCACCGCCTTGGTGCTCTCGGCACGGCGTGGTCAACGAACGACATCCATCGGAAGAGGACTGTACGTGGAGAGGCTGACAGCTGGTTCCACGGCCACACGCAAGGAAGTGCCTTCTTTTTTTTCCAAGTAGGAAGTGCCTTCTTATTACTCGCAAAATAATGATTCCTCCTCCTGACAGCTGGGACCGATCGGAAGGGCCTCTGTATTTCGCGAAAAAACATACATTCCCCCCGCTGACAGCTCGGATCCACCAGCTATTACGCACACCAAAAATGAATACCCCCGCTGCTAGGTGGGTCCCACCTTATTTGGAGGCTGACTTGTGGGCCTACTAAGTTGGCGCGGACACAAGGCTTTGTCAACTTAGTCAATGTAAACGATTCTAGCTGTGGTGACCGTACGATGTCCATCCAACGGCCATCGTGTTTCTTCAACCTCTGGTCTTCTTGCTCCAGCCGCCCAAACCATCGCTGGCTGTGCTGCCTACTCCTGCGTCCCGTGGCCGGCTGTGCTGCTGCGCAGGCCTCATCATCCCACCCTACTCCCATCGTTGGCCTGGCCATCCCTGTACTCACCCAGACCTCCTGTTATTCTCTGGCGATGGCAGCCTCACATTGCAGCCGAACCAGTAAACCCTCGTACTCCCGTCCGCGTGGGAAACAACTGCCGAGTCTTCCCCGGCTCCGGGTCATTTCCTTCCTAGGCCTCGCCGTCATCCACCGCCTTGGTGCTCTCGGTGCGGCGTGGTCAACTTGGTCAAGGAATGACTTCCATCAGAAGAGGACTGTACGTGGAGAGGCTGACAGCTGGGTCCACGGCCGCAACAAGGATGTGCCTCCTTATTACGCGCAAAATAATGATTCCTCCACCTGACAGCAAGGACCCATCGAAAGGGCCGCCGTATTTTGCGAAAAAAACGTTTTCCCCCTGACAGCTGGGACCCACCAGCTACATCTTCGCACGCAAGGAAGTGCGTCCATATTACGGGCAAAAAAATGATTCTTCCCCCTGACAGCTGGGACCCACCAGCTATATCTTCGCACGCAAGGAAGTGTGTCCTTATCCTCCCTGACAGCTGGGACCCACCGGGTCGAACCGTACGTAGGGTTCTCTGTCTGGTCGCGAATGTGTACGTACATATTGGTCGATCGCTCTCTCTGCAGCGATGAACCATGGCCCAGTAAGGAGATGCATGTGTCATAGTAGAGGCGCGGACATAGCATGTCACGCAGTCCCGTTTATATATCGTGTACACTTACGTACAGCCACGCTGCAAGAAAGTAAACATGGCTACGTATGTACATACTGGCGGGGTCTCGAACGTGTACGCGCGCATACTTACGGCCAGGGCTCATGTACATGGAGAGCCAACACACGGCAGTGACGTCGTCATGTTCATCGGCAGCTAACCGGCTGGGTCGAAACGGAGGAAACAACGTCGTGTTCACCGGGAGCCAAGTGACTGGGTCGAAACACGTCATGTTCATCGAGAGCGAAGCCACTGGGTCGGAACATGTCCTGTTCATCGGGAGCCAACCGGCTTGGACGGAACAGCCGAAACGAGGTCTGGCGTACCGCAAAACTGAGGAAAACGGCCTTCTGTTCGACCGCGTACGGTCAAAACGGGGTCCTGTTCATCGGGAAGGGTCTGGCATATCGCAAACTGGAGGAAACAGACTTCTGTTCGAGTGCCTACGGTCGAAACGGGGTCCTGTTGATCGGGAGGGGTGTGGCGTACCGCAAAACGGAGGAAACGGACTTGTGTTGGAGCGCCTACGGTCGAAATGGGGTCCTGTTCATTGGGAGGGGTGTGGCGTACCGCAAAACGGGACTCCACGGGCTACTGTTCATCCACCGTCTACTGCCTCGCTCCAGCCTCCACGGGCTACTGTTCATCCAACGTCGACTTCCTCCAGCCTCCACTGCTACTGTTCATCCATAGTCGACTTCCTCCTACCTCCACCAGCTACTGTTCATCCATGGGGGTCCTGTTCATCCAGCCTCCCTCGGCTACTGTTCAACCAGCCCTCCACGGGGTCCTGTTCATCCAGCCGCAACGGCCTCTACTACCACGGGGTCCTGTTCATCCAACCCCCACCTGGAACTGTTCATCCAACCCCGACCAGGGACTGTTCATCAAGAGGCAGCTTCGATCGGCTTCAGTTAGCAGCAGTAGCGAAGGAATCGCTCGGGTTCAGTTAATAGCCAGGGATCGATCTCTCGGGTTCAGTAACGTAGCTAGTGCAATCGCTCGGGTTCAGTTAGAGCCCAATGCCTTGCTCGGGTTCAGTTAGAGCCCAACGCCTCGCACACACGCGCGTACGTGTATGAGAGAAACGGGCAAACCTCCGTGCATCGCTCGGCCCCGACCACCCACCGTAACCGGGAACTCCCCGAAATTTTCCTCGCCCTCGCTTCTACCACGATTTTTTCCATCATGGACGGCCCAAAGAATGTCATGCAGGTGCGTCCCCGGCCCGCCCAGGATGAAAATCCCATTTTCTGTCATGATTTTTTGTCATAGAAGTAGGAGCCCACCACATCTATGATGATATGTGCTTTTGTCACAATTATCGTCATAGAAGTGTCAAAAGCATGACAGAAAAAAATTCGTTCGGCCCAAAATGTCACAGATGTGTCTTTTTTTTTGTAGTGGGCTCAGGTGCCGGGCGGGAAGTTGTATGTCGAGAGATGGCCCGCGGATAAGTTCATCTTGCGATTTGACTACATCTATGACATGTTCCACATGACCAAGCTGGATTTCTAGTTCATACGCATGTATGCGCTGTATCTCAACTACATCATCAGGCACGAGAACATAAAATATATCTGCATCACGGACCCGTACTATATGCACAAGAGCTTCTTGGCAGTCTGCAAAGAGCACCATGACTATGCGAGCAAGTACATCGGTGAGTTCATGATCGCTAATAAGGACAAGGAAACGATTCTCCTGCCTTATCATCCCACGTAAGTCATTCGCGGATATCCTTTCATAAGTTTTAATCATTCATTTGCAAGCATTATAGGCTAATTTGAGGTGTACTTATTTTGTGCAGCGGGGGGGGGGGGGGGGGGGGGGGGGGCGCCATCCTCATCTGTCTGTACCCAGAATACTCCCATGCTCTGTACTTGGACTCATCGAAGAACATCAAGAAAAAGGATTACACGCACATAAAGAGTGTTCTCGATAGTGCCCTGTTAACCTTCAACCTGTCTGGTGGATATATCAAGGTAAAAAAGTACATGAAGAACGGGCTGGGTTTCGGCCATAAGACTGACTTCTACTGCATCCAGCAACCGTACACCAGTAAGGCTGATGGATTCTACCTCATGCATCACATGATCGAGTATAGAAGGGATAATCAACGCCTTCGCATGTCAGCTACTTCCAATGATGCTGAGATTGTCAACTGGGCCACAAGCATAGCAAGGACACCGGATCATCGAATCCAAGCTGAGTTTTATAACGTACAGTGTGAACTTGCCCAAGTGATCATGAAGGAGGTCCTCGAACTAACAGGGATGTTCTACCATGGGCCAATCACGCGGGATGATGTCCGAGCACTGCTACTCGCTCAGCGTCTGGACCTGAAGCCTTTCAACAAGCTCGGGTGCTTCCTCCCTGACTATGAAGATTGGACCGCCGACATGGAGGACTGATTGATGATGACAATGTGTCTGTTTAGTCACTACTGTATTCCTATGACAAAACTTTGAATTTATGCATGGCAAAACTCTGTGATGTAATTAAACCGTCCTCCTGAACTAGCGTAGATCGCTCTAGTTAATTAGTTTGGGTATGAGGAACTTCGTTATTTATGTTTACTATAGGTTCCTTGTATTTTGCTAATTATGCCTCTTTGTGTTTCTCAAGTACATTATGTTGCATATTATCGTTGAATTCATCAACTGACGATGCAGGTACATAGATCAGAGATGGCGAAGGACTGCTACGCCGTATTCGTTGGGAGGGTTCCAGGAGTGTACGACCACTGGCTAGACGCTCAGGCCCAGGTGGACAGGTACCCGGGCGCTAGCCACAGAGGGTTCGACAGCAGAGCCGAAGAGGAAAATAGTTACTTGAGGTGGACGCTCCGGCAAGAGAGTGAGCAAAACTGGTGCCTCAAGAAGTACTACATTGTCGCGGTCTTGCTCATACTGATCGCTCTTCTCTTCTACATCATGGTTTAGATAGAGATGATGAAACTTGTGTGTGTGCCATGACCATGCAGTTGCATTTATTCGAGACATGACATGACTTGTGTATCACTTTTTTCGAGATGTGATGATATTTGTGTTGGATGATGATGATGATGGTAAGACGAGACTACTGTATGTGTATGATATGATGAGAATAATGTATGTTTATTATGATCTGATGAAACTACTGTATAGAGCATGCACAAATACATCACAAATACGTAGAGGGGAAATAGATCTATGAAAGCAGGAATATTAGCAGTAGCGGTGGTAGGCGTCTAGCGGCAGCGCTGGATTAGTAGCAGCATTTGCTTTGGTGCATCGCTACAGATAGTTAGCAGTAGTGCTGGTCCGGGCAGCGCTACTGCTAACCATACTTGCAAGTAGCACTGGTCCGGGCAGCGCTACTGCTACAACTTAGCTGTAGCACGTTAGCAGTAGCGCTGCCTCCAGCGCTATTGCTATAGGTATTTCAAGTGCTACTAGTAGGCTTTCTCCTAGTAGTGCACTCGGCAAGACCGCTTCTGATCCGTACACCATGAAGAATGGGGTGCAGTTCATGGATCGATTCGGGGTCATTCGCAGGCCCCAGAGGACTGATGGTAGTTCGGTCACCCAGGCGCCTGCTGCGTGAGTCAGATCACACATGAGGCGAGGTTTCAATCCCTAAAGTATGAGCCCATTTGCCCTCTCGGCTTGTCCATTTGACTGCGGGTGCGCCACAGAGGCATAATCAACCTGAGTGCCCTGGGTGTAACAGAACTCACGGAACTCGTCTGAATCGAAGTTAGACCCGTTGTCAGTGATGATGCTGTGTGGGACTCCGAACCTGAAGATGATCTTCTTGATGAACTGAATTGCGGTGGTTGAGTCCAGCTTCTTTATGGGTTTGGCATCGATCCACTTGGTGAACTTGTCCACTACTACCAATAGGTGCGTGAAGCCACTCGCCCCGGTCCGGAGAGGGCCGACCATGTCGAGTCCCCAGACAGCAAATGGGCAAGTGAGAGGGATAGTCTTCAGGGTGGACGCTGGCTTGTGCGACTGGTTTGCATAGAACTGGCACCCGACGCAGTGGTCCACTATGTCACGGGCGGCCTCATTGGCTCGGGGCCAATAGAATCCGGCTCTGAACGCTTTGGCGACCAAGGTCCAAGAGGACGCATGATGCCCGCATGTTCCCGAGTGAATCTCTTGCAATATTTGCTGCCCTTCCTCTGGGGATATGCATCGCTGAGTGACTCCAGTCATGCTTTTCTTGTATAACTAATCTCCCATGACAGTGAAAGCTTTGGATCGACGGACAATCTGGCGGGCCTCATCTTAATCCTCTGGGAGCTCTTGCCGGAGCAAGTATGCCAGATACGGTTTGGTCTACTCGGGAGTGATGACCAATACCTCTTGGACCAAATCAATTACTGCGGGAATATCTACTTCAGTCGGGTTGGAAGGTCCAACTGGCCGCGGGGGCTCTTCCACCAAAGAATCTTCCTTGATAGTGGGCGAGTGCAGGTGCTCCAGGAACACATTCTTGGGTACTGGCTTTCGAGTGGAATCCATCTTGGCCAAGTCGTCAGCTGCTTGGTTCTTGAGGCGTGGTACATGGTGAAGCTCCAGCCCTTCAAAGTGTTTCTCTAGTTTTCTGACGGCATTGCAGCAGCCAGTCATTGCCGGACTACGTATATCCCATTCCTTCATGACTTGATTCACCACCAGGTCCGAGTCGCCATAGATCATCAGTCAGCGAATCCCCACAGAGATTGCCATTCGTAGCCCTTACAGGAGAGCTTCGTATTCAGCTTCGTTGTTGGAGGAGTCGAAGTGAATCTGAAGAACGTAACTAAGTCGACCGCCTTTAGGAGACACCAAGACCACTTCGGCCCCGGAGCTGTGAAGCATCTTGGAACCGTCTAAGAACATCGTCCAGTGTTCGGGAACACTCGGGACAGGCTGCTCTTGCTTGATCCACTCGGCCAAGAAATCTACCAGGGCTTGCGACTTGATGGCCTTCTTGGCTTCAAACTTGATGTCCAACAGGAGGTGCTCAATAGCCCACTTGGCCACTCGGCCAGTGGCATCTCTATTGTTCATGATCTCAGATAGAGGAGTGTCGCTTATCACCGTGACCGAGTGTTCTTGAAAATAATGTGCCACCTTCTTTGCAGTTAGATAAATTCCATATACTAGCTTCTGATAATGCGGATACCTTTGCTTGGAAGGTGTGAGGACTTCAGAGATGTAGTAGACCGGTCATTGGAGCTTGAAGGCTTTGCCTTGTTCTTCCCGTTCCATAGTGAGGACCGTGCTAACAACTTGGCTCATGGCCGCGATGTATAAGAGCAAAGGCCCCTTGCTGCTCGGAGCAGCTAGCACTGGCTGGGTGGAAAGCGGGGCCTTAAGTTCCTGGAATGCAGCCTGCACTTCAGGAGTCCATTTGAACCTGTCACACTTCTTCATCAGTCGGTAAAGCGGCATGGCTTTTTCACCGAGTCTGGAGATGAATCTACTCAGGGCCGCTAGGCAGCCTGTGAGGCGTTGCACGTCGTGTAGACGTTTCGGTTGCTTCATTCGGATGATTGCCCCTATCTTCTCTGGATTGGCATCGATCCCTCGTTCGGAAACAAGAAAACCTAGTAGCTTGCCCACGGGTACGCCGAAATTACATTTGGTTGGGTTGAGCTTGATGCCGAATGCTCGCAAATTTGTGAAGGTCTCAGCGAGGTCAGTCAGGAGGTCGGAACCTTTCCTGGACTTAACCATGATGTCATCCATATAAGCCTCTACGTTCCGATTGATTTGCTTCCGTAAGCACTTCTGGATCATGCGCTGGAATGTGGCCCCAACATTTTTCAACCCGAATGGCATCGTGATATAGCATAAACACCCGAATGGGGTGATGAACGCTGTTTTTATTTCATCAGGGCCATACAATCGGATCTGGTGGTACCCGGAGTACGCATCCAGAAACGACAACTGCTCACATACAGCAGTAGAATCTACTATCTGATCTATGCGAGGGAGAGGAAAATGATCTTTCGAGCAGGCCCGGTTGATGTGCCTAAAATCTACACACATTTGAAGAGACTTATCTTTCTTCGGCACCATGACGATGTTTGTGAGCCACTCGGAGTGGTACACCTCTCGGATGAATTTGGCGGTTAAGAGCCACGCTATCTCCTCGCCAATTGCCTTGCGCTTCTCGGTTGAAGATCGCCGAAGATACTCTTTGACAGGCTTCGATGCCGAATCGACATGGAGTCTGTGCTCGGCCAGTTCCCTGGGAACACTCGGCTTGTTAGAAGGCTTCCATGCGAAGATGTCCCAGTTCTCATGGAGGAACTAGACGAGCATGGCTTCCTATTTGCTGTCTAGGGTGGTGGAGATGTTGGTCGGGGCAGCGTTCGGGTCCTTAGGGTGGATGTGCACCGGCTTCGTCTCTCCTGCCGACCGGAAAGCCGATTCCACAGTCGGCTTCTTGGACTTCAAAAGTTCGCTTGGGCCTGCCGCCTTCTTGTACTCGTCTAACTCGGCCATCGCCATCTGCTCATCAGCGATCTGGGAGCCCTTCTGGAGGCACTCTTCGGCCAACTTCCGATTGCCTATGACAGTGATCACGCCTTTGGGCCCTGGCATCTTGAGTTTAAGATACACGTAACATGGACGGGCCATGAAACGTGCGTAGGCGGGCCTACCCAGGATGGCATGGTAAGCACTTCTGAAGTCCACCACTTCGAAAGTCAGTCGTTTCTTTCGAAAGTTCTTCTCTTCGCCGAATACGACGT
Source organism: Thinopyrum elongatum (assembly GCA_011799875.1). NCBI lineage: Eukaryota > Viridiplantae > Streptophyta > Magnoliopsida > Poales > Poaceae > Thinopyrum > Thinopyrum elongatum. The sequence continues at coordinate 216,081,466 of CM022303.1, forward strand.
GGAGAGCGATCTGGCCAAGTGACTTGGCCTTCTTCCCAGGGATTACCCCATGGAATTGCATATTGCTCTTGCTGACTCGGGTCATCGGGATGCCCATCGCCTCTAAGGTGTCAGTGTAGATGATGTTAAGCCCGCTGCCGCCGTCCATTAGGGCTTTGCGCAATCGGACTCCTCCCACAACTGGATCTACCACCAAGGCCTATCGCCCGGGGGTTGGTATGTGAGCCGGATGGTCTGACTGGTCAAACATTACAGGTGTCTTGGCCCAGTCGAGATATTTGGTGACAGTCGGAACTGCCATGTTAACCTCTCAGTTGATCACCTTGAGGTGGCTCTTACTTTCAACATCAGCAAAAATCATGAGCATGTTCTCAACGTTGGGGTATCCGGAAGTACCTTTTCCTCCGTCTTCGTCGTCATCATCTCTTTCTCCAGAAGAATCCTGCCGCATCTCTTACTTTAGGAGTCGACACTCCCGAGTGGTATTCTTGGGCAAGATCAAATTACCCTCCTCATCTTTCTTCGTGTGAATCTGACAAGGCTGGCCGAGGATGTTGCTCTTCATGGTGACTTGCTTCTTTCCTTTCCAATCCTTCTTCTGCTTTTGGGGGTTCTTTTTGCCTTGGCTAGCCAGAGCCGCGGCCTTGGCATTCCCTCCAGCATCTGCTTTCTGCTTGTGCTTCTTGCCCTTGTTCTCCGACTGATGTGCGTCGCCAGCTCGGTTCTTGCCACTTCTCAGTCGGTCTTCCTCTTCACCATTGGCATACCGGTTGGCTATCTCCATAGCCCGACTGAGAGTCGGGGTCTTAGTTCGGCCGAACTTCATGTTCAGCTCCCGGTATCTGACTCCGGCCTTGGAGGCGCAGATCGCCTGGTGCTCGGTGACATTCTCCACTGTGTCATGCAGAGTGGTCCAACGCTGGATGTACTCTCGGAGAGTTTCATTCTGCTTCTGCACATAGTGTTGTAACTCGATCAAACCTCCTGCTCTCTTGTATGTGCCTTCAAAGGTCTTGACAAACACTTTCGCCAGGTCCTCCCAGCAAAAGATACTACTCGGCGGAAGCTGTGTCAGCCAAGCCCGAGCGGAGCCTTGCTACTTCTTGAGCTTGCGTTGTTTTTTCCCTTGAAGAGGAAAGGGTGATGCAGCAAAGTAGAGATAAGTATTTCCCTCAGTTAAGAACCAAGGTATCAATCTAGTAGGAGATACACGCAAGTCTCCAATTATGCACTTGCACAAACAATCAAACACTTGCACCCAACGTGATAAAGGGGTTGTCAATCCCTTCACGGTCACTTGCAAAGGTGAGATCTGATAGAGATAGATATAAAAGATTACTAAAACATAAAACAAAATAAAAACAAATAAATTGCAGCAAGGTATTTTTGGGTTTTTTGGTTTATAGATCTGAAAATATATGATGGAAAATAGACCCGGGGGCCATAGGTTTCACTAGAGGCTTCTCTCTTGAAGACAAATAATACGGTGGGTGAACAAATTACTGTCGAGCAATTGATAGAAAAGCGCAAAGTTATGACGATATCCAAGGCAATGATTATGCATATAGGCATCACGTCCGTGTCAAGTAGACCGACTCCTGCCTGCATCTACTACTATTACTCCACACATCAACCGCTATCCAGCATGCATCTAGAGTATTAAGTTCATAAGAACGGAGTAACGCCTTAAGTAAGATGACATGATGTAGAGGGATAAACTCAAGCAATATGATGAAAAACCCATCTTTTTACCCTTGGTGGCAACAATACAAATACATGCCTCGCTACCCCTACTTTGTCACTGGGTGAGGACACCACAAGATTGAACCCAAAACTAAGCACCTCTCCCATTGCAAGAAGAACCAATCTAGTTGGCCAAACCAAACCGATAATTCGAAGAGAAATACAAAGATATCAAATCATGCATATAAGAATTCAGAGAAGATTCAAATAATATTCATAGATAAACTGATCATAAATCCACAATTCATCGGATCTCGACAAACACACCGCAAAAGAATATTACATCGGATAGATCTCCAAGAACAATGAGGAGAACATGGTATTGAGAATCAAAGAGAGAGAAGAAGCCATCTAGTTACTAGCTATGGACCCGTAGGTCTGAGGTAAACTACTCACGCTTCATCGGAAGGGCAATATAGTTCATGTAGAAGCCCTCCGTGATCGAATCCCCCACCGGCAGGATGCCGAAAAAGGCCCCAAGATGGGATCTCACGGGTACAGAAGGTTACGGCGGTGGAAAAGTATTTTGGTGGACGCTTCTGGTCGTTTGGGAATATTTCTGAACTTATAGGCCAAAGATTAGGGTTGGAGGACTCCCGGGGGCCCACAAGCCAAGGGGCGCGCCCTGAGGGCTTGTGGAGCCCTCGGGACTCTTCTGCCTTCGTCTCCAAGTCCTACGTGTGTCTTCTCGTCCAAGAAAAATCATCGCGAAAGTTTTATTCTGTTTGGACTCCGTTTGGTATTCCTTTTCTGTAAAACTCAAAAACAAGGAAAAAAACAGAAACTGGCACTGGGCTCTAGGTTAATAAGTTAGTCCAAAAAATAATATAAAATAGCATATTAATGCATATAAAACATCCAAAACAGATAATATAATAGCATGGAACAATCAAAAATTATAGATACGTTGGAGACGTATCAAGCATCCCCAAGCTTAATTCCTGCTCATTCTCGAGTAGGTAAATGATAAAAACAGAATTTTTGATGTGGAATGCTACCTAACATATTTATCCATGTAATTTTCTTTATTGTGGCATGAATATTCAGATCCATAAGATTCAAAACAAAAGTTTAATATTGACATAAAAACAATAATACTTCAAGCATACTAATAAAGCAATCATGTCTTCTCAAAATAACATTGCCAAAGAAAGTTATCCCTACAAAATCATATAGTCTGGCTATGCTCCATCTTCATCACACAAAGTATTAAATCATGCACAACCCCGATGACAAGCCAAGCAATTGTTTCATACTTTTGATGTTCTCAAACTTTTTCAACTTTCACGCAATACATGAGCGTGAGCCATGGATATAGCACTATAGGTGGAATAGAATATGGTGGTTGTGGAGAAGACAAAAAGAAGGAGATAGTCTCACATCAACTAGGCATATCAAGGGCTATGGAGATGCCCATCAATAGATATCAATGTGAGTGAGTAGGGATTTCCATGCAACGGATGCACTAGAGCTATAAGTTTATGAAAGCTCAAAAAAGAAACAAAGTGGGTGTGCATCCAACTCGCTTGCTCACGAAGAACTAGGGCAATTTGAGGAAGCCCATCATTGGAATATACAAGCCAAGTTCTATAATGAAAAATTCCCACTAGTATATGAAAGTGACAACATAGGAGACTCTCTATCATGAAGATCATGGTGCTATTTTGAAGCACAAGTGTGGTAAAAGGATAGTAGCATTGCCCCTTCTCTCTTTTCTCTCATTTTTTTTCTCTTTTTTTATTTGGGCTTCTTTTGGCCTCTTTTATTTTTTTTAAGTCCGGAGACTCATCCCAACTTGTGAGGGAATCATAGCTTCCATCATCCTTTCCTTACATGGGACAATGCTCTAATAATGATGATCATCACACTTTTATTTACTTACAACTCAAGAATTACAACTAAAAATATGACTCTATATGAATGCCTCCGGTGGTGTACCGGGATGTGCAACGATCTAGCATAGCAATGACATCAAAAAATGGACAAGCCATGAAAACATCATGCTAGCTATCTTACGATCATGCAAAGCAATATGACAATGATGGTGCGTGTCATAATAATCGGAATGGTGGAAGTTGCATGGCAGTATATATCGGAATGGCTATGGAAATGCCATAATAGGTAGGTATGGTGGCTATTTTGAGGAAGGTATATGGTGGGTTTAGTGCACCGGCGAAAGTTGCGCGGTACTAGAGAGGCTAGCAATGCTGGAAGGGTGAGAGTGCGTATAATCCATGGACTCAACATTAGTCATAAAGAACTCACATACTTCTTGCAAAAGTCTTTTAGCTATCGAAACAAAGTACTACATGCATGCTCCTTGGGGATAGATTGGTAGGAAAAGACCATCGCTCGTCCCCGACCGCCACTCATAAGGAAGACAATCAATAAATAAATCATGCTCCGACTTCATCACATAACGGTTCACCATACGTGCATGCTACGGGAATCACAAACTTTAACACAAGTATTTCTACCAATCCACAATTACTCACTAGCATGACTCTAATATCACCATCTTTATATCTCAAAACAATCATAAGGAATCAAACTTCTCATAGTATTCAATGCTCTTTATATGAAAGTTTTTATTATATCCCTCTTGGATGCCCATCATATTAGGACTAAATTCATAACCTATGCAAATTACCATGCTGTTTAGAGAGACTCTCAAAATAATATAAGTGAAGCATGAGAGTTCAACAATTTCTATAAAATAAAGCCACCGCCGTGCTCTAAAAAGATATAAGTGAAGCACTAGAGCAAAATTGCCTAGCTCAAAAGATATAAGTGAAGCACATAGAGTATTCTAATAAATTCATGATTCATGCATGCCCCTCTCAAAAGGTGTGTACAGCAAGGATGATTGTGGAAAACTAAAAATCAAAGACTCATATCATACAAGACACTCCAAGCAAAACACATATCATGTGGTGAATAAAAATATAGCCTCAAGTAAATTTACCGATAGACGAAGACGAAAGAGGGGATGCCATCCGGGGCATCCGCAAGCTTAGATGCTTGGTTGTCCTTGAATATTACCTTGGGGTGCCTTTTTGGGCATCCCTAAGCTTAGGCTCTTGCCACTCCTTATTCCATAGTCCATCAAATCTTTACCCAAAACTTGAAAACTTCACAACACAAAACTCAACAGAAAACTCATGAGATCCGTTAGTATAAGAAAACAAATCACCACTTTTTGGTACTGTTATGAACTCATTATTTATTTATATTGGTGTAATATATACTGTATTCCAACTTTTCCATGGTTCATACCCCCCGATACTACCCATAGATTCATCAAAATAAGCAAACAACACAAAGAAAACAGAATCTGTCAAAAACAGAACAGTCTGGGAAGATCTGAATTGTTCTAATACTTATGTGACTCCAAAAATTCTGAAAAATTATGACAAAAGAGGAAATTTGTATATCAATATTGTGTAAACAATTCAGGGTTTTTCCATGCTCCAGTGAATTTAAGCAATTCTGTTACTGGACACAAAAGTTTCTGTTTTTCAGCAAGATCAAATCAACAATCACCGTAAGCCATCCCAAAGGTCTTACTTGGCTCAAACACTAATTAAAACACCAAAACACAATTACTACAGAGGTAATAATGTGTATTTATTAAAAAAAAGAACCAAAAACAAAAAACATAAAAATAAAATTGGGTTGCCTCCCAACAAGCGCTATTGTTTAACGCCCCTAGCTAGGCATAAAACATAGATCTAGGTATTGTAATAGAAGTGAGGGAGATCATCCATGCTCATCTCATATTCCCTCCTCTCGGCAGCAAGCTTTCTTTGTGGAAAACAAAAATAATCAAAGGGGCTAAATTTGATAGGGTATGGATCTATAAGATCAAGTTTGGGAGGAATTGGTTCCTCCTTCGGCCCTTTGTATTTGATAATTATTTCTTCATTGTAAACGTTCCTTTGATTAAAAGCCCTAAGTATATCCCTAAGCACAAACCCTAATCCATTATTCTGTATAGCAAAATTTTCATTGAGCTCAGAAATTTTATCAATCAAAACATTGGTAGGGACTTTCTTTCTTAGGTTTTCATTGTAAGCAGCATAATCCGGAGATTGTAATCTCCTAGTTTCTTCTTGATTAAAAAGGATCTCTTCTATAGGGGGACAACCACCATTAATATTATAATGAGAAAATATTTCACCGGCCTCTTTCATGATAAACCTATACTCATGAGCTAGAAATATAGTGGTGACATGTTTAACGGATGGATCATGAATATTGGAAAATTCTAGTAAAAGCCTTTGTATGCATGGATGCATGTGAACAAATTGTCTTTCAAATTCAACTATAAGCAAAGATATTGCATCCGCAAGGCTGATTTTTTTATTCAGAATTGACCCTCCAAGCATAGGTAAAGTACCGGCACAAGTAAAGAAATCTTGAATAACCCCTTTTCCAATAATATTACCGCTACGCACACGGAGTTTTTTAGTATGGATAATAGTGGGTTCTTCTCTATGAGGATCATTATTGGCAAAATCATTAAAACTTCCATCAAGATTATTGCTATCTTTTTCAACGATAACCTCCCCAGATTCAGACATGGTGGCAACAAACCAATCTAACAAACAAGCAAACAAAAAGCAAATGAAAAGACGAACGAAAGAAGGGCGAATAAAAAGGCAAATCTTTTTGTGTTTTTCTGAAAATCATTTTAGAAGTGGGGGAGAGGAAAATGGCAAATAATGTAATGCAAGAGATGAGAGTTTATGGTGGGTACTTGGTAGGCTTGATGTAGATCTCCCCGGAAATGGCGCCAGAAATTTTTCCTGCTAGTTCTTGAGCTTGCGTCGGTTTTTCCCTTGAAGAGGAAATGGTGATGCAGCAAAGTAGAGATAAGTATTTCCCTCAGTTAAGAACCAAGGTATCAATCCAGTAGGAGATACATGCAAGTCTCCAATCTATGCACCTGCACAAACAATCAAACACTTGCACCCAACACGATAAAGGGGTTGTCAATCCCTTCACGGTCACTTGTAAAGGTGAGATCTGATATAGATAGATATAAAAGATTACTAAAACGTAAAACAAAATAAAAACAAATAAATTGCAGCAAGATATTTTTGGGTTTTTTGGTTTATAGATCTGAAAATATATGATGGAAAATAGACCCGGGGGCCATAGGTTTCACTAGAGGCTTCTCTCTTGAAGGCAAATAATACGGTGGGTGAGCGAACTACTGTCGAGCAATTGATAGAAAAGAGCAAAGTTATGATGATATCCAAGGCAATGATTATGCATATAGGCATCATGTCCGTGTCAAGTAGACTGACTCCTGCCTGCATCTACTATTATTACTCCACACATCGACCGCTATCCAGCATGCATCTAGAGTATTAAGTTCATAAGAATGGAGTAACGCCTTAAATAAGATGACATGATGTAGAGGGATAAACTCAAGCAATATGATGAAAACCCCATCTTTTTACCCTTGATGGCAACAATACAAATACGTGCCTCGCTACCCCTACTTTGTCACTGGTTGAGGACACCGCAAGATTGAACCCAAAACTAAGCACCTCTCCCATTGCAAGAAGAACTAGTCTAGATGGCCAAACCAAACCGATAATTTGAAGAGAAATACAAAGATATCAAATCATGCATATAAGAATTCAGAGAAGATTCAAATAATATTCATAGATAAACTGATGATAAATCCACAATTCATCGAATCTCGACAAACACACCGCAAAAGAATATTACATCGGATAGATCTCCAAGAACAACGAGGAGAACATGGTATTGAGAATCAAAGAGCGAGAAGAAGCCATCTAGCTACTAGCTATGGACCCGTAGGTCTGAGGTAAACTACTCACGCTTCATCGGAAGGGCAATAGAGTTGATGTATAAGCCCTCCATGATCGAATCCCCCTCCGGTAGGATGCCGGAAAAGGCCCCAAGATGGGATCTCACGGGTACAGAAGGTTACGGCGGCGGAAAAGTATTTTGGTGGACGCTTCTGGTCGTTTGGGAATATTTCTGAACTTATTGGCCAAAGATTAGGGTTGGAGGACTCCCAGGGGGCCCACAAGCCAGGGGCGCCCCCCTAGGGCGCACCCTGAGGGCTTGTGGAGCCCTCGGGACTCTTCTGCCTTCCTCTCCAAGTCCTACGTGTGTCTTTTGGTCCAAGAAAAATCATCGCGAAAGTTTTATTCCGTTTGGACTCCGTTTGATATTCCTTTTCTGTAAAACTCAAAAACAAGGAAAAAAACAGAAACTGGCACTGGGCTCTAGGTTAATAAGTTAGTCCCAAAAATAATATAAAATAGCATATTAATGCATATAAAACATCCAAAATAGATAATATAATAGCATGGAACAATAAAAAATTATAGATACGTTGGAGACGTATCAAGCCTTCTAGCATCAGCGGCAAATGCTTCATGGCCACGTTGTCATTGCCGCCGCCGATCTGGACAGCCACTCGGTAATCTTCCAGCCAAATTTCGGGCTTGGATTCACCAGTGAACTTGCTGATCCCCGTGGCCAACCTGAAGTTGTTGGGAATCTCAGCCGCTCGTATATAACGGCTGAAGCATTCGGGACCTGATGGTATGGAACCACTCGGTATGTTGTGCTCTTGGCCTTCCCGCAAGGCCCAGCCTCTGTCGACCAGGTTCTGAGCGAGGACGGATCTCGCGTTGAAAAGCGGGTCTCGAGCGTCCCTCGACGGACGAGTAGGACTCGGCCTGCGGTCACCGCCGTGCGTTCGCCTGTCGTCGTAGGGCTGGCGCCCGTATGCGACGTCCTGGGGTGGAGGCATCAGTGCATGATCATAGTCGTCGTTACGCCAGGGCGACGCGACTCGATCACATCTCTGATCTTCGTGACGGTCTCTGGAGGAGGAAGTAGCTCGGCGCCTGCCCGAGCCGAGTGGGCTATGAGCCGACTGGACGGTCTCTGCATGCACGGATGCGCTATGTATCCGATCTCTGGACTGGGACACCGCCGCATTCTGCGACAGTGCTGTTTTAAGAAGCGCTTGGATCTGACGAATCCCTTCCCCGGCCGAAGAGCCGGAGGGCTGAATGGAATCCGCGATCCGAGTGGCAGCTACTAGATTTTGTAATGGAGTACTAAGGACCTGATACTTACGAGGCTGGGCACTCGAATAGAGCCGGCGCTTGTGCCGACTGGAACTGGGTTGATGGCGCTCGCGTTCATCCAGCTCCCTCTGAAGTCGTTCGAGGCAATCGCGCTCGGCCAAAGTAGCCAGGCGAGTCGACTCCATGGCCAGTGCCTCGGGAGTCGTTCCAGTGATGGCAGTGTTCAGGAGTTGATCGTTCCGGCGGCGGAGCTCGTCCCGCTGCTCTCGAGTGAGAGCTTGAGGCACGTACGGCTCGTGCCCCGGGAAGCCGCCGTTGGTGTTGACGTGGGACGCACCCACGTGATCGTCTTTGGGCTCCGGGTAGCCTGGGGGTACGCGGTGCTCAGAGTTATCCGCCATAAGGATCTCGGCGGTCGACTCGATGCTCTCAGACTCGGATTCGAGGAATCACCGAGTGATCCATTCGAGAGGTCGAGGGCGGGCTCATCGAACTCGATAGCCGCCACTTGTTCCACTGCTGCCTGAGTGGCGACAGTGTGTTTGATCCAACGCTGCAGCCGCGAACGCCCAGAGCGCTTGCGATGAAGTACAACGGAGGGATGTGCAACCACTCGGTACGAAGCAGAGGGCTGTCGGAGAAGGACTCTGTAGGAAGAAGCTCGAAAGTGTGTCACGCCACGGGTGGGCAACGCCTCCACGTCCAGCGGGGCTTCGCGTAGCCACGCTGAGTCGTCGGCGATGATGGAGATCATCCCGAAGCGGATTTCGCCGCCGACTGACATGATGATGATGAAGAAATCCACCTACCCCGTGAAGTTTTGTTAGACGCCTAGCCCCATGGTGGGCGCCAACTATCGGGGTTATGATACTGACAATGTGTACTAGGGGTACGAATAAGGGGCAGAGTCTAGCTACGGCTTAGGTGTAACACACGGTGTTTAACGAGTTCAGGCCCCTCACTCGGTGGAGATAAAAGTCCTACGTCTCGTGCCCTGAGGCTTGCTTTGATATGATAGATAGGATTACAAGGTTGAACCTGCCCGGCTATGGAGAGGGGTGCGGCTTATATAGAGTGCACCGCAGCCCCATGTCTCCCACGCCGCCGGGGCTATTAATGCCATTGAATGAGGCAATTACTAGTGTAATGTGCATATACTACAGCAGTTACAGGTAATGGTAGTTATAACTCTATTTAGTGGACGACTTAGGATCCCTCTGATACGTCTCCGTCGTATCTATAATTTTTGATTGTTTCATGCCAATATTCTACAACTTTCATATACTTTTGGCAACTTTTTATACTATTTTTGGGACTAACATATTGATCCAGTGCCCAGTGCCAGTTCCTGTTTGTTGCATGTTTTTTGTTTCGCAGAAAATCCATATCAAACGGAGTCCAAACGCGATAAAAACTTACGGAGATTTTTTTTGGAATATATGTGATTTTTGGAAAAAAGAATCAACGCGAGACGATGCTCGAGGAGTCCACAAGGCAGGGGCGTGCCCTGGACCCTTGTGGCCACCCCGTAAGGCGGTTGGTGCCCTTCTTCGGCCACAAGAAAGCTAATATCTGGATAAAAATCGTGTTAAAATTTCAGCCCAATCGGAGTTACGGATCTCCGGGAATTTAAGAAACGGTGAAAGGCCAGATTCTGGGAGCGCAGAAACCGAAAGAAACATAGAGAGAGAGATCCAATCTCGGAGGGGCTCTCGCCCCTCCGCCGCCATGGAGGCCATGGACCAGAGGGGAAACCCTTCTCCCATCTAGGGGAAAGGTCAAGGAAGAAGAAGAAGGAGGGGGGCTCTCCCCCCCTCTCTCCCGGTGGCGCCGGAATGCCGCCGGGGCCATCATCGTGACGGCGATCTACACCAACAACTTCGCCGCCGTCATCACCAACTCTCTCCCCCTCTATGCAGCGGTGTAACATCCCTTCTCCCCGCTGTAATCTCTACTTAAACATGGTGCTCAACGCTATATATTATTTCCCAATGATGTATGGCTGTCCTATGATGTTTGAGTAGATCCGTTTTGTCCTATGGGTTAATTGATGATCGTGATTGGTTTGAGTTGCATGTTTTATTATTGGTGCTGTCCTATGGTGCTCTCCATGTCGCGCAAGCATGAGGGATCCCCGCTGTAGGGTTTGCAATATGTTCATGATTTGCTTATTGTCTGTGTTGCGTGAGTGATAGAAACACAAACACGGATAAGTGGGTTATGGCGTATGGGAATAAAGAGGACTTGATACTTTAATGCTATCGTTGGGTTTTACCTTAATGATCTTTAGTAGTTAAGGATGTTTGCTAGAGTTCCAATCATAAGTGCATATGATCCAAGAAGAGAAAGTATGTTAGCTTATGCCTCTCCCTCATATAAAATTACAATAATGATTACCGGTCTAGTTATCGATTGCCTAGGGACAAATAACTTTCTTGCGTGACAAAAAGCTCTCTACTAAAACTAACTTAGTTGTTTCTTTATCTAAACAGCCCCTAGATTTTATTTATGTGCTCTTTATTTTCTTGCAAACCTATCCTATCACACCTACAAAGTACTTCTAGTTTCATACTTGTTCTAGGTAAAGCGAACGTTAAGCGTGCGTAGAGTTGTATCGGTGGTCGATAGAACTTGAGGGAATATTTGTTCTACCTTTAGCTCCTCGTTGGGTTCGACACTCTTACTTATCAAAAGAGGCTACAACTGATCCCCTATACTTGTGGGTTATCACCCTCGACCGTTGCAGCTCCCACGACGCCTTCCTGTCCTGTACGTCCGAGTGGTTGATCTTCCGCCGAGTGACGTGTGGTTGTCCGAGTGCTGTAGAGCCGTCTGAGTGATCCTCCTGAAGTATGCATCCGAGTGCTGGCATGGTCTAGGGTGGTGATGGGATCCATGTGGGTCCCAGATGATGGGTCCTTGACCCTACCTGTAATAGGTGACCACATCAGTGGGGAAGGAGTATATCGGAGATTCTAGTAACCCGTGAAGTTCGATTATCACATGTTTTAAATACAACTTGACTTCTATAAGATATTTTCCAAAATCATTGCTGAGACCTATTTGGAATCAGTAGTAGTTATAGTGCATATCCACCTCATAATATTTATGGACTTGCTGAGTACCCCTATAGTCATCCATTTGTATTTGTACCCCACAGACACTAAATATTTGGAGGAGATGCAGAAAAACTCTAACACTGCTGGGGAGTACTTCTACGAGGAGTTAGACCTTGTCGGAGGAGTCGAAGGTGTTGACTAAGTCATCGCATTTGGATCCAACCATGGAGAATGAACCCAAAACAACAAGAGTAGAGCAGTAGTAGTGATAGCAGCAAGACCGGTCATGTGGATCGTGACCTGAACCCAATAAGTGATCACTTGATCAATATTGTGAACGAAATATGCCCTAGAGGCAATAATAAAGTTGTTATTTTATATTTCCTTATTCATGATAAAGGTTTATTATTCATCCTAGAATTGTATTGATCGGAAACTTAAATACATGTGTGACATAAACAAATACCGTGTCCCTAGTAAGCCTCTACTAGACTAGCTCGTTGATCAAAGATGGTTAAGGTTTCCTAACCATAGACATGTGTTGTCATTTGATAACAGGATCACATCATTAGGAGAATGATGTGATGGACAAGACCCATCCGTTAGCTTAGCATATTGATCGTTCAGTTTATTGCTATTGCTTTCTTCATGTCATATACATATTCCTTCGACTATAAGATTACGCAACTCCCGGATACCGGAGGAATACCTTGTGTGCTATCAAACGTCGCAACATAACGGGGTGATCATAAAGATGCTCTATAGGTATCTCCGAAGGTGTTTGTTGAGTTGGCATAGATCAAGATTAGGATTTGTCACTCCGAGTATCGGAGAGGTATCTCTGGGCCCTCTCGGTAATACACATCATAAGAAGCCTTGCAAGCAAAGTGACTAATGAGTTAGTTACATGATGATGTATTACGAAACGAGTAAAGAGACTTGCCGGTAACAAGATTGAACTAGGTACGAAGATACCGACGATCGAATCTCGGGCAAGTAACATACCGATGGACAAAGGGAATTACATATGTTGTTATAACGGTTCGACCGATAAAGATCTTCATAGAATGTGTAGGAACCAATATGGGCATCTAGGTTTCGCTATTTGTTATTGACCGAAGAGGCGTCTCGGTCATGTCTACATAGTTCTCGAACTCGTAGGGTCCGCACGCTTAACGTTCGTTGACGATATAGTGTTATATGAGTTATATGATTTGGTGACCGAATGTTGTTTGGAGTCCCGGATAAGATCACAGACATGATGAGAAGTCTCGAAATGGTCGAGAGGTAAAGATTGATATATATAGGACGATGATATTCGGACACCGAAAGTGTTTCGGAGTGTACCGGGTGATTATCGGAGTACCGGAGGGGGTACCGGGCACTCCCGGAAGGGTAATGGGCCTATTGGGCCATTAGAGGGGAGCACACCAGCCCACACGGGGCTGACGCGCCCTCCTAAGGCAGCTGAACCATGGGGGAAAGGAAAGGGGGGATTCGGCCTCCCCCTTCCTTCCCTCTCCCCCCTTTCCTTTCCCCCTCCGACAAATAAGGAAGGGGGGCGCGGCCAAGGGCAGGAGCCCAAGTAGGATTCGGTCCTACTTTGGGCGTCCCTTGGCCTCTCCCCTCTCCCTCCCACCTATATATATGTGGGAGGGGGCGCCTAGCACACCCAGAACAATTGCTTAGCCGTGTGCGGCGCCCCCCTCCACCGTTTACACCCCCGGTCATATTTTCGTAGTGCTTAGGCGACGCCCTGCGGAGATCACTTCACCATCACCGTCACCACGCCATCGTGGTGCCGGAACTCATCCACTACCTTGCCATCTTGCTGGATCAAGAAGGCGGAGGACGTCATCGAGCTGAACGTGTGCTGAACACGAAGGTGCCGTACGTTCGGTGCTCGATCGGTTGGAATGTGAAGAAGTTCGACTACATCAACCGCGTTGTCAAACGCTTCCGCTTATGATCTACGAGGGTACGTAGACACACTCTTCCCTCTCGTTGCTATGCATCTCCATGGATAGATCGTGCGTGTGCGTAGAATTTTTTTTGTTTGCCATGCAACGTTTCCCAACAGTGGTATCCGAGCCAGGTCTATGCGTAGATGATATGCACGAGTAGAACACAAAGAGTTGTGGGCGGTGATAGTCATACTGCTTACCACCAACGTCTTATTTTGATTCGGTGGTATTGTGGGATGAAGCGGCCCGGACCAACCTTATATGTCCACACACATGAGACCGGTTCCACCGACAGACATGCAACTAGTTTTGCATAAAGGTGGCTGGCGGGTGTCTGTTTTTCCTACTTTAGTTGAATCGAATTTGACTACGGCCGGTCCTTGAAGAAGGTTAAAATAGCAAACTTGATGAAACACCGTTGTGGTTTTTGCTGTAGGTAAGAACGGTTCTTGCTAGAAGCCCGTAGCAGCCACGTAAAACTTGCAACAACAAAGTAGAGGACGTCTAACTTGTTTTTGCAGGGCATGTTGTGATGTGATATGGTCATGATATGATGTGATATATGTTGATGTATGAGATGATCATGTTTTGTAATATCGACAACTGGCAGGTGCCTTAGGGTTGTCTCTTTATTGTATGAAGTGCAAGCGCCATGTAGTAGATTTACTTTATCACTATGTGTTAGCGATAGTTGTAGAAGCAATAATTGGCGAGAAGACCCCGACGCAACGATGGAGATCAAGGTGTCGAGCCGGTGACGATGGAGATCATGACGATGCTTTGGAGATGGGGATCAAAAGCACAAGATGATGATGGCCATATCATGTCACATATTTTGATTGCATGTGATGTTTATCTTTTATGCATCTTATTTTGCTTAGAACGGCGGTAGCATTATAAGATGATCCCTTCACTAAATTTCAAGATAAAAGTGTTCCCCCCGAGTATGCACCATTGACAAAGTTCGTCGTTTCGAAGCACCACGTGATGATCGGGTGTGATAGACTCTACGTTCACATACAACAGGTGTAAGACAGTTTTGCACATGCAGAATACTTGGGTTAAACTTGACGAGCCTAGCATGTACATGCATGGTCTCGGAACACTGGAGACCGAAAGGTCGAACGTGAGTCATATAGTAGATATGATCAACATAGAGATGTTCACCATTGATTACTACCCCATCTCACGTGATGATCGGACATGGGTTAGTTGATTTGGATCACGTATCACTTAGATAACTTGAGGGATGTTTATTTAAGTGGGAGTTCATTAGTAATTTGATTAATTGAACTTAATTTATCATGAACTTAGTCTTATAGTTTTGCATATCTATGTTGTAGATCAATGGCCCGAGCTACCGTTCCCCTGAATTTTAATGCGTTCCTAGAGAAAGCTAAGTTGAAAGATGATGGTAGCAACTACATGGACTGGGTCCGTAACTTGAGGATTATCCTCATTGTTGCACAGAAGAATTATGTCCCTGATGCACCGCTGGGTGACAGGCCTACTGCAGGAGCTGAAGCAGATGTTATGAACGTCTGGCAAGCTCGATCTGATGACTACTCGATAGTTTAGTGTGCCATGCTTTACGGCTTAGAACCGGGACTTCAAAGACGTTTTGAACATCATGGAGCATATGAGATGTTCCAAGAGTTGAAGTTAATATTTCAAGCAAATGCCCGGGTTGAGAGATATGAAGTCTCCAACAAGTTCTATAGCTGCAAGATGGAGGAGAACAGTTCTGTCAGTGAACACATACTCAAAATGTCTGGGTATCATAACCACTTGACTCAGCTGGGAGTTGATCTTCCAGTTGATAGTGTTATTGACAGAGTTCTTCAATCACTGCCACCAAGCTACAAAGGCTTCGTGATGAACTATAATATGCAAGAGATGAATAAAATAATTCCTATGCTCTTCACAATGCTTAAGACCGCGGAGGTAGAAATCAAGAAGGAGCATCAAGTGTTGATGGTTAACAAGACCACTAGTTTCAAGAAAAAGGGCAAGGGAAAGAAAGGGAACTTCAAGAAGAATGGCAAGCAAGTTGCCACTCCCGGGAAGAAGCCCAAAGCTGGACTCAAGCCTGAACTAAGTGCTTCTACTACAAAGGGAATGGTCACTGGAAGCGGAACTGCCCCCAAATACTTGGCGGATAAGAAGGATGGCAAAGTGAACAAAGGTATATTTGATATACATGTTATTGATGTGTACCTTACTAATGCTCGTAGCAGCGCCTGGGTATTTGATACTCGTTCGGTTTCTCATATTTGTAACTCGAAACAGGAGCTGTGGAATAAACGAAGATTGGCTAAGGACGAGGTGACGATGCGCGTCGGAAATGGTTCCAAGGTCGATGTGGTCGCCGTCGGCACGCTACCTCTACATCTACCTTCGGGATTAGTTTTAGACCTGAATAATTGTTATTTGGTGCCCGCATTGAGCATGAACATTATATCTGGATCTTGTTTATTGCGAGACGGCTATTCATTTAAATCGGAGAATAATGGTTGTTCTATTTATATGAGTAATATCTTTTATGGTCATGCACCCTTGATGAGTGGTCTATTCTTGTTGAATCTCGATCGTAGTGATACACATATTCATAATATTGATGCCAAAAGATGCAAAGTTGATAATGATAGTGCAACATACTTGTGGCACTGCCGTTTAGGTCATATTGGTGTAAAGCGCATGAAGAAACTCCATGCAGATGGACTTTTGGAATCACTTGATTATGAATCATTTGATACTTGCGAACCATGCCTCATGGGCAAGATGACTAAAACTCCATTCTTCGAAACGATGGAGCGAGCTAATGACTTATTGGGAATAATACATACCAATGTATGCGGTCCGATGAGTGTTGAGGCACGCGGCGGGTATCGTTATTTTCTGACCTTCACAGATGATTTAATTAGATATGGGTATATCTATTTGATGAAACACAAGTCTGAAACATTTGAAAAGTTCAAAGAATTTCAGAGTGAAGTGGAGAATCATCGTAACAAGAAAAAAAAGTTTCTACGATCTGATCGCGGAGGCAACTATTTGAGTTACGAGTTTGGCCTTCATTTAAAACAATTTGGAATTGTTTCACAACTCACGCCACCTGGAACACCACAGCGTAATGGTGTGTCCGAACGTCGTAACCGTACTTTATTAGATATGGTGCGATCTATGATGTCTCTTACCGATTTACCACTGTCGTTTGCGGGTTATGCATTAGAGACAGCCGCATTCACGTTAAATAGGGCACCGTCTAAATCCGTTGAGACGACACCGCATGAACTATGGTTTGGCAAGAAACCTAAGTTGTCGTTTCTTAAAGTTTGGGGTTGCGACACTTATGTCAAAAGGCTTCAGCCTGATAAGCTCGAACCCAAATCAGAGAAGTGCGTCTTCATAGGATACCCTAAAGAAACAATTGGGTACACCTTCTACCATAGTTTCGAAGGCAAGATCTTTGTTGCCAAGAATAGAACCTTTCTAGAGAAGGAGTTTCTCTCGAAAGAAGCGAGTGGGAGGAAAGTAGAACTTGATGAGGTAATAGTACCTTCTCTCGAATTGGAAAGTAGTACATCAGAGAAATCTGTTCCCATGATGCCAACACCAACTAGAGAGGAAGCAAATGATAATGATCATGAAACTTCAGATCAAGTTGCTACTAAACCTCGCAGGTCGACCAGAGCATGATCCGCACCAGAGTGGTACGGTAATCCTGTCCTGGAAGTCATGTTACTAGACCAAGGCGAACCTACGAACTATGAAGAAGCTATGATGAGCCCAAATTCCGACAGATGGCTTGAGGCCATGAAATCTGAGATAGGATCCATGTATGAGAACAAAGTGTGGACTTTGGTGGACTTGCCCGATGATCGGCAAGCCATAGAAAATAAATGGATCTTCAAGAAGAAGACTGACGCTGATGGTAATGTTACTGTCTACAAAGCTCGACTTGTCGCGAAAGGTTTTCGACAAGTTCAAGGAGTTGACTACGATGAGCCTTTCTCACCCGTAGCGATGCTTAAGTCTGTCAGAATCATGTTAGCAATTGCCGCATTTTATGATTATGAAATCTGGCAAATGGACGTCAAAACTGCATTCCTTAATGGATATCTTAAAGAAGAGTTGTATATGATGCAACCAGAAGGTTTTGTCGATCCTAAAGGTGCTAACAAAGTGTGCAAGCTCCAGCGATCCATCTATGGACTGGTGCAAGCATCTCGGAGTTGGAATATACGCTTTGATGAGGTGATAAAAGCATATGGTTTTATACAGACTTACGGTGAAGCCTGTATTTACAAGAAAGTGAGTGGGAGCTCTGTAGCATTTCTAATATTATATGTGGATGACATATTATTGATTGGAAATGATATAGAATTTATGGATAGCATAAAAGGATACTTGAATAAGATTTTTTTCAATGAAAGACCTCGGTGAAGCTACTTATATATTGGGCATCAAGATCTATAGAGATAGATCAAGACGCTTAATATGACTTTCACAAAGCACATACCTTGATAAAGTTTTGAAAAAGTTCAAAATGGATCAGTCAAAGAAAGGGTTCTTGCCTGTGTTACAAGGTGTGAAGTTGAGTCAGACTCAAAGCCCGACCACTGCAGAAGATATAGAGGAAATGAAAGTCATTCCCTATGCCTCAGCCATAGGTTCTATCATGTATGCTATGCTATGTACCAGACCTGATATGTGCCTTTCCATAAGTCTGGCAGGGAGGTACCAAAGTAATCCAGGAGTGGATCACTGGACAGCGGTCAAGAACATCCTAAAGTACTTGAAAAGGACCAAGGATATGTTTCTCGTTTATGGAGGTGACGAAGAGCTCGTCGTAAATGGTTACGTTGATGCTAGCTTCGACACTGATCCGGATGACTCTAACAAACCGAATACGTGTTTATATTGAATGGTGGAGCTGTCAGTTGGTGCAGTTCCAAGCAGAGCGTCGTGGCGGGATCTACGTGTGAAGCAGAGTACATAGCTGCTTCGGAAGCAGCGCATGAAGGAGTCTGGATGAAGGAGTTCATATATGATCTAGGTGTAATACCTAGTGCATCGGGTCCAATGAAAATCTTTTGTGACAACACTGGAGCAATTGCCTTAGCGAAGGAATCCAGGTTTCACAACAGAACCAAACACATCAAGAGACGCTTCAACTCCATTCGTGAAAAGGTCAAGGATGGAGACATAGAGATTTGCAAAATACATACGGATCTGAATGTGGCAGACCCGTTGACTAAGCCTCTTCCGCGAGCAAAACATGATCAGCACCAAGACTCCATGGGTGTTAGATTCATTACTATGTAATCTAGATTATTGACTCTAGTGCAAGTGGGAGACTGAAGGAAATATGCCCTAGAGGCAATAATAAAGTTGTTATTTTATATTTCCTTATTCATGATAAAGGTTTATTATTCATGCTAGAATTGTATTGATCGGAAACTTAAATACATGTGTGAATACATAAACAAATACCATGTCCCTAGTAAGCCTCTACTAGACTAGCTCGTTGATCAAAGATGGTCAAGGTTTCCTAACCATAGACATGTGTTTTCATTTGATAACGGGATCACATCATTAGGAGAATGATGTGATGGACAAGACCCATCCGTTAGCTTAGCACATTGATCGTTCAGTTTATTGCTATTGCTTTCTTCATGTCAAATACATAATCCTTCGACTATGAGATTAAGCAACTCCCGGATACCGGAGGAATACCTTGTGTGCTATCAAACGTCACAACGTAACTGGGTGATCATAAAGATGCTCTACAGGTATCTCCGAAGGTGTTTGTTGAGTTGGCATAGATCGAGATTAGGATTTGTCACTCCGAGTATCGGAGAGGTATCTCTGGGCCCTCTTGGTAATACACATCATAAGAACCCTTGCAAGCAAAGTGACTAATGAGTTATTTACAGGATGATGTATTACGGAACGAGTAAAGAGACTTGCCGGTAATGAGATTGAACTAGGTATGAAGATACCGACGATCGAATCTCGGGCAAGTAACATACCGATGGACAAAGGGAATTACGTATGTTGTCATAACGGTTCGACCGATAAAGATCTTTGTAGAATATGTAGGAACCAATATGGGCATCCAGATTCCGCTATTGGTTATTGACCGGAGAGGTGTTTCGGTCATGTCTACATAGTTCTCGAACCCGTAGGGTCCGCACGCTTAACGTTCGTTGACGATATAGTGTTATATGAGTTATATGATTTGGTGACCGAATGTTGTTCGGAGTCCCGGATAAGATCACGGACATGATGAGTAGTCTCGAAATGGTCGAGAGGTAAAGATTGATATAAAGGACGATGATATTCGGACACCGGAAGTGTTTCGGAGTGTACCGGGTGATTATCGGAGTACCGGAGAGGGTACCGGGCACTCCCGGAAGGGTAATGGGCCTATTGGGCCATTAGAGGGCAGCACACCAGCCCACAGGGGGTTGACGCCCCCCCTAAGGCAGCCGACCCATGGGAGAAAGGAAAGGGGGGATTCGGCCTCCCCTTTCCTTCCCTCGCCCCCCTTTCCTTTCCCCCTCCGACAAATAAGGAAGGGGGGCGCGGCCAAGGGCAGGAGCCCAAGTAGGATTCGGTCCTACTTGGGGTGCCCCTTGGCCTCTCCCCTCTCCCTCCCACCTATATATATGTGGGAGGGGGGCGCCTAGCACACCCAGAACAATTGCTTAGCCGTGTGCGGCGCCCCCCTCCACCGTTTACACCCCGGTCATATTTTTGTAGTGCTTAGGCGAAGCCCTGCGGAGATCACTTCACCATCACCGTCACCACGCCATCGTGCTACCGGAGCTCATCCACTACCTCGCCATCTTGCTAGATCAAGAAGGCGGAGGACGTCATCGAGCTGAATGTGTGCTGAACGTGGAGGTGCCGTACGTTCGGTGCTCGATCGGTTGGAACGCGAAGAAGTTCGACTACATCAACCGCGTTGTCAAACGCTTCCGCTTACGGTCTATGAGGGTACATAGACACACTCTCCCCTTTCATTGCTATGCATCTCCATGGATAGATCGTGCGTGTGCGTAGAATTTTTTTTGTTTTTCATGCAACGTTTCCCAACATAGTGGTACCTTGTATTTCGACACTAGTAGTTTGAACGTTTGGCACTTCTGAAATTGGTTTGAATAAGTTTGCAATATATATGGTGGTTTGGACCAACTATGTTTCTGTTGTACACTCTGAGGGATGTAAGGTTCATGAGACGGTGTCTTATGTGTGTTATATCAACGACTGCCATATTACACCATGTAGTGGTATGCTGGGTCACCGCAGTAGACGGGTGATGATGATGCCTCTTTGATGGAACGGCACAACTGCAGAGTCCTTCTATCAACCCCCCTCCCCCAATCCATTCGGAGGTTAGGGTTCTTCATCATGGATGAGTTTCTGGTGATTGTGTGTGTGTGTGTGTCTGATCCCAGTTTCGATCGTGTGGGGGTGAAGTAGTTGACCAGGCGGCGACGGCGACACGTGGTACGAGCGGCTGCGCTCGTACCGTGCGTCCTCGAGCGCTCTGGACTCCTTCAAGAGTTCTGTCTCGTCTCCCTTTTGCTTTACTCTTTTACAGTAATAATATTTCACAATAATTAATGTGATGTTATCAACATATCTTGACGATCTTTCCTTTAGCTCCTAGATGTTTCTGAAGGTGACAACCTGACGAAAACAGATAAAAGAGGTGGGCGAGCGCGGTAAAATATGAAGAATCCTAGCACTACGAAATAAAAAAAGTGGTAAAGACTAACGCAAAATTTGGACTCATCACTACCCCAAGGGCCCAAAGCATGAGGGAGAATGTTCGTTTTTTCTGGATCGGATTAGCAAGCACACCCTCAAACTGGCATTCGAGATACCCCAAGAAAATGAATGTTTTTCACACTCCGGGATGGGAGTCCCTTCCAAGGCTTGACCAAAAGCTTATCTCTTTCATCTATCTTCATATTTTTCGAAACACGGCTAGAAGGAAGTGGATGCGATAGGATTGGCCCCAATTGAATCACTAGTAGAAGAGATCCACCACGTATATAAAGCCTTTCCTTTGCTTGACTTGAAGGCCCATTTTCCCATGGTAAAACCGAGGCTCTTCCTTTCTGTTCATAGCGAGAACCTCTGAATTTCTGTGAGACGGATTTACACTTTTTTTGGTAATAGTTCTTCCGAACTGAACTGCGTAGTATGAACAATAACTTCACGATGTCCTGAGAGCATGGGCGTCAGCATTTTATTATTGAAATAGTCTCTCGAGGGCACTCCTTCGATCTCGAACAAACTTACTTCTCGGGCTCCAGCTTTTGCCAAAAGAAAGACGAACTCTCATCCTTGGAGGATATAGTAGAAACTAGAAACCAAATACCCGAGTGATTGCTCGTTGGATGAGTATGATACTTTCGGGCAGGATTCTCCTAAATATTTGAACTGACACTTTCCAAAACATCGAATTGGTTGGCTCTCTTGACCTCTCGAAGCGAGGCAAAACTACAACTATTGACTCAAGATCTCAAATCACTCACCGGTTGTTGTGTATGAAAGCCGACATCAAATGACATCTTATCCATCCTCTAAAATGTGCTAGACTGTTTAAGTCTTGGCAACGTAGATAATGGTTTCACCCATGTACTCCTTTGACTTCTGGTTTAACTTTTGTGCAAGGGAAATCCTTACACTTGGATGCACTGTTCCAGATCGAGATCAACCGGCGACCTACTAAGCAAGCTGATCTTTACATATGCTAAAAAATTGTTTATCATCAACAAAGCCAAAAGCAAGATCCTTACATTGCGCTGTGTCCCATTTGTCACGTGCACTTCAAAATTTTAAAATCTCATGGGACATACTACACTCCTGTGCAAAGTTCAGTTCCACGATTGGCACGCTGTAGTAGTACAGAATCGCATCATCATCTTTCCGCTCGCAGGGCCCACACGCTCAGAACCCGTGAGCATTCTGTCTCGTCGCGCTAAAAGATGGAGGCCCCGTGGCGTCCTCGTCCGAAATCCAAACGTGGTTCCGTCCTAGCCCACATGCGCCACGTAGGATTAGCACCGCGCGTCGGGCCCGCGATCCAGTGACACGGAGCTATTGGGTAAAAAGCCTAGAGCAGTGGAGTCCTCGTGCGTCACTCTTCCCGACTTCCTCACTCCCCCGTCCGCTTCCGCTCTGCTCGCCTCTGCTTCGGGCTGGTCGTCGCCGTCGGCGAGCGAGATCACACGCCACTCGCGGGATGTCGCCGTCGTCCTCGGCGGCGAAGGTCGTCGCCTTCGTCGGCGCCGACGGGCTGAGCGCCGCGCTCGCCGCTTCTTTCACCCGCTCCGGCGCGATCGTCCGCTTCTACATCGACCCCAAGGTCGCCTTCACTCGATCGCCCTTCCCTCGTCTCCCCGTTCCTTTCACCCCCGTTTTGGTTTTGCCTCCTCTCGGAGGTGTTTTCGCGGGATGCTCCGTCCTGACGGTGCGTGTCCGTGCAGGCGGATGGATCCGCGGCGACGGCGCTCGCGGAGCAGGGCGGCGGCGTCCGATGCGCCAGCCCCGCCGAAGCCACGCGAGGTGAGCGTATATAACGGTCTCCAGCACTGGCCCGATTCGAGACATGGTCATCTCGTGCCGCGTATGGATGGCGTGCGTGCGTGCGAGTGCGAGGCGTTTGTTGGAATGCCGAAGAGACCATGCTCTTACGTGCTGAAGAACACTTCGTGTCGTGTGTGTTGCTTATCTGATCGATCACAAACTCTTGGTGCTTGCAGATGCTGCGCTAGTCGTTGTGCTCAGTGACGCCGATGGTGTAGATGAGTTGTTCTTTGGAGCTCAGGGTATAGTGAAAGGTATGTACCACCTGTGTGCTGGTGCTATTGTGTTGCCTGCCAGTCTGTCAATCTCATGCACCTGTTTCTGTACAAGTTATATATACACTTGACATTTGATATGATGTTTGCTTGAGCATTTCATAGGATTGTGCAAAGAGGCCGTTGTATTAATTCGATCGACGTTGGTGCCTAGTCATCTTGAGAAGTTGGGGCAGAAGCTTGCAGGTATAATGCTAATTTGTGCATATATTGTCTTAGCTGGGAACAGTAGCTGCTGTGCTTAGAATTTTATGTGCACTTTTAAGAGTTAGAAAGCTGCACATTTAACAATTGTAAGGCCCTCTTTGGATGACTGGAATTAAAGAACATAGGAATAGGAATAAACACATGATTGGAATTTCATGTACTACTGTAGTTTCCTACAGGATTTTTTGTAGTGATGACCTTGGATGGTTCACAGGATGTTGGTGATGAATGACTGTACTAGTTAATCTGGATTGTTTTTTTTTTGTTTTGCAGATGAGAAGAAGGGTATCTTCCTTCTTGATGCTTACATTTTTAGTGGTTTATCTGATGAACTGAAGCAAAATATTGTCGTAAGTGATACACAGCTGAGAATCTGAACTGTGTGCTTGTATGCTTACTTTATTCTGTTATCACAATTTAGCTTTTGAATGTCAGGTTGTTGCATCTGGGAGAAAGGATGTAGCAGAAAGAGCTGGGCAATTCTTCTCCGGTAGTTCCAAATTTGTGTACCTTATTAATATTTTCTTCCTGGTCCTCATTTTATGATGCTGAAATTTTAAGCTATCTGACATTCCAGGTCTTGACAAAACCATTTACTTTGTCGAAGGTGAATTTGGCTGCAGCAGGTTGCTTTCTTTCCTGAAAATAGCAAATATAAGCTAGTCGAGATATCAATTTTCACCCCTTCCATATATTTACCGTACTAACTAGTGTAACTATTATTGTCACAATTTGAACCGCATGCCATTTATTTTTACAGCAAAATTAGGTTGGTTAATGATTTGCTGGAGAGCATTCATTTTGTGGCTTCTACTGAAGCAATGTTTATTGGTGTTCGAGCTGGGATTCATCCATCAATTATCTACGACATAATATCAAATGCTGCAGGAAGCTCAAGGTTACAAAGATTATTTAATTCTTTGTGTTCTGTCTGAATTCGTGATACTTGTAGGTTTATATTTCAACTTATGATCATACAATTTATTGACAGGATTTTTGTGGAGGTGGTTCCGAAAATTTTGAGTGAAGATCCATTGCTTATTGATTTTCTGAAGTCACTAAAGAAACATGCAGTAAGTTCGTTTGCTTCTCCTTTGGGGTGTGGTATGGGATTCTTAGGATACTTTGCGCAATAAATGAACAGTGCAGATATTAAGTATGTCCTTTGTCTCCCTTTTATGAAAGAGGGGATTGCACAAACTAGAATGTTATTTCAAGTAAAAGATATGAATACGTAGGTGACGTGCACATTTATTGCTACGAAGTTTATATGGACAATGAATGAAGGCATCCTATGCGTATTGGAGCCATGACCGGTGGTAAGAGCAGGGTAGCTGGGATGTGATATTGAAAATGGAGGGTCCGGGACTAGCAATTTGAAGAGAGGAGATATCTTGTTTGATCAAGGTATTCAATCCTCTTCCCAAAAGTAGGGTAGGTACTGGACAGGAGATTAGATATACATGAGAATGTTGCCGCGGCAAAGGTGGCAGGGTGATGAAAAACCAGGGGAGGGGAAATGCCGAAATGGTGATAAGTGATAAATAGTAGGAGTATCACATTGTACTACTCCTTGATAGATAGCAATCAAGTTACTTAAGAAAGCTAGCTAATCCCGTGGACTTACTCATTTAGCAGCATATTTGAGATATTTCAGTGAAATTTTTGCACACTTTCTTTTAACTATAGTTTGCATTTCAGTTTTCTGTTCAGTTCCATGCTCTTAATCTTGTAAGTCAACGCCATTTTTGAGAGAGGATTAAATGGTTAATTAGTAATGTGCCACTCTGATCTTACAAACTGTAAAGGTATATTGCTACTGCATGGCTGATTGCCTGAATGCTTCTGTTTATTAAAACAAAGTTTTCGCTAAACAATATAGAGCTACGTGATGGATACGGCTAAAGCAGCAACGTTCCCTCTGCCACTTCTAGCTGTTGCCTATCAACAATTAATACATGGTATGATGTTAAAGCTTCTTTACTTCCAACACATCTTGAAATTCTCCTGATAGCCCGAACATGCTAGTACCTTCTTATTCATGCACAATTTTTGTACTTATCTTCAGGTTCTTCAGCAATAATTGGAGATTCCACTTCACCGTTGAAGGTGTGGAATAACTGTCGGCTTTCTCAAGATGCTTCAATTTATCAAAATTATCTTAATTTAAATCATCATTTTGCAGGTTTGGGAACAACTATTTGGAGTAAACATCATAGATGCTGCCAGTCAACAAATCTATGACGCAAGCAAATTAGCTGACCAGCTTGTTATGGCCTCCAAAGCAGCAAAGAGGATCGGCTTTATTGGTCTTGGAGCTATGGGCTTTGGAATGGCATCTCATTTGCTAAAATCAGGGTTCTCCGTACCTGCTTATGATGTAGGAACTCTTCTGCTCTTGTTCTTCCCAACTGCATAATTGACCGTTTGAATTGCTTCAATTCAAAATACAAAGAAAGAAACGGTCTTCACTTGGTTTCTTCTGCATTAGTGCTTCTGTACATATGTTGCATTTCAAGTACCCTGAACAATCTTATGGATCATAGATTTGACATCTGTGGTTTTAAGCCTATAATTTTGCTAGATGGAATCGTGGATGGCCTAGATTAATCTTAAAGTATCAGAAAGGGCAGCAGTAATTTGAATAATAAACGAATCGATCACAAACTCTTCTCTTTTCAGTAGTCCATTGGGCGCTCTGAATTTACACAAATATGCAGTTGAGAAAATAGGATACTGTTCACCCTTTTCAACTTACATATCTTTTGTTTGTAAACAATGTTATAGACCTATAGTGTTATGCATGTTCGTTTGTAAAAAAAGAAGTTCTCCGGATCCACACGTGAATAATTTTACTCTTTACCCATTAGGTCTACAAGCCAACACTGGCCAGGTTTGCTGCTTTAGGTGGATTGACTAAAGATTCTCCTGAGGAAGTATCAAGAGGTACGTTGCAACCTTCTAGTATAAAGTATAATTCTCGCTTCTTAAGTTTACATTTATTACCTATAACAGTATAATCAGTACTATATGATTTTCTGACTGAATGAAATTAGTTCAGACCTCGTTATTCTCTTGTATTTTTCTTATTCTTTATTTTTATGCCATTCATCGAGTCAAAAGGTAAATGACATGTGGGCCCAGCCCCACCTCATCACTACTTAACAGCAATAGCATGGTAATGGAAATACCGTTTATGATGTATCAACCGTGATACCATGTCTGAAGTATTAACCATAAATTGGTTTCAGATGTGGAAATCCTTATCATCATGGTTGCAAATGAAGTTCAAGCTGAAAGTGTCCTATATGGAAATGCTGGTGCTGTGTCAGGTAACATATAGAGCAACCCCCCCCCCCCCCCCCCATCTCCCAGGTAGGTTAACTATTTTTTGAGCTGTACTTACATGGTTGTGAATATCCTTTGTCTTTCACTTTCAGTTTTGCCAGCGGGAGCATCCATCATTCTGTCATCTACAGTTTCTCCTGGCTTTGTGACTCAACTCAAAGGAAGATTGGAAGGTAGCCACTCTTTTTTATCTCTCCTGGGCATGTTTGCACTAAAAATAAGAAAGAAGACCACAAACATTACTGGTCAACAAAAACCACATCGTGTAACTCATAAATCCAACTCATGAAAATCTAAAATCTTCTGTTTGTGATTCTGGGTGAGAGCTGAGTCCTGTAGCTTCAGTGTCTCACAAGTAATGTCTGTTTGCCTTTTCTCATTATAAAACACCAGATTTATAATCATTTGCAGCAGAAGTTGCAATGACTCCTGTGACAGCTAGCCTGTATTTTGTGTTGGGATGTTGTTATGAAGTTGAAGTTGCATTTTAAGGGAAATGTTCCGGCAGAAGGCCTTTGGGGTGTTACCAAGGTTCCAAAAGTCACAGAAACATCTAAAAAGTAGTACAATGCTAACAGAAGATGAATCTTTTACTAAACAAATCAGATCCATATTTGACCTATGATCAAGAAAGCTGTGATAGAAGCTTCAATCGTTTTCAGCTATTGTTGAAGGAATCTGAATTTTGTTTTCTCCATGTGTAGGTTAAATCCGTATCTCGTTAGATTTATGTCATGTAAATTGCATCAAAGAGCACTTATTTTTTTGTCACTTTTTATATTGTTTCCCGTAACACACCAAGGCCTTGCAGTACTAGAACCATCCTCTACATTTTAAATATGTCGGCAATGTTGTTTACTGCTTTCACTGATGAATCTTTTGGAATCATTAACTACTTCTATACAGCCGAATGCCGAGAGATAAATTTGGTTGATGCTCCGGTATCTGGTGGTGTCAAGAGAGCAGCGGACGGGACACTAACTGTATGATTAGTGAAACATTAATCTAGTAGAAGTGATGATGTAACCTTCATGGATATAAATATTTGCACTTCTTTTGACAGGTAATTGTTTCGGGAACAGATGAAGCTCTGCATTGTACGGGTAGAGTTTTGTCAGGTATAAAAAAGGTTATCTGAACACCATCATATGCTGTATACAAAGTACGGAAACTGGTCGATAACTATTATCTTATTTTTGTGTAACAGCACTAAGTGAGAAACTATATCTCATCAAAGGAGGATGCGGAGCTGCGAGGTGATACACACATTTTGTAGTCATATACCTTCCTTACAGGGTCTTATTTCTGCATAATGGCACTTCTTTCATTAGTGCTGGCGCTTGTGAATCAACATCTCTCTTCTGCTATTGTTCCCAGTTCTGTTAAAATGGTGAACCAACTTCTTGCTGGGGTCCATATAGCCTCAGCAGCTGAAGCAATGGCATTTGGTGCTCGATTAAATTTGCGAACAAGAAGAGTTTTCGAAATTATTCATCATGCAAGAGGTTACTCGTGGTATGTGTCATTGTTTAATCCACTCTAATGAATCTTCCTTTTTTACTCTTCACTGTTTAGACTTGCTTATATTGGCCGAGTAATAAAATGATTATGAGAAAGAAGCGAAACAATTATTTCTACTTGTTTTTGCTATCAGCTCCCTGTAGGTCAGTTTTTCAGATATCTAGTGGTGTGTTCTAGCATGAGTGAAGGTGGCTATCTGATGATTGATACACTCAATGTTCATATTGCAGGATGTTTGGAAACCGTGTGCCACACATGCTTGATAATGATTATACACCTTTATCTGCGGTGGACATATTCGTCAAGGATCTTGTACGGATAACCGAGCTATTAACTTATTTGTTTTTGCAGTTCAATTCAAATTGAACTGCAAAAACGTCTTAAATTTAGGAACAGAGGGAGTACTAACAAAAGATAATAATGCATTCATCTCGTCTTGAACTGCAAAAACCTCTTACATTTAGGAACGGAGGGAGTACTAACAAAAGATAATAGTGCATTTATTTCGTCTATTTCAGGGTATAGTATCTCGTGAAAGCTCCAACTTGAGGATCCCATTGCATGTCTCTAGTGTTGCTCATCAGCTGTTTGTTTCAGGTAATTGTCTGTGATAAATCAAAGATCATTTTCCATTTTATGTTTTGGTTCCAATGTTCATCAAGTAATTAACAGAACGTTGCATGTCCATCCCCTCTGTTTTCTATACTAGTATATTACAGTTAGTTTTAGAAGAAAACAAATCAGCTTACAGTTATTGTTTGGATAACAGTCTTAAAATAGGATGGCTATTGTTTTATTCATTTGATGTATTTCAACAGGCTCTGCTTCTGGATGGGGTCGATATGATGATAGTGCTGTTGTAAAGGTGAGCAGCTCACAGCTCTCAGTAGACAGAACTTATGCCAAAATATGATATACTGATAGCCTTAATTTAATTCCCTTTCCTAAACGTGCCCGCTGATTGCGCCTGGCACAGGTATATGAGACATTAACTGGAGTAAAAGTAGAAGGAAGGCCACCCATGCTTAATAAGGAAGATGTCCTGCGTTCTCTTCCTGTTGAGTGGCCAGAAGTTCCAATGGATGATCTTGTTTCCTCTGCATCTCATGATAGCAAAAAGGTTCTTGTAGTTTTAGATGATGATCCAACTGGAACTCAAACAGTTCATGATATAGAGGTCTTAACTGAATGGTAAACGAAAGCATATTGTCTTTCAGATTACATATGTTTTCTGCTAGCATTTTCGTTTTGCCCATGTTCCGTACATAGTTCCATAAGCTTTGCTTGTAATGCTGAACTGCAGGCCAGTTGAAGCCCTCACAGAGCAGTTTCTGAAACTACCAACCTGCTTTTTTATTTTGACAAACTCCCGTTCAATGATTGCTGATAAGGTAGGAAAGTGCAGTCTTAAACAGTTTATCTTAGGGTCTTTAAATATATATTTAAAGCCTTCTCACTTTCATAGGCCGCACTGTTAGTAAAAGATATCTGCAGAAATCTTGAAGCTGCAGCAAAGACTGTCCCTGGTGTTAGTTATACAGTGGTCTTGCGAGGTGATTCCACTCTACGTGGCCATTTCCCAGAGGTTAATATCTGAAATTCTCTCTGTTTTTCTTTTCCATTTCATTTCTCTGATCATATCATACTCTTCTACTTTCCAGGAAGCTGATGCAGTTGTTTCAGTATTAGGTGACATGGATGCTTGGATAATATGCCCATTCTTCCTTCAAGGTGGGCGGTACACTGTTGATGATATTCATTATGTTGCAGACTCTGAAAGGTAGTCTGTGCACGATCACTATGCAATGTATTTGAATACAAAAATAACACATAACAATATTGAGGTCCAACATTCTCTAACAGATTGATTCCTGCTGGCAAGACTGAGTTTGCCAAGGATGCAGCTTTTGGCTATACATCTTCCAATCTCAGACAGGTACTGTTGTGGAATTGTTTGATTGGTAAAGCGAAGAGCAAGACCTTAGTAACTTGCTTTGTACATGAATGTACAGTGGGTTGAAGAAAAGACTAAAGGAAGGATTTTGGAGAACCAAGTTTCAACAATTTCCATAAGTCTTTTACGTAAAGAAGGACCAGATGCAGTCTGTCAGCTTCTCTGCAGCTTGGAGAAGGTATATGATAATAAACATGGAACATATGATTGGCGGAGCTTGGAACAAAATGAAGGAGAGGCCAACACTAATAGTTAGATGAATTAAGATGTATTTTTGTTGTTTAATTAGCAAAGAAGCTTCACCTATTTAAACAAAGTATACAAGATTAAGGGCAGGCCAAGGCGCACCCTGGTCACTGCTACGCCCCTCCAGTGCATATGAAGAGTTATTTTTGAGTCAGTTTAAACTTTTTTGGATATAATTATAAATACTCCCTCCGTCCCAAAATTCTTGTCTTAGATTTGTCTAGATACGGATATATCTAATGCTAAAACGTGACTTGATACATCCGTATTTAGACAAATCTAAGACAAGAATTTTGGGACGGAGGGAGTATTTAGTTTTGTTGATATTTTATATTCTCATTTCTGTATGCACTCATGGCAGCTATGTACTTGAAATGGCTAATAAAATGTTGCAGGCGTTTTAGG
Organism: Thinopyrum elongatum; assembly: GCA_011799875.1. NCBI lineage: Eukaryota > Viridiplantae > Streptophyta > Magnoliopsida > Poales > Poaceae > Thinopyrum > Thinopyrum elongatum. The sequence continues at coordinate 216,112,882 of CM022303.1, forward strand.
GACCCTAGAATTGTACTGACCGATTCGACCATATAGTGTCATAAATCCTGTTTTGATTCCCTCTCTTCTTGATTTAGCTGGAGAATTTCCTGACAGGCACTTTGACTCTTTTTAGGGCTCTGTGTGTATTGTCAATGCTGCTAGTGAGAGGGACATGAATGTCTTTGCTGCTGGAATGATCCAGGCACGTTATGCCGCTCCATTTCTACGAGAAGCATTTGTTCTTAGTACCTATTCCTTACGAAAGATATGATAATACGTCTTATTCAAGTATTGATGCTCTGTTTTGATCTGCTATTCTTCTTTTTCTTTTTACGTTAACTCAACAGGCTGAATTGCAAGGAAAGCGGTTTCTATGTCGCACAGCTGCTAGTTTTGTGAGTGCTAGAATTGGAATCAAGCCGAAGCCACCTATCCGCCCAAATGACCTTGGATTAAAAAGAAATTTAGCGGGAGGTCTCATAGTTGTTGGTTCTTATGTGCCAAAAACTACGAAGCAGGTTAGCCTTGTAATGCTTTAAGATTTTGTCAGTCATGTTTATCTCATTCACATGTTCCTTTTGCATTTGATAGGTCGACGAACTTCGCTCACAATGCGCACAATCCCTCAGAGTGATAGAGGTAATTTATATCTTGGCTGTGATGCCTAAACATGAACCAGCAACCATCGTATACATCTACATGGATAGAGTTCGCGGATAGTACTGTCTTAAGTTGGATGATTTTGCTTGAGATCAATTTGTGGTGTTAGTATCGTGTTCTCTTTTTCCTCACTGTAGGTATCTGTTGAGATGATCTCGCTGAAATCAACTGAGGAGAGAGACCAAGAAATCAGCAGAATTGTTGAATTGGGAAATGCTTATATACAGTCCGGGAGAGACACACTAGTCGTCACCAGCCGCCAACTCATTACTGGAAAAAGTTAGCATCTTTCTGATTATCCTATGGCTAAATGTGTTGTTTGTTCCATTAGCAAATACAGGATAAAATGCTGAGTCAATTTTGATTTCTAGTTTCTTAATGCCAACAATTCCTCAGCCACATCCTACTTGCCGAATTGTTGAGCAAGTTGTGCTGGTAAGGAACTGTTTACTAACAAACGATGTGGAGATCCTCAGGGCTAGCATACAATTGCCCCTAAACTCCACACCGTATCAGAGGCTCTCAGCCTAATTCCAGAAACCCTTTATCGTCGTCAATTCTAGTCCCTGAGCTCAACTCAGATCACGAGTCAACCACCACCAACATTGTCATCTATGAATCTGCCATGATCCCTCAACTGACGGCCATTCCCAGGCATGGGACTTATCTGGGGAGATAGTTTGTTTTCTTTTATCATATTCTAGGCATGAACTGGGAGTCTGGGGCTAACTGTATTGGAAGACAGGTCGAACTGTCAAAACTTGTTAAAAGGGGGGGTTGATAAAATAAAGTTGCTTATTGTTGTCAAAGTCAAGCCCAAAAATGCATTAGTCACCGGTAGAGCCATGAATCTCTACATTCAACCACAATCACAACGTGAGCGCATTGTCCCAATCATTTGAATAGAACATCTTCAGTTTGCATCATAATCTTTTCTAGTGACCAAAACCAAACTAACTTCAGTATACGTTCCTGAAATTGTGTGCTAGAGTCTAGATACCTAACTGACTTTTTTTTTTGACGGGAGATACCTAACTCAGCTTTTCAAAACAGTATGTTCAAGAACAGCCGCTGTTATCTTCATGTGAGCATTAGCAGTACAAGACAACTGACCTATTAGTATTGTTTGCTACCTTTTGTGTGCCAAACGAAAGAAGATAATTTCTTTCTTGGATATCTGTCCTGAAGTAGTTTGATCACCTAACAAGATTGTACCTGTCATGTTGCAGCTCCAGAAGAAAGCTTAGAAATTAATTACAAAGTGAGCTCAGCACTGGTAGAGATTGTGCGAAGAATTGATAGTCGACCCTGTTACATCCTTGCAAAGGTAAAATTGTACAGCCTATTTCTTCTTTCTGAACAAATTGGAATTTAGTTGTTACTTGGTTCCTGGAAATTTGCCAATCTCTGGAGCTGTACTGTTAGGTCAAAATATTTGTTCTCTTTTATTGGACCTATGCCATTAAATACTTAATGAAATATTGAGATAGCATTACACCTACATGGTTACATGTTTCATTCATCAGAACAAAAAAGAAAAGAAAAAAGAATAGTATCTACAAAAAAAAACAGTGCCTGCAAATTCAACTGTCCATATCAAACAAAATGATTGATTCCATAAGTTGTGCATGGAATACTTCTGGAGGTACTCTTTACTATATTCTTTATACAGGGAGGAATCACTTCATCTGATCTTGCTACAAAAGCTTTGGAAGCTCGGCGTGCCAAAGTAATGGGACAAGCTTTAGCTGGTGTGCCTTTGTGGCAGCTTGGCCCTGAGAGTAGACATCCTGGTGTCCCCTACATTGTTTTTCCTGGTAATAAACATATCTCATTTCCGTACCAACAGATAAATAACGTTACCTTTTTACTCAAGAAACTATCTTGCCACTCCCCCAATGACAGGTAATGTTGGTGATAACAGTGCTCTTGCAGAAGTGGTCCAGAATTGGGCTTGCCCTTCTAGAAGTTCAACAAAGGAACTTCTCCTTGTAAGTTCTTATCCACCGTCTACTTCTCATCAAGGTTATACATCGTTGTATATTGCTTTAAATACTTAATCAGCTATTTTTTCTTATTGAAGAACGCGGAGAAGAGTGGCTATGCAGTTGGTGCTTTCAATGTATACAATCTTGAGGGAATTGAAGCTGTAATTGCAGCTGCTGATGCTGAAGAAAGTCCTGCTATCCTGCAGGTTAGGAATTCTTTGTTGGTATAGGATGTTTTCTTTGGCAGTTTATGGTGAAAATTATGTAATTTATCATGTTGGGTGTCCTCTGATACCACTCTTTACTAGAGTACGTTATGATAGGACTAGTAAGTAGGTCACAACAACTAGCTCTAGCGGGATAGAACCAATACCACCTGAAATGGATTTCTACCTGTGTTTTTTTTTTGTAGAGAGAATTGCATTGGTTCTCTCAACTCATGAGCTTTTCTCACTCTCAACTCATGAGCTTTTCTGCACCCATGCTCCCTGAACTTGTCTGTACGCCAACTGACTACATCGGGCCACTAGACAATGGAAGTAGCTGATGTAGAGCATGACATGGCAGAACAATTTATTTACTAAGAGAAAATAAAGCTGTTGGCTTGGTGCCAAATGTCAGTGGAGTAATTCTCCTTCGGTCCTTCCTCTCTGTCCACCGGCCCATCTTCTTTCTCCTCACCCCTTCTCCCTGTCCGCCATTGCCCCCCCCTCCTATACACACACCAATGGAAGGTTCAAAGCCATTCAGCGACAATCAGTCCAGTAGCAGGGTTGTCGGCCGGTGTGCTGTCATGCTCCGTTCTGGTTCATCTCACACGAATAGTCCAGCTACGCTGAAGTTCTCTGTCACCGAGGGCTCTGGGTTTGGGGTGTCCAGCCTCCACGCAGCATCCCTATTCCCAGAAGACTTGTATGGTGGTGCCTTGCAGCATTTCATTGGATACACGGTGAGCGAGGCGATGCGCGGATAGTAGATTGCAACCTTCTGGCATTGTTTGTCATCTTCAAGTCGCTCCCCAGCTCCCGTCCCTCTTCATTACCTGTCTGTCTTGCCCTCTCCTGTTTGCCAAAAAAGAAAAAGTCTGCTCAGAGGGTGGGAGGGAGGGACCATGTCAGCTTGCTTGGATCACAAAGGGTGGCAACTATAAGGATCATGGCTGCAGATTTTCCAGTTTGAGTGAAGAAAGTGAGAAGAACTTACAAGTCGAGGGAGCACCACCAATGCAATTTGCTCAAACTAATTTTTATTTTGGATAACTCACTGTCCATATTTTTTGTAGATGATATGTATCGTCTTGATTTCTAACCACGCTTATTGTGGTTGTTATTTAGGTTCATCCCAGTGCCCTGAAGCAAGGTGGAGTTCCGTTGGTAGCATGCTGCATTGCTGCAGCAGAACGAGCCAGCGTAAGACAAACAGAACCTAGCATGCTTAAAGAGTAAATGTGGACACCCAGTGATCTGGATAAAAATAGTTCATAAATGTTTATATAACTTGGGTTCTCACATATTATCTTCTTCTAGCCATCCTTGTTTTTTGAAACAGATAGCCATCCTTGTTTTATGTTCTTTAAAGGTGATCATTCTGTGATTGTCACTCAGGTACCTATCACCGTCCATTATGATCACGGGGCTGACAAGCATGATTTGCTTGGAGCTCTTGAAATGGTAAGCGAAAAAAATGTGTTATTTTCTCAAATTTGCGGTACCAAAATGTTTTCCTAATCATGAATGATGAATGACTACATCTGAATCTTAATTCTCTGGACCATCTACTATGACCTTTTATTTTTCAGGGATTTGATTCAGTCATGGTGGATGGTTCCCATCTAACTTTAGAAGAGAACATCTTATACACAAAGAACATATCTTCCCTGGCTCATGCGAAAGGCATGCTTGTGGAAGCTGAACTTGGGAGACTATCAGGCACTGAAGATGGCCTGACAGTTGAAGAATATGAAGCGAGATTTACTGATATTGCTCAGGTTATTTTATCTTCCCAACAAATTTCAACTCTACGGCATTCTATCATTACAATCCTGTAATAATGCTTAACTTATATGTTACATATTTTCAGGCTGAGCAGTTTATTGATGAAACTGGTATTGATGCATTAGCAGTATGCATTGGGAATGTTCACGGAAAATATCCTCCCAGTGGACCGAACCTGAGACTTGACTTGCTAAAGGTTTGACAGAACAGCTATGAAAATCTTTGTTTGATCTTTCAGATTATGTGTGTGTTAACAGATCTTTTATCCTGTTTCCTGATTTTCTGAGAAATGAACTCAATATTTTTTTCCCATTGAAACGATGACAGGAACTTCGTGCATTAACTATGAAGAAAGGAGTTAGCTTGGTACTTCATGGAGCATCTGGCCTCCCTCATGAACTTGTAAAGGTTTGATAAACTGTTTCCTTCTTTATTAAGATCAGCGAATTTGTACCTTGCAGTAGTTCTTGTTGAGTTTCCCACACCAACTTATATCCTGAAAGGTTCAGGTTATAGGAGAATTGGGGGGCAACCGTTGCCCTCAATAAGACAGACAATCATGATTGCAGTGCATTAAATAATTCAACCACAAGGTTAAAATGCTGGAGGCTAGAGTTTCTGTATCTATCAGCTTCATAGCTTGCAAAGAATCAGTAAAACGCTTCCTTTTGCGAAATAATTATACTAGAGCTTATCAGTGGATGAAATTGGTCTTGTTATTAACTGCTGTCATATTTGAAATGTTGTTGTGCAAGTGATAATAACCTGTGACCAACTTGTGGAGCAGGAGTGCATAGATTTGGGGGTGAGGAAATTCAACGTGAATACAGAGGTCCGCAACAGTTACCTGCAGTCACTCAAGAAGCCAGAGAAAGACCTGGTTCAGGTCATGGCATCCGCCAAGGAAGCAATGAAAGCTGTTGTAGCAGAGAAGATGCGCCTCTTCGGATCCGCAGGCAAAGCCTGAATGTAGCGATACAATGAAAAACTGAAGCCAGCAACACTCCACCATTAGGTGTTGCATGGCCATTTTAGCGATCCTGCTAGGCTTGTGACAGCGAACTGCCCGAACCAGTTTCATAATAAAACACTGATACATTTGCGTGAAGAAATAAAGTAACAAAAATTAGTACTCCCTCCGTTCCGAAATGTAGGTCGTTTAACGATCTGAACAAAATTTCCTAGGCTACGAAATTCCCCGAGTTTCCCATTCTACCCTCTGACCGACACGTTCCCTCTCTCTCGCGTGACGCTCCCCACCACTCGCTCCCCACCACTCGCCTCTCTCTCTGTCGCGCGACGCCGCCCACCACTCGCCTCTCTCTCGCGCGCGCGACGCCGCCCAGCCCGCCCTCTCCCCGTCGATGCGCCCTCTCTCTCCCTCTCGCCGGCATCTTGCTCCGCACCGCCGCCACCACCCTGATTCATCTCTCACCGCTCCCCACCATCCTGATCCATCTCGCACCGCTAACCCGCCTGCGGCAGATACACAAAGCTGCAATTTTTATGCGCCGGCAACGCGCTGCTGGGCGAGTAGTAGGCGTGCGCTGGCGCTAGATCTGAGTGCACCGGCGCTCGATCTGCTTTGTGGAGAGGCATGAAGGAGGCGCTAAAGCGGAGCCGGCGCGGGCGTGAAGACGGCGGTGTGAGGAGCTGGAGCCGCATCTGGACGCCGCATGACTTCCCCGACCATGACGCCGACGACGCCGGCCGTGAGGTTTGTTTGATGCTTGAGCTTGCTGTAATGAATGCTTGTGCTTGCTTCAGTCCAGTTTAGCTTCAGTCTGTACAAATTACTCCCGCATCTGTACAAATTACTCCAGTCAATATAGCTTCAGTCCAGTTTAGCTTCGCGAGGCCAATGGGGATTTTTCTTGTACTCCAGCTTGATGTACTCCAGAGGCTGGAATAGGATTAGTTAGTGGATGCGTAAAATTCAGTAAGATGTGTACTCCTGCTTGACTGTACTCCAGAGGCTGGATGGAGTAGGATTAGTTAGTGGTTGAATTCAGTAAGATGTGTATTTGAACTCTGAAATTTGTAATGCAGTCAAAATTCAGTAAGATTAGTTGAGCTGGAGTAGAGAGTAGATACCCTGCTGTTCCAGCAAAGAGATTTAGGAGTAGGTACCCTATTCTAGAGTTGGCAGTGGTACCTCTACAAATTTCAAATTTGGAGTAGCTTGTTCCTCTTAATTTTGCAAATGAACCTACTCTTTACTGTTGTTTTCTTTTGTTTGCAGGAAGACAGAATGTTCAATTGCAGCAACACTTATTGAATCAGTACAAATTGTTCAATTAGAGAGAATTGTTGTTGTTTTCTGTCGTTTGCAGGAAGACAAAATATCTGAAGCATGTTTTCTGTAGCTTGTGCTTGCAGTAATTACTCCTTTTGTGCTTGCTTTTGCCTTCCTTTTCCTGAATTTTGCTTTAACTGAACATTTGTGCTTGCTTTTGCTGTATTACTCCAGCAATTTTGCTGTAGTACTCCACTTGCAATTCTTACTGTAGGTTACTCCTTGTCTGAGTATAATTAGGAGTAGCTAGGAGCAAAATTTAAGGAACAATTAAACATTTGCAGTAGTGCTTGCAGTAGTTTAGTGTAGGAGTAGTGTAGGACCTACAGTTTTACTCTAGTATGCCTACAGTAGCCTTGGTCTCTTCTTCCTCCTGCAGGTCATCTTTGCTCTGTACTGAAATTTACTTCACTTTCTTAAGTCATCTTTACTCACATTGTTGGAGTATATACAGTGATTTAGTGGTTTAGTGGTCTGTTTGGAGTAAGTAAATTTAGATGAGCACATGTTTTTGTACTGCTGCTTGTAGGGCTTGTACTCCTGCTTGTAGGGCTTGCACTCCTGCTGATTTAGTGATTCAGTTTGGAGTACTTTCTTAATGTGATGCTGCACCATTAATTTTGATGGGCTTGTACTCCATTTCTTCTGTTTGGTTAACAAAATTAACCAATTGTTGTCAGTTGAAACTTATTGGTCAGCCATAGATCAAATGAAAATGATGATGTAATCTGAATTGTACTCCAACAAGAATTAATCATCATTCCTACTAGCAGCAGCAGCAGTAAGGAATATTTGAAGACATACTCCATTAAGCTAGGAGTATGCAGCAGTACTTATTTTGAGTAGCTAGGAATGAAGCGTCCTAGCAATAATTTGACCAGATTCTGTCATTTACTCCATTTCAATGAAGTTTTTGTTATTTATTCTGTCAATGATCTTCACTGCAATAATTTGACAGTATTGCTGCATTTATTTCCATTTGACTTATGCAAACTGAATTTGACAGTATTGCTGCATCAGTACATTCAAATTCTGTCAAATGGTTAGATCAAATTATTGGCCAGTTGAATCAAATGCTCATCAAATTGTTTATGTTTGCAGTTCGTTTCCAGCGACAGAGAGATGTACTCAACCAAGGAGAAACTTGATCAGAGAGAGATGTACCTGCTTGGCAGAAGCCGAGCCCGGCACCAGCTCGCCTCAAGCTGGGCGCAGGTGAAGAAGAGCCTAGCACCAGGTCGCCACCACCTGGGCGCACGCGGGCCAGGAGGAGCGCCTGGATGCCTGGGCGTGGGAGAGGAGGTGGAGTGGAGCGCCTGGATGCCTGGGCGTGGGAGAGGAGGTGGAGTGGAGCGCCTGGATTCCTGGGCGTGGGAGAGGAGGTGGAGTGCAGCGCCTGGACGCCGGAGATGGAGGTGGAGGTGGGGGCGGAGGTGGGGGTGGGGACGGAGATGGAGGTGGAGGAGGAGGAGGTGGAGGGCGGAGGCGGAGGTGGAAGACGGGCGAGGTAGAAGACGATGAGGATTCAAATTTAGAACCGGGGGTATTAAAGTCATTTGGCAGGTTTTCACCTGGTCGGAACCAACTCCCCAGCGACCTACCGGTTCTCCAGTTCATGGTTGAGTGATTACTTTTGCCTTTGATGTATAATGAGTTGTTATTTGGTCGTAATTTGTGACATGTGAAATAAAATTCCAAAACGATTTCGTGAGCGAGAGTTAAGCGGGCGGCTGAAACCCTAGCCGCCACCCCACCTTCCTTGCCTCTCGCCGCCGCCAGGGTGCATTGGGGGGGGGGGGGGGGGGGGGGGCTGCTGTGGAGAAGCTGGTGGGCGGCTGTGGGTCCGCGATGGAGATGAGCGGCCGAAGTGCAGTCTGCAGGTGATGCTTGGCAGTGGCGTTGATGATCCAGCGAGACGATCTTCAACGGTGGCCCCAAGAGATGTCATCGGTGCATGGTCCTGGATGGCGCCGATCTCGACATAGAAAGTCTTTGTGTCTGGCTTGGGGCGGTGATACGGCGGCGCTTGCCTGGTGTAGGAATAATGTCCTCCCTGCCTTTGTCTCGTTTCAATGGTGTGTTTATCATCGATGGAGGGCTGGCGTTGTGTCTCCGTCAAGTTTTCTCGGATCCGGTCGGTGGGTTTCTGGTGGATCCTTTTAAATTCAAACGGGTTTTGTGGTCTTCGGAGTTTCTGCATGCCTTTTTTGGTGTTTTTTTCTTTTGGGTGGTGATTTGCTTCGCACATCATGGTCGTTGGCGTCTCCTGATCTGCATCGGTGACTTTCCAATCGCTAAGCTCCTAGATTTAAATAAGTTTGCATCACTGTGGCGGAGGCCCAAAGCGGCATCGAGTTATGCTCACGGAGCGTGACCAGTGGATACAAGGGGAAGAAGACTTGGGTATCCATGGGAATTTTAATGTAATTTTATTCTTCTATAAGATGTGTTTGTAAGGACATGTGATCATAAATATATGACCTTTGTCTTTTTTGCACAAATAAGAAATGTGAAATAAAATTTCTAGGTTCGTTTATTCAAAGTGGCATAGATCAAGAAATACGGGAGTGACGATATTGACAAAGTCATCGCATGTGCTTTGACCGTCATCTCTTGCTGAAAGAAACATCATAAAAGTCTGAAATAAATTTAAAAAATATGGGCAACCGTGTAAAGTCCAGGACTTGATTTTTTTTTAACACAGTACAGACGCACGCGTTCATACATACGCGCACACACTCGCTCCTATGAACGCACTCACACATCCTACCCCTATGAGCACCTCCGAGGGCTGAGCCGGCATATCATCTTGAGATTTACGAAGTCACCGTAGACGCAGGACTTGAACCCTGGTGGGCTGAGAATACCACTGTCCCTTTAACCATCCAACCACAAGTTGGTTCGCTCCAGGACTTGACTCCTAATAGAATGATTTCACGACAATGAAGCTATTCATCTGAGCTGCATTTAGTTTAGTTTGCAAGGTCCTTTGTAAAACTAGATTTCAGCTGGTAAAAGATTCATTAAAAAGCTACGAAGAAATCGAACAAGATGGACACACCTACGCCCGCTACGTTGTAGAGTTTGATCCAGTTTATTCAGAAAAATATCAACAATAATAACATCAAATAAATATAATAAAAATATGTCTCATGATGTAACTTATACTAACCCCCCTCTATTTTAAGTTTTAACATCAGTGCACCGTATTTTTACATCCCGTAAATTTTATCTTACTTCATACGTAAAAAGAGAACGTTAGAAAATATATAATCACCGTAAAAAATATTTTATGTTACGTAAAATTACGAACGTAAAAACATTGTGTAGAATATACATAAAATGCAATGCAATTTTTCTGGTCTCACGACCTATATTTTTATTTTCTTATGCAAAATTTTACGTAGTGAATCAATATGAATGTAACTATTTGTATACCAAATATAATTTATTTGTGAAACAATCGTAAGATTAACTCAGATGAAGAATAACTTATTCTGCACTTGGGTGATGAATAGTATTACTATATATTTCTCTGAATTTTTGGTCTGTTGACTGTATAGAATTATTTTCTCCTGTATCTATCTGAGGTGGTACTAAAACTTTTGTCCGTTCACGCATAAATAATTTTTCGGGTTGGGGCGAACCAACCTGTGGTTGTATGGTTAGGATGACAGTGTTATCCCCTGCCCATCAGGGTTCAAGTCCTAGACTTGACATTGGTGCTCGCATTATTCCTGGATTTATTTCATGTTTCTGGCGATGTTCGTTCAGTGAGAATAGATGTTCCTGTCGACTGCGAGACGTCTGTGGTGACTTCGTAAAATCTCAAGATGCTATGCCGGTTCAGTCTCTCGGGGGTGCTCATAGGAGTAGGGTGTGCGTGCGTGCGTTCAAAGAGGTGAGTGCATGCTGGTGTATGTAAGCGACTTCGATTGTTACTATGTTAAAAAAATTCAGGTTGGGTTTCCAAACCGTGCAATCAAGGGGCCTGCTCCACATTTTTCTCTTCGATTGGGCCGCCGGGAGTCTATCCAAGGTTTTTTTTAGACAATTTCACGAAGTTTTATTAACCTGTCACAATGTTTACAGGGACAAAAGAAAGATCACCGGTGTGGCCTAACCAAACATGGCAGCCAGCCCCTAATTGTAAAGCTCGCTTCGCTAAATTGTGAGCCTCGACATTCGAGCTTCTAAACTCATGAATAAAATTACATAAAATAAAACTATGAGAGTATTCTATGATTTCATGTATGATAACTCCATAAGGCGCCCCAGTCTTCTGCTTGATGTCCCTGATCACCACCTTGCAATCCGACGCCACATGAATGGATTGTAGATTTAAATCTTCGGCTAGTGCCATGGCCTCTCGAACTGCCAATGCTTCAATAGTTGTAGGTTCAGTGATGCCTCTGAAACCAATAGAAGATGCACCCAAGAACAGTCCATCTCTGTCTCTCCACACGGCCACGACTGATCCACCCGCGCTTCCAGCAACAGCAGCGTCGACATTGATTTTGGCCAAGTTTCCCGGGGGTTGTATCCACCGTGTTGGTTTAGCCTATCTGCTTTGTCTCCCTAGTACTTGTGGCTTCTTCAGCACTTGTAAATTAAAAATATATGACTGGATGAACATGTATGTTGATAACGGACTTTGATAAATATCCTCATCAACCTCTTTCCTCTTGGTTCCCCAAATCACCATAAGGTGATCGCTATATGCTCAAATTGATCAGGCGAAAGGACGTCATTCATTGTAAATAACCAGTCTCTCGGACAGTCATTGTCATGCTGGTACAATTTCTCGACTATCTCCTCCTCCGAGAGCGCCCAAATACTTCTATCCATGGAGCAAGTAATCAATGTATGCCGCCACGAGTCCCTTGCACCACATAACGTACATGCTGCTGACGTAGACATGTTTCTATGTTCAAGAACATCCGATGTAGGTACAGAGCTCCTTGCTGGCCTCCATAAGAAAAGCTTTATCTTAGATGGTAGACTCACCTTCCACAACGCTGACCATGCATTACTTTCATGCTCCGAGCCCGACGACCCTTCATTCTCCTCAATCCAATTTTCCCTATTAATTTTGGTGTTCAAGATCATCCTATAAGAAGATTTAACAGAGAACCGACCCTTCTTCTCACCACTCCAAGCCCAGAAGTCAGGAATATTTCTAGTACAAAGAGGAATCCTCAAAATCGCCTCAGCATCAATCGGTAAGAACACTGTGTGCACTAGTGCCTCACTCCATGTCGCCGTTGTGGTACTGATTAATTCTAAGTTTCTGACACATATTGTGGCGGATTAGGAACCCTAGAATTAATAGACCGCATCAAGCCAGGCCGTGGCCAATTATGTCTCCATATATGTGTGGTTGTTCCATTCCCAATCCTATGAATTATACCTAGACGCAACATGTCTCGACCATCAATTACTGCACACCATATCTGTGACAGCATGCTTCCCAATTAAGCTTCCAACAGAGATGTGTCTGGGAAATATGCTGCTTTTAGGATTCGTGAACTGAGTGATGTGGGCTCGTTGAGCACTCTCCAAGCCTGCCTCCCTAGTAATGCTAGGCTAAAGATCTCCATATCACGAAAACCTAGACCTTCAAGATGTTTCGGTCTTGTCATTATATCCCAAGCCACCCAACATGGTTTCTACTTTCCCTCCTTGCTTCCCCACCAAAATTGGCATATTATGGAAGTGATGCTCTCACATATCCCTCTTGGTATTCGAAAGCATGCCATGGAGTAGACAGGTAAAGCCTGTGCGACTGCCTTAATAAGAACTTCCTTCCATGCTGCAGACAATAGCTTCTCCATCCATCCTCTAACTTTCTCCCATACTCGATCCCTGAGATATCGAAACATGCCCATCTTTGACTGAACCACCTCAGTCGGCATCCCCAAAATAGCAGTCACACAACGATTCATTATGTACATTAAGTGTATTTTGATATTATCTCTTAATTGCTGCGGGCAGCCCTTGCTGAAGAAAATCGAAGATTTATCATGGTTCACACGCTGCCTCGATGCCTGACAATATGTATCCAATAGGTTTGAAAAGCAACAGTCTATCATCCGCAAAAAGGAGGTGGTTAACAGCCGGAGTTGTGGGTGCCACCTTGATCCCACCAAGCACAGACGATTGAGAACCGGTTTTTAAGAGGCACGAAAGGCCCTTTGTTGCAATAAAAAAAGGTAGGGGGAGATCGGGTCTCCTTGTCGAATACCTTTAGATGGTTTGAAAGAATCTAACTTGTCTCCATTGAACAGTACTGATATGTCTCCAACGTATCTATAATTTATGAAGTATTCATGCCATGTTTACAACAATTTTATATGATTTTAGTATGATTTGAATGGAACTAACCCGGACTGACGCTGTTTTCAGCAGGACTACCATGGTGTTGTTTTTTGTGCAGAAATAAAAGTACTCGGAATGGGCTGAAACTTTTTGACGGTTTTTTTGGAACAAAAGAGACACTAGAAGCTTCATGGGAGGACCAGAAGAGCCACGAGGGCCCCACTCACCACCAGGGCGCGCCCAGGGTGGGTCAGCGTGCCCTGGTGCCTCGTGGGCCCATCTTAGCTCATTTTCACATGATTCCAATACTGAAAATTCCTATAAATAGAGAAACCCTCAGAAATAACCCTAGAACTTCGACTGCCGCCGCAAGCCTCTATACCAAAGAAATCCCATCTAGAGCCCTGTTCCGGCAACCTGCCAGAGTGGGAAATCATCACCGGGGCCATCTTCATCATCCCGGCGGCCACCATGACAAGGAGGGAGTAGTTCACCCTCGGGGCTGAGAGTATGTACCAGTAGCTATGTGTTTGATCTCTCTCTCTCTTTCTCGTGTTTGGCACAATCTTGATGTACCACGAGCTTTGTTAATATAGTTGGATCATATGGTGTTTCTCCCTCTCTATCTTGTTGTGATGAACTGATTTTTTACCTTTGAGGTTTCGCTATTATCGGATTGAATACTTTATTGGATTTGAGAACACTTGATGTATGTCTTGCATATGGATACCCGTGGTGACAATGGGGTGTTCTATTGATTCACTTGATATATGTTTTGGTACTCAACTTGCGGATTATCGTGACATTGGGGTAATCTATGCATAGGGTTTGATACATGTTTTCATCCTACTTTCTCTGGTAGAAATCTTGGGGCACTCTTTGAAGTTATTTGTGTTGGATTGGATATTATGAATCTGAAGTTGTTTGATGCATATCGAATAATCAACTCACGGATACTTGTGGTGACATTGGAGTATCTAGGTGACATTAGAGTTGGTTGATGCGTATCATTTGGTGTTATTTTAGTACAAACTCTAGGGATATTTGTGGCACTTATAGGGATGGCTCAATAGATTGATCAGAAAAGATAACGTTGAGGTGGTTTCGTACCCTACAACAATTTCATTTTATGTTCTCTGCTAGAGAACTTTGGAGTGATTCTTTTGATGGGGAACGAAGCATGAAAATTAAAAAAAATCCTACGAACACCCAAGATCTATCTAGGAGAAGCATAGCAACGAGGGGAGAGTGTGTCTACATACCCTTGTAGACCGAAAGCGGAAGCATATATAACGTGGTTGATGTAGTTGTACTCTTCGTGATCCGATGACGATCCAACCGATCTAGTGCCGAACGGACGGCACCTCTAAGTTTAGCACACATGCGGCTCGATGACGTCTCCTCCTCCTTGATCCGGCAAGAGAAGGCGGAGAAGTAGGTGTGATCTGATGTCGTTTGAACTACGTCGGTATTTCCCCAAAGAGGAAGGGATGATGCAGCGCAGCTATGGTAGGTATTTCCCTCAGTTGTAAAACCAAGGTATCAATCTAGTAGGAGAACCAAGCAACACTATGTAAAAGGTACCTGCACACAAATAACAAATACTTGCAACCCGACGATTAGGAGGGGTTGTCATCCCTCTACGGGTAAAAAGATAGATAAATTTGTGATAGATTGGATAAATAGATCTCGATAAAACGCGAAATAAAATACATAGCAAAAAGGTGCAGCAAGGTATTTTTGGGTTTTTGAAATAATAGATCTAAAAATAAAAGCGAATAAAAATAGATCAGAAAGCAAATATGATAAAGAATAGACCCGGGGCCCGTAGATTTCACTAGTGGCTTCTCTCAAGAAAATAGCATACGGTGGGTAAACAAATTACTGTTGGGCAATTGATAGAACATCAAATAATTATGACGATATCCAGGCAATGATCATTATATAGGCATCACCTCCAAGATTAGTAGATCGACTCCTGCCTGCATCTACTACTATTACTCCACACATCGACAGCTATCCAGCATGCATCTAGTGTATTAAGTTCATGGAGAAACGGAGTAATGCAATAAGAACGATGACATGATGTAGACGAGATCTATTCATGTAGGAATAGCTCCCATCTTGTTATCCTTAATAGCAACGATACATGCCCAGGTGGGTTGTGCCCCCCTCGGGGCACCCCTCTGGTACTTCTTTGGCCCATCTTGTGTCTTTTGGTCCAGAAAAATTCTCCAAAAAGTTTCGCTGCGTTTGGACTCCGTTTGGTATTAATTTTTCGCGAAGTAAAAAACAAGCAAAAATAGCAACTGGCACTGGGCACTATGTCAATAGGTTAGTCCCAAAAAATGATATAAAGTTGCTATAAAATGATTGTAAAACATCTTCCTACTCGTCCTCGAGTAGGTAAATGATAAAAACAGAATTTTTGATGTGGAATGCTGCCTAACACGTTCATCACATATTCTTTTCTTTGTAGCATGGACATTTAGACTTTTATATGGTTCAAAGCAATAGTCTAGTTTTGACATGAAGATTTCAATACTCAAGCATATCAATAAGCAACCATGTCTTTTAAAATATCAACTCTAAAGAAAGTTATCCCTAGCCCATCATGCTCAATCGTTGATCCATTCATGAAACACACTCGCATATTAGCTATACCCAATGCTCAAGTACGATCATAGTGCCCCTTAGTTGGTGCTTTATAAGAGAAGATGGAGACTCAAATAAAAATAAAAATTGTATAAAGTAAATAGATAGGCCCTTCGCAGAGGGAAGTAGGGAATTGTAGAGGTGCCAGAGCTCAAAGTTTAAATTGAGAGATATTTTTTTTTGAGAGGCATACTTTTCCCGTCAATGAAAAACGACCGAGTAATTCCCAACACTTTCCATGCTAGATATATCATAGGCGGTTCCCAAACAGAAAATAAAGTTTATTCCTTTTTCCACCATTCTTTCACTTTTCATGGCTAGCCGTATCCACGGGTGCCCTCCATACCAACACTTTTCAAGGAATTTATTATTTGACAACATAAAGTAAATTTCTTTTTCATTTCGGGACTGGGCATCCCTATTACCGCCGCACTCTCGTGCAATGACAAGTGAATAAACACTCATATTGAGAATAACACATCTAGCATGGAAAAATATTGGCCACCCCCTGCCGTTTCATGAGCGGTACGAGCACACAAAAAGGAAATTTATTTTGAAAATTAGAGATGGCAGATACAAATTTGCTTAGAACGGCACGGGAATACCGCATATAGGTAAGTATGGTGGACTCATATGGCAAAACTGGGTTTAAGGATTTTGGATGCACAAGTAGTATTTCTACTTAGTACAAATGGAGGCTAGCAAAAAGATTGAGAAGCAACCAACCAAGAAACGAAAAATCACATTAGCGAGCATTAAACATAACTAACACCGAATAATGCACCACAAGTAGGATGTAATTTTATTGCATAACTATTGACTTTCGTGCTTGCATAGGGAATCACAAACCTTAACACCAATATTTTTACTAAAGCATAATTACTCACCAACATGACTCACATATCACTATCATCATATCTCAAAACTATTACAAAGAATTACGTTTATTTTTGTCCAATGATCTTCATGTAAGTTTTTATTATATCCCTCTTGAATATCTATCACTTTGGGACTAGTTTCATATATTACAATTGCTTTTAGGTAGCTCAATCAAATTTAAGTGAAGAACATGAGCATAAAATTTTTTGTCTCTCAAAATAATATAAGTGAAGCATGAGAGAATTTCTTCAAAAATTTACTAACTCTCAAACATATCTAAGTGAAAGCATGAGAGCATTTCTTCAAAAATATTAAAGCACACCGTGATAAAAAAAGATATAAGTGAAGCACTAGAGCAATTCCATAGCTCAAAAGATTTAAGTGAAGCATAAAGAGCAATTCTAACAAATCATAGCATAATTTGGCTCTCTCAAATAGGTGTGTCCAGCAAGGATACTTGTGACAAACTAAAAAGCAAAACAAGCAAAGACTCATATAATACAAGACGCTCCAAGCAAAACTCATGATATGTGACGAATAAAAATATAGCTCCAAGTAAAATACCGATAGTCGTTAGAAGAAAGAGGGGATGCTTAGTTGCTTGGTTATCCTTGAATATTAACTTGGGGTGCCGTGTGGCATCCCCAAGCTTAGGCTTTTCTTACTCCTTATTCCTTCATCCATCGTGATCTCACCCAAAACTTGAAAACTTCAATCACACAAAACTTAACAAAATCTTCGTGAGATCCGTTAGTCTATACTACTACTCCCTCCATCCCAAAATAAGTGTCCCAACTTTGTACTAACTTTAGTACAAAGTTGTACTTAGGTTGAGACACTTATTTTGAGACGGAGGGAGTATTAAACAAATAAACATTTTCTTTTTTAAAGTCACCCCACGCACTGTACACAAGCCCTACTAAACCATCGAATTATCCCAACTAATTAGATCTAACAGACTAAATTGATCTAATCTGATGCCTTGGGTGCACTTAGCAATAATTTCTCCCGCACCGCACTCTACCAATATTTCGTCCGCCAATATGTTTTCCAGAAAACGCATTCGATCTCCTCCACCTCATCCCATCGCCCCTTCCATCTGCCTCGCCTCCACGATCTACGCCTCCAGCCCTCTCCTTACCTCTCTCTCTCTCTCGCTCTCCCGTGACTCCTCGCCGCCACCGCCACCGCCACCTACGCCGGCGGCTTCCGGCGAAGCTACAACCTCCGCACAAGGCTCCCCTATCCACGCAGGGCACGGGCCGCCACGACCTTTGTCCGCGTTGCCGCCTCTGCGCAACCCGATCCACTACAACACCTTGCCGCGCCTCCGGCCAGGCAGAAACTGCGGCCTGGGGACGACTTGCGATGGGGCATTGTGGTCGGTGCTGGTGACATCGGCAGCATGGCGCAGGTAGTGACCAGGTCCTGTGCAGGTGACAACGGTGATGTAGGGGCGTAGCACGGGCAGGGCCAACGCGCGGCGGCGAGTGCTCATGCATTGAGGTTGTGTCCAACACCGACGTGTGGAGGGAGGTCTCCTGCATTGCCGTCGGCTGGGGCAAGGCTTCGTTGATACCCAGGGGTTGTTAAGGTATGTTTTTGCAATCAAGTGCATGCCATGTGTTTGATAAAATGCCTAAAATATTTGTTTCATATTCATTTCTCGCTGGAGGCTGCATCACCACTTGGAGTGTCCTCTTTTTTATTGTATTCTGATGTTCCATAATTGTGTTTTACTGAAATAGGAGGAACGAGCTAACATTCAAATTAACTACGTTCATCATGTACTAATCATGACCAATTTGATGACGCACTCTCTCACAAGCAGGCTCTCTAGCTCTTTGTCAAATGTAAAGTTTTAGCTATACACCAATTTCATAGCAAGTGCCTTTGTGCCTCCACAAATGAAAATTATTTTCTTTCACTTCCAGATGTAATTCAAGTTGTCACTTGCATGATTGGAAGAATGTACTCCGGGTTCTTATCCACTCTTGCGATCATGTCTCTGAGTAAGTAATCTTTATCATTAGTTGTATAGTTTCTTGATTCATATCTTGGATGTGTATTTTCTCTACTAGCTCAAGGATTTTAACTACGGCATAACTTGATTGCCATATTGTTGTTAGTAACGCCAGATGCAGCTCAAATTTATGGCTTTAATTTTTCATATAAGTGGTGAATCCTGATTGAATTGGGCCATCATCTTTCTTTTCTCACTGCAAGGTCTTTTGCACCAGGAACAACCTTATTGAATCAACAAAATCTCAGCCACCCAATTCTTTTGTACAATAGTAACAACCATTGTTTGAAAATTTAAGTCCATAAAAACCATCGTAAAGTTGTGCATCCATGACGACAATTTAGCACCTTTATAATTATATAGCAGTAAGACAATTTAGCACCTTTATAAATTATAATTATATAGCAGTGAAACTTCAAGTTAGGATGATGGTAGGTATAAGTTTCTTAGCCAACTGAATAATTTAGTTTCTTATATAATTAATTTGATTGAGTTTATATAGAAAAAAATGTAAACATGGTCGAATTTGAAACAAAATACACCAATAGGATAATTGAAAGGCTGGTATTAAACCACCTCTGCTCCTTCAGTCAGTATAAAGAAAGAAAATCAGATCACATGAAGCACACATGATTGACATAGGATCCAATGAAGGATGAGCGTGCCTCTCAGTTTTCTCATCGGTGTATTTATATCTTAGCTTCTCACGGAAATACATTATTTATATCTTAGCCAACTTGAGTATTCACTATTTATGTCTGAGGTCTAAAACTATTATTTTTTCTTTCTAGAGAACCTCTGAAGCTTCATTACACATGAGATGAGTCTATATGTTTTCTTTTTTGAATAAGTATGAGTCTGTATGGTTAGCATGCATACTGGTTGCTAATCATTGATTTCCTAGCACGTCTTGTAAATTCTCGGTTGCATTCTGTAGTTGTGCAACGGAAATTTTCTTGACAATAGAAATTTTGAACTGTCCACTCAGTTGAGGAGTATAAATGTGTGCTGACTGCATTGCAATGTGTCTTCTTATGCAATTTACAATTCTTATATTATCCAAGCTCAATTTTTACTAATATGTATGAATATGATGTAGGTTGTCGCCGTCATGTTTGTTTGTAATAAGCAAACTAGACAAATAGAAGGATATGGATCTGTTGAGTTCTACAGTCATGCTGCAGCTGAATAAGTACTTGATGAACGGAGTGTATTACTCAACTAGGCCCATGAGGATTGACCCTGCAACTCCCAGAAAATCTTCAGGTTTGTAGTTAGCGAGTTTCTCAGACCCTATATGCTCTGAAAATTTACGACTTTTGAATTTGGAATGTGCACAAGTTAAATCCTTCTATTTACCAAAAACAATTGTGCAGAATTAGCATGTACAATAATTATTTTATTTATCTTTTTTGAATATATTTTTTCATGATGTTTATCTATAACCATTCAGGTCAGGAGCTTGTGGAACGCTTTAGTCGATGATTAATCGGTTCGAAGTATTATGTTCTTGATCAAGCAAGGTTGTCTGCATTTTTACCGTTGTCTTCAACGGTCTTCGCCGGACACAAGGAGGTATGCACCACCACTGCCACTCCATTCCTATCGTTATACCTCCCTGGTATTGGGTTTTGACAATTTGTTATTTGTGTGTTGTTCCCTGCAGCTGCAGTACATCGTGAGGGGCGGGCGGAACCTCTTCCCGTCTCCACGCTGCTCTCCAAGGCATTCAAGGGCGTCAAGCAGATCGGAGTCATCGGATGGGGATCCCAGGTTCAGTCCCAGCTACACTTTGCTCCCCTCGCTGCACAGGTTCTTTCCTAACTCTCGAGATTTACATGTCTATCTACTCAATACACTACTTGAATATACACACCATTCGGTGTTTTCAAATTGAGAGATGGATTTAACACATATTTGTTATGTTCTGCTACTTGGGTTCAAGTCTCTTAAGTCTGTGCGCTGGCTCACGGAATATTTTGGGGTGCTTTTTCAGGCTCCGTCTCAGACCCAGAACCTGCGAGATTCTTTGGTTGAAGCCATGTCTGACATCGTCGTTAAGATTTTAGATTAGTCTCGGGAAAGGTTCTAAATCTTTTGAGGAAGCACGTGCAGCTGGGTTCACTGAGGAGAACGGGACATTGCGAGACATATGGGAGACGGTTTTGGGTAGAGATCTTGTGCTTCTGTTCATCTCGGATTCTGGATAGGTGCGCATCATGCTAACTAGCTTTCTGCATGATTTTAAGCTTTCCTTTGTCAAGTGTTTGTCTAGATCAGGCTCAGTTTAAGGATGATGTTTCCTTGCATCATGTTGGTTTAATTAATTAATTTAACTTGCATGATCTGTCTGGAGCATACTATGAATCATTCACTGCATGATATATTTGTCGAGTCCCGCCATCACTTTATTCTATCCTTGTAACTGAAGTTCTCATCGGTTCGGAACTAAAGAAAATGATTTGGGGTGAAGAGTTGAAGGTCTGAAGCCAAATGTTCCTAATCAGGAAGATGACCTGCACAACTCCCGTGAAACAAGGCCAACACTATGTGCCAAGATTGTATTACTTCATGCAGACACTTTTGTCATTCATTTTTATTATTCAAATCTCTATATGGTCATCACAGATGCTGCTATTACATGGTTTTATCAGTATTTTTCATGTGTTGTTGTAAAAAGAACTCCCTCTGTACTAATATATTTGTGACGGAGGTAGTAGTATACAGTAAGCTTCATTTCATGCAGGATAGCTTTGTTACATGGAAGTTAGTTAATCTCAATATGAATTCAGAATTCAATACTCCCACGAATTTCATAGCCTGCTTTGATTGAGACGTGCGTTGCACGTGCATATTTACTAGTATAAGAAAACCAATCTTTACTTTAAGTACTGTAGAAAATCCATTAAAATTTTGTTATTGCATTATATCTACTGTATTCTAACTTTGCCATGGCTTATACCCTCCGATACAATCCATAGAATCATCAAAATAAGCACACAGTGCAAAGAAATCAGAATATGTCAAAAACAGAACAGTCTGTAAAGATGCGAATTGTTCTCATACTCCCTCCGGTCTTTTTTTCTCTGCGTCTAAGGTCCAGCCCGCATACCAAGGAGAGGAGCAATTAGCAAAAATTGGACTGTTTTGCCCCTGGATTCATCCGAGGGGACCCTGGTTGCATGCGAGCGATTGGCTCAGACTTTGCATGCATGTGGGTTCTCTCTCTCCCCTGTCCATCTCTCTGCACGCATGCACCTCTCCCTCTCTCTCCTGTTTCTGCATGCAAGCACCTCTCTCTGCCTTGGGAAGATGCGAAGCACATGGGAAAGAGAGATGGGATTACTGCAGGCACGCATGCGGTCGAAAGGGATGGAGGGCACAGTTGGAAAGAGCAGCGAAAAAATGCCAATGCGCAGAGCATTGCGGGAAAAACGAACTTTTCTTAGACGCGGACAAAAATGGACCGGAGGGAGTACTTCTGTAACTCCAAAAATTCTGAAAAATTAGGAAAACAGAGGCAATTTGTATATAAATCTTGTGTAAAAAATTCAGAATTTTTCATCGCTTATGTGAATTTAGACAATTATTTTACTGGACACAAAAGTTTCTGTTTTTCAACAGGATCAAATCAACTATTACCAAAGCTATCCCAAAGGCTTTACTTGGCACAAACATTAATTAAAACATAAAAAACACAATCATAACAGAGTCATAATTGTGCAAACACTCAAGAACAGAAAGAAAAAGGCAAAAACTAAATTTTATTCATTGGGTTGCCTCCCAACAAGCGCTATCGTTTTATGCCCCTGGCTAGACATAATGCATAGATTCAAATATTGTCATCTTTCTTCTTATTTTCTGTAGATGTGTTCTTGTCGGGAGGTTTTGCAAAAATAACTTGAAACACATTATCCATAGAAATTTTAGCATTATCAAATTTCCCATCTACGTATCCCCTTTGATTTCCGGCAACAATCCAAAAATATTGTTGATTAACATCATTGAAAACTTGTTGGATTATATCTAAAACAGGGATTTCCTTTTTAAGATTCTCATCAAAAATTTGGTTATTACCAAGCAAATATCTCAACATGTAATCGCTATTGTAAAGAATCTCATCTATTACCGGTTTTTCACGGCTCATGCCATAAAAATAAAAAAATTCCCTAGCTTCCCGTACTATGTGATCAAATTCATTTATAAGAACTTGGGTAGCTATCTTTTTAGCTTTAGGATCTTTTATAGATGGTAGCTCATAAAACAATCTTTGCAAGGTAGGGTGAGTACGAATAAATCTATTTTCAAATTTCAGAACTAGTGCTGAAATAGCTTCCGCGTAAGTTTTAGTTCTTTTAAGTATAGGAGCATCATCAAGAGTCAAATTTCTGACACAACTGAAAAACTCCTGGATATGTTCTTTTCCCATAACGTTCCCTTGCACCAAAACAAAAGTTTTAGCATCCAGATTGCCAGATCATCCAATTTTAGGAGTTAGGCCATTATCTGTTTCTGCCATGCCAAAGTCACTCATGTTGACAAGTTCAAGTAAATAAGAGATCTGACTAGAAAATAGCAAACAAAAGAGAGGGCGAATAAAACGGCAAATTTTTGTGAAGTGGGGGAGATGAAAATGAGAGGCAAATGGCAAATAATGTAAATTGCAAGGAGATGAGATTTGTGATTAGGAACCTGATAGATGTTGATGATGTCTCCCCGGCAACGGCGCCAGAAATTCCTTTTGATGTCGCTTGAACTATGTCGGTATTTTCCCAAAGAGGAAGGGATGATGCAGCACAGCTACGGTAGGTATTTTCCTCAGTTATGAAACCAAGGTATCAATCCAGTAGGAGAACCAAGCAACACTATGTAAATGGTACCTGCACACAAATAACAAATACTTGCAACACGACGATTAGGAGGGGTTGTCAATCCCTCTACGGGTAAAAAGATAGATAAATTTGTGATAGATTGGATAAATAGATCTCGATAAAACACGAAATAAAATAAATAGCAAAAAGGTGCAGCAAGGTATTTTTGGGTTTTTGAAATAATAGATCTGAAAATAAAATCGAATAAAAATAGATCATAAAGCAAATATGATAAAGAATAGACCCGGGGGTCGTAGATTTCACTAGTGGCTTCTCTCAAGAAAATAGCATATGGTGGATAAACAAATTACTGTTGGCAATTGATAGAACATCAAATAATTATGACGATATCCAGGCAATGATCATTATATAGGCATCACCTCCAAGATTAGTAGACCGACTCCTGCCTGCATCTACTACTATTACTCCACACGTCGACCGCTATCCAGCATGCATCTAGTGTATTAAGTTCATGGAGAAACGGAGTAATGCAATAATAACGATGACATGATATACACGAGATCTATTCATGTAGGAATAGCCTCCATCTTGTTATCCTTAATAGCAATGATACATGCGTGTCTTGCTTCCCCTTCTGTCACTGGGAAAGAACACCGCACGATCGAACCCATCACAAAGCACCTCTTCCCATGGCAAGAAAAATCGATCTAGTTGGCCTAACTAAACCAAAGATTCAAAGAAGAAATACGAGGCTATAAGTAATCATGCATAAAAGAGATCAAAGAACTCCAATAACTTTCATGGATATAGATCTGATCATAAACTCAAAGTTCATCGGATCCCAACAAACACACCGCAAAAGGAGTTACATCAAATAGATCTCCAAGAGACCATTGTATTGAGAATCAAAAAGAGAGAAGAAGCCATCTAGCTACTGCCTATGGACCCGTAGGTCTACAATGAACTACTCACGCATCATCGAAGAGGCACCAATGAGGATGATGAACCCCTCCGTGATGGTGTCTAGATTGGATCTCGTGGTTCTGGAACTTGCGGCGGCTGGAATTGTGTTTCGTCGACTCCCCTAGGGTTTCTAGAATATTTGGGGATTTATAGGGTGAAGAGGCGGTGTAGGAGGCCACCGAGGTGAGCACAACCCACCAGGGCGCGCCTGGGCCCCCAGGCGCGCCCAGGTGGGTTGTGCCCCCCCCCCCCCGGGGCACCGCTCTGGCACTTCTTTGGCCCATCTTGTGTCTTTTGGTCTAGAAAAATTCTCCAAAAAGTTTTGCTGTGTTTGGACCCCGTTTGGTATAGATTTTCTGCGAAGTAAAAAACAAGCAAAAAACATCAACTGGCAATGGGCACTATGTCAATAGGTTAGTCCCAAAAAATGATATAAAGTTGCTATCAAATGATTGTAAAACATCCAAGAATGATAATATAACAGCATGGAACAAGCAAAAATTATAGATACGTTGGAGACGTATCATGATCACAACCAGCACGATGGCGTGGTGGTGATGGTGGTGGTGGAGCTAGTTCAGCAGGGCTTCGCCAAGCGCTACTAGAATGAGGACGGAGGAACTACGGAGTAACGGGAGAGAGAGGGGCGCCAAGGGCTTGGTGTGTCCTCTTGGGGTGCCCCCTCCCCTATATATATAGGTGGAGGGGCGTGGGGAATATCCCCTCCAAGCCCTAGGGCGCAGCCAAGGGGGAGAGGACTTGGACTCCAAGTCCAATCCTATTCCTACTAGGACTCCCCTTTTTTCCCTTCCCTAGCCACATGGGCTTTTGAGGACTTGGTGCGCCTAGTCCAATAAGGCCAGGGCGCCTCCCCTCAGCCCATGCCATCCCTTGGGTCATGGTGGACCCACTTGTGGACTTCCGGACCCCTTCGGAATCCTTCAAAACCTTCTAGAAGCTTCACGGTACAATACCGAAAAAACTGCATCTTTTTCCGGAACCCAAAATATGACTTCCCATATATAAATCTTTACCTCTCGACCATTTCAAGACTCCTCGTGACGTCCAGGATCTCATCAGGGAATCTTAACAACATTCGGTTATCAATCATCAAATATCCCAATACTACTCTAGCATCAACAAACGTTAAGCATGCTACCCTGTGGGTTCGGGAATCATGTAGTCATGACCGAGACACCTCTCCAGTCAATAACCAATAGCGGGACCTGGATGCCCATATTGATTCCTACATATTCCACGAAGATCTTTTATCGGTTGAACCACAATGTCAAGGATTCGGTTAATCCCGTATGCAATTCCCTTTGTCCGGCGATATGTTACTTGCCCGAGATTCGATCGTCGGCATCTCCATACCTAGTTCAATCTCGTTACTGGCAAGTCTCTTTACTCGTTTTGTAATACAAGATCCCGTGACTAACTCATTAGTCACATTGTTTGCAAGCTCTTTAAGATGTTGCATTACCGAGAGGGCCCAGAGATATCTCTCCGTCATACGGAGTGACAAATCCCAGTCTCGATCCATGCCAACTCAACAGACACCTTCGGAGATACCTGTAGAGCACCTTTATGATCACCCAGTTATGAAGTGACATTTGGATACACACTAAGTATTCCTCCGGTGTCAGGGAGTTACACGATCTCATGGTCTAAGGAACAGATACTTGACATGAAGAAAGCTATAGCAAATAAACTAAATGATCTGATGCTAAGCTTACGGTTGGGTCTTGTCCATCACATCATTCTTCTAATGATGTGATCCTGTTATCAAATGACAACTCATGTCTATGGTTAGGAAACCTTAACCATCTTTGATTAACAAGCTAGTCTAGTAGAGGCTCACTAGGGACACTGTGTTGTCTATGTATTCACACATGTATTTAAGTTTCCGATCAATACAATTCTAGCATGAATAATAAACATTTACCATGAACAAGGAAATTTGATAATAACCAATTTATTATTGCCTCTTGGGCATATTTCCAACAGTCTCCCACTTGCACTAGAATCAATAATCTAGTTTACATAGTTATGAATCTAACACCCATGGAGTCTTGGTGCTGATCATGTTTTCATGCGGAAGAGGTTTAGTCAACGGGTCTAGCACATTCAGATCCGTATGTACTTTGCAAAGTTCTATGTCTCCATCCTTAACATAATTACGAATGAAGTTGAAGCGGCGCTTGATGTGCTTGGTTCTCTTGTGAAACCTGAGTTCCTTGGCAATGGCAATAGCTCTAGTGTTGTCACAAAAGATAGTCATTGGATCCGATGCACTAGGTATTACACCCAGATCGGATATGAACTCCTTCATCCAGACTCCTTCTTGTGCTGCTTCCGAAGCAGCTATATACTCCGCTTCACACGTAGATCTCGCCATGATGCTCTGCTTGGAACTGCACCAACTGACAGCTCCACCATTTAATATAAATACGTATCCGGTTTGAGACTTAGAGTCATCTGGATCTGTGTCGAAACTAGCATCGATGTAACCCTTTACGACGAGCTCTTCTTCACCTCCATAAACGAGAAACATGTCCTTAGTCCTTTTCAGGTACTTCAGGATATTCTTGACCATTGTCTAGTGATCTACTCCTGGATCTCTTTGGTACCTCCCTGCCAGACTTATGGCAAGGCACACATCAGGTCTGGTACACAGCATGGCATACATTATAGAGCCTATGGCTGAGGCATAGGGAATGACTTTCATCCTTTCTCTTTCTTCTGCCATGGTCGGGCTTTGAGTCTGACTCAACTTCACACCTTGACATACAGGCAAGAACCCTTTCTTTGACTGATCCATTTTGAACTTCTTCAAAACTTTGTCAAGGTATGTACTTTGTGAAAGTCCTATTAGGCGTCTTGATCTATCTCTATAGATTTTGATGCTCAATATGTAAGCAGCTTCACCGATGTCTTTCATTGAAAAACTCTTATTCAAATATCCTTTTAGGGTTTCTAGAAATTCTATATCATTTCCAATCAACAATATGTCATCCACATATAATATCAGAAATGCTACAGAGCCCCCACTCACTTTCTTGTAAATACAAGCTTCTCCGTAAGTTTGTATAAAACCAAAAGCTTTGATCACTTCATCAAAGCGGATATTCCAACTCCGAGATGCTTGCACCAGTCCCTAGATGGATCGCTGGAGCTTGCATACTTTGTTAGCATCCTTAGGATCGACAAAACCTTCTGGTTGCATCATATACAACTCTTCCTTAAGAAACCCGTTAAGGAATGCCGTTTTGACGTCCATTTGCCAGATCTCATAATCATAAAATGCGGTAATAGCTAACATAATTCTAACAGATTTAAGCATCACTACGGCCGAGAAAGTCTCATCGTAGTCAACCCCTTGAACTTGTCAGAAACCTTTTGCGACAAGTCGAGCTTTATAGACGGTGACATTACCATCAGCATCTGTCTTCTTCTTAAAGATCCATTTATTCTCAATGGCTTGCCGATCATCGGGTAAGTCCACTAAAGTCCATACTTTGTTCTCATACATGGATCCTATCTCGGATTTCATGGCCTCAAGCCATTTGTTGGAATTCGGGCTCATCATAGCTTCTTCATAGTTCGTAGGTTCGCCGTTGTCTAACAACATGACTTACAGGACCGGATTACTGTACCACTCTGGTGCGGAATGTACCCTGGTCGACCTACAAAGTTCAGTAGTAACTTGATCTGAAATTTCATGATCATCATCATTGGCTTCCTTTTCAGTTGGTGTAGGCATCACAGGAACTGCTTTTTGTGATGTGCTACTTTCCAATTCGAGAGAAGGTACGATTATCTCATCAAGTTCTACTTTCCTCCCACTCACTTCTTTCGAGAGAAACTCCTTCTCTAGAAAGGACCCGTTCTTGGCAACAAAGATCTTGCCCTCGGATCTGTGGTAGAAGGTATACCCAATGGTCTATTTAGAGTATCCTATGAAGACGCACTTCTCCGCTTTGGGTTCGAGCTTGTCAGGCTGAAGCCTCTTGACATAAGCGTCGCATCCCCAAACTTTAAGAAACGACAACTTAGGTTTCTTGCCAAACCACAACTCATACGATGTCGTCTCAACGGATTTAGACGGTGCCCTATTTAAAGCAAATGCGGCTGTCTCTAATGCATAACCCCAAAATGAAAGTGGCAAATTGGTAAGAGACATCATAGAACGCACCATATACAATAGAGTACGATTACGACGTTCGGACAAACCATTACGTTGTGGTGTTCCAGGTGGCATGAGCTGTGAAACAATTCCACATTGTCTTAAATGCATACCAACTCGTAACTCAAATATTCACCTTCACGATCAGATCGTAGAAACTTTATTTTCTTGTTACGATGATTTTCCACTTCACTCTGAAATTCCTTGAACTTTACAAATGTTTCAGACTTGTTTTTCATTAAGTAAATATACCCATATCTACTCAAATCATCCGTGAAGGTAAGAAAATAACGATATCCATCGCGTGCTTCAGCACTCATCGGACCGCATACATCAGTATTTATTATTTCCAATAAGTCACTAGCTCGCTCCATTGTTCCAGAGAACGGAGTTTTAGTCATCTTGCCCATGAGGCATGGTTCACATGTCTCAAATGATTCATAATCAAGAGATTCCAAAAGTCCATCAGCATGGAGTTTCTTCATGCGCTTTACACCAATATGACCTAAGCGGCAGTGCCACAAATATGTGGTACCATCATTATTAACTTTGCATCTTTTGGCATCAATATTATGAATATGTGTATCACTACGATCGAGATTCAACAAGAATAATTCACAAGGGATGCATGACCATAAAAGATGTTACTCATATAAATAGAACAACCATTATTCTCTGACTTAAATGAATAACCGTCTCGCAATAAACAAGATCCAGATATACTGTTCATGTTCAACGCAGGCACCAAATAACAATTATTTAGGTTTAAAACTAATCCCGAAGGTAGATGTAGAGGTAGCGTGCCGACGGCGATCACATCAACCTTGGAACCATTTCCGACGCGCATCGTCACATCGTCCTTAGCCAGTCTTCGTTTATTCCGCAGCTCCTGTTTTGAGTTACAAATATGAGCAACCGAACCAGTATCAAATACCCAGGCGCTACTACGAGCACTAGTAAGGTACACATCAATAACATGTATATCAAATATACCTTTGTTGATGTTGCCAATACTTGGGGCAGTTCCGCTTCCAGTGACCATTCCCCTTGCAGTAGAAGCACTCAGTCTCAAGTTTGGGTCCAGCCTTGGGTTTCTTCACGGGAGCAGCAAATGTTTTACCGTTCTTCTTGAAGTTCCCTTTCTTTCCCTTGCCTTCCTTGAAACTAGTGGTCTTTTTAACCATCAACACTTGATGCTCCTTCTTGATTTCTACCTCCGCGGCCTTAAGCATCGCGAAGAGCTCGGGAAGTGTTTTCTCCATCCCTTGCATATTATAGTTCATCACAAAGCCCTTATAGCTTCGTGGCAGTGATTGGAGAATTCTATCAATAACCGAGTCATCTGGAAGATTAACTCCCAACTGAGCCAAGCGGTTGTGCAACCCAGACATTCTGAGTATATGCTCACTAACAGAACAGTTCTCCTCCATTTTACAACTAAAGAACTTGTCGGAGATGTCATACCTCTCGACCCGTGCATGAGCTTGAAATACCAATTTCAGCTCCTAGAACATCTCATATGCTCTGTGGTGCTCAAAACGTCTTTGGAGCCCCAGTTCTAAGCCGTAAAACATGGCGCACTGAACTATCGAGTAGTCATCAGAACGTGCCTGCCAGATGTTCACAACATCCACAGACGACGCTGGAGGGTGTGCATCACCTAGCGGTGCAGCAATGAGGATAATCCTCAAGTTACGGACCCAGTCCGCATAGTTGCTTCCATCATCTTTCAACTTAGCTTTCTCTAGGAACGCATTAAAATTCAGGGGAACTACAACGCGGGCCATTGATCTACAACACAAATTTTGCAAAGACAATTAAGACTAAGTTCATGATAATTTAGTTCAGTTAATCAAATTACTAATGAACTCCCTCTTAAATCAACATCCCTCAAGTTGTCTAAGTGACAGATGATCCAAATCAACTAACCCATGTCCGATCATCACGTGAGATGGGGTAGTCATCAATGGTGAACATCTTCATGTTGATCATATCTACTATATGACTCATGTTCGACCTTTCGGTCTCTTGTGTTCCGAGGCTATGTCTGTACATGCTAGGCTCGTCAAGTTTAACCCAAGTATTCTACATGTGTAAAACTGGCTTACACCCGTTGTATGCAAACGTAGAGTCTATCACACCCGATCATCATGAGGTGCTTCAAAACGAAAAACTTTTGCAACGGTGCATACTCAGGGAGAACACAATTTCTCGAAATTAAGTGAAGGGATCATCTTATAATGCTACCGTCGTTCTAAGCAAAATAAGATGCATAAAAGATAAACATCACATGCAATCAATATGTGACATGATATGGCCATTATCATCTCGTGCCTTTGATCTCCATCTCCAAAGCACCGGCATGATCTCCATCGTCACGGGCATGACACCATGATCTCCATCATCGTGTCGTCACGTGGTCGTCTCCACCAACTATTGCTTCTACAACTATTGCTAACGCATAGCGATAAAGTAAAGCAATTACATGGCGATTAATAAATTAAAGACAACCCTATGGCTCTTGCCGGTTGCCGTACTCATCGACATGCAAGTCGTGAACCTATTACAAAAATATGATCATCTCATACATCAACATATATCGCAACACGTTTTGGCCATACCACATCACAACATGCCCTGCAAAAACAAGTTAGACGTCCTCTAATTTGTTGTTGCAAATTTTACGTGGCTGCTATGGGCAACTAGCAAGAACCGTTCTTACCTACGCAAAGCCACAACGGTGATAATCAAGTTACCTTTTAACCTTCTATAAGGACCGCCTTCGTTAAATTAGATTCAACTAAAGTAGGAGAGACAAACACCCGCTAGCCACCATGTTAATCGGTGGAACCAGTCTCATGTGCGAGGATATGTAAGGTTGGTCCGAGATGCTTCATCCCACAATACTGCCGAATCCAAATAAGACAAGATAGGTAGGCAATTTGAGCATCAACGCCCACAACTATTTGTGTTCTACTCGTGCATATACATCTACGCATAGACCTGGCTCTAATACCACTGATGGGGAACGAAGCATGAAAATCAACAAAATTCCTACGAACACCCAAGATCTATCTAGGAGAAGCATAGCAACGAGAGGGGAGAGTGTGTCTATGTACCCTTGTAGACCGAAATAGGAAGCGTATATAACATGGTTGATGTAGTTGTACTCTTCGCGATCCGATCACGATCCAATCGATCTAGTGCCGAACGGACGGCACCTCCGAGTTTAGCACACGTGCGGCTCGATGACATCTCCTCCTCCTTGATCCAGCAAGAGAAGGCGGAGAAGTAGATAGGATCACAACTAGCACAACGGCGTGGTGGTGATGGTGGTGGTGGAGCTAGTTCAGCAGGGCTTCGCCAAGCGCTACTAGAACGAGGACGGAGGAACTATGGAGTAACGGGAAAGAGAGGGGTGCCAAGGGCTTGGTGTGTCCTCTTGGGGTGCCCCTCCCCTCTATATATAGGTGGAGCAGCGTGGGGAACAGCCCCTCCAATCCCTAGGGTGCAGCCAAGGGGGAGAGGACTTGGACTCCATGCAGTCCAATCCTATTCCTACTAGGACTCCCTTTTTTCCCTTCCCTAGCCACATGGGCTTTTGAGGACTTGGTGCGCCTACCCCAATAAGGCCAGGGCGCCTCCCCTTAGCCCATGCCAGCCCTTGGGTTGTGGTGGACCCACTTGTGGACTTCCGTACCCCTCCGGAAACCTCCGAAACCTTCTAGAAGCTTCACGGTACAATACCGAAAAAACTGCATCTTTTTCCGGAACCCAAAATATGACTTCCCATATATAAGTCTTTACCTCTCGACCATTCTGAGACTCCTCGTGACCTCCCGGATCTCATCAGGGAGTCTTAACAACATTCAGTTATCAATCATCAAATATCTCAATAGTACTCTAGCGTCAACAAACGTTAAGCGTGCTACCCTGCGGGATCGGGAATCATGTAGTCATGACCGAGACACCTCTCCAGTCAATAACCAATAGCGGGACTTGGATGCCCATATTGATTCCTACATATTCCATGAAGATCTTTTATCGGTTGAACCACGATGTCAAGGATTTGGTTAATCCCGTATGCAATTCCTTTTGTCCGGCGATATGTTACTTGCCCGAGATTCGATCGTCGGTAACTCCATACCTAGTTCAATCTCGTTACCGGCAAGTCTCTTTACTCCTT
The DNA here is from genome assembly GCA_011799875.1 of Thinopyrum elongatum. NCBI lineage: Eukaryota > Viridiplantae > Streptophyta > Magnoliopsida > Poales > Poaceae > Thinopyrum > Thinopyrum elongatum. Next base: position 216,145,844 of record CM022303.1, read on the forward strand.
CCGTAATACACGATGCCGTGACTAACTCATTAGTCACATTGTTTGCAAGCTCTTTAAGATGTTGTATTATCGAGAGGGCCCAGAGATATCTCTCCGTCATACGGAGTGACAAATCCCAGTCTCGATCGATGCCAACTCAATAGACACCTTCGGGGATACCTATAGAGCACCTTTATGATCACCCAGTTATGAAGTGACATTTGGATACACACTAAGTATTCCTCCGATGTCAGGGATTTACACGATCTCATGGTCTAAGGAATAGATACTTGACATGAAGAAAGCTATAGCAAATAAACTAAATGATCTGATGCTAAGCTTACGGTTGGGTCTTGTTCATCACATCATTCTCCAAATGACGTGATCCCGTTATCAAATGACAACTCATGTCTATGGTTAGGAAACCTTAACCATATTTGATCAATGAGCTAGTCTAGTAGAGGCTCACTAGGGACACTATGTTGTATATGTATTCACACATGTATTTAAGTTTCTGATCAATACAATTCTAGCATGAATAATAAACATTTATCATGAACAAGGAAATATGATAATAACCAATTTATTATTGCCTCTAGGGCATATTTCCAACATCTTTTTCGCACGTGAGGGATTGTTATATGATTCAATTGTGTTAGCACTGTTGAGAGATTGCACTAGCGAAAGTATGAACCCTAGGCATTGTTTTCAAGCATTGCAATACCGTTTGTGCTCTGTTTTATCACTTTCTACCTTGCTGTTTTTATATTTTCAGATTACAAAAACCTATATCTACTATCCATACTACACTTCACCATATCTTCACCGAACTAGTGCACCTATACAATTTTCCATTGTATTGGGTGTGTTGGGGACACAAGAGATTTCTTGTATTTGGTTGCAGGGTTGTTTGAGAGAGACCATCTTCATCCTACGCCTCCTATGGATTGATAAACGTTAGGTCATCCACTTGAGGGAAAATTGCTACTGTCCTACAAAACTCTTCGCTTGGAGGCCCAACACGAGTCTACAAGAATAAGTTATGTAGTAGACATCAAGCTCTTTTCTGGCGCCGTTGCCGAGGAGGTGAGTGCTTGAAGGTATATCTTTAGATCTTGCAATTGAATCTTTTAGTTTCTTGTTTTATCACTAGTTTGGTTTATAAAAGAAAACTACAAAAAAAATGGAAGTGAGGTTGCCTCATATTCTTCATCTTTATAATGTCTTTCTTGAAAATGATGGACTGGAAAATTGTGCCAAAGTGTTAGAAAAAGAATTCAATAAAATGTTTGGCATAAAATCCTTGAATGATAAGCATGATTGCAATGTTGTTAGTATGCTTTCTTTGAATATCCATGATGCTAATGATAAGCAAAGCCATAAGCTTGGGGATGCTATGTTTGATGAAGATGATATTTTTAGTCCCCCAAGTTTTGATGAGAACATTTATTATGATGATTGCATGCCTCCTATTTATGATGATTATATTGATGAAAGTGAGTTTGGAAGAGTGTCAACTCTAGGTAGTAATGATCCCACTATTTTGGAGGATGTTGAATCTTATTGTGATAATTATGAGAGTCAATTTGGAGAGGTCATGACTTTATTTAATGATGATTCCACTATTTTGGAAGAGGTTTCAATTGATTATGACAACAAAGTTGCTATCTATGATGATTATGGTGATGTGAAAGCACAAGTGCTCCCTGGGTGATTTTAGTAATTAATGTCAACATATCTTTTGTTGGACTAATAGTTTTGTCTAGTGTATTTCAGACAAGTTCAACAAATGGCGTGGAAAGGACAAGAGGATGTGGAACCCCTTCAAGGTGCTAAGGACATATATTGGCAAAAGCTCAAGACTCTTCATCTTTGTTTTATTGATCCAAGATCACATTGAGTCCATAGGAAAGCCAATACTATTAAAGGGGATGAGGTGTTGCTTAATGGCTTGCTTGCTCAAATGCTTAGTGATATTGCTCCAAAACCCTCAAGCACTTTCTCCATCCAAATATTGAAGGAAATATGCCCTAGAGGCAATAATAAAGTTGTTATTTTATATTTCCTTATTCATGATAAATGTTTATTATTCATGCTAGAATTGTATTGATCGGAAACCTAAATATATGTGTGAATACATAGACAAACACTGTGTCCCTAGTGAGCCTCCACTTGACTAGCTCATTGATCAAAGATGGTTAAGGTTTCCTGACCATGGACATGAGTTGTCATTTGATAACGGGATCACATCATTAGGAGAATGATGTGATGGACAAGACCCATCCGTTAGTTTAGCATATTGATCATTCAGTTTTATTGCTATTGCTTTCTTCATGTCAAATACATATTCCTTCGACTATGAGATTATGCAACTCCCGAATACCGGAGGAATACCTTGTGTGCTATCCAATGTCACAACGTAACTGGGTGATCATAAAGATGCTCTATAGGTATCCCGAAGGTGTTTGTTGGGTTGGCATAGATCGAGATTAGGATTTGTCACTCCGAGTATCGGAGAGGTATCTCTGGGCCCTCTTGGTAATACACATCATAAGAAGCCTTGCAAGCAAAGTGACTAATGAGTTAGTTACAGGATGATGTATTACAGAATGAGTAAAGAGACTTGCCGGTAATGAGATTGAACTAGGTATGTGGATACCGATGATCGAATCTCGGGCAAGTAACATACCGATGGACAAAGGGAATAACGTATGTTGTCATAATGGTTCGACCGATAAAGATCTTCATAGAATATGTAGGAGCCAATATGAGAATCCAGGTTCCGCTATTGGTTATTGACTGGAGAGGTGTCTCGGTCATGTCTACATAGTTCTCGAACCCGTAGGGTCCGCACGCTTAACGTTCGATGACAATTTATTATTATATGAGTTATGTGATTTGGTGACCGAATGTTGTTCGGAGTCCCGGATGAGATCACGGACATGACGAGGAGTCTCGAAATGGTCGAGAGGTAAAGATTGATATATGAGACGATAGTATTCGGACACCGGAAGTGTTCCAGAGGGTACCGGGTACATATCGGGTCACCGGAAGGGGTTCCGGGAGCCCCCCGGGAAAGATATGGGCCATATATGCCATAAGAGGGGAGCACACCAGCCCACAAGGGGTGGCGCGCCCCCCCAAGGAAGGAGGACGAGTGGGAGAAGGGAAAGAGGGGATTCGCCCCCCCCCCCCTTTCCTTCTCTCCTTCCTCTTCCCTTTTCCCCCTCCGGCAATTATGGAAGGGGGGAGGCCGAATTGGGGAGGACCCCAAGTAGGATTCCTCCTACTTGCGGCGCACCCTTGCTGCTCCCCTCCCCCTCCCACCTATATATACATGGGGAGGGGGCGCCTAGAACACACAACATCAATTGTTAGCCGTGTGCGGCGCTCCCCTCCACAGTTTACGCCTCCGGTCATATTCTCAAGGTGCTTAGGCGAAGCCCTGCGCGGATCACTTCACCATCACCGTCACCACGCCATCGTGCTAACGGAACTCATGTACTACCTCGACACCTTGCTGGATCAAGAAGGCGAGGGACGTCATCGAGCTGAACGTGTGCAGAACTCGGAGGTGCCGTACGTTCGGTACTCGATCGGTGGAGCGCGAAGAAAGTTCAACTACATCAACCGCGTTGTGAAACGCTTCCGCTTACGGTCTATGAGGGTACCTAGACACACTCTCCCCCCTCGTTGCTATGCATCTCCTAGATAGATCTTGCGTGAGCGTAGGAAATTTTTGAAATTGCATGCTACGTTTCCCAACAGTGGCATCAGAGCCAGGTCTATACGTAGATGATATGCACGAGTAGAACACAAAGAGTTGTGGGCGGTGATCATCATACTGCTTACCACCAATATCTTATTTTGATTCGGCGGTATTGTTGGATGAAGCGGCCGGGACCAACCTTACATGACCACGTTCATGAGACCGGTTCCACCGACAGACATGCAACTAGTTTTGCATAAAGGTGGCTGGCGGGTGTCTGTTTCTCCTACTTTAGTTGAATCGAATTTGACTACGGCCTGTCCTTGTTGAAGGTTAAAACAGCAAACTTGATAAATCACCGTTGTGGTTTTGATGCGTAGGTAAGAACGGTTCTTGCTAGAAGCCCGTAGCAGCCACGTAAAACTTGCAACAACAAAGTAGAGGACGTCTAACTTGTTTTTGCAGGGCATGTTGTGATATGATATGGTCAAGACATGATGTGATATACGTTGTTGTATGCGATGATCATGTTTTGTAAAAGTTATCGGAAACTGGCAGGAGCCTTATGGTTGTCGCTTTATTGTATGAAATGCAAACGCCATGTAATTGCTTTACTTTATCACTATGCGTTAGCAATAGTTGTAGAAGCAATAGTTGGCGAGACGACCATGATGCAACGATGGAGATCAAGGTGTTGAGCCGGTGACGATGGAGATCATGACGATGCTTTGGAGATGGAGATCAAAAGCACAAGATGATGATGGCCATATCATGTCACATATTTTGATTGCATGTGATGTTTATCTTTTATGCATCTTATTTTGCTTAGTATGGTGGTAGCATTATAAGATGATCCCTTAACTAAATTTCAAGGTATAAGTGTTCTGCCTGAGCATGCACCATTGTGACAGTTCGTCGTGTTGAGACACCACGTGATGATCGGGTGTGATAGACTCTACATTCAAATACAACGGGTGCAAGACAGTTTGTCACATGCGGAATACTCGGGTTAAACTTGATGAGCCTGGCATGTACAGACATGGCCTCAGAACACTGGAGACCGAAAGGTCAAACGTGAATCATATAGTAGATATGATCAACATAGAGATGTTCACCATTGATGACTACTCCATCTCACGTGATGATCGGACATGGTTTAGTTGATTTGGATCACATATCATTTAGATGACTTGAGGGATGTCTATCTAAGTGGGAGTTCTTTAGTAATTTGATTAATTGAACTTAATTTATCATGAACTTAGTCCTGATAGTTTTTGCATATCTATGTTGTAGATCTATGGCCCGTGCTACCGTTCCCTTGAATTTTAATGCGTTCCTAGAGAAAGCTAAGTTGAAAGATGATGGTAGCAACTACACGGACTGGGTCCGTAACTTGAGGATTATCCTCATTGCTGCACAGAAGAATTATGTCCTTGATGCACCACTAGGTGAAAGGCCTACTGCAGGAGCAGATGTTGATGTTATGAGCGTCTAGCAAGCTCGATCTGATGATGACTCGATAGTTCAGTGTGCCATGCTTTACGGCTTAGAATCGGGACTTCAAAGACGTTTTGAACGTCATGGAGCATATGAGATGTTCCAAGAGTTAAAGTTAATATTTCAAGCAAATGCCCGAGTTGAGAGATATGAAGTCTCCAACAAGTTCTATAGCTGCAAGATGGAGGAGAACAGTTCTGTCAGTGAACACATACTCAAAATGTCTGGGTACCATAATCACTTGACTCAGCTGGGAGTTAATCTTCCAGATGATAGTGTTATTGACAGAGTTCTTCAATCACTGCCACCAAGCTACAAAGGCTTCGTGATGAACTATAATATGCAAGGGATGGAGAAGACAATTCCCGAGCTCTTCGCAATGCTCAAAGTTGCGGAGGTAGAAATCAAGAAGGAGCATCAAGTGTTGATGGTTAACAAGACCACTAGTTTCAAGAAAAAGGGCAAGGGAAAGAAGGGGAACTTCAAGAAGAATGGCAAGCAAGTTGCCACTCCCGGGAAGAAGCCCAAAGCTGGACCCAAGCCTGAAACTGAGTGCTTCTACTGCAAAGGGACTGGTCACTGGAAGCGGAACTGCCCCAAGTATTTGGCGGATAAGAAGGATGGCAAATTGAACAAAGGTATATTTGATATACATGTTATTGATGTGTACCTTACTAATGCTTGTAGTAGCACCTGGGTATTTGATATTGGTTCGGTTGCTCATATTTGTAACTGGAAACAGGAGCTACGGATTAAACGAAGATTGGCTAAGGACTAGGTGACGATGCGCGTCGGGAATGGTTCCAAGGTCGATGTGATCGCTGTCGGCATGCTACCTCTACATCTACCTTCGGGATTAGTTTTAGACCTGAATAATTGTTATTTGGTGCCAGCTTTGAGCATGAACATTATATCTGGATCTTGTTTAGTGCGAGACAGTTATTCATTTAAATCAGAGAATAATGGTAGTTCTATTTATATGAGTAATATCTTTCATGGTCATGCACCCTTGAAGAGTGGTCTATTTTTGTTGAATCTCGATCGTGGTGATACACATATTCATAATATTGATGCCAAAAGATGCAAAGTTGATAATGATAGTGCAACATATTTATGGCACTGCCGTTTAGGTCATATTGGTGTAAAGCGCATGAAGAAACTCCATGCAGATGGGCTTTTGGAATTACTTGATTATGAATCATTTGATACTTGCGAACCATCCCTCATGGGCAAGATGACTAAAACTCTGTTCTCCGGAACAATGGAGCGAGCTAATGACTTATTGGAAATAATACATACCGATGTATGCGGTCCAATGAGTGTTGAGGCATGCGGCGGGTATCGTTATTTTCTGACTTTCACAGATGATTTAAGTAGGTATGGATATATCTACTTCATGAAACACAAGTCTGAAACATTTGAAAAGTTCAAAGAATTTCAGAGTGAAGTGTAGAATCATCGTAACAAGAAAATAAAGTTTCTACGATCTGATCGCGGAGGCGAATATTTGAGTTACGAGTTTGGCCTTCATTTAAAACAATGTGGAATAGTTTCACAACTCACGCCACCTCGAACACCACAGCGTAATGGTGTGTCTGAACGTCGTAACCGTACTTTATTAGATATGGTGCGATCTATGATGTCTCTTACCGATTTGCCACTATCGTTTTGGGGTTATGCATTAGAGACAACTGCATTCACGTTAAATAGGGCACCATCGAAATCCGTTGAGACGACACCGGATGACATATTGTTGATTGGAAATAATGAAGAAATTTCTAGATAGCATAAAAGGATACTTGAATAAAAGTTTTTCAATGAAAGACCTCGGTGAAGCTGCTTATATATTGGGCATCAAGATCTATAGAGATAGATCAAGACGCTTAATAGGACTTTCACAAAGCACATACCTTGACAAAGTTTTGAAGAAGTTCAAAATGGATTAGTTAAAGAAAGGGTTCTTGCCTGTGTTACAAGGTGTGAAGTTGAGTCAGACTCAATGCCCGACCACTGCAGAAGATAGAGAGAAAATGAAAGTCATTCCCTATGCTTCAGCCATAGGTTCTATCATGTATGCTATGCTGTGTACCAGACCTGATGTGTGCCTTGCCATAAGTCTGGCAGGGAGGTACCAAAGTAATCCAGGAGTGGATCACTGGACAGCGGTCAAGAACATCCTGAAGTACCTGAAAAGGACTAAGGATATCTTTCTCGTTTATGGAGGTGACAAAGAGCTCGTCATAAATGGTTACGTCGATGCTAGCTTTGACACTGATCCGGATGACTCTAAGTCACAAACCGGATACGTATTTATTTTGAATGGTGGAGCTGTCAGTTCCAAGCAGAGCATCGTGGCGGGATCTACGTGTGAAGCGGAGTACATAGCTGCTTCAGAAGCAGCAAATGAAGGAGTCTGGATGAAGGAGTTCATATCCGATCTAGGTGTAATACCTAGTGCATCGGGTCCAATGAAAATCTTTTGTGACAATATTGGAGCAATTGCCTTAGCGAAGGAATCCAGATTTCACAAAAGAACCAAACACATCAAGAGACGCTTCAACTCCATCCGTGATCAAGTCAGAGGGAGACATAGAGATTTGCAAAATACATACAGATCTGAATATAGCAGACCCGTTGACTAAACCTCTTCCACGAGCAAAACATGATCAGCACCAAGACTCCATGGGTGTTAGAATCATTACAATGTAATCTAGATTATTGACTCTAGTGCAAGTGGGAGGCTAAAGGAAATATGCCCTAGAGGCAATAATAAAGTTGTTATTTTATATTTCCTTATTCATGATAAATGTTTATTATTCATGCTAGAATTGTATTGATCGGAAACCTAAATACAATTGTGAATACATAGACAAACATTGTGTCCCTAGTGAGCCTCTACTTGACTAGCTCGTTGATCAAAGATGGTTAAGGTTTCCTGACCATGGACATGAGTTGTCATTTGATAACGGGATCACATCATTAGGAGAATGATGTGATGGACAAGACCCATCCGTTAGCTTAGCATATTGATCGTTCAGTTTTATTGCTATTGCTTTCTGCATGTCAAATACATATTCCTTCGACTATGAGATTATGCAACTCCCGAATACCGGAGGAATACCTTGTGTGCTATCAAACATCACAACGTAACTGGGTGATCATAAAGATGCTCTACAGGTATCTCCGAAGGTGTTTGTTGGGTTGGCATAGATCGAGATTAGGATTTGTCACTCCGAGTATTATGGAGATTAGGATTTGTCACTCCAAGGCACCCCAAGGTAATATTTAAGGAAGACCCAAGCAACTAAGCTTGGGGATGCCCTAGAAGGCATCCCCTCTTTTGTCTTCAACATTATCGGTAACCTTACTTGGAGCTATATTTTTATTCGTCACATGATATGTGTTTTGCTTGGAGTGTCATTTTATTTTGTTGAGATTTTCTTGTTGTTATTTAGAAAAATGTTTTGTACTCCCTCCATAAACTAATATAAGAGCATTTAGATCACTATTTTAGTTATCTAAATGCTCTTATATTAGTTTGCAGAGGGAGTATCTTTTATTTCAATAAAACTCTCAAGGATAGCCTTTACCATGCTCAGTTTGCAAGTATATGAGTTGCTGTTTCAAAACAGAAAGTTTTCTATTATTGCGTGAATTCTCTAGAAAAGTCAAAATATGATAAAATATTGAAATTTTTACACATTAATATATGATAAATTTTCTACAGTGTGGTAATTTTTCACAATTTTTGGATTTAAAGAAGTATGAATTTTCATTCATCCTTTATAGACTGTTCTATTTAGAAAAATTGCTGCTATGTTTGCTTGTTTAATGATTCTATTTGAGGATAGGAGTATTAAATATGTAGAGGCATTTAGTATGCAATATCAAATTATAATTTTAGTAATTTGTTACAATAGAGAATGATAAGGTTTTGCATTGATTTATACTAACTCATCTCACAAGTTCTTGTTGAGTTTTGTGTGGATGAATTTTTTAAGATTTAGAGAAACCATGGTATGAGAGGAATTAAGGAGACACAAGAGCTCAAGCTTGGGGATGCCCAAGGCATTCCAAGTTAATATTTCAAGAAGTATCAAGCATCTAAGCTTGAGGATGCCCTGGTAGGCATCCCACCTTTCTTCTTCAACAACTATTGGTCAGTTTTGGTTGAGCCTAAGTTTTTGCTTCTTCACATAGTATGTGCTATTCTTGGAGTGCCCTTTTATTTTTGTTTGTTGTTTGAACAAAATCATTGGGTCTGAAATCTTTAATGAGAGAGAGAAGAAATAAAAGCGATGGACTGCATAATAAAGGTTGCTATCACAAGGGGCAATATAACGTGACGTTCCTTTGCATTAAGGGCTTGCACATCCAAAAATAAAAAGCGCATGACAACCTCTTCTTCCCCCTGCGAAGGGCCTACATTTTACTTTATGTATTTACTTTTATGCAAGAGTCAATAGTATTTCTTCTCATTTCAACCTCAATTATTCTCTAGTTGGCAAGCATCATGTGGTGGGGAAAGATCCAGGCACATATGGCCATTCAAATATATTTGATCATGAATTATTATTGTTGACAATTATCTCTATGATAAATAAGTTGAGAGGTGAAACATTAAGGCCCTATCTTCCTCTGTGTTCGATGGATGCTGTTTGTTTTAAAAATATGCTTTGAGTATTAGCAATCATACAAGACTATATGATAACTGAGTATGTGGAGCTCTTACTTAGACTTTGTTGAAAATAAGTTGAATTGCAATTGTTTGGTGACTAAGAACATAGGTTGTTAAGTTTCAAGTGAATGCATTGTTTTAACCATACCATGTGAATTGATTGCTACTTTATCATGATAGTTTTATGAGAAAGAGTTTTTGTTATGATGCTAGGAAAAGTGATTGAAATTATCATTGATCAAACTTATGCACTATGCTAGCATTCACACTTCATAAATTATTTCCTTTATCATTTACCTACTCGAGGACGAGCAAGAATTAAGCTTGGGGATGCTGATACGTCTCCAACGTATCTATAATTTATGAAGTATTCATGCCATGTTTACAACAATTTTATATGGTTTTGTTATGATTTGAATGGAACTAACCCGGACTGACGCTGTTTTCAGCAGAACTACCATGGTGTTGTTCTTTGTGCAGAAATAAAAGTTCTCAGAATGGGTTGAAACTTTTTGGAGATTTTATTGGAACAAAAGAGAACTAGAAGCTTAGTGGGAGCACCAGAAGAACCACGAGGGCCCCACTCATCACCAGGGCGCCCCTAGGGGGTCAGCGTGCCCTGGTGCCTCGTGGGCCCATCTTAGCTCCTTTTCACGTGATTCCAACGCTGAAAATTCCTATTAATAGAGAAACCCCCAGAAATAACCCTAGAACTTTGACTCTGCTGCCGCAAGCCTCTGTACCAAAGAGATCCCATCAGGAGCCCTGTTCCGGCACCCTGCTAGAGGGGGAAATCATCACCGGTGGCCATCTTCACCATCCCAGCGGCCACCATGACGAGGAGGGAGTAGTTAACCCTCAGGGCTAAGGGTATGTACCGGTAGCTATGTGTTTGACCTCTCTCTCTCTCTTGTGTTCTTGATTTGGCACAATCTTGATATACCGCGAGCTTTGTTAATATAATTGGATCATATGGTGTTTCTCCATCTCTATCTTGTTGTGATGAATTGAGTTTTTACCTTTGAGGTTTCGCTATTATCGGATTGAATACTTTATTGGATTTGAGAACACTTGATGTATGTCTTGCATATAGATACCCGTGGTGACAATGGGGTGTTCTATTGATTCACTTGATATATGTTTTGGTACTCAACTTGCGGATTATCGTGACATTGGGGTAATATATGCATAGGGGTTGATACACGTTTTCGTCCTACTTTCTCCGGTAGAAATCTTGGGGCACTCTTTGAAGTTCTTTGTGTTGGATTGAATATTATGAATCTGAAGTTGTTTGATGCATATCGAATAATCAACTCACGGATACTTGTGGTGACATTGGAGTGTCTAGGTGACATTAGGGTTGGTTGATGCGTATCTTATGGTGTTATTTTAGTACGAACTCTAGAGTTGTTTGTGACACTTATAGGGATGGCCCAATAGGTTGATCGAAAAAGATAACTTTGGAGTGATTCTTTTTCGCATGTTGAGGGATTGTTATATGATTCAATTATGTTAGCACTGTTGAGAGATTGCACTAGTGAACGTACGAACCCTAGGCCTTGTTTCAAGCATTGCAATACCATTTGTGCTCTGTTTTATCACTTGCTACCTGCTATTTTTATATTTTTAGATTACAAAAACATATATCTAGTATCCATACTACACTTGTATCACCATCTCTTCGCCGAACTAGTGCACCTATATAATTTGCCATTGTATTCGGTGTGTTGGGGACACAAGAGATTTCTTGTGTTTGGTTGCAGGGTTGTTTGAGAGAGACCATCTTCATCCTACACCTCCCATGGATTGATAAACCTTAGGTCATCCACTTGGGAAAATTGCTATTGTCCTATAAAACTCTGCGCTTGGAGGTCCAACATGAGTCTACAAGAATAAGTTGTGTAGTAGACATCAAATACCGAGAAGGAGACAGAACTGATCATACCCATGACGATGTTCACCCACTCTTGTTGGAAGCCCAGCTTGAGCATAATGGCTTGAAGATAAGCCCACTCTAGTCCTTCATCATGTCCAACTTGAGCGCACAATGACTATTCGTCTTGGCCTTACTTCGCTTCATAAAAAGTAAGCACTCATATGCACTTATAATGTTGTCAGTTATTAACTTGCCTGGGACAAAAGCTGATTGCTCCTATGATATAATATCTAACAGAATAACCTTCAACCTGTTTGCGATCAGTTTGGAAGCAATCTTGTATATGACATTACACAAACTAATTGGGTGAAACTGAGATAGAAGGATTGAGTTTATCACCTTTGGGATCAATACAAGGACTGTATCATTGACACACTCTGCACTTTCCTCCCCTCTAACAATCCTCAAGACTGCGTTGGTTACCTCATCACCATAGATGTCCCAGTGTCACTGATAGAAGTGTGCCGGAAAACCATCTGGACCTGGCGATTTGGTCGGAAACATTTGAAATAGAGCCGTCTTGACTTCCTCCTTCGTATATGGGGCCATTAGTATGTCATTCTGTAACACCCCATGTCATTAGCCACAGTAATCACTTTTGATAATGACAAGTCAGCATGATTATCAGTGCCTAATCATCATTTGCATCATAATGCATTTCAACTCCTAATTCAAACTTCAAATAAATTAAAGTGGAAAATAAAAGTTGTTCAAATCAGAAACTAAATTGTTCATTAAATAGCAAGTAAATCAGAGACAATTCTAAAATTGAAACCAACATCATTGTAATTGGGTAAGTGACTCAAACATCCTCAAACAGTGACTAAAAACAATATTTAATAACCTATTAATAAATATAAAATAAATATGAAATGATAAATACCCCAAACTAATTTTTGGTGATAGGGTATGTTGCACTGTGCTTTATGGACTGGGTCATATATTTTACAAAATTCATTTGGGTGCCACACATTTTGCAAAACAGAAACTAAAAAGAAAAACAGAGAAGAAAATAAAATAAAAAGAAAAGGCCCGCTGTGACTGGGCTCTAGTCTACAGTGCCGGCCCAGCCCAATCCCCACCTCGTCTCCCTCCTACTGCTCACGCGCGCGCTCGCTGTCGCCGCTGCTGCACGCCGCGCACCGCCCCCCTCCCCCTTGCCCCTGCTCGACAGCGCACGCTGCTGCGCCGCGGACGCCTACAAGTGCCCATCCCCGATCCCGTGGGCGAACCCTAGCCGCTCTGCTCGCCCTCTCCCTCGCTCCCCCACTTCACCCGAGCGCCGCCATGATCGGCCACGGCTAAACCGCGCGGCCACCGCCACCTTTTCGCCTCGCCACGTGCCCACACGCTTCCCCGACGTCGACTACCTCCTCCCCACCGCTCAACCGAAGCCGGGAGCACCTGCTGCGGGCGCTACGAGCTCGCCCCCACCGCACGGGCTCCGGTGATCGCCGCTTCGATTCACGCCGCCCCAAGCTCCTCTGTTCTTCCCCGGGCCTTCTCTGCACCACTGTGAGCACCTCGTCCTCCTCCCCCTCTCCCCGCGCGCTCTCCGTAGCCGTAGCCGCCGCCCCCTTCTTGCCCAAACGCCGCTCCGCCCGAGCTCGTCGCCGGTGTGGCTCCGGCGACTAAATGGCTTTGGGCCCGCGCGCATTTTGCTCACCGCATCGAGTAGATCCCGCCTAGCCTCTTCTTTCGGTCATTTGTACGCCGGAACGCCGTTCCCGTAGCTCGCCCGAGAACCTCGCCGCCGACGTCGTCGTAGTGCTCAGCTCCGGCCGCCGCGGCCCCTCGCACCACCGCCATTCGACGTGGCGTCGTCCCACCGTTCGAACGCACCTAGCCACGCCCCCGGAGACGCCCTGTGGACGAAATCCGAACCAGCCCGACACGCGCCACCGCGTTTTGGCTCGCCGGAGCCAACTCCAGCGCGTCGCCGGTCGGCGCTGACCTGGCCATGGTGGTCCACGCCCCGTGCCACTGACCCGTGGGCCCCAGTTGACCAGTTGACCAGGTCAACTGCTGACTGGGCGCCCCTGTCTCACTGACATGTGGGTCCCGCCCAGTAAGCGAATTAAAATAAAAACAATAATTAGTTAATTAGTTAATTAAATCACTAATTAGCCACTGATTGCTGGGCCCCACCTGCTAATTAGTTAGTTAGATTAAGTTAACTCTGTTTAATTAGCCCTGTCAATGACATGTGGGTCCCACTGGACCCTGGTCAGCCAGGTTTGACCTGCTGACATCATGGTGATGTCATGCTGATGTCATCATTCACTATTCTGGATAATTCGAGTTTAAATAAATAATTAAATTCAGAAAATGATTAAAACTTTAGAAAATCATATAAAATAATCCGTAACTCCGATGAAAATAATTTATATATGAAAGTTGCTCAGAATTTCGATACGAATCTGAATACGCCCTCCGTATTCCTGTCAGATGCCCCTAGCTAGATGAACATGGAACTTTTAGACCGATTTCGATAAATGAATAGTGCCCAACTTTAATTAAATAAATCCGGATAAATTCCTAAATTAACTAAATCATTTAGTTAGGCAGTAGAACATCCCGGCATATCATTTAGGCATGTCATACATACTGTTTGCATTTTTGCCGTGAATTTATTGTTTCTCTCCCCCTCCTTCTCTCTCGATAGACGCCGAGACCGACGACGTTGCAGCCGGGTACGACTAGCTCCAGACGAGCAGCCCGTTGATGACCCCTCTCTTTTGCCAGAGCAACCAGGCAAGCCCCCCCCTTGAGCATCCAGATATCGCCCATTCCCTTTCTCCTGCTTGCATTAGATTTTGCTACTGTTAATGTTGCTCCTATTCTGATGCATAGCCTGCTTTTGTAACCTGTTTACTGTTACCTTACCTGCCTATGTTAAACTGCTTAGTATAGGTTGGTAGTGAACCATCAGTGACCCCCACCACCTTACCCTTGTTGCCCCTGCTTGATCATCGACGACTCGATCAATGTGATCGTCGACCAGAGACCGACACATCACCTCCCCCCCTAGTTGTACGACTCTGCATAGTAACTATCGAGTGTCGAGGGTGATACCTCGTAATGCACTCCTGATGAATACTCTGCAGTGTAGCTGTTCAGTCGTGGTCATCGAGGGTGATTCCTCCTTCTCCATGTCCGGTACGACTCTGTTGTGCAACCCCTCAGTGTGAACCTCGAGGGTGATGCCTCATACGTTCACCCTGATGATTTCGTCGAGTGGAATTCACCGAGGGTGATTCCTCGGGGTTTCCCCGTTGATGTTATGACCACACGGTTACTTTGACCCTTGTTACAGGCGGGTCGACCCTGATGGGTACCCGCAGGGGATCTATGATGTCGGGTGTGCCGGAAGGGCACTCGAGTGTGATATGGTGGCGGAGCTTCAGAAACTCTGATTGTCTCCGCGTGTTACTAAATGAGCCTATTGGATTTGGGTGTGTGATCTGAGTGGGTCGACGTGCCCTATACGCACTACCACCATGCGGGATAATGGTTATGGGGCCCTCCGCGATGTACGTTTCTCCTGAAAGCTCATCAGACGTCACAGTTCACCGTGCGGGCTGATCGCCGGGATTGGGCTGGATACTTCACTGACGAGTTCAGTGTCGCGCCTGCACCCCGGCCAGCCACGCAACGCGCAGGGTGCCCAGGGCGATGGCCCAAGACCTCTGGGTGCATAGGTTAGTCCGGCGTGCTGACCTCTCTGCTGAGCCTAGGTAGGGCGCTGCTTCGTGTTGATCTCCCGAGGCCGGGCATTACCCAACAAGTGTGTCCGGCCAGAGGTGATCGAGCGTGTTGGGTAACAGTAGTGCACCCCTGCAGGGATGAATAATCTATCGATAGCCGGTCCTATGGTAAATGACGCTCAGTTTGTGTATCCCGATCTACTACTTGAACTGGATACTTGTTACTTAATTGAAGCTTCGGGATCGCTTTCTCGCTGGGAGTCGAGGAAGGATCTCTAGGCTTGCTTCAACATGTTTGCTTAATAAAATGCTATTCTACTCTCTTCTATTGCTGCAAGATGATGGCTTCGTGAAGATGCTAGTCTTCGATAGGACTAGGCCTTCTCTCTATTCTGGCATTTTTGCAGCCCAGTCCACATATACAGCCTTTCCCCTTTGATAATGTTTCATATGTAGTGTAGATCCTTGCTTGCTGAGTACTTCGGATGAGTACTCACGGTTGCTTTGTTACTTCTTTTTCCCCCATATTCCCCTACTTGATGATACATCAGACGATGGAGCCCCGGAGCCAGATGCCACCTCAGGAGCTTACTACCAGGAGGGTCCAGACGGCACTTACTACTGGATCGAGCCAGCCGACCAGGAGTAGGATCGGAGGCTCCCAGGCAGGAGGCCTACGCCTTTCGATCTAGAGTCGTTGTTTGTGCTAGCCTTCTTAAGGCAAAACTTGTCTAACTATGTCTGTACTCAGATAATATTTGTATGACTGACTTATGTATTCGGATCTTCGGATCCCTGGTTTGTAATATTGTGGATCTCCGTTAATTTGTGTTAGAGTTGTGTTGTGATATCTTCCCGTGAGTCCCTGTGCTTGATCGTGCATGTTTGCGTGTATGATTAGTGCACGATTGAGTCGGGGGCATCACACATTCATACTTTGTGTGACCCTGCTAGGGACGTGCTGAAGGACTTGACCGATGTTGTTTACCCACTCTGAAGTAAAGAGAGTCTTATAGAAATCGGACACCATGACTCTCAATTCCGCCGGATCATCAATGATGGCGCTCAGTGAGTTAGCTAATGCCTTAATCATATTCGTCTTCCTCCTCAGACTTTCTCTCATATGAAAGAATATCATATTTTTGTCACGCGCTGAAAGCCACTGTATCCTCGGACGCTGACGCCACATGAGCTCCTCCCGGTGATATAGCTCTACCAGCTTTTCGTTTATCTTTAATTCTAGATGAGAAGGTCCGATCCTAGCTGGGTCTCCTCGAAGACGCTCCAGTTCCACCAGTAGTTTTTTTATCTCTTTACGAACACTTCCAAAGGTCTCCTTGTTCCATCTACCCAGATTGTTCGAGATCTCCAGTAGCTTTCCTCGAAGCCCCTCCACTGTTACAGCCGGGTGCTCATGTCCTCATGTTTGGCTGATCGTTTCATGCCACTCATCGTGTGTTTCCCACATCACTTCATACCGAAAGGGAGGTTTCACTGATGCTCTCACTTGTTCCTCTCGGAGAGATAGGAGGATCGGACTATGGTCTGAGTTGGCTGTCGTTAAGTGTGTCAATACTGCCTCCAGGAATTTAACGGTTGCAAGAGCTCGATCAAGCTGAATCTTCTCGAAATCTAGGCACATATACATGACTATCTGAGGCGCTTCCTATTTAGCACTGCAGGCGCCAGTTACAGGTCATTTCTCAAATGGGCGCCTGCAGCACACTCCCTCTGCCGCGAGATGGGCCGGCCCATTTAGCATTTTGTTTCATCTCTTTTAAAGTGCAAAAAATGGAGCACTGCGCCGAATCGAACTTAAGACTTATACGTTCACAGCGCACCGCGCTAACCACTACGCCATCGCTAGCTTATGCATTGTAACTTCTTGCGTACTTCTTACTCTTTCTCCAGTACACATTTTCTTTTTCTTTTTCTGTTTCTTTTTCGTTTTTCCTTTTTTCTGTTCTTTTTTTCTTTTTATTTATTCTTCTTAAATGCGTGATTATAAATTGATGAACTTTTTCTTCAAAATCAACGAACATTTTTCAAAAATCCATGAATTGTTTTGGAATTTTGTGAACTTTTTTAAACTTTGATGAACTTTTTTCAAAAATCCATGAACTTATTTTTCAAATTCGACAAACCTTTTCAAATTCAATGAACTTTTTTAAACTTTGATGAACTTTTTTTTTTAAATCCATGAACTTTTTTCAATTTCAATGAACTTTTTTCAAATTTGATGAACTTTTTGTTTGAAAATTGATGAACTTTTTTTTCAAGTATGTAAGTTTTCTTGAAAATTGATAAACTTTTTTTGAAATCTATGAACCTTTTCAAAATTGATGAACTTTTATTGAAAATAGATGAACTTTTTTCAAAATTTATGAACTTTTTCCAAAATTGATGAACTATTTTTCAAAATTGATGAACGTTTTCCAAGTTTGTGAAATTTTTGAAATCATTTTTTTTCTGATTCATGAAAATTCTTTGAAAACTTCGCATACTTGAAAAAATTGATGAATGTTTTGAGATCTGCGAACTTTCAAATTTTCTTGACATTTTTTTTCAAAAATCACGTTTTTCTAATTTCTATATGCAGTAAATAGCGTGGCTATACTTACTTCTTAAATAGTTTGCGCCCTAATGATTTAGTAAAGCCTGTTTGGTCTGGTTGGGCAACACGCACCGGAGGTGGAGGTCGTGGGATCAAATCCTCACAAGAGCTGTTTTTTGCGCTATTTAATGAATTTCCGCTGTCCTGCGTATAGTGGAATGGGCCAGCTTCGAAACCGGCCCAACGAAGGAACGTGTAGGGCGCCAAGTTACCTAATCGGCGCTGAAGGCACCGACTAGGGGTTCCCACTATCTGTGGTGGTACTAAAACTTTTGTTCGTACATACATAAATAAATTCTTGGGCTGGGCCTCCAAAACATGCACTCAAGGGGCCTGCTCTGTATGTTTTTTCCTTTCGATTGGTCCGCAGGGAGTTAGCCCCCTACATGGGCCTGCTCCACATTTTTTTTCCTTTAATTGAGCCGCAGGGAATTCGTACCTTGTCGTCGCTTGAAAAGAGACAATAGCCACACTAACCACCCCATCCAGCTGATGTTTGTTGCCCAAAGGAAGAAGCTTCTTTTGTTTAACTGTTTCTATTCTAGTAATAGTATAAACGAAGCCAGGGCCACACAGCTAGATTTGACCGACTCAATTGCTACGGGCCAACTGCAATTACGTGTTGGCTTTCACTTTTCCTGAAAAGAAAAACTACTAACTTAATAAGTCGGCTCTTTCTATTATAATTAAAATACTTCCTCCTCAAAATTTAAGGCGTGATTGACCTTTTATAGTCTTTGATGTACGACTTTGACCGCTAATATATATCAAAGTATATGGATTGAACATATATAAATGACATCGTCATATTTGTCTTGTAAACAATTTTATTGTATATGTATGTATACTAATTTTATGTACATACAATACATGAAAATTATAGTCAAAATTGTGAAACGAATACCAGAAAAGTCAAACCGCACCTTATATTTTGGGTAGGAGGGAGTAGTACCACCTCGTCCCCTTGGACCAATACGTCTTGAAGTTACCTAAACAGCTCGTTTTTTTTTTTTGCGAAGCCTCTCAACTACAGTACAGTTGTAGCATCTGAACTCACGCACTAACACACACCACACTCACACCACACGCACGCACGCATACCCCTAGTGCGTAAGCTAGACCTACAGACATATACTATATTCCACGCGAGTAAATAACTACAGGGCAGAGCCCTGCCGGCAACGGGCACCACATTGCAATACAGCCATTAAACTGCAGGCGCGGGAGAGGCACAGCAATTCGCACACGGGAACAGCTGGATTTATTAGGGGGTAAAAACCCCCGGTGAGGGGATCGAACCCGCGCGGGTTGCCTGGCCACTGCCGAGGCCAACCACCCGAGCTCTCCGAGGGAGAGGAGGATAGTAGGGTGGGACAAACGAAAATAAATGGACGCATGAGACAGTAACAATGTCTCCCGTTACAACGCACAGATATTTATGCTAGTGATATATATATTTGGCATCATGGATGCAGATAATTTTCTCTATATACTTGGTCAAAGTTTATGAAAGTTTATACACACCATATTAGGCGGTACTACCTCTGTCCTGGTTCATTGGTCCTCATTGTAATCTGTGTCAAATTTTGACCATAAATTTAACTAATAAAATGTTTATGCATGTCATTGAAAATTATGTTCAAATACGAATCCAACGGTATAATTTTTGTTGACATGTAGTAACATTTTATCAGTTAAATTTTTAATCAAAATTTAACACAAATTATAAAGGGGACTAATAAACCAGGACGGAGGTAGTAGTAACTAGTAAGTTCCAAGTTAAGAGGGCCAACCAAGAAAAATAAAGCATTGCCTTTGTAAGGAAACTCACGCATTTTAATTCCTCTGCATTTCATTTCATGTTACAGTGTAGTGTCATATATTTATACACATATCGATCCCTAGGCTCTGCCTGGATGGGGACAACCTTCACCGTACGCCCTCTCCAGCGATCCCAGTCCAGCCCTGATGCGAGCAAAAATAACATACAAAAGGCGCAGATCGATAGACTATCATCCTAACAAAACCAAAGAAAAATGAAGAAAACAATGTGCCGCTTCCCAGTCGCCATCACCCCATCTTGCACTCGAATAGGCAAATAATAGTAGGCATCAAGTGCGGACGAATCAAGGTGACCATTGGTCGGGGACAGTCAGGAAGTACTTTGACATGGCCTTCCTGAACCTCTTCTTGTACTGGTCTGGAGAGATGATCGTGGGCATCCCGTCCTTGGAGCCCCCTAGAATCCCCGACGCCTTCACCCAGGTCTCCAGCTGTTTGTCCCACGTGTACTGCCGGAGATAGTCAATGATCCCCATCACCAGCTCTTTCTTCTCCTCGTCGATGCCAACCAGGAGGGAGTAGTCCATCACACCCACCGACTGCGAACAAGGAAACAGGCAGCAGGAATGAGAATAGATCGTGCGTGCCAAAGGGCAACTGGAGACGTACAATATTCACTTCATATGCTACACCTAAACAATACTAATCATTCAGATCGATTATGTCAAACAGATATGGAAAATAAATACTAAAGATGCCAAGCCAAACCCAGGGTGGCCGTTGACTTGGCCAAGCCAGATCCGAATAGCCAAATGAACTGGAACAGCATATAAATTGGTTGAAATAGAGCAGCTTTCAAGATCTTGTCATCTTGGTATCCGAGGCCTTCTAGACATTACTAGGTCGGTGCACCCTAGATTATATTACAAGCATGTAAACAACAGGCATACACAACACAGTGAGTAAAGTCACTTACTGCCAGAAAAGAAGTATCGTTCCAGACAGCTCGTTCCAACCTTCTTTTTGCTTTGCTTCCAAGAAAAATGGGTTTTGTATGAAGTGTCTCTAATAGATTGAGATCTAAGAGAACCTTGTTGTTTCCTGATGTATCAGGGTTGTAACGGGAACGCAGGGATCCTTTCAGGTCATATATTCTTGATACCTTCCTCTTGAAAAATATGTTTTCCATGACCATTAATTCCATCTTCAGTTCCTTTCCATCTTTCATGTTCTTGGCAACGACCTAGTGCACAGATGGGTCGCAGTCAAGTTAAAAATAATTTAACCTTACAGAACCCTAGAAACACATGAGAATAAACTTAGAGCGGTACAAACCTGGTAAAGACCAAGAACTTTAGCAAGGCAAATTGGGCTTCCAGAGGATACAGACTCTGTTATATATTTGAAGTACTCAGCTGCGTAGTCCTCAAATGAATCTAATTCCGTCCGTGTCACTTGCTTTATGACAAATCTGTCATCCAGTGTCTTGGCAAAGTATACATTACTCTTGCCACCTTGAGCACTCCATCTCTTGCACCGGCTCAAAGAACGAATGTAATCCAGTTCATCTGCACAACACTTTTTTCTGATTGAATCAAATTGCTTTGCAAAATAACATATTACAGAAAATTTTGCCTTATCCACAGAACATGAGTCTTCATCCTCAAAAGAAATCGTCAAATGAGTATCCTTGGAATTCATTTGAGATACATCTGACCAGCTTCTAGTAGTAGAATTCTGATCCAGAGAGTTCAAAACACTAGGTCTGTCCAATTCATTATGCAGATTCAGCACTGGCAACATGAAACTACGATATTCTGGAACAGTCATGGCATGGGCTATCATACTGGATGGCTCATCATCATACACTGGAACAACAACATCTGAAACACTTTGTGATAGAAGGAAACGACCCTCACCGTCAACCATACCAGGAAGTGACAGCTTATTTGTGAAGGTCGGGGACAAACCCCTGCCTGTTCTCTCAAGCGCCCTAGGAGGCCTTTGGGAATAAGCTCTTCTTATGCTTACATTTGAATCATCGACAGGTGATAACCCATTTCTGAAATTGATTCCAGAATCAAATGATTTAATTCTAATTGGAGCCATAACATTCTGGTATGAGGAGCCATTCATCAGAGCAGTAGGTGCGACTAGAAGTGTCTCCACGCCAGAGCCAGTCCATGCCAAGTCAATTCTATCAGAAAGATTTGATGGAGAAGACTCTGACTTCTCCAATGTCTTCTCAAGCTTAAGTTCATCAGCCACCACCCCATTGCTCTGTACTTCACATGGGTGCGGGACAATGTGGAGACTAGCAGAGCCTTCAACAGACTGGTGGTATACTTCATCTATGTTGGTCAACCCAGAATGTGACACAGTTGTGTCACCATGTTTTCTTCTGAGCAATGGCTTCCCACTATCTGTGATAAACGAACTTGACTGAGAATATTGTAGTGACTTCTCCATATTCTCCTGTGTGCTGGAAATCTCAGCCTTTGAATCTTCTAACACGCTTTCAGGAAACTTCTTAGGACACTGTGCATCAGTTGCCGCAGTACAGTTTTTCTTGGTGAGTGAGTGCATCATGTGCAGACGGCGATCCCATACATGTGCATCAAGTACAAGCTCTCGCCTCAGGCGGTTGAGCTCTAGAACATCTA
This sequence comes from Thinopyrum elongatum, assembly GCA_011799875.1. NCBI lineage: Eukaryota > Viridiplantae > Streptophyta > Magnoliopsida > Poales > Poaceae > Thinopyrum > Thinopyrum elongatum. The sequence continues at coordinate 216,168,409 of CM022303.1, forward strand.
CAGGTTCTCCAATTGTTTGTAAGTTCTGTATGCTACCAAACCCCGACAAAACCTGAAAAATGGTGTGCAAATACGGAAAAAAAAAATCAACCCACCAGCACAGTGTGTAGCCTACCACATACTTTAACAGCAGAATAAAACCATGTAACAGTTTAACTTACGTCATATTTCTTCCACTCAATTTTAATCAGATCTTTAAGATCAATAACATGTTTATACAAGCCCGCCTTCATGCTCACATCTTCTTGGGCTGAAACTGTCTTTTCAATGCAGTCAAGATTGTCAAAAATCACCCTGTAAAAGTTATCCTTCCTATTGGCTACCTGCAAGACAAGTTAACCATTTAAATAGGGCAATAAATTACACAGAAATATGTCAAAAGGGGCATTTCCAACACCCAGCTTAACTTTGCTCCATAAAGCTAGCTTTATGGCCAAATGGTGGAGAAGCCCACAAAACTAGCTTCTCAGAGTGCATTAGCCTATAACGTAAGTCAGCTAGAGAGAGGTGAGAGATAGGATGGTGAAAGGCTAAGAAGCAACTCCACCACAACTTATAAGCTTCAGCTTATTAAAAAGCTGGGTGATTTACTCAGCTTCAACTTTAAGCTAGGCCAAACAGGCCGTAAATAAACAAACTTATATTCAAATGAACATACATCACCAGCCTCCTCGATGAGCCAATCTTGTGCTACTGGATAAGCAAAGTCTAGTACTGAGGGTGGCAAGTTGACAGATAGGATGTCTACAGGAGAATAACGGAAGACAGCAACCATGCTTCCGAACCTGTTCATGGAGAATGGCAACAGTTACATTGACCTTAAATTTGAGAAGGTTGAATACAAGAATCCACCACATACCCATAAAAACGAAGACAGTCCCTTTGGAGGGAATGTCCACAGCAGGCAACTCGATTGGCTGTTGTGTGATTCGAAAAGCTAAGTTCAAGAAACTTCCCAAAAGAAAGTCCACATGCCGCATCAGACATCACTACTCTGTGTGTTGCCGGAGGGTTTCCATTTTTTTGTTTGCACCGGAGGCACCTGTGCCACATCCATATCTTCCCATCATTCCGTCCAGGTAACGGCTTTACAGACTCAAGATTTCTAACACCGATTGAAAGACTGCCTTGTTGATGAGTATAACATTGGACATGAGATTCCGCAGGTTCTTTGCAAGACTCACAGCATGAAGTCTGCAACAACGATGGAACACATTAATAAGGTAGTAGTAGCCTACTAGGTATCTGCTTGCAACCAAAGAGGAAAATGGATGACAATACAGTACCTGATAAAATAAATCTTCACGAAAATACCTCCCAAGTGGCTTATCAAAATTACCGTAGAACTTTATGCGGAAGAGCTGCGATTGCTTGCATACAATTCTTTTCTGAGGGCATGCAACGGACAAGGAAACCAAAATGCTCTGTGCATTCTCGGATGTTGGGAAATACTCGGTGGGGTTCTCATTATGATCAGGTACGGTTACTCCTGCATGTTCTTCGTCTGATGTATGATGGCAACCATTGTCCAACTCACTTTCAACTCTATAAATCCCACCAACCATCTCATCTCGATGAACGTCATCAGGGCATTGCAAATCTGTTGGTGTCCCTTTTCCAACTAGAGGTGCCTCACAATCATTATCGATAAACAATGTTGGGGGATGAGAAAACGTGTCATCAGTTCCAGGAATGTATTCCTGACCAAAGTTAGGTTTCAAAAGGGATTGGTCGATAGTTAACACTTTTGAAGACCCATCAAGGAAATTTACAGGCACGATGCAGCCCTTTTCTGAAGTTCTGTCACCAATGATTTGAAAATCATTCAAATTCTGCCGAGAATTACTTGAGGAAATATCTCCACCATTCATATGCTTCTCAAGTGGACGAGCTGGAAGATCCGAAGGGGTCTTTGGTAGTGTTGCACCCTCATCTGCAAGATATGAAGTCTCCAGTGATAGTTGATATGCTGCAAATACAGCAAATTGCAGAGCGAGTTTGACCTTCCTTAACTCTTCATAGGATGTGCCCCTTAGGAGGACCTAGGAAAAGAATCGTTGGTTGTATTAGATATGTCTTGCACAATTAAACTGCCACAATAGATAGGCACAAAGCGGAGCTCAAGATTGCCATCCTCGGCAGAGAGTAAAATAATGCCAAAAAATAGTATTGAAGAATACGCGTATAAAATTAGGACCAGGGTAACAATACGATGAGAATTGACCCTTCATTTTTTTTTATGAAATGGAGCTAGATCGTTAAAGGTAGCAGACAGTTCTATGTGCATTACCGTGCAGCCCAAGCGTCTTGGACAACCATCAAAGAACATCAGTGTCTTGATAGATTTTCTGTTAGAGTCCTTCGGAGCTAAAGATTCTGCAACTCTTTCAATCCAGAAAGCTTGGCATTGTCCAAGTCTTGCTGAAGTGACATTGTCAATGGATGAAGCAATTTTAGCACCTGTGCAGCGTGATATCCGTTCTAGAAGTGATCTCTTGACATTCAGTACTAAAGATATATCTTTTGCAAGAAGCTGTTGAGCATACATCGGCACACTCTTTTCAACCAACAAGACATGAGGCCGTTGGGCCTCTATCTTTGCAACAGCATTCTTAAGATATTCCTTTTCCTGTACATATCACACTTTTAATGTCAACCACGGACATACTGAGAGCTACTAGGATAAATACACTTCAGCTGACAAAGAATGGAGGCATTACCTGTTCAAGAATGCTGTTTATCGATGCTAGTTTGTTTGTAACCTTTTGATGTTCCAGTGCTCCTCCCAAAAGAAGAATTCTAGGATTCTCATGCTTTGACACCATGCGTTTATGTTTTACATTCTTAGAACAAACAACGCCTTTAATGAAAGTACTGCAAATAAACAGATGAATAATCCTTTAGCTCCAAAAATACCATGAAAAATATCATATAATCACTCAACACAGCTGAATCATTTAGGGCATACCTATCGTTGGGAGCCCCTGATGCTACGCATTTAACTTTGACATAGTTGGTGGGATCCATGCTACCACCTTTGCTTGTATCTGGCTGCACAAAGGTAGCTGCTTGCCATGCTAATAATGATACTATGTCCGACCATCCATCCACGAGGTCAACTCCATGACCTTGGAGCAATTGGGACACGAGAGCCCTGAAATGCCCATGTAAAGCATTCCTTAAGAACTCTTTATGAGCTATATTCTGTTTTCCTTTGGTCCCTGGTAAATGCTCACTACCACCGCACTCATGGTTAACACTTTCAAAGGTCTTCCCATCACCAATAGCACTGTCATCATCATCGTCATCGTATTGAAAGAAACTGTTTTCGGAGTCATCACCCTCATCTTGAGGCGGCGGAGGATGCCATATGAGTCCATTATTACTCTCAAAATCAATTGGCTGTATAATATTGTCATGATGTTCATCATTGCAATTGGGTGAATCCATCAAATAATCACCATCATAGTAGCCATGGCCAGAATTCAAAGAGTATATAGGAGAATTTTGGCTGGCATGACCATTTATCCCAGAGGGAGGACTTGTGCCTACTTGTCCCGATCGTTTCATAGGACTATATAACAGGCTCGAATTTCCCAACCTGAATGTGTACAGCCTACTAATACTTGTGCTCATGGAATCCGTATCAGAAGTATCTTGAGAAAACTCACTGCCCGGGGAGAAATACCGGCCTCGGTCTGAGTCCTCACCGTCTTCATAACCAATACTCCTACATCCAACAAATTTTATTCAGTCAACATATCAAGTTATGCCCCCCAAGGAATGTAAGGAAGTCAAATACTCACCCTGGCGTTGAGCACCGGAGAGGACCAGGTGAGGAGAAACGCCGCCACCCAGCAGACCTCGACGAAGACGGTGTCGGGACACGCTCCGGTGGGGACATCGTAGCCCCATCCAACCCGTCACCGCGCTGCTCCATGGCAGCACCTCGGCCACCGTTAATAGGCCGGCCGCCGAGGTCGGAGCGGTCGCCGGCGCCGCAGTCGGTCATCGCAAGGTAGGTAACCCAAGAATCGGACTTCCGCGCGACGGGAACTCCCATAAAAGCAGCAAAAACCAACTGCCGAGGAGGCCCAAACCTAGCAACTTCTTGATTTCTCAGTAGACCCTGTACCAAATTACACACCACAAATCACGGGAAAACAAGCACGCCAAAACCAGGAGCCACAAACCGTTAGAGGGGAGCTAAAAGGGACCCCGCAAAGCGCCTGATCCTAGCGTTTCTTGGGATCTGCACATCCAAGGCATTTCCTCGAGCATGTAGCGGGCAGGAGGGCAGCAGCATCGCGCGAGGCTCCACAGTCCAGTAGCTGCTGCGGGAGGGAGGCGGCGGCGGCGGCGGCGGAGTCGAAGGGCGAGCGGAGTCCGGGGTAGGGGGAGGCGGAGGAGGATGGGGAGGAGGCGAAGGTGCCCATGGAGGGGAAGCTTTTGCGTGTGAGGGGAATGGAGGAAGATATAGAGTAGAGAAAAAGGTAAGCGCGGTAGGAGAAAGGAGGAAAAAAAGGAAAGAGTTCGGTGGGTGCCGTTGGTTTTGGTTTTATCGTTTTTCCTGCCTTTTAATTCGCTTATCTTCTTTCCTTTTCCCTTTCTTTTGACTTCTGTCTTTTTTATAGTAGGAAAAAAATCAGGACTTGCGTCTCTTGATAGGAAAAAAATCCGAGAAAAATATGTATTGTGTCTCTTTCTTTTTATGAATTATTATTATTATGGATTACAGTATGATGGAGTTGGGCAGTAGTATATTATGTGGTGAAGCAAAATCCAGATTGTGGGTTTGAGTTGCCTTTTCTCTTTGTTCAAAAGTTATTTTCTTCCATTTGACAAAAGTTGTTCCCTATTCAGACTTTGCAACATGTGTGTTGTGCTCTGTTTTGATTGCTCGAGGTCTTTGATGTCATTTTCGTGTTGAGAAACCTTGAGCGCCATTTCACCTTATATTTCGTGATTTTGTCAAATAGGGATATGTTGTCCCCCAAAGACCAAACGGAGAATATACTAAAGTATGTCACGATTTTAGTAAAATATATTTTCCACAAAAAAATCAAGACAATATATGCAACACAACATATGAAAGTGTGTCATAAGTTGTAGAAAAAAATTGTGGTAATCACTAATTTCGATCACACCCTTAGTCATCACCAAGTTATCATAGTAAGGTCCATTTTGCAACCTTAAAATTGTTGTTAAATGTAAAAAAAGCCTCAACCATCAAGAGCATTTACAATCACAACCCCGTTGCAGTTCCTTCACATGGATCTTTTTGGTCTCTAGCTTGTCAAAGCATCGGCGGTAATAAATATGGTATTGTAGTTCATATTATTCTCTTTTTCACTTGGATATATTTTTTAAAGAGAAGAGCGAGACACATCAAATCGGTTTTTTTTCTACAAGAATATCTCTAGGCTAACTCAATTTGGTTATCTTTCTTACAAGGAGCGACAAGAAACTGAGTTCAAAGGCACTAGTGTACAAGAATTTCATGAGAAAACCGCTGGGGTGGGGGGGGGGGGGTTTCAATCATACGCTGCTCCCGAGCTCAAATGCACCCTCATGAATAGTAAAATAAAAAATAAAAAGAATTCAAAAAATCTGTTTTTTTACAACAAACATGGTTGAATGTTCTACATACGCGCAAATTTTCGTGAAGAAATAAGATTCCTAATGCTTAAAAAGACTGTTTTCAAAAGCATTTTGAAGTGTTTATCTTGTTATTTTTACACCCATCTTTTCTTAAGTTTAGACTTAACGTTCTCAGATATTTTGTTTCAATTCAACTTGCCTACTGATCGCTAATAATTGCAAAGATGTGCAAATCTCCTTGTCATATGAGGTCGTTGCAGATATGCACGTAGAAAGGAGGAAATGAAGACATATCCAGAATGTAGATCACAAAAGGATCATTTCCATATAAAGATGGTCACTAGCAACACTTCCAAAATCATAGTGGAGCACTGGTACGGGCGTGGCACCTCGTACCAGGTGCCTCTGGGCCCATGACATGAACCCGAGTCATTTCTATGAAGGGGCCCTATACCAATTCATGACATTGTGCTCCTGAAACCCTAACTAGAAGATCTGCACTATTTAAAGGAGAAGGAGGAGTCCATCTTCGTCTCTTCGCCAACACCCCCATTCAGAGAGTTATTCACCATCCATCCTTCGCGGTCGTCCTCTCCAATAGTCACTGCCACCACCATAGCCATTCCTCCATAGATTTCTATTGTACTCGGGAGTCCTTTGTGATTGACGATATTGTAAGATGGTTCAATCGCTTCTTAAAGAAACCTATTGCGATGTCTCTTGTTCGTGGTTCAGCCATGATGTGTGAGTAATCTCATGGGCTAACGGTGGAGGACTTGCATTGAAACCCACACACATCCTTCAATTGGGATTCATGGTATGTGTCGGTGTGAAATCCGGCAGAGCTCGGGGTAGGGGGTCCCGAGCTGTGGATCTCAGATCGTGGGTAATAGGAACAGGAAGACAATGTTTACCCAGGTTCGGGCCCTCTTGATGGAGGTAAAACCATACGTCATACTCTTGTTTATATTGATGAAGATGTATCGAATACAGAGTTGATCTACCTTGAGATCGTAAGATGTGGTCTAACTCTAGGGCTAGATGAATGAGATTGTGTTCAAGTTCATTGTCCTATCGACTAGACTGGCCTCAGCTTATATAGAGTACCGGAGGCCTAGGATAACAAGAGTCCTAGTCAGATACATGATACGTCTCCAACGTGTCTACAATTTTTTATTGTTCCATGCTGTTATATTATCATTCTTGGATGTTTTATATTCATTTTATAGCAACTTTATATCATTTTTTGGGGCTAACCTATTGACATAGTGCCCAGTGCCAGTTGCTGTTTTTTGCTTGTTTTTTACTTTGCAGAATATCCATATCAAACAGAGTCCAAACATAGCAAAACTTTTTGAAGATTTTTTCCAGCCCAGGAGACAACTTGGGAGCCAAGGAAGTGCACGAGGGGAGGCCCGTGGGGCCCACCATCCACCTGGGTGTGTTTGTTGGGATCCGATGAAGTGCGAGTTTATGATCAGATCTATCTATGAATATTATTTGAGTTTTCTTTGATCTCTTATATGCATGATTGTTATAGCCTCGTATTTCTTCTCTGAAACTTTGGTTTGGTTTGGCCAACTAGATTGATTTTTCTTGCAATGGGAAGAGGTACTTTGTGATGGGTTCGATCTTGCGGTGTCCTCACCCAGTGACAGAAGGGGTAGTGAGGCACGCATGTATCATTGCTATTAGATAAAAAGATGGGGTCTATTCCTACATGAATAGATCTTGTCTACATCATGTCATCGTTCTTATTGCATTACTCCGTTTCTCCATGAACTTAATACACTAGATGCATGCTGGATAGCGGTCGATGTGTGGAGTAATAGTAGTAGATGCAGGCAGGAGTTGGTCTACTAATCTTGAATGTGATGGCTATATACATGATCATTGCCTTGGATATCGTCATAATTATTTGCTCTTCTATCAATTGCCCAACAGTAATTTGTTTACCCATCGTATGCTATTTTCTCGAGAGAAGACGCTAGTGAAATCTACGGCCCCCGGGTCTATCTTTTATCATATTGTTTTCAGATCTATTATTCCAAAACCCCAAAAATACCTTGCAGCACTTTTTCTTTACTTATTTTTGTGTGTGTTTTCGCTAGATCTATTTATCCAATCTCATACAATTTTATCTGTCTTTTTACCATGGAGGGATTGACAACCCCTCTTACGCGTTGGGCTGCAAGTATTTGTTCTTTGTGTGCAGGTACCATTTACATAGTGTTGCTTGGTTCTCCTACTGGATTGATAACCTTGGTTTCATAACTGAGGGAAATACTTACCGTTGTTGTGTTGCATCATCCTCTCCTCTTCGGGGAAATACCAACGCAGATACAAGCAATCAGTAAGAATTTCTGGCACCGTTGCTGGGGAGACATCATCAACATCTATCAGGTTCCTAATCACAAATCTCATCTCCTTGCAATATACTTTATTTGCCATTTGCCTCTCGTTTTCATCTCCCCCACTTCAAAAAAATATTTGCCTTTTTATTCGCCTTCTTTTTGTCTGCCTTTTTCTTGTTTGATCTTTTGTTTGCTTGTGTTGCCATGTGCCTTCTATATTGCATCTTCTCTTGCTAAAAATCTATTGATATGGATCCTCATCCACTTGCTAATCTTTTTAAAAGATCCAATCACATGATGAACCAATTTCTAGTGAGTTGAGTGCACTAGATTATCTTTATGAATTTTTGCTTGAGATTCGTGAATCTGAAAATTGTGATGAAGAAATTTATGAAGTGATTCATGATAGCTCCTTGAATGAAAAGCGTGATTGCAATGATTTTACTATAAATTCTATTAATGCCAATTGTGCTAATAATATGCAAAACCCCAAGCTTGGGGATGCTAATTTTGCTATGTCCACTACTTATTGCAATGATCATGATTGGGGTGATAATGCTTCTTATGATATTGAAAAAAAAATTAAGCCTCATGATGAATATGATATTGATAATAATGTTTGCAATTATATTGAAAGTGGGTTTGGAAGAGCGTCAACTTTAGGTAAAAATAATCCCATGTATTTGGAGAGTGTTTAATCTTATGAATTTTTTGATGAAAGTGGGTTTGGAGAGGTCATGACTTTAGTTGATGTTAATCCCACTATCTTGGAAGATCATAAAACTTTTATGCATGTGGATCATGAAGAGAAAATTTTATGTGATAGCTATATTATTGAATTTGATTGTGATCCTACACATAATTATTATGAGAGAGGAAAACATGGTTGTAGAAATTTTCATGTTATTAAATTTCCTCTTATTATGTTGAGATTGTCAATATTTTATTCCTCTCCTTTGCATATGTTAGATATTTCTTGTTTTGATAATTTGTTTGCTTATAAAATTCCTATGCATAGGAAGAGAGTTAGACTTAAATGTGTTTGTCGGATGCTTCATGATGCTCTCTTTGTGTTTCAATTATTATCCTTCTTGTGAGCATCGTTGAAATCTCAAGCCTATCTTAATGGCTATAAAGAAAGAGCTTGTTGGGAGGCAACCCAATGAATAAAATTTATTTTTAATTTTTTTCTTTCTATTCTTGAGTGTTTGCACAATTATGCCTCTGTTATGATTGTGTTTTTTATGTTTTAATTAGTGTTTGTGCCAAGTTAAGCCTTTAGGATAGCTTCGGGTGATAGTTGATTTGATCCTGTTGAAAAACAGAAACTTTTGCGTCCAGTAACAGAATTCTTAAAATTCACATAAGCGACGAAAAATTCTGAATTTTTTACACAAGATTGATATACAAATTTCCTCTGTTGTACTAATGTTTCAGAAATTTTGGAGTTGCAAAAGTATGAGTAAAATTCGAGTCTTTACAGACTGTTCTGTTTTTGACAGATTCTGTTTTCGTTGCATTGTGTGCTTATTTTGATGAATCTATGAATTGTATCGGGGGGTATAAGCCATGGTATAGTTAGAATACAGTAGGTATAATGCAATAACAAAATATGAATGGGTTTTCAACATTACTTAAAGCAAATATTGGTTTTCTTATACTAACGGATCTCACGAAGGTTTTGTTAAGTTTTGTGTGATGGAAGTTTTCAAGTTTTGGGTGAGATCTCGATGGATGAAGGAATAAGGAGTGAAAAGATCCTAAGCTTGGGGATGCCCATGGCACCCCAAGATAATATTCAAGGAGAACCAAGCAACTAAGCTTGGGGATGCCCCGGAAGGCGTCCCCTCTTTCTTCCAACAACCATCGGTAATTTTACTTGGAGCTATATTTTTATTCGTCACATATCATGAGTTTTGCTTGGAGCGTCTTGGTTATATGAGTCTTTGCTTGTTTTGATTTTTAGTTTGTCGCAATCATCCTTGCTGGACACACCTATTTGAGAGAGCCAAATTTATGCTATGATTTGTTAGAATTGCTCTATGTGCTTCACTTAAATTTTTTGAGCTATGGAATTGCTCTAGTGCTTCACTTATATCTTTTTGAGCACGGTGTGCTTTAATTTTTCTAGAAATATGCTCTCATGCTTCACTTAGATTATTTTGAGAGTTGCTAAATTTTTTGAAGAAATTCTCTCATGCTTCACTTATATTATTTTGAGAGATGAAAAAAAATTATGCTCATGTTCTTCACTTAAATTTGTTTGAGCTTGTCAAAAGCAATAGCAATATATGAAACTAGTCCCAAAGTGATAGATTTTCAAGAGGGATATAATAAAAACTTTCATGAAGATCATTGGATAAAATAAACTTGATTCTTTCTAATAGTTTTGAGATATGATGATAGTAATATGTGAGTCATGTTGGTGAGTAATTATGCTTTAGTAAGAATATTGGTGTTAAGGTTTGTGATTCCCTATGCAAGCATGAAAGTCAATAGTTATGCAATGAAATTACATCCTACTTGTGGTGCATTATTCGGTGTTAGTTATGCTTAATGCTCATTTATGTGAATTTTTGTTTCATGGTTGGTTGCTTCTCAATCTATTTGCTACCCGTTCCTTGTACTAAGTGGGAATACTACTTGTGCATCCAAAACCCTTAAACCCACTTATGCCATATGATTCCACCATACCTACCTACATGCGGTATTTCCGTGACGTTCTAAGTAAATTTGTATGTGCCAACTCTAATTTTCAAAATGAATTTCCTTTTTGTGTGCTCGTACCGCTCATGAAGCGGCAGGGGGTGGTCAATATTTTTCCATGCTAGATGTGTTATCCTCAAGATGAGTGTTTATTCACTTGTCATTGCACGAGAGTGTGGCGGTAATAGGGATGCCCAGCCCTGAAATGAAAAAGAAATTTACTTTATCTTGTCAAATAATAAATTCCTTGGAAAGTGTTGGTATGGAAGGCACCCATGGATACGGCTAGCCATGGATTGTGAAAGAATGGTGGAAAAAGGAATAAACTTTATTTTATGTTTGGGAACCGCCTATGATGTATCTAGCATGGAAAGTATTGGGAACTACTCGGTCATTTTCGTTGACCGGAAAAGCATGCTTCTCAAAATATTTTTATCTCTCAATTTAAGCTTTGAGCTCTGTCACCTCTACAAATCTCTGCTTCCCTCTGCGAAGGGCCTATCTATTTACTTTTATGCAATTTTTATTTTTATTTGAGTCTCCATCTTCTCTTATAAAGCACCAACTAGGGAGCACTATGATCATACTTGTGCATTGGATGTAGCTAATATTCGAGTGTGTTTCATGAATGGATCAATGATTGAGCATGATGGGCTAGGGATAGCTTTCTTTAGTGTTGATATTTTGAAAGACATGGTTGCTTGTTGATATGCTTGAGTATTGAAGTCTTCATGTCAATTATAGACTATTGCTTTGAACCATCTAAAAGTCCAAATGTCCATGCTACAAAAGAAAAGAATATGTGATGAACATGTTAGGCAGCATTCCACATCAATTTTTTTTATCATTTACCTACTCGAGGACGAGCAGGAATTAAGCTTAGGGATGTTGATACGTCTCCAACGTATCTATAATTTTTTATTGTTTCATGTTGTTATATTATCATTCTTGGATGTTTTATATTCATTTTATAGCAACTTTATATCATTTTTTGGGACTAACCTATTGACATAGTGCTCAGTGCCAGTTGCTATTTTTTGCTTGTTTTTTCGCAGAATATCCATATCAAACGGAGTCCAAACCTAGCGAAATTTTTTGGAGATTTTTTCAGCCCAGAAGACAACTTGGGAACCAAGGAAGTGCACGAGGGGAGGCCCGTGGGGCCCACCACCCACCTGGGTGGGCCAGAGGCCCCTGGCATGCCCTGATGGGTGGTGGGGCCCATAGAGATCTCTTCCACCGCCTCTCAGCTCTATAAATACTCTGATATTCCAGAAACCCTAGGGGAGACGAGGAAACACAATTCCAGCCGCCGTAAGTTCCAGAACCACGAGATCCAATCTAGAGCCCTATTCCGGCACTTTGCCGGAGGGGAACACGTTCACGGAGGGGTTCATCATCCTCATTGGTGCTCCTCCGATGATTCGTGAGTAGTTCACCATAGACCTACGGGTCCGTAGGCAGTAGCTAGATGGCTTCTTCTCTCTTTTTGATTCTCAATACAATGTTCTCCATGATGTTCTTGGAGATCTATTTGATGTAATGACTTTTTGCGGTGTGTTTGTTGGGATCCAATGAAGTGCGAGTTTATGATCAGATCTATCTATGAATATCATTTGAGTTTTCTTTGATCTCTTATATGCATGATTGTTATAGCCTCGTATTTCTTCTCCGAAACTTTGGTTTGGTTTGGCCAACTAGATTGATTTTTCTTGCAATGGAATGAGGTGCTTTGTGATGGGTTCGATCTTGCGGTGTCCTCACCCAGTGACAGAAGGGGTAGCGAGGCACGCATGTATCGTGGCTATTAAGGATAAAAAGATGGGGTCTATTCCTACATGAATAGATCTTGTCTACATCATGTCATCGTTCTTATTGCATTATTCCGTTTCTCCATAAACTTAATACACTAGATGCATGCTGGATAGCGGTCAATGTGTGGAGTAATAGTAGTAGATGCAAGCAGGAGTTGGTCTACTAATCTTGGACGTGATGCCTATATACATGATCATTGCCTTGGATATCGTCATAATTATTTGCTCTTCTATCAATTGCCCAACAGTAATTTGTTTACTCGAGAGAAACCACTAGTGAAATCTATGGCCCCCGGGTCTATCTTTTATCATATTGTTTTTAGATCTATTATTCCAAAACCCCAAAAATACCTTGCTGCACTTTTTCTTTACTTATTTTTTTTTGTGTTTTCGCTAGATCTATTTATCCAATCTCATACAATTTTATCTATCTTTTTACCATGGAGGGATTGACAACCCCTCTTACGCGTTGGGTTGCAAGTATTTGTTATTTGTTGCAGGTACCATTTACATAGTGTTGCTTGGTTCTCCTACTGGATTGATAACCTTGGTTTCATAACTAAGGGAAATACTTACCGTTGTTGTGCTGCATCATCCTCTCCTCTTCGGGGAAATACCAATGCAGATACAAGCAATCAATACGTCGGTGGAGAGGAGTCCTTGTCTTGATCACCAAGTCTTGTGGAATCTTCCTCGTATGTCATGGGCTCCCCGATGTGGCCCAATAGTGAACCGCCATGGGGGTCCTCAGCCCGATCCACCTAGTCGGGAGACGACATGGTGAGTACCCCCTAGTCCAGGACACCGTCAGTAGCCTCCTGAACCGGTCTTCAAGTTGGGGATGCTCCTCGGTTCTTCTGAACAGTTGTTCGTCTTCGGTTGTCGGTCTTGAAAACTGGTTCAACAAATCTTCCCATCTTTGATCTTGAGGATCGCCGAGGTGAATCCGAAGAGTTTGCACGTCGGGTATCCGAGGAGCCCTTTAAGCTCTCGGCCTCTATCAATGCCTTGTTATTTTTACGCCACACCTCAGGTTCGAAGTTTTCCCGTGCGACGGTGTCCTCTTGCATCCGAGCTCCAATGCCTGACTACATACAAGGTACCTTTTTGCAGCCAAGCTCCAACGTCGGTCCGCATCCGAGGTGTCATAGATTACCTCGGTCTTGAAAAAGTTGAAGGAGTTCAACCGAGCTTAATGCCGAAAATGTCCTATATGGATTTAGCCACTTGCATCCGAGCTTTATGACAGACTGCTTCCGAGGTGGTGCACCACCTTGGTCTTAGGCTAATTTTATGCGGAATTTATTTCTGATCGGTGCAATTTATTTGCTGACGAGATGTATAGCCAGTAGCCCTCAAGGTGCGTGTCGGCCTAAAATCCGGGATGCACCTGAAGGATAAAATAAAACCGTTGATCCCAGTAGCCCCTGAGACTCAGGTCGATTCGTGAAATTAGCCTGAGGATCAATTCCTTGCTCCAGAGCTTACTTTAGGAACAAAAACGTAGTGTGTGTAGTCCTCGAGACTCAGGTTGGGTGCGGCCAACCAACCTGAGGATCGGAATCTCCTCAGAAACTATTTTGCATTTTGAATTTTCCTACATGGAATCAGCAATGTAGTAGCCCCCGAGACTTGGGTTGGGCAACATGGCCGACCCTAGGATCGTATCTCCTCAGGAACTAATCCAGATGTAGTGTGTGTTTCGCCAACACCGAGGTGTAGCTCGGAAGGAAAGATGCCGAACTATGGGTCGGAAAAGATTTCCCGAGCAAAACCATCACGCAAAACACCTCGATCAAGAGGATGTCCCGCCTCCTAAAAGGAAAACATAAAATAGGTTAAAAGTGTTATAAGCTCGAAAAATCAAATAACTTATGCGAAGACTTTACATCCGAAGTAAATCAAGTTTTTTGGTGCCAATCGAAAAATTGGTATTAAAATTAATTTGTGCTTCTATCGTACTTTAACATGACACATCCGATCTCAAGACTTCAAGTAGGTCAGCCTTCAACTTCAACCTCCTCCCGAAGGTGGAGTGTTTCTCAGGCCAATTTAGCGAACTAAACTCGAGCAGCTTTAGAGAGAAACCAGGCTATCTGGCTATTGACCACACACTCGAGTCGAGAAAGGAGTGGTAGAAAAAGACTTTGCAACGACTTAGAAGAAAACACTTATTATAAAACGGCTCATACAAATTTAAGAGCCCCTAGTTAACTTGGGTAAAAGAAGTGCTTTTAATAGACAATGTTTTTAACAAAATAAGTTTTTAACAACCAGCTTTTTTGTTTAACACAAATATAATGCTTGGTTGAACTGAACATAAATTTAACATTAATAAAATGTGAGCATGAAAGCGACTTAGCTGGTTAATGTCCTCGGTGTTGATGACGTGGTTTGGGCTTGGGACTGGCCGAGGTCCCAACCCCCAAGCGCGAGGTGACTGAGCGAGGAGCTCGGCTTGACGAAGTGGCGACGCAGCACATCGATGCAGCGAGGCAAAGCCCCCGATCTAGCTAACATGACGAAGCTGGTCGGCTGGTGACGCCGAAGTCCCTGGAGTAGGTTTATGAAGAGATGGCGAAGCCCCTGGTCCAGTCGAGGTGACGAAGCAGGTCGGTAAGGTGATATTGCAGCCCCCATGCCAGCCGAGGTGTTGAAGCAGGTCGGCGTGGTGGACATCGGCTTGAAGAAGCAACGGCGCGGCCATGCCGACGCAGGTCGGAACTTGTGATGCAGTCAATGCCGACTTAATGAAGTGACCGCGCGGTGATGCTGGCGCGCCCGACCCGTGTGATCCGTGGGGCGATGATGTTGTCTTGACGATTATTTGGCATCCACAATGCCGAGCTCTTGGTCGGCTCACCATGATGATGATCCGATGACGTTGACCTCGGCTCGACGAAGCGACGACCTGTCTAGCACAGGTCGGCAGCCGTGGAGCAATGTTGTCGGGCTGGTTTGACACCGACGCGACAGTGAAGATTGCCTCAAAAAAGACTCAAAATTTGTAGGCATGTGTTTGAGAACAACACACGATACCCTAGAAAGAAATTCCTTCAAAAAGGATGTCCAATATCCTGTTCATGAAGAAAGATGAACTCGGTCGGATTTGTATTCGTGCACAAAACAGATCAAAAAAATCAATGCACTCATCAGACATTTCCCAGAGTTTGAACAGTCGGATTGAGCTGAAAGTTTGAGGGGTGGTCGATATAGGAATTCCGCAGCCGATGAATGATTGGATCTTACAAACGATGTCCGAGCTGGACATTGGACTCCTCGCCCTAAACTCGTCCAGATTTGACAGGGCTCTGATAGATTGGAGTTTCCCGGAGATTCGTCCATCAGAACGTGATGAAATTTTACAGGGT